>OY757025.1:93408532-94020043 GCA_963580285.1 Lucinisca nassula | reverse complement strand
GACAGGCTTGTACGTAAGCATGTTATCCAGTACAGTGCACATTCTTTCGCCAGAAACTGACAACTGCCCTTCTTGAATCAGCGGAAGGGAGAGAATGGCCGTAGAAAAGATTTCATGATCAATCTCCACGAAAGAATGTTGCCGACCCCGGCAGGTATCGAACCCGCGTCCTCCTGATCACCAGTCAAACGCGCATCCGACTGAGCTACCGAGGCGGCTCGGGCCGCCGTTGGCCCGCCATTCATTGCTGAATGGGAGGCAAAGCCATATATATATTGCCAGGGCTTTGAGGGCTTCATCTGCTCTGGACATAGAGGAGACCGGAAATAGTTGGTCCGAAAACTGTGTTAATCATTTTTAGCTCGGCTGTTTTCGAAAAAAAACGACGAGGTATTGTCATAGCTCTGGCGTCGTCTGCGTCGTCGTTGTGGAAAAACTTGGACATTTTGTAATAACTCATTACATTTGTCATTACTGTATGAACATATTTACTTGAAACTGAGACCATTTGTTCATTATGAAAAGGGGAACTCATTCCAATAGGTGAGGTAACCCTCAAAATATTTTTGGCTCAGTGATGCCCCCTTTTCGACTTAGAATTTTTGCAGCCGAGTGTTGGCACCCGCATGCAGTGCTCTTGTTCTAACTTATTATATATACAGTTTTTTTGTTCGGAAAAGTGACACATTCAGATAAATATAGTCGTTTTCCGAGGCGAGGTCAACTGAACCAACTTAACCCGCAATCGGGGATAAAATTGGCCCGGTCAGCGGGATAAGTTGGACCGAGGAGATAAGTTGGAACGAAAATATATTTTAGCCTTATAAAAATATATTTTCATAATGAATAGCAATTAAAAATAACATGAAACCATTTCAAAAGAGAGCACATCCATGTTTTTTCAATGATAATAGTTTTGTTTTTTGATTTGAAGTTTAACGTCCCCGTCAACACTGTATAGGTCATTTTGGAGACGTTGCTTCCTATTTTGTGGGACTTTTACCCGACATTGAGATAAAATGACATCTCAAGCCGTGTCGCCGAATGAAACCAATAGGGTTTATAAGCATGGACGGGCCGACTTGCACCGCTTTGCCTGGGCAGGCTTAGATCCTTTAAGTGTTCACCAGTACTCGTGTGCGTGGAAGCATCATGCAGCACATCTATTTCTTCAAGCTCCGAAGGGCGGGGGCTACAATGATAATAGTATCTGTCGCATAAAGACTTCGAGGCCAATTCGATGCTATTTTGTTATCCCCGCGCTTTTCGAAGGAAAAGCGGGGATAATGTATTACCCCAACGTCCGGATGTCCGTCCTGCCGTCTGTAATGTCCCGCCATTGCTCCTACATCATTTAATCTAGAATCTCGAAACTTTCACAGGCAGAATCCCTATGGCTAAGGACTACAGCAACATATTTAGAATTTTGATGTGACCCCGCAGGTATAGGGGATGGTGCCCAACACTGCCCTAGGGGTAAAAATCGATTCTTTTTTCAAACATAGTCATGTTGCATATCAAATCGAAGGTAATGATGAGTAAATACAGCGGTGCAATTTTTTGTCCCCAGGAGCATGTCTGTGGGTCACCAGAGTTCAAAAGTAGGATTTTGGGTCCTCCTCTTTTCGATTGCCACACAACTTCTCTTAGGCTTTTTAGCTGGAATCGTGAAACTGTCACAGTTAATAGCTCTATGGATGAGGACTGGAGGTACATATTCTCAATTCTGATTTGACCCCCCCCCCCCCCTCCACTGGAGCGAGTCCAGGAGGGTGAGCCCCAGTAGTCATTTTTTTTTTTTTTTTTTTGCACAAACACTCATGTTGCATATTAAAACTTTAAACATTCATATCAGCAGGAAGTGACCAGAACAGTTGGTGTTTGTAATTAAACAATGAAATAAGGTACACTTTATTCGAAACCTTGTGTGTTATAGAACTGAGATATGATAAATAAATAGAATGAAAAAAACATTCCGCACCTGTTGCAAGCACAGAACTTAGACACATGGCCCACTATGCTCCAAATGCATTAGAACGATCGGGCCTTGTAAGCTAACTAGCACCATAGCCCCGGGTCAACCACCAGGAAACCATTTGTTTGATGTGAGGTTTAACGTCTCTGTCAACACTACATATGTCATTTTGGTGACGTTGCTTCCAACTTTGTGGGATTTTTATCCGATATTGAGATGAAATGACTCTCCATGCCGTCGCCCAATAGGACGGTCCGATACGCACCACTTTGTCGGAGCAGGCGTCGATTATTTAAGCCGATATTGAGATGAAATGACTATCCATGCCGTCGCCCAATAGGACGGTCCGATACGCACTACTTTGTCTGAGCAGGCGTCGATTCTTTAAGCAGTTTCCCAGTAGATTCAGCCCTGCATGGAAGCACTATGCAGCCTTATCTATTTGTCCAAGTCACGATGAGCGGGAGCCAACCAGGAAACCAGTGTTATTATTATTATTATTATTTTTTTTTTTTTTTTGGGGGGGGGGGGGGGGGGTGGGGGTGGGGGTGGGGGGTCCAATGTAAGGTACATATCTCATGTCTAGGTCTACAGATTAACCAGAGAAAAGGGGAAAAAACTTCCGTAATAGAAAAAGAGACGTCCTGATATGCTTATAAAATGACCATAAGAGATAGGCTATGTATGGTTTTGAGGCGAGAAGATAGGAAAAAAAATAATATAAAAAAAAAAATAAGATTGTGTTGAAGATTTAACTACCAACAGACAGTACTGACTGCTCGGTCGGTGTTAAGACATTCGAAATATTCCGAAAGTTTAGCGAAGAACTATGGTTTTCAACTTTGTCGGGCTATGAGAAATAGATTTGACTGCATGGTGCTTCCGCACAGAGCTGAAACAGACCGCACAGGTCAGAGTAGGCTACTGGTAAACCGCAAAGTAATGCGAGTCGGACAGTCCATGCATATTTATAAACCCCACTCCGAGTATTTGTTTCATTGGGAATTGGACGCAACGTCTCCAAATTGACCTAAATAGTGTTGACGGGAATGTTAAACGTCAATTCAAACAAGCAACTTAGATGAATCGGCTACTGATATGCCTAGATTTTACCCGACCTTAATAAATGAGTCGGAGTAAGCTCCCTTGCGTATTTAAATTGATGACGTCATCGATAACTAATGACAACACAGTGTGCAGGTAAGACATAGATTTGCCAGCCCGTTCCCACAGCACCGATGGAATGAAACAGCTTTGATGCATACAAGTTTCCTAGATTTTTCTGTTTCCCATTCAAAATTTTTCGTTTTCTGCTCCTCGCAATCGGTCAAAGTAAATCTAAACCAACAAAAATGTGATTCCTCATGTCTAAAACGTGTTTTTATTACAATAAATTCCCGCAATCTCAACCTCCGTGCGTAAAATATTTATCTTCAGCATTAGAGAGTAGCTACGAATTCTTAGCTACGAAATTCGTAAGTCATTTAACTTACGAAGACGTTAGTGAAACGCATCCGTGATTTTCTTAAGAATTTCGTAAGTCGAGTTCTTAAGTCTACGAATTTCGTAAAGTTACGAAGTTTAGTGAAACGGGCCCCTGAACAGTAATTGTTGTCAATATGACAGTTCGGTGTGGTTTTAAAAGGATAGATAAAATGTTAGTATGACAGTGTTTTGAAAAAAAACTACTTCTCGTTGTTGCTAGGACACGGAAAATTCTTTAGGTTGGTGTAAAAACGAAGGACACTAGAGAAAGCGATGTTCAGAAATTGAACATTTTGAAAGACAATTTTCTAATGAAATGATTTATTATATTTTCTTCTTACAACCAAACTACGCATTATGATAAGCATATTTTATGATTTTTCAGATAATTTGGGGCTTTATGGGTTGCTTTTTTAGAACAAGTCAACATTCTGAACAACCGTAAATTTTAGCTCACGTGTCAGGTTGACATCTTAAGGGGAAATTAACCGGTATTCAAGGAGTGCGGTTTCTTTGAACTTTGACAAACATGTCACTTATGACGAAAGTCTTGTACAGTGTGCCATTATGTTTTACTTTATTCTTACAAACGTAAACATCATTATAAAGGATGTTGGTAGGCTGAAATACTTATAAGAAAGGATAAAGAAATGCATATGTACTTTAAGGTAATAAGAATAAGTAGTCTAGCTAGCTTAGTCAGCAGTTTCTTGGCATGATATGCAAGAGGCCCTGGGGTCCTTTCTAGAATATTTTCATTCCTGATTTAGTCTTGTTCTTTTCCTGCCCCGTACAATATACAGTCGAATTTCAATGGCTCGAACTCCTTTGGGACCTTGAAAATCTGTTCGAGACATGGGTAGGGCTACCGCCAGGTGGTATACGATAGACTTTTTGATATTTTTCGATGTTCTATAATGAAAATGTATGCTGTGCGTACGCATAAGAATCGCCTCATCGAGGCGATTCTAATGAGTACACGCAGCATACATTTGCAGCCTAATCGAGGCTATTCTAACGAGTACACACATCATACATTTGCAAGATAAAGGACGAAAATCTCCTAAATTATATCCCTCTATTTCTTATGTAGAGAATTTCCCTAGGGGCTCAAGAACGGGTTCGACTCAGCCATTGTAAACGTCCCATCGGTGTTCGAGCGATCGAAGTGCTACTGTAGCTTGTGGTTACACTTTCTGTTAAATATGTTCTGTAAAAGGCTTGTCCTTTGGGGGTATGAACAGTAGGGCATCAGAGTGGCCAGCGTAGGTAGATTTAAAAACAAAATTCTCGTGCGTCGATTCGATGGGACTACTTCCTATTTTGCTGCTCCCATTCGACTTACTATTTTCACATAAAATTACGTGATTGTCGTTTATTTTTTAGCTTAAACAAAGATAAAAGCGATATATATAAATATTGCTGTATTCAATATAAAGACTAAAACCTAAATTAGCATTTTGGTGTGGGCAGACCAAGGGTTTGAAAATGGCGAATTTTCAACCATGTCGGTACCATCGGGGAAAACAAAAATAAACTATTATAATATTCCTCGCGATTATTCTCACCTATATCATCAATTCCGGCATATATTAATCTGTTCACCTTGAAATGTGTGCCAAAATCGGCGAGGGAGCATTTTTTTGTGCCATTTTTTTCTACCCACTTCCGGTCGAAACGTGGGTACAAAACCATTTTTTCTTTCCAAAATGGCAGGTTTGGCTAAAAGTTTTAAGTGAAACTCACAGAATTCCCCTGTATTTGATAACAACGAATGAAAAGCGAGTTGAATACAAGTCTTGTGGTACCATACTCATCTTCTTCACTGAACAATCCACCTTTCAACGATGTTTGTTTATAATTTACATCAATAATTTTGTCAATACACTGAATGTACAGTTTATTTACACAAGCATGACACAGCTGTGTAGACAGTTTGGTGTGACGAAATCATATTAAATTACGTCATATTAAATGACGTCAGTAAATCTTATCGACTAAATCAAGTCCGCATACTACTGATTTTTTTTTTAACTGACAGATTGGTCTCTCTCGATCTCGATCTCGATCTCTCTCTCTCTCTCTCTCTCTCTCTCTCTTTGTCGTCATTTCTTTCGGTTCATGGTGCATTCCTTACGCGTATCTGTAAAGTTTCATTTTGATTCTCTCTCTCTCTCTCTCTCTCTCTCTCTCTCTCTCTCTCTCTCTCTCTCTCTCTCTCTCTCTCTCTCTCTCTCTCTCTCTCTCTCTTGCTAGCATAAAAGAGGGCCAACGTCGGGCCCGGACAGACAGGTCGTATCGCTGTCGGCCCGACGTTGGTCCGACATGCTCTGCTGGCTGGGTCTCACTCTCTCTCTCACTCTCTCTCACCCCAAGTATGGTTACATTACCAAAATAATTCAACTCATCAGACTGCACAGCATATTAAATAATGTCCCCCCGTAATCCTGAATCATGCGAGAAAAGAATGACTTGACAAGATATCGAAAAGCGCATGCGTACTCTACGTAACTCCAAGCAGAATTGGCTCTCAGTTGAACAAGGATTTTCTTAATATACCACGCTCGCGACAACTCCCACTCAGTCCTTAAGACGGACTGATATGTCCTTGACAAATGTGCGAAAAATAATCTTAATCTGGAGGGGAGCATTTTTTTGTGCCATTTTTTCCCAACATGTGTATCAAAGTACTTTGACGTCAATAAATTGAGGGGCCATTGTTTCGCGGCGTCTGCTAAGTCGGTTTAAGCCTTCACACTCGCTACCCTTTTCTATAGACCTCAGAAAAGATCATTCTCATTAATTGTCCTTCATTTTTCTCCAATCTACATCTCGTAACAAAATGTAATGGCCTATAAATTACCGGAAGTTCTTGTGATTTTCTTCCGTATTTTATTTGACAAAATATAGTCCCAACCGGCGGAAGCAGATTGCGAATAGAATCATAGCAACGGCCTTAGATGCCGCCCTACTGGAAATAAATCAAACAACTTAAAATTGCCAGTATACCGTGGGTCTACTCTGGAAAAAAATCATCAGTGATCCTCCTATTTTCAAAACTTCCATAATGGAATCGATGATCCTAAAGAATTTGAAATAAAATCTACTTATGATGAAAGGCATGGAAACTTTTTAGGGTGAATAAACGGCCCCCTAATACCATCTGTAGTCACAGTGTCGTATAACGATGCAAGATTACACCATAAAACACCATAAAACTGAATACTTCCGAAAGGAACAAATTAACTTGGACAGACCAGCTAGTTTCAGCCAATTTGTATTCAAGCCCGATTTAATCTATATTCTTTAAGCCCCAATTCAATATCACGAAAAGACGCCTATATAATTCCGAACCCCCTTGAACCCCAAATTTATATAGTAAAGCTGGGGTTTACAGGGGTAAACCTTACTTTTCTTATTTCTTTTCTAAAATATAGATTGTGGGTACTCGTTAGAACCGCCTCATCGAGGCGGCTCTAACGAGTACTCACAATCTATATTTTGAGCAGAAATAGGAAAATCGAGGCGGTTCTAACGAGTACCCACAATCTATATATAAGAGCAGAAATAAGAAAAATATCACAATTTTTCATCTTAAAATTTTCGATTTTTCGGCGGTAAAATTTACAATTTATTTGTATAGGCGTGATTTCGTAAAGGCGTTGTAGCTGTACGTTACTAATGTCCACGTTGCTATAACCCATTTGTACGAAATCCAGGAAACGCCTATTTATAGTCGTACAGCTCTTATCGTGGCGCCACCAGAGTGCTGTGCTAAAGAAAGCTTCGTGTAAAACATTGATATACATGTAGGTTTGTTTATTTCAGTCTCATCATGGTACATAAAATGCACATATAAATACATAAAATTCTGACAGACAATAAAACATTACCATGCCACTCTTAAATGTCATTCTTAAACATTATTATAAGAGACCTTCTTAGCTGCATCAACATACAGTATATTAAAACGTATGCCCAGATCACGTCAACATGCCCATGCCACAATGACCACCCCACTATCATTGCTTAAAACGACAGAAAGTGAAATCTTTTTTCCCCTTCACGGCCTAGGCACCAAATGTCTGCCCGAACCACCCCAACGTGGCAGCCCCAGCGAGCCACACAACCCACAGCACAAACGAGAATTTAAAATATACCCCAACAAATTTGTCATTTTTCATCAAATAAAACGGGACCCACAACGGTGCTCATCGCATGGACATGCTGACTCAATAGGAAAATTAAATATACAGTATATGTACAAACAGACATTCTTCCATATTTTAACACCGTTCATTTTAAAGGGAAGACATATTAAAATTAATAATAATAAAGATACCACCATCGAACCATGCATGTCTTCCATCACAAAAAAAAAAATGGCTCATGTGCTGGGACCGTGTGGGACAATTAGTATCCACTAAATTACCTGTGCCCGATTTGAGTGACCCGACAAACTATATAGGAGTTTTATTTTATTATAGGGAACATGTTTCTACGACATAAAATTTTGTATTACTACGCTAGATATTAAAAATGTGTTTTAAGATTATAAAAATTAAATATTTTACCGTTAATTTGAATATTATTATATAAATAATTTATCAATTTTAGAATAAAAATAGGACCTTTGTCTAATGTACTTTAATAGTAAATTAGCAAAAATTCGCGACAGTATCTGATTTTAAACTGGAGTAATTAAAACATTCAATATGCTATGAAAATGTGCTTTGAAATTGAAGTAGAAAAATGATTTTTCCTCCTCAAACGTCAAATTTGAGAAAATTAAATAAAAACAAAGTGGGTCATTTCTTAGATTTTTTTGTTTTTGTTTTTGTTTTATTTATTTATATGGATTTTCAGAGCAGGAACAACTGCCAGTACTAGTTAGTTCCCTTGATTTGACATGATACATGATACCAATTGTCCCATATAATTGGCAAACAGTGTAGACAAAGATCAGACGCTGCAATACGCAGCGTCTGATCAGGTTCTACACTGTTTGCATAATACAGGAATTTAAGGGCTAAATGAAACACGAAACACCCTTATTCTCGGTCCATTAGAGATGATGTTACCATCTCGGAGATAATCGACACACTAGTACTGTCTGTGCTTTGAATCAGTAATCCTGGCTTTTGCTGAATAACACGTTTTCTTTCTTATTTTTAACAGGATGATTTGTCTAGAATACAGCTTATGGCTGACATAGGATATGGCATCTCACTGGCCGCATTGTTTATCGCGGTGTTCATTATGTTATTCTCAAGGTGAGTATTCATAACCTTTAACCCTTTTCCTGCTGACTATACATATTAAGCCACACCCGTCTCTGATTATTAGCCAATCAAATTACTAGATAAAGTGTACTCATTCAGTTCACAAACTGCGTTACAAGCAGTGTAGATCCTGATTAGGTGCATGTTTCTTCAGAAGTCATCCCGGGCTTCTCCAGACTTTCGGATAAGTCTTTAAACCGAGGTCCCGTCTCCGTATGACCTTAGCTTAGCCGTTGGCGGGACGTCAAACTCAAACACTCACTCTTCAGAAGTCACCTGATCTGGATCTAGTGTGGGGTCGTGGTGTTATCATCACGAAAACACGCCTATATGATTTTGACACCCCTCGAACCCCACTTTTATATAGTAAAACTGGGGTTTGCAGGGGTATACATTATTTTTCTGATTTCTGCTCAAAAACATAGATTGTGGGTACTCGAAAGAACCGCCTCGTTGAGGCGGTTCTAACGAGTATCCACGATCTATGGTACTCGTTAGAACCGCCTCGTCGAGGCGGTTCTAACGAGTATCCACAACCTATATTTAGAGCAGAAATAAGAAAAAAATATCGAAATTTTTCATCTGAAAATTTTCATTTTTCCGTGGTCAAATTTTCATTGTATTTGTATAGGCGTGTTTTCGTAATGTTACCCCCCAAAACAGGAAATGACAACTCACGATAACTTGCATGTAGTGTCAAAGCCGGTTTTCTAAAATAGAGTTTGAAATATCATGCAAACTGTCTCCATAGAGAACAATTGTCTCCAAAGAGAACAATTTACATGAAAAGCCAAAACCTGTTGTCTAGAAAAATAAAATAAGAAAATATTTCAATATGATGTCTGCTGAAAGACATACCCAAGGTGCATAGCGTTAAGAGTAGCCTACTCTTAATAAGGGGGACACAATGTTTGAAAAATATATATCTCTTGAACGCGTATCTAGTCCCTTCAAGTACAAGGCATTTTTTTTCTTTTCATCGCGTGAACAAGTCCGTGAAATAAAGACCCCCCCCCCCCTAAACCCAACTTTATACAGAGAAAATTGGGGTTTACGGGGGTAAACATTATTTTCCTTATTTCTGCTCCAATAAGAAAAATATCACAAATTTTCATCAGAAAAAATACCTTTTTTGAGGTTTGAAAAATGCACTATATCACACGGGTGTGTTATCGTAATGTCATTGTTGTGTAACGGGTTAAAACGTTCAACTGAACACTTTTAAGATAATTACGAAAACACGCCTATACAAATACGTTATAAATTTTAACGCCTGAAAAAGGAAACTATTAAGATGAAAAATGTGATATTTTTCTTAATTCTGCTCAAAATATAGATAGTGGGTAATCGATGGAGCCGCCTCGATTAGGGCAGAAATAAGAAATCATCGAGGCGGTTATCACGAGTACCCACAATCTATATGTTGAGCAGAAATAAGACAAATAAGGTTTACCCCTGTAAAACCCATTTTACTATATAAAAGTGGGGTTCAAGGGGGGTCAAACTTTTATAGGCGTGTTTTCCTGATGCCATGTCAAGTCATAACGTATTTTATGGATAGAATTAGTCTTCAATACTATAGAAATTCGTTATTTGGGCGCAAAGCGGGGCGTGACCATTGGAAATATTTAATTATCAATCTCCATGTAAGAATTAAGCCGGATCCTGCGAACCGCACCCGAAGTCAGCCGAGTATCAATACATCATATTGTCTGTCTGTCTATCTGTCTATCGCCGCTTTATCGTATTGTCTGTCTATCTGTTCATCGCCGCTTTAACTTGAATAGTTTTTTTTTTACTTAGCTCATTAAATTTGTTCATACACATTTTATGAATTAGGGTTTGGAAATGTGCAAAATCCGTTACACTTTTTCAGACCCTTTAGCCCGAACTGTGTCGGGTTTCATGCAGTTTGTGAGTGATTCGCCGGTGTTTACACATCGATAAAATCCACAAAAAATGAAATTCATTCGTATATTCTAAAACAGCGCGCCTATATAGACAATGGAAAATAACTGTGTTTTATTCAGAAATAATTCTATAACAAATCACGGCAAGGAAGAGCGTGACCAGTGACGTCATTAAAACTGCCAATTTATTACTTCACTAGTCGATTGCCTTGTCGTTACACAGTGTAACGTCATTTTCTCGCATCGAAAACGTTAGAAAAGGATATAAATGCATGTGTTTCAGTCCATAATTTCAGCGGGATTTCTTCTAACAATGGCGAAAAGTTGTGAGATTTTGAAGGAAAAAACAGAATTAATGCCAATTTTCAGCATGTTAGAGCGCTAGTTTGTGATTTGTTGAGTAATAAATCACAGTTTGGAGGCCAGTTGTAAAGCAGATCAAATTACGAGCGCGTAGTTATGCGCTCGTGATTTGATCTACTTTACAACTGGCCTCCAAACTGTGATACTGGCCTCCAAACTGTGATTTATTTCTCAACAAATCACAGTAAGAGCTGATCTATTTCTTAATTAACAGCTTCCTATTAGCAACAAGAAACTTCACATATACACATCGAATGCTTACTGTAGCATATTGTGAGCAAGGAGCTCTACTCTGGCCATTCAGTTTGAGAGTTATCTGCCTTTTATTTCCATGAAAAGTAGTTATTTGTGTATGATGTGTATGTAATTTTGCCAGTTGGAATTGTCAAATTTAAACATTACAATAACACACCCGTGCGACATAATGCATTTTTCACATCTCTGGAAAAGCGACTTTTCTGTTGTTGTTTGTTACTTACTGTGTGTATCACTTGTGTCTTTTTATTTTGGATGGCCGTTTGGCCATTTTGTGGGAAAGTAACTCCTTCTGGCCTTCCTTTGTTTAGGTTTCCATTATGGTCTTGTCGCTTCATGTTTGTGTTTCTTTCCCTTTGGTGTCTTTGATGGGTGGAGTAAGTTAATTGTATCGATTCCTGATCTTTGTTTTACTTCTACTTTTCTGATGTAAATCCGTGATATTTTTCTAATTTATACTGCAAATAAAGGTTGTGGCGGTTCTTATGAGTACTTACAATCTATGTCTCAGAGCAGAAAGAAGCCTCCGTGGTGCAGTGGTTACGCTACTCGCCTTGTAAACCAGGGATCGCAGGATCGATCCCGGGCTTCTCCAGACTTTCGGATGAGTCTTTAAACCGAGGTCCCGTCTCCGTATGACCTTAGCTGTTGGTGGGACGTTAAACTCAAACTCACTCACTCACTCAGAGCAGAAATAAGAAAAATATTGAATACCCCCGTAAACCTGTTTTCTTTGTATAAAGTAGGGTTTAGGGATTTATCATACGACATCGCGCCTGAGAGTGTTATAACGCCATGTAATATTTTCGATAATCCACTAGTGGATTAAATACGCAAATTTAGGTAGATACCTCCCGTAACGTTACATGTACGACGTCCTTAATAATGTCGTGTTTACTAATGGCGGAATATTGGCATTTTTTTAAAACAAACGTGAAAAAATGCGTTTTAAGTTTCGTATGATAAATAGAATCTTGCATTCGTGCGCATGTATTATTACATTTATTAAACTCATTGGGGAAAAGGTCTAAAATGCTCGGCAAAGCCTCGCATGTTATCCCTTTTCCTTAACTCGTTTAATAAATTCAGTAATATATGAGCACTCATGGAAGATCCTCTATGTACATGTCACGAACCTCTTCATGTGATGAAACATGAACTATTGAAAGCTATTCTTTCAGACTCTGACAAGGCTTCAGAATACTGACCGTCCAATTTCTAAGATTGTTTGGTCTAGAAGCGTATGAAAAATGCTTCTTGTTGGCCCGAAGTGGCGCGTGGGTGGTATCACGCAATGTCAGGGATGCCTTTATTTCTTATTTGTCAAAGACATTTAGGTTGTGTATTTCTTATGAATCAGCTGGCACATGAAATGCCAAGTTTAATTTTCTCTGGAAATAATAAATTGTTCGAAAATGACTCCAGCGGCCATCGTAAGTGATGGTTAAAGGATTGTTAATCTGTCCAAGCAAAAAGTCACCGAACATTTAGATGATAATAAATAGAGAGTACCACACACAGTAATTGGGCCCCGTCAAGCGATTTTGGTACTTATCGCCTATGCGAGCAGCGAAGGTTCAGGCGAGCCTGCGCATCCGCGCAGTCTCGCCAGAACCTTCGCTGCTCGCTCATACAAGCAGTGAATCAAGAGGAACCATCAGACAGAAAGCCATATCCCTGGCCCCTCTGAATAGCTGGGCATGCGCAGTTAAAATATGTCATGACGGAATGCTCGAAGACACAAATTCGCTTGGCGGGGCTCGTATAATTTCTTATATGGTAAGCCATTCATTTTACTGTCAAGCTGCACCATTTATAAGCTTCATGTGGCCCTTCATGGGAAACCTTTCGTAGCGGCTCATTTAAGCCCCGCCAAGCGAATTTGTGTCTTCGAGCATTCCGTCATGACAAATTTTAACTGCGCATGCCCAGCCATTCAGAGGGGCTAAGGATATGGCTTTCTGTCTGAAGGTTCCTCTTGGTTCACTGCTTGTATGAGCGAGCAGCGAAGGTTCTGGCGAGACTGCGCGGATGCGCAGGCTCGCCTGAACCTTCGCTGCTCGCATAGACGATAAGTACCAAAATCGCTTGACGGGGCCCATTTAAGAAATAATAGTTTCTGCTGTTCATGAAAGTATGAACGCAGTGGGTCGCGTGCAAAGTAAACGAACCCCGAAGGAGTTCAAGTAAACGTTGCCAGTGGCCCGCTGTCGTCCATTCTTTCATGTAAAGCAGACAAAATAAATTTATTTTTTACATTTAACATCTTGCAACTTCATCACTGGGTACAAAATTGCTTATAGGGCAAATTTTTAAAGCTGAAAAGTATTTACACGCTGTTTTACTACAAAGAGCGGAACAGTGATGGCATCGCAAACGTCCGTAGAGAACCCTTGTTTAGACTGACGTCACTGAAAATCATGTGACTCGATGCGTTCAACGAAGTATGAACTACATAGGCCAGTTAAAATAGCATTGAACCTCAAACCAATTCCTTCAGAAGGGTTTTCACTATTTTCAGAATCAGTGAGGTGTCCTGACTTAAAGGAAAAAATCCCCAAAAATATTCCCTGGCAAAATTGATTTTTGGGGGAAAATGTTCGAAATTTGAATAAAAATCGCCAAAAACAGGAATTGAATTATAAACAATTCATTAAATTATATCAAATTTATTTAAATAGCCAAAAAAAAGTTAACTACTGTCAAGTAGCGATAAAAGAAGTTTTAGCTTGATATGTGTACAGAAAGCTGTCTGTTTGGGGGTAAAAACTTGGAAATATTGACAAAAACCGCAGAAAAAATGGAAATAAATTTTCAAAAAGTTACTGGTGTGGATTCTTGAAAATGTTTTGGTGTAAAAAGTTATATATGTGTATAAGTTAACTACAGGAAAAAAAATAAAATGTTTATATGTTTAAAAATTCCATTTTTCGGGGTATGAAAATGCACATGTTTACAAACAAAACACTCAAAATCTAGTATTTTCCGGTCAAGTAGAAATTACATTATAAAAATAAATTGTATGATGTTGAACTAATTTATATAGCCAGATATGCACAGACTATATCAAGTAGCTCTCAAAATCCTTCAGCTTCGTGACTGCACAGTAATTTGACTTTTTAATGGCAGAAAATGTACAATTTTGATAAAAAAAACATGGAAAATAGGAATATTTTTTTTAAGTTAGTGGTGAGGATTCATGAAAATTTTTGATGTAAAAAAGTAAGATATCAGTTAACTACAGGAATAAAATAATTTTTTAAATATTTGAAAAGTCATTTTTCCGGGTAGGAAAATACACATTTTTACACAAAACCCTCAAAATCTTAGCTATTATATGCAACCAGTGAAACTATACTACTTAACATAGGGCTCTAACAATATAAAAAATAGTACCATCTTGTGCACTATAACTTGTCTATCAAATCATTATGTGTAGTGCAGGAAGGCATTCATATAAATAAATGTCAGAACTAAACATACATGTACTGTCAGATCATGAACCATCTTATATTGTGCAAAAGTGTTGTTTATATCCAAAAAATACTGTTTTAAACTGGGATACCATGGTCCCAGCCAATTGGGGCTTGAACAAATAGATGGGCTACATGATGCTTCCACGCAGAGCTGAAACCGACCGCACATGAGCACTGGAAAACCGCCTAGAGGATCTAAAGTAGAAGTAAAACAAAGATCACCAACTTACACCAACCATCAAAGACACCAAAGGGAAAGAAACACAAACATTAAGCGACCAGACCATAATGGAAACCTAAACAAAGGAAGGCCATAAGGACAGTGACTTTCTCACAAAATGGCCATATGGCCATCCAAAATGAAAAGACACAAGTGATACACCCAGTAAGTAACAAACAACAACATAAATAAATCGCCACAGAAGAACCGCCTGGTCTGTCTCTGGTCGGGCCCATCGGAGTCTAACTGTTAGTTTTCTTTTGCTCCAGCATTTCAGTGGTTTCTTGGTCTGTCTCTGGTCGGGCCCATCGGAGTCTAACTGTTGGTTTTCTTTTGCTCCAGCATTTCAGTGGTTTCTTGCTGTCGAGTCCTCACCGTTGTCTCACCTCTGTGGTTCTTTGATTTTTTGTGTTCACGGAGATGTTGCACTGATGAGTTAGGAGGCATTCATGCGGACTGAACAAATTATTTGTCTAAATCGCGACGGAAGTAAGGGCGAGGATTGTGGTCACGTCAAATCGGTTTAAGCCCCCCAGTGAAAATCTTTCCACTGACCGTTCCAAGTAGAAGTAAAACAAAGATCAGGGCTAGTTTCGGCCAATTAGGCCTCATCAGTGACCCTCAGATATTTTCAAAATTCCACAATGGAATCAATGATCCCAAAGGACAAGAAAATATAATCTACACTATGATGTAGGGCAGGGAGACGTTTTACCGCGCCTCATTCGATTTTTTTATAGACCAAAACAGATTTCTTCCTGATCTTTCAAAGACTTTATCACAATATTTAATCACATGCGTTTTAATAGCAGTAAGACAGGAAGTTAATAATTTAGAAAGTTCAGTAGTAGTGCAAGAGCTAGAATTTGCAATAAACCGTGCTTTGTATGGTCTTTTATGAAGTTTTGGTAACCAGTATAGCGTAGGAAGCTTGTCTTGGCCTTCGATAACACACACAGCAAACTTGGTGGCTGAATGATAAATATGTTTATCTACTATAACTCTCCCTTCAACTAAAGGCTGAAGTTCATAGGCCTTAGTACCACCAAGCTCCTGCTTAAGCGTGTTAACATAGTGGAGCCGTCACACAACGACGACGTTGTTAGCGGCCTTGTCTGCAGGAGCCAAAACAAACTTCTTATGAAATTCTTGAATACCTAGTTTAAGATGACGTAAAGACGTCTTAGGCTTAGGAGGTAACAAGTTAGTATTTTGAGAATAGAAAAAATGCGTTTATTAACTAGTTTTAAAAAGCTAAGTTTCCAGTCCTTAAGGGCTTTATGCTCAACATACTCTCGCTTACACCATCGATTACCGAATTCATTCCCAGGCAAACCGGTGGGAGTCGGACCGTTCATGCTTATAAACCCTGTTAGTTTCATTTGGCGACAGTGATTGGGGTGTCCTTTCATCTCAATGTCGGGTAAAATACCCACTAAATTGGAAGCAACGTCTACAAAATAACATATACCATGTTGACGGAGACATTAAGCCTCAAATCAAACAAATAAAACCCAGATACATTATTTGTTGGGAAGATTTATTTTACAGATTCACTCTTGTCTAATATGTGTAATTTCCTAGCTATATAGCAGTTATGCTTCAAGCCGACATGCCTATTTGGAGACAAAGAAGAAATGCATGAAAGTATCCACCAAGAATCAGAAAAATATGTTCACTTTTCCATGGCAGAAGCCATCAAATTTTTGATAATCACAAAGGCCAATAAGAGAAAAGATGAACAGGAATCATAGAAGAACATGCAAAATGTTAACAGATCAGACGCAACATTGAGTTAACTAGATTCATGTCCAAACTATAGTAGACCTGTGTTTCACCCTGGCTTAATTGTTCTTGTAGTGTGAATTCCTGGCAAAACAATAAGGAAATTAAAAACTAGTACATGGGACAGGGCAACCATCCAGCAACTGGAAATATGTTTCCTTTCCTTCTTATTCATTAACATTTTATTAATAATGTTTTTAGATATATTTCTTGCATTCAAAATCAAACCATAAACTCTACAAAACCAAAACTTTGATTTAATAATATCACTGTGTATCTCGCCATAATCTAACATGAATAAGGACAACAGCAGCAACAAATAGCATTTTCTGCTTGTTTCTATAAATATGCAACAAAGTTACTCAATTAACATACTTTATCTAAATATTGAAGGAAGGAACAGTCAAACAGTTTTTAAGCAAGAGAACCATGATGGTCCTGCTTGTATATCCTTCATCTAAGCTAACATGTTTGCATACTGAATATTGACATTTCACATGAACTTTTACAGTCTTTGTTTAAATTTTATCTCCAAGAGTGCCAAGGTGTCCTGTATTGAGTACCAATACCGTATTTGACAAGCAGTGCTTTAATTTAGATCATTTAAGGACAACAAGACACACCAATTAATCTCTACACCACTGATTAATTTGAACGTTTGTGGAGGGCCATCCAAGAACATTTGTGTAAAACTAGTTTGAAATCAGCTTGTTACTCTTCTCCAGGTAATACAATTCTATGAAAACTTTAAGATCATCCGAGGATTATTCCTGCACAGTTTAGATGAAACCCTTGCAGTACAGAAATTGTGAATGGATGGACAGATGATGGAAATGGTCCCGATTACAAGGCATGAGCACACTGTGCTCGTGTGAGTTCACAAATTACCCCAATGATGGGACCATATCTGAACCTAGAGCTGTAATTTGAACACCTCAATAACGGTTTACTTGATATAGCTACCCGTATTTACTAAATATCAAAGGCCCTGGGCCTGCTGGTTTCAACATTGTTTTTAAAGCTTTTCCCTATATGAGTCTATGCAAAATAATTGACCCACTGGAGTTGGGCCATTTTTATTTCTGGGCTATAATATAAACAATGTTGGTTGAGCAATACTTTTTGAAAGGTATCCCAAACATCAAAGGCCCGACCCTTCCATTTTCAGGCAAGAAGAGTTTTAAACTTTTCCAGTATGAGTCAATGTAAAACAAGTGATTATCAGAGTGGGGCATCTTTGACCCCCAGGGCTATAATTTCAACAGTCTTGGAAAAAGCTACATACCAAATCTCTAAAACCTTACAGCTTTATACAAGATGATTTTAAAGATTTTTATTTATTCTCCTTTTCTCTGCCATGGTAACAAAAGCTGCATGGAATGGAATTCTTCGAACAGCTGACCCCAGTGTGGGCCAATTAGTACCTCAGGGCTATACTCTGGGCAAGCTTAGTTGGCAGAGGTCCACTAGATGAGGATACCTATTAAATATCAAAGGCCAAGATTGTCTAGTTTCAGGATATGAGTTCATGTAAAACATTTGTAACACCAGGGATTGATACACTTTTGACTCAAAGGCTATGAATTGAACAATGTCGATAAAAGCTGCTTGCCAAACTTAATAAAAGACCTTCTTGTTCTGGTTTCGGATAAGCAATCTTGCTAATTTTTGTTTTTGTTGCCATGACAATCAGAGTTGCATGGAATGGATTTTGAATGACGCTGAACAAGTTTGATAAAAGCCCAGTTAGTGACTTAAGAAATGTCATTTAGGAAAATTGAGAACAGAAGGGCAAACAGATGACAATGACGACCATGGACAGTGACCAGTTATAATAGATCTCCAGAACCCTAAAGCTTTTGAAAGCTAAAATACATAATACATGTTTATTGTTCATGTTTTTTTTTCTGTAGAAGTATTATCTGTTTACCCTTAAATATGGATTTGTTTTTCAAAAGCTAAAAATGATGCGTCGTGCAATAATCCGATGTAACGCTACATCAAAGTGTTTTCAAAAGCCTTTACCAGATACATAAATTAGAAATGTTCGTTTTCCATGTTTTTTTTTTTTTCTTTGGCAAAATTTCCAACAATCTTAGAAAGGAACATTTCTGTGAAGGTATGACATTGCAGCATTTAATAGCTGCTTCAAAGTAGTCTGTGCATATATGGTAATACAAACCAGCTCCACGCAGACATGTATGTACTTTGAAATTTTGTTAAGTAATTCCCATATGTGAAAAAAAATATATGGTATTTTTCGGTAAATTAAACATTTTCATCGCCTGAAAAATGAAACTTTATAAACATTTCAATATCTTTCGTTGTTTCTGTAGTTTACGGTTATCCATATGTAACTTTGTGCATCAAAACATTTTCAAGAATCCTTACCACTAACTTTTTACAAAGTAGAAGTAAAACAAAGATCAGGAATCGATACAATTAACTTACTCCACCCATCAAAGACACCAAAGGGAAAGAAATACAAACATTAAGCGACCAGACCATAATGGAAACCTAAACAAAGGAAGGCCATAAGGACAGTTACTTTCCCACAAAATGGCCATATGGCCATCCAAAATTAAAAGACACAAGTGATACACAGAGTAAGTAACAAACAACAACATAAATAAATCGCCACAGAAGAACCGCCTTGGTACGGTCAGTGGAAAACTATTCCCGTTTCCCTCGCTTTTTTGTCAAAATTTTAAATTCTTCCTTAAAAGGCAAATTTCTGAGCAAGCACAAAACTGAATGTTTTTTATAGCTACTTGTGAGTGGTTAGTGCACATCTGGCTATATAAATTGGTTCGACATCATACAATACATTTTTATACTGTGGTTGCTACTTGCCCAAAAACTAATGGATTATGAGTCTTTTATATATAAATGTGCATTTTTATACCCCGCAAAAATGATTTTTTATATATAAAAATTCATTGTTTTTCCTGTAGTTAATATAACTTTTTACACCAAAACATTTTCAAGAATCCACACCAGTAACCTTTTAAAAAATTATTCCCATTTTCTGCGTTTTTGTCAATATTTCCAAGTTTTTACCCCCAAAAAGACAGCTTTCTATACACATATCAAGCTGAAACTTCTTTAACACTACTTGACAACAGTTAGCTTATTTTTGGCTATTTAAATAAATTGGATATACGAGGGTAGGCTGAAAAGTTCTGAGCCTGACCAAGATCCAATGGTTTGTACATGCTGAAAGTGCCTTATTTTTCAACATAGTCTCCCTTCCTTTCCACACACTTCCTCTAGAGATGCTGGAGTCCTTGGATCCCAGGGTTATAGAAGGTCTCATCTTGGTCCCTGAAAAACTCCTCCACAGCAGCTATCACGTCCTCGTCTGACCGATAATGCTGCCCAGCCCAGTGCTTTTTCATGTTTGGAAACAGGAAATAATCTGATGGAGCTAGATCAGGTGAATACGGAGGGTGATCGACATGTGTGAAGCCACAGTCATGCACAGCAGCCATTGCGACAACCTATTTATGAGCAGGCGCATTGTCCTGGTGAAACAAGGCCCCTTTTTTTAATTTTCCGGATCGTTTAGCCTTAATTGCTTTTCGCAATTGTTTTAGCAGATCTGCATAATACTCCCCATTAAATGTTCTGCCATTTTGAAGGTAATCTATGAATATTATACCCTTGGCATCCCAGAAAACTGATGCCATCACCTTCCCCGCAGAGGAGACGACCTTTGCCTTGTTTGGAGGGGGTGAGCCAGGGTGCTTCCATTGCATGGATTGTCTTTGGGTCTCTGGCTAAAAGTGATGAACCCAACACTCATCCTGAGTGACGAAACGGTCAAAAAAACATCTTGGTCTGCTTCGAAAAAAGCCAAGTTGGCTTGTGACAGGTTTAGTCTGGTCAACTTTTGGTCAGGCGTCAAAAGCCGTGCCACCCATCTGGCGGAAACCTTCGACATTCCTAATTCACTGTGTAGAATGTTCTCTACTCGTTCACGGGAGATGCCAACAGTGTTAGCTAACTGATTCACAGTTAAACGCATGTCATCCATCACGGCCCTGTGCACTTGGCTGATGGTTTCCTCAGTTGTTGCCTTTGTGGGTCGTCCACACCGGTCATCATCTTTGGGGCTGTCCTTGCCGATCTTAAAATTTGCTGCCCACCTTTTCACGGTTGCATACAAAGGAGCATCATCCCCTTATGTAGCAACCATATCGGCATGAAAGCCCTTAGGAGCTAACCCCTTTTTATGGAGGAACTTGATGACACCACGATGTCAGATTTTGTCCATTTTCTCAAAAACGTGCTAGTATCAATTTTCAAAGTCTAGAATTTATACGTTATTGCAGGTAAACTTGAACTCATTTGGGTCAAATCAAATAATAAACGTTTGGATTTAATGAATTCAAAATTTCATGGCTGTTCGATGCCTGCTTCTTGGTCAGGCTCAGAACTTTTCAGCCTACCCTCGTAATTTAAATGCAATTATTATAATTCAATTCCTGTTTTCGGCGATTTTTATTCAAATTTCGAACATTTTCCCCCCAAAAAATTATTTCGCCAAATTAATTTCGCCAGGGAATATTTAAGGGGATATTTTTTCCTTTAAGTCAGGACACCTCACTGATTTGGAAAATAGTGAAAGCCCTTCTGAAGGAATTTGTTTGAGATTGAGGGTCTTTTTGGCATAAAATGACTGGCCTAACATTGTTTTCTATAGGTTTACACTACACTTTACACCGGAAATGTAAATACGAACACATATCCATGCGACATAGTGCCTTCTTTCATATCTCCAAAACGTTTATGTTTCGAATGAAAATTTGTGATAGTTTTCTTATTTATACTTCAAACATAGGTTGTGAGTGCTCGTTGGAACTGCCTCATTTAACGAATACCCATAACATTGGTTATGGGTATTCGTCATTTAACGAATACCCATAACATTGGTTATGGGTATTCGTTAAATGAGACAGTTCCAACGAATACCCATAACCAAGACATTGGTTATGGGTATTCGTTGGAACTGCCTCATTTAACGAATGACCCATAACCAATGTCTTGGTGGGGAACTAATAAAATTAATGTATACCCCTGTAAAGAAAAGTTTTCTCAATATAAAGTGGACTTTATAGGGTAGTTTATTACACTAAGTTGTTATCCTGTTAGCGCCCAGGTAAGACGTACCCAAAGCACCCAAACACTTGTGGGTCGACCGTAAAAAGCCAGGGTTGGAAAATGAGCCGTAAAAATAGCTGTGTTTCTACTAACATGCTGAAAAAATAAAACATTTGGTCGTTAGGTAGAAGGATTTTTTTTGTTGTTGTTATTATTTTATTTTTTCTCCCGTAAAAAGTGGGTCGGGCCTGTATTCTTGTTGTGTGTTTGTTTTTGCTTTTTTAATAAAATTGTCATGCTGAGACTTGCGCGGAATATCATAATTCATTTAGATGCATAAAAAAGTCATCTCTGTAATTTGGAAGGTACTAAATGCCAAAAAGTACTAAATTTACTGAAAACGCGAAATTATTATGGAAAAATGCAAAGACGACACTGGGTAGGGTAGGAAATTGAAAATGGTAGGGTCGGTATTTTAATTTTTTCTTTGTTCTTTTATTGGTAAAAATAGTTGAGCCGGGGGTGGGGAAAGGGCGGGGTCTGAAGCAGGGTCGGCCGGGTTGGCGGCAACGGCTATTTTTTAGGCCTGATCATATAGGTTTCCATGATACTACGTTTGCCAGAAATAAACTTACGCGCCAACACCCTATTGGGCTCTCAAAAAGGAGGTTTTCCTGACATTTTTTTATTCAAATTGAAGCTGTGCATCTCTTTTTGACACTACATTAAACAGAAAGAACTACTGGACATTTAACACTGATTCTAACTAGGGTGATGCTTAAACTGGTGTCTGTTATATTTAATTCATAATGAAAATACATGCTGAATGTCGATGAGACGATTCTATTGAGTATACACATTATACCTATTTTTAAGAAGAAATAAGAAAAAATATTGACACCTCTAAATAGAAATGAAGGCATTGGTCAGAAATCGATATAATTAACCCACAGCTCCCATCAGAGACACCAAAGGGGAGAAACACAAACATTAAATAACTAGACCATAATGTAAACACCAATAGCGAAAGCCAAAAGGATAAGGTACTTTCCTACAAAATGGCCAATTTGCTATCTAAAACAAAAAATATAAGCAATACAAAAACTCAAAGACAAACCATAACAAAAATAAACCGCGACAGAATAACTCTTGGAATGGTCAGTGAAACGAATTCAATTCCACTGTGTGTGTGTGTGCGATTTAGACAAACAGTTTGTTCAGTCCGCATGAAGGTCTCCTAACTCGTGAGTTTTACAATACCAAAGTGGGTTTAAGGGGATCAAAAGTATATAGGCATGTTTTCGTGAATGGGCTCGATTATACTCACAAAAGGAAAGCTACGATGCTGTCCCCGATATCTGTATCGTCTGAACCTCTGTCAAAGGTAAAATTCACGAGAATGCTACCATCACGCGAGGCACAGAAATGTTTGACTCCTGAGATTTGATTTGTTTCTTTAAATACCATCTCAGAAGACATGGCTGTTGATTTTCTTTATAGCCTATTACAGCTACGCATGGAATGATGCGTGATGCGATCGGATTTTAAGATTACATCATTAGTTAGCATGGGATGAGATTGCACAAACTAATGGAAAATCGGATGAAATGTAATTTACAGCAGAAATCTTTTGGACCTTAGGCAAAGTAAATACACGTAAGCCAGAGTATTTCGAAAACAACAGTATGTCACGGTCATTATTATTCCTTCGCTGATTCAAGAAGGGCAACGTCAGTTTCTCGCAAAAGAATGTGCAATGCGCTGGTTAGTCGTCGCTTAGGTATAAGCATGTCAGGGAAAGAACGATTAGGTAAACAGACGGGATCGACACTACTTTAATTGTGTTCATAGGACCTTTTAATTCTGAACCAAAACATAATCTCACAGCGCTTGGTCCTCAAATAAAGTGATAGCACAATGTGATTTTAAACAGTGTGGCTTTCATCATTTACGTCGCGTCTGGGCATTTTATTACGTCATGTAATAAATTTGGCAATCCACTAATGATTTAAAAAGGCAAATTAATTAGACACGCCCCGTGACGCTACACGTACGACGTCCTTAACGTCGTTGTGTTTACTTATGGCGGAGTATTGACATTTTTGTTAAAAACTGTGAATAAAATGCGTTTTAAATGTCATATGATAAATAGAATCTTGCTTTCGTGTTTATGTATTATTGAATTTATTAAAATGTTGAAGGAAAGGCATAAAATGGTCCCCTTTCCCCAACACGTTTAATAAATTCAATATAACATGAATTCATGTATTATTGAATTTATTAAACTCGTTGGAGTAATGGCAAAAAATGCTCGGCGAAGCCTCGCATTTTATCCTTTTCCTAAACTCGTTTAATAAATTCAATAATACATGGATACTCATATCAGATCCTCTATATAATAAAACCTATTGTGCCGTTGGGAACAACAAGGGGGCAGATTAACCTGCGCATCCACGCAGTCTGGTCTGTGCCTAAGTTTACGTTTTTTTTTGGATAGTATACTATCTTTGTTTTGGATATCTGGGTCCAGTTGTTAAAAACATCTTTAACGAGCTCGTTAGTCATTACGATGACACATCCGTGCGGCAAAGTGCATTTTTTCGTATCTTCAAAATGGCTACTTTTCTTGTGCAAATCCGTTATATTTTTCTTACTTATATTGCAAACAAAGGTTGTGGGTGCTCGTTAGAACCGGCTTATTGAGGCGATTCTAACGAGTACCCACAACCTATATCTTGGATCAGAAATAAGAAAAATAATAATTTACCCCCGTAAACCCCAGTTTTCTCTATATTTTTTCTTTGTTTAGGTTTCCATTATGGTCTGGTCGCTTCATGTTTGTGTTTCTTTCCCTTTGGTGTCTTTGATGGGTGGAGTAAGTTAATTGTATCGATGCCTGATCTTTGTTTTACTTCTACATTAAACTAAAAACATTTTACTTGAGGTAGAGGTGTGTATGGAGGAGGGGGCTTAAATCAATGCTACGTAGCCATATTCCTTGTCTTTGGTTCTGTCGTGATTCAGACAAATAATTTGTTCAGTCCGCATGAGGGCTTTCCAACTTATCGACGCAACAGTTTTCCTTTAAAAAACCTGCCTGTGCAAATACATTGTAAATTTCACCGCTGAAAAAAAAACACGAAAATTTTAAATGAAAACCTGCGGTATTTTTTCTCATTTCCGCTCTAAATATAGATTCTGGTACATATAAGAACCGCCTCATCATCACAATACGTACATCTCCGTGAATGGCCCAGAACTGTTACTTTGACAGTTATGAGTATTTTTGGTCTAAGGAGGATTAGTCCCCGAACGGTACGTAATCGTGAACGAGGCATACGGCCAAGAAGCTGTCCAGCAACGTCACGATACATGCAGTTTACGCAACAGTATTGGACGCGTGTTCTTTTCACGGATCAATCCAGGTTTCACCTCGACAGTAGCGACGTTTGTTCTAGGGACCGTTGTGTTGGCAAACGTTTCCATGACAGTTGTGTCATTCAACGACGTCCACTCGGCGGAGGAAGTGTCACAGTTTTAGTTTTGGGTGGCATCTCATCCAGTGACAGAACAGCTCTTACGTTACAGGCATCAGATACCGTGCCGAAATCATACGGTCTCATGTTCTTCCTTTTTTGCAGCAACATAACGCCACGCTGCAACAGGATAACGCTCACCCGCAAGTTGCGTGGGTCATCACCTCTTGATCCAGAACAATGTTTATGTGCTGCCCTGTCCTGCAGTATCACAAGATTTGTCGCTTATCAAGCACGTTTGGGGTGAGATCCAGAACAATGTTTATGTGCTGCCCTTACCTGCAATGTCACCGGATTTGTCGCCTATCAAGCACGTTTGCGATGAGATGAAGCGTCGCTTACGTGGCATCCAAAATCAGTCGTTGACGTTACTTGGCCTGTCACGTGCGCTTATGAGAGTTTGGAATGGCAAAGGCTCCGAGGACTTCACGAAAACACGTCTATAAAATTCTAACACCCTTAAACCCTACTTTTATATAGTAAAACTGGGGTTTACAGGGTAAACTTTTTTTCTTTTTTCTGCTTTAAAATATAGATCGTGGGTACTCGTTAAAACCGCCTCGATGAGGCGATTCTAAAGAGTATCTATAATCTATATTTTGAGCAGCAATGAGAAAAATATAAAGAATTTTTCATCTTCAAATTGTCGTTTTTCTGCAGTAAAATTTACAATGTATTTGTATAGGCGTGTTTTCGTAATGAGCTGCGCAGGCTCACCAGAGCCTTTACTATGCGACATCCTCTGGGGACGTCCTTCAGGTGGCTCCATTCCAGAAGTCTATTCTCACACACCCGATAAGGAAATTCTTAACTTAACCTTGAAATATAAATTCTAATCCACTCAAAGTCACCAAAGTCTGTATATGACTGACAGTACATGCCAAAGATTATGCTGCACAAATGCATTGACATACTTACAATTATTTGTCCGCAGCACGAAATGAACCAAAAGTACAGATCATGTATTGTGCCATTGAATCATTTGATTTAATTTATCTTTATAAGCCTCTTTCAAAAGCAATTATGCTTAGCTTCTAATCACTTCTCGGTCGTTTATTCATTATCCCCTCTTGGAAAAGACGATGTCAGCGGTAATTTAAAGTTGTTATTTCTACATTAAAATATATATTATGATTACTCTTTAGTCGCCTTGAGGCGATTCTAAATTGTAGATACGATATATGTAATGACAAAAGTTTAGAAAGCCTTTTACTTAATTGTCCACGCTGTCTCTTACCAGGAGCTCTGTTGATAACACCTTTGATAAGACTTTTCTCGCTTGATGAAATGATAGCTCTGTAGCGCTAATAAAAGACCCATAAAAGACTTATATATATAGGATAATGAAAAATCTTCATTTATTAGATTTTCACTAAGGTCTATGCTCTACGTGCTTAAGACAAGTACAAAACATTTAAAGTTAAAGACATACACGTAGAGAGCCTTGCATGTATTATTGAATATTTAACCGAGTTGAGGAAAGTGCCTAAATGCGAGGCTTCGCTGGGCATGTTATCCGCAACTTAATTACCGGTATGCATGAGCACGAATGCAAGATTATATGAACCACTTGACATTTAAAACTCATTTTATTCACGAAGGACCGCCCCCGCCCATAGGGGCTTGAAGAAATATATGGGCTGCACGATGCTTCCACGCAGAGCTGAATCCGGCCAGCACACTAGTACTGTTAACAGCTTAGAGGATCTAAGCCTGTCCAGGAACCCCGGTGCGAGGCGGACCGTCCATGCTAATAAACCCTATTGGTTTCATTGGGCGACAGGGCTTGAGATGTCATTTCATCTCATTGTCGGGTAAAAGTCCCACAAAATTGGAAGCAACGTCTCCAAAATGACCTTTACAGTGTTGACGGGGACGTTAAACCTCAAATCAAACAAAACAAATATTCACGAAGGAGTCGCTATCCTGCCATTAGTAAACACGACGTCGTCAAAAACGTCGTATGTGTAACGTTACAGGACGTATCTATTCTCAGACGCGACGTCAAATGATGAAGAGACGTCCATTCAATTAATGGATTTTAGATAAATGTTTCCTGTTAGATACTTAGACTCTTTGAAAATAAAGAGTTGGATCAACTTGTTCAGAGCTAACGACGTCGTGTCCTAGGTTAGATTAGCATTAGCACCCTGATTTAGCTACTTTCAAAAGGCAAATAGATAAACATCTTGCTAAAAATTGTGATAAAATCTTGCAAATCTCATTTTTCCAGCAAATATACCAGGGTATCAAATATTGTAGTTGCTAAAAGGTTAACATTTGTCCACTACCTAGTTTGCTAAACTAACAATGCGAAGAACAGCTTGGCCTCACTCATGTCTTTGCTGACATTATATAGAGGATCTTACATGAGTGTTCATGTATTATCGAATTTATTAAACGAGTTGAGGAAAAGGGATAAAATGCGAGGCTTTGCCGAGCATTTTATCCCTTTTCCTCAACGAGTTTAATGAATTCAATAATACATGAGCACGAATGCAAGATTCTATATATCATATGACATTTAAAAACATTTTATTCACGATTGTTTACAAAAATGTTAATTTTCCGCCGTTAGTAAACGCGACGTCGTTAAGGACGTCGTACATGTAACGTTACGGGACGTATCTAGCTAATTTGCATATTTAATCCACTAGTGGATTATCGAAAATAATACATGACGTTATTACACTATCAGACGCGACGTCATATGATAAAAACGTTGTGTCAATCGTCAATGCAGTTTGTGCAGTCTCAACAAAACCGAAACTCGAATCATCTATCTCTGATGTATTTTAATGTAGCATTTAAAGGATCTTACGTGAGTGTTGATGTATTTATCAAACGAATTGAGGAAAAGGGATGAAATGCGAGGCTTATTAAATTTAATGACACATGAGCACGAATGCAAGATTTTATTTATTATACGAACTTTAAAACGCTTTATCGTCACGATGTTTTAAATGTCAATATTCCGTCGGTAAAGACGCCGTACGTGTAACTTTACGGGGCGTTTCTAACTAACTTGCATATTTAATCCACTTGTTAATACATGGTTATTACATTCTCAGAAGCAAGGTTATATGACAAATAGTTTAATTTAATTGCAAAGCAAAACATCATTAAAATTTGTACACAATCTTTTGGCATTTCATACATGTACGTTCTCTTCCCTATTGGTTATAAACAGCATCCCATGTAATCTGATGTTTATTCCCTTTTTCAAGAAAGGAGTATCGCTTCAACAACAACCGCACCATATTAATTTCCTGGCTTTTTCGGGTTGTGGCCTTCTTCTATTCGGCACTGGCTGTTGGAGGTGGTTGGGTTAGACAAAGTTGACGTGTATCTTGCGTCCCTAGGGCGTCCCACTGGTACTTGCTTACAGTTTGACGAGGCCTGTTGTTCTTGCAGCGGGTAAGGGTAGAGGGGATGTTGTTATTTCTTCTGTTTCTAAAATTCCGTTCATTTTCTTCGTTCTTCTCTGTCCCTCAATTCCATCTTCTCTACTATCTCTTCGATCTCTTTTCTCCCTTTCTCTTGGAGACGACACACATTGGCGTGTCGTTAAATCCAAAAACAATCAATCAAACAAGGCCTGCTCCTTGCAGTAAGTAAGGGTACATGGGGGATGTTGTTATTTCTTCTGTTTCTGCACTTCCATTCATTTTCCTCATTCTCCTCTGCCCTTCACTTTTATCTCCGCTACTGTTTCTTCTTACTCTATTCTCCCTTTCTCTGGGAAACGACACATAATAACCAACATACAGCATAAAAGTATTTGTTGTTGCCATTTTAGTTTTCTACGAACGTCATGCGACGTTTTTCGTGTACGCGCGTAGAAATAAAAAAAAGTCCTGAGAACGATTTTTTCTCCATCTCCACTACAATCATATAAAATGATTCTCAAAAGAAGTATGATGCTTTAATTTGTAAATCAATGACTGTACGCTAGTCTGTTATATGATACTGTCATAATGTACTTCCGTTTTCTGTAACAAATGTGATGTCCAAGGGGTTCCAAAAGGTGCTCGTAACTTTGCAAAGTAATATGTAGCACCAAGGCAATATGTAGAGCCATGCCATCCTACTGTAAAGCTGTCTGGTTGGTACTTACTGTGGAATTTAGTGGTTTAAGTTAATGCAGTTTAACTTTTCATTAAGTGCCTATATTATACACAATTAAATGTCGTTTAGAAATGAAATTTAAAAAATATACATTTATGTTTGGTAAAAAATACAAGATTTTTACCTAAAATGACAATTCTAAAACCATGAAGAAAGTATTTCTGAAACAGTGTACGCAAAATTCAATTCTTACTGAAAAAAATGAAGGAATTCGAAATGCATATATACATGTAACGCGCATATATACATGTAACGCGACATCTGATTGGATAATGTCAAAAATGTGACGTCGCTTTTCATTGGTCGTTATCTGGTTTTACGCAGCTCATTGCGCTTGCCGCTTTGGGCAAGAAGAACATTTTAAAAGCATAACAAGTGAAAAAGTGCATTAGAACGGGGGATAATTGTATTGAAAATTGTCATTTGGGTGGTAAATCGTCGGTTTTACTGACGCAAATTCCGTTTTACGGCTCCGCTGGCTCGTGGCCGTAAAACGAAATTTACAACCGTAAAACCGCGGTTGAACCACCCCAAATGACAATTTTGAATACAGTTATACCCTAATTGTACGCTGATGATAATCGTAATGTTACGGATCTGCTATTAAATTCTTTTTCAGACGCCTACACTGCAAGAGCAACAGCCTTCACATCAATTTGTTCATTGCATTTATTCTCCGTGCCATTATCAGCTTTATAAAGTCGTCGTTGTTTGTTGACGGAGTGGGGCTAGAGAAAGATATTGAAAGAATTGAAGGAGATATTAATTTCATAGACGAAGGCCTGGTAAGTATGTCTTACTGGTATCTACTTAGTTCGAGATAAAAGACCAAAACATGGATAATTAAAGGATTTTTCCTCTGATGTCTTCATAAAACGATGCTGTGAACACTTGTTAGAATCGTATCAATAAGGAAGTATAGGTTTCACATGCGGTGCAAACAGTCTCAACACATCAATAAATCAGTTCTAAGTTTGTTTTCCACGCGCGCAAAAAAAACCAACCTTCGCTTTAATGTTTATGCAGGGATTAAAAGATTGACCATCGCATATTATCTATCGTTGAAAAATTATTCTAGCTAAAATAATGATGTACTGTTTTTCGAGTTGCATCCTTGAAAATACCATGTTCGTAATGCTTAAAATAGAAGTGGAGGGCAATGATCAGGAATCGATACAATTAACCCACAGCTCCGATCGGAGACACCAAAGGGAAAGAAACACAAACATGAAACAACAGACCCTAATGGAAACACCTATGGCGGAAAGCCAAAACGACAGTTACTTTCTCACAAAATGGCCAATAGGCTAACCAAAATAAAATAATATAAGCGACACAAAAATCCAAAGACAAACCATAACAAAAATAAACCGCGACAGAATAACCGCCTTGGAACACTTGTGAGAATAGCCGGTACTCATCACCCTAACATATCCGTGAAATGGAGACCGATCCCGTTAAACCCTGTTTTATTTAGTGAAAAGTGTGATTTACAGGGGTATTTATTGTTTCGTTAATTACTGCTCAGAAACATAGAAAGTGGGTACGCATTAGAATCACCTCAATGAGACGGTTTTAACGAGCGCACACACTCACACTGTGTTTGGACTAAATCTAAGAAAACTTAAAGAAATTCATCTGAAAAGAATGCTAGTTCTAGTGATAAGAAAAACGCCCTTTTATCATATAACGTCGCGTCTGAGAATGTAATAACGTCATGTAATAAATTCGATAATCCACTAGTGGATTAAATATGCAAATTACTTAGATACGCCCCGTTAAGTTACATGTACGACGTCCTTAACGACGTCGCGTTCACTAACGGCGGAATATTGACATTTTTGTTAAACATCGTGAATAAAATGCGTTTTAAATGTCATATGATAAATAGAATCTTGCATTCGTGCTCCTGTTTTATTAAATTCTCTATTAAGACCACAGGTGTGTTATCCAGATACTAGAGTCGTATTCAATTCCAGTTCAATTAAAATAAAAGTTACCAAGAAAAAGACAAGAAAAGTCATAACAGCAGTATCAATATGTTCTATGAAAAAGGTAATCCTTTGGAAGCAAGGAATACACCATAGAACTGGAAATGGTGACATGTTCAAATTTTTCTGGGCCAGACTTGATTGTAACGGCCAATTAAGCTCCGTCAGTGACTTTCAAATACCTTCAATATTCCACATTAGAGTAAATGAAGTCACCAGTAGAAAAGAAATAACCAGTTACATGAAGACAACTGGGATATGAAGTGTTCATTCCGAGTCACGTTTACGTGTTGTCTGATCATTTCGGCAAGGGGAGTGTAAGGAGTCTAATGCATGGCATGTTTGCGTGTTGTCTTTTTTAATCAAGCACTGAAGTGTAAGGCGTCCATTCTATGACATTTTATGTGTTCCCGATATGTAATTCTAACTCTCCATCCTTTTATACATTTCGAGCGATTTGATTGGTTGAAATAAAAGTTTTATATTTCGATGGATTCCATGAGCAAGAATCTCAGAGCTATTTCACACAGCAACATGTAGTTATATAATGTGACGTCAAGAAGCTCGTTTAGACTTCGCGCGTGACGTCATTGTTTATGAAGCGAAGTCATCAGCGTTTGATTAAAAGGAGAACCATTGAAAAAGTAAATGTTAAAAGACAAATAAATTGGGTTTATAGACTTGACGTTCTGTTTGCTTGGGTTTCCTTCAACGGTTCCAGCTTCTAATTGAATAATCATTCCTCCGTGGCCGTTGGTAAGTTCATTCTTATGCCACGAAATGATTCCTAAAAAAATCTATTTTGGTCGCATTTTCAATATTTCGATGACATAGTTGGAATTATAAGGAATAAAATATCATTTTTGTGGATTTTATCGATGTATAAACTCCGGCGAATCACTCGCAAACTAAGCATGAAGCCCTTCAAAACTGAAAATCATCCCTATAAAACAGCACTGGAGCACTGGGAATGTAAAGTGTCCGAAGCATGGCTTGAATACGGGTTATCTTTTTATTTCATTACATGACATGCTCACGGTTTGTCTATTCATTTCAGCACTGGGAGTGTAAGTTTATAGTGACGTTATTCATGTACACTGTGTCTGCAAAATCATCCCTATAAAACAGCACTGGAGCACTGGGAATGTAAAGTGTCCGAAGCATGGCTTGAATATGGGTTTTCTTTTTATTTCATTACATGACATGCTCACGGTTTGTCTTTTCATTTCAGCACTGGGAGTGTAAGTTGATAGTGACGTTATTCATGTACACTGTGTCTGCAAGCTTAATGTGGATCTTCATGGAAGGACTATATCTCCATATGCTGGTCTACAAAACCTTGTTTACTGAAAGACATGGAATAAGATTGTATGTTATTCTCGGCTGGGGTAAGTGTTCTTAGAACCTTCATATCCGGCGAAGTAGGCAGTAGAGAAAAAAAAAACATAGAAACACTTAAGTGACGCGAACAGCGATGAGTGATTTAATCTCATTCTTGAGCGCCCTAGGGAATTCTTCCCATAGTTACAAAAACAAATATTAAGGGACAAGCAGAAACTAGAAATTTTTCTTTTTCCATCGAGATAGTGTTTGCTGTATGTACACATTAGAATCACTACTCATGAAACGTCTGACAGTAGCCAATTTACCGAGTTTTGGCTGCAACTGGACGTCTGGCAGTAGCCAGTTTGCCGATGTTTAACTGCTAGCAGTTGTCTGCCAGATGCTTATTATTTGCCGACTTTGAGCTACTCCCAGACGTCGACAGTAGCCAATTTGTTGCAGATGTCTGGCACCCTCCAATTTTCCACTATACACCTGGCAGTACCAAATATGCCGATTTAGGGCTGCTACCAGACGTATTACAGAAGCCAGCTAACTGATTTTTCACTCCGACCAGATGGCTGGCAGTAGCCAATTTACCGACTTTTTGCTGCTTCCAGACCTTTGACAGAAGCCAATTTTCCAACTTTGGGCCACTACTCGACGTCTGGCAGTAGATTAAGGCTGCTACCAGCCGTCTGGCAATATCGTCTCCATTTTTGTCCAATAATCTAAGATCTATGATAATATGCAAATATATTCTGCTAAGCTAAGGCAATCAAATGCACCCGGGTATATTTTAACTCATAGCGTACAAGAGTAAATGCAATAAGTATATTCAGGTTTTAGACCTGAGTTTCCGAAGTGAACCCTTCCGTCTTTTGTTTTCATAGAGGATCTTACATGAGTGTTCGTTAGTTATTGAATTTATTAAACGAGTTGAGGAAAAGGGATAAAATGCAAGGCCTCTCCAAGGATTCTATCCCTTTTCCTCAACGAGTTTAATAAATTGAATAATTATACATGAACATGAATGAAAATTCTATTTATTAAATGGCATAATAAGACGCTTTTTATTGACGATTTTTTAACAAAAATGTCAACATTCCGCCATAAGTAAACGCCACGTCGTTAAGGACGTCGCACGTGTAACGTTACGGGAAGTATCTAACTAATTTGCATATTTATGTGGATTACCGAATTTAAAACATAGCGTTATTACATTCTCAAACGCGACGTCATATGATAAAGTTTGATTATTGTTAGGCAATAATCATTAATAACATGGCAACCGGTGGTAATTCTGGTGACATTGCTCATTCTTAGCTGTCTCATCTAGACAAACTTTTTTGCATAGTCTATCGGTTCCAATGCTGTCTTTTAGTGTCAATTTCATTACCAATAAAAATTTATATTTTACCGGTTAAATTTAAAATTAACAACTAAATTATTCATTCCAGTGTCACCTTTACTATATTTGATACCTTGGGTGATTGCTCGGATATACCTTGAAGATGAAATGTAAGTTTGTTCTTATAGTTACATCAATATATTTTAAGGCATTTCTTCAAAATCGCTGGTTTTGTAAAACACTATTTTCCTAAAATTGTCCAAACATAGTCTGAAAATAATCTTTACATCAACCCCAGTGAGGCGATTCTAATGAGCACATCCATCTTACAAGACATATGTTACAAAACATTCCTCTGGAAAGTGTAAATTCTAAACCAGTGAAAGACACTTTAATGTTATATTAATGTGAAAGTATAATAAAAGCGTTGTTTAAATTCGTTAGAATTGTTGTTGGTGATGGATGTGCTTGGTTGTGATAGTGATGGCAGACGTGGTGGTGCTTCTGTTGTTATTCACCATATTTGCATTATTCGCTGGCTCCCAGCTTTCACATTGTCAACAATGGAAAAACAGGTAACCAGTTACCTATTTTTCCAACACCGATAACCTTCAGACTAGGAACCAGCAGATAATGCAAATAAGATGAATAATTCAAGAAGCTAGTTTCGTTTCTCAGATTTCAATCGTATGCTTAATTGAGTGAAACATAATAGTTGCTGACAACAGTTTTGATCGATGATGCAAAAATATAACTAGGGTAATACTTACAATTTCCTGGCAATAACGTTGTCAGTCCGCTCAAGAAGTCTTGTCAGTGTTAATTTGCAATGATAGTTGTACGATGATTTTTTAAACATATAAGTGAAGCATATGGTCAAGAATCAATACAATTTCCTCACAACTCCAGTCCAAGACAACAAATGGAAAGAAACGCGAAAATAACTTCACTGTGACGAAAAAGTCACAGACGAAGCCAAAAGGACAGTAACTTCCCGCAAAACGACCAAAAAGGCTATCCAAATTGAAAAGGTATTCGCACTACATACATGCAAAGACGAACTACAGCAATAATTGAGGACGATAGAAGAACCGCCTTTGAACAGTCAGTTAAAAATTTTCTTGGGGGCTTAAATCGATTTTACGAGGCCACAATCCTCGCACTAATTCTGTCGTTGATTATACAAATAATTTGTTCAATCCGCATGAAGGATTTCTAACTCATCAGTGCAACATCTCCGAGAACATTAATATCAAACGACTGCAGAGATTAAACAATGATAAGTACATGTACTCGAAAGCATGAAACAACTGAAATGCTTGAGCATAAAGAGAAAAACCAACAGTCAGACTCCAGTGGGCCCGACCAGAGACCGAGCAATTAAAGCGGGAAGCAATGTTTCCAACCGTGATTGGGTTAACTACCATGCGTGCAGTCAGTCGTATAACATTGTATGTTTTACCTAATCTTTTACATCAAAGTGTAATTAAATCAGTATGGAAATCTCTTGAATAGATGCCGCCTTGTTCATCGGGAAAACATGCCTTAATAATTTGGACCGCTCTCAACCCCACTACACCGGCCCCGATAGCTCAGGTAGTAGAGTGTCCGCTCTGGGAAAAGGGAGGTCACGGGTTCGATCCCGGGCCGCGACATACCAAAGTCGTTAAAAATGGTACTAGCTGCTCCTCGCTTGGCACTCAGATCTACGCGGTAGAGCTAGGACTGGTCGACCCAGTGTCAGGATAATGTGACTGGGTGTGGTATCATGTAATGTGTCTGGGACATGATACTTCAGTGAGGCAGAACTATAAAAGCGAGCATTGAGCTCCCTGTCGCAACCAAACACCGTAGTGAAATGACTGAAACATTGTTGAAAGCGACGTTAAACCCGAATTCACACACACTCATTCCCACTATTATATAGGAAAACTGGGGTTTACAAGTTTAAACATGATTCGTCTTATTTCTCCTCAAAATCATAGAATGTAATAACTCGTAAGAACCGCCTCGCCGAAGCGGTTCTTACGAGTACCCGCAATCCATGTTTTGAGCAGATATATGAAAAATATCAGTTTTTTTTTTATCTGAAAAAGTTCATGTTTTGGTGGTAGAAATTTCTATAAATTGGAATAGACGCTTATTCGTAATGTGGATCAGTCTGTTGAGCGTCTGGGTGGTTATCAGGGGGCTGTTGGTTCTATCACCACCGGGTCGGCAATATACTTTCTTGGGTGTTTTCTATAGTCATCTTCATAAGAATGGCAGTTTTCAATTTTGGGCAAGGGCTGCACTGTTATAGTTAAGTGCATATGTATATGTATGCCCTGTAAAAGGATGGATAAGTGAACTGATCTGCTTGACATTACATAGTGTTGATAGGGCCGTTAAACTCCAAACACAAGAAACTTTTAATTAAGTTGTTAGAAATTTTATTAACATGCAACATATCTTTTATGCAAATCAAGACGAAAGTATCGCCAATTCATCTTTCTGCATAGCTTTATATAGAAAAAAAAATAAATAATAATAATCTACCTTATTTATAGAGGGAAGCACATTTAGTAAACAAGCACTTGTCTTCCATGTGGCCCTTTTTTCCTCCTAGGTAGAAACCAGTACTAAGCCATGTGGATAAAAAAGTAGAAGTAAAACAAAGATCAGGAATTGATACAATTAACTTACTCCACCCATAAAAGACACCAAAAGGGAAAGAAATACAAACATTAAGCGACCAGACCATAATGGAAACCTAAACAAAGGAAGGCCATAAGGACAGTTACTTTCCCACAAAATGGCCATATGGCCATCCAAAACCAAAAGACACAAGTGATACACACAGCAAGTAACAAACAACAACATAAATAAATCGCCACAGAAGAGCCGCCTTGGAACGGTCAGTGGGGGGCTTAAATCGATTTTACGTGGCCACAATCCTCGTCCTCTTGCTGAAGGAAACAACACTTGGCGCTGGCGGGCATCGAACCCGCTACATCTCAATCTCAAACCAGATGCTTTCCCACATATACCCTTATTTTTTCATATTTAAAATGCTTATGGATATCTTTTCTCTTTTTTCTAATTTTTGTACGGTTTAGATGGTTTATAATTATTTCAGATGTTGGAATATGGACGAAAATGGTTATATATGGATAATAAAAGGACCTATCATTTTAACAGTATTAGTAAGTAAAAGTCGTTGTGTATTATGTCCTTTTTAACATTTAACATATTTTGGTCCAGAAACCCCCACACGGGTACCCTGGCAAACAGTGCAGGCCCAGACCAGACGTCGCAGCGGCGTCTGATCAGGGCCTACACTTTTGGCAAATAGTTCAGCTATTTTCCAAACAAATTTTAAAGTTAATACAAACGGTCCCCCCTAAATTTTGAAATGGACTCCTGCTAAATATGAGGAGAAAGATTCCATTTGGTACAAAAAGGGTTAATTGCATGTAGTTATCATCTCTATGATGCTTTTCCTGGAACAGAGTATGAACTACGAAACATGACTAAGGTACCGATTTTCAGATAATCCCAATGCACCTAAGTTCATCCCATAACAGCCTACTAAGGCATTATGTTTACTCAGATGTTTAATGAATACTAAACAATTCTGCTGATTATTTAATAAAATAGCTCACGAATATTGGAATAAAAAATCTTATAATCCTGATGTCTCTTTTCTTCGCATTCAGGTTATCATTGTTTCTATGAAAAAAGTAGCTTTCGTTTCTATCTGTTTTCAGATCAATTTTGTGTTTTTCATTGACATTGTCCGTGTATTATGTAACAGAATGAAATCTCACAGACATGTAAAAGGCGGAAATCAACAGTTCAGGTATGCAGTCAAGTAAACAAGATAGTCAACCTCCTTCATACCGACATTCGATACAATGACAACCCTCTTTATACGGGTAATAGCTAAATCACAACAAAATAGAAGTGAGTTAAATGACCAGGAATCGACACAATTAGCCAACACCTACCATCAGAGACATCAAAGGGAAACAAACACAAACATGTAATAACTAGACCCTAATGAAAACACCAATAGCGGAAAGCCACAGATAGTCAATTGGCTACCCAAAAACAAAAAGATATAACCGATACACACATTAAAAGACTGACCATAACAAAAGTATGGCCAATTGGCTATCCAAAAATAAAACGATATAAGCGATACACACATTCAAGACCGACAATAACAAAAGTTAAACGCGATAGAAGAACCGCCTTGGAACGTCATTGGTTCGTTTGAAGGTCGGGAAATCTGTATGTGTCAACTTCTAGTGGACTCCTAAATGTGACGATAAAATGGTACAGGAACTGACGGCAGAAGTCAACTATTACCAAGATATCTTTGCGAGTTGTGCAGTTTCATGAGAATATGACTGGCTAGCTGGTGGGCCATATTACATCATTTTGGACTTGCCACAATTCTGCACATATCGTTTCACTAAAGACATTGTGTCAAGAATTTATAATCCTTCTTGAGGGGTGAGGGGTGATCGAAATAAAAACCTTTTACAAACATAGCAAGTAGCTTCATTTTTTCTAACCAGACCTGATGTCAGTCAGATCAGTGGTATGTCAATGTATGGGCGAGTGCTCAAAGGTCAGATGAGACCTTGGAAAAGCCGTGTATGAGATTGCGATGGTAAATCATGAATCTAAGAATAGATAATAGCTACTTTGAATCTGTTGTTATAAGACATAATTGTACAGCCTCTGGTTTGTCTGGGAAATAAAAATGGCGTTTCCGCTCACTAATTTGCCAAATTAACTCTACTTCAGTTTTAAAAAACTAGCACTTCCTGGGTTTGAACTTCAAACTGTGTTCACGGAAACGACAAAAGAGCTTTCGGAGGGCTTGTAGTGTATCCGCGAGACCAGTGCCCAGAAAAATTATGTCAACAAAGTAAACTATAACTTTCGCCCATGTGAGACCTCTACGGACCAGCTGCATGGCCCGCTGAAAGGTAGCAGGCGCTGTGCAAAACCCCATAGCTAAACGGGCCCACTGGAAGCGCCAAACCCAGTTTTAATTAGCTTTTCTTCCGCGAACTAATTTCGGGAAGGGGGGGGGGGGTATGGTAATAACCAGTAAAAACGTCCAGAACTCAGTAGAGCTTTTTGCCACAAATGGATTCCAAAATAGAAATGAAGGCATTGATCAGGAATCGATATAATTACCCCCCATACGTCCCATCAGAGACACCAACGGAAAGAACATGGAAACATCGCCAGCGGAAAGCTTAAAGGACAGTTACTTCTCCACAAGATGGCCGATTGGCTATCCATTACAAAAATATATAAGTGATACACACATTCAAATACGAACTATAGCAAAAATAAATCGCGACAGAAGAACCGTCTTGCAACAGGCAGTGAAAAGTACGAGCTCGTATTTCACTGTGGCGGCGGTTGTTTAAATCGAGTTTACGCGGCAGCAATCCTCGCACTTACCTCCGTTTTGGTTTAGACAAATAATTTGTTCAGTCCGCATGAAGGCTTCCTAACTCATCAGTGCAACATCTGCGAGAACATAAAAATCAAACAATGACAGACATGAAACTATGGTGAGGACTCGACGGCATGAAATAACTAAAATACTGAAGCAAATGAAAACCAACAGTTCGACTGCGATAGGCTCGACCAGAGACATAACATCAAGCTCCATCCAACATAACCTAAAATTAAATTTTAAGTAAGCCTTTACGCTGGAACCGTCATAGAGTCTGAGGCTGCAATCAAAGAGGGAAGCAAAGTTTATCAACCGTGATTGATTTAACTACCATGCATGTAGTCTGTCGTGTAACATTTTTGTTGCACCCAATCCTTTTACATCGAAGAACGGGTACTCAAATCATTGCAAGAATAAATTTTATGTACTAAATAGAGTGGAGGCAATGATCAGGAATCGATACAATCAATCCAAAGCTCCCATCAGAGACACCAAAGGTAAAGAAACACAAACTTGAAACAACAGACCCTAATGGAAACACCAACAGCGGAAAGCCAAAAGGACAGTCACTTTCCCGCAAAATGGCCAATAGGCTATCCAAAATAAAATAGCATAAGAGACACAAACACCCAAAGACAAACCATAACAAAAATAAACCGCGACAGAAGAACCACCTTGGAACGGTCAGCAGAAACGAATTCCACTGGGGGGCTTAAATCGATTTTACGTGGCCACAATCTAAGTAACCGTACAATTCGGGTTCCGATAGGTCCTGTTGCAGAAGAGAATTTCAGTCCAAAATTGAATTTTGAAACTTAATCCGAATAACGTATATAAAACTTAGAAAAGGTTTTATTTTTGTTATGGTTTGTCTTTGAGTGTGTGCATCGCCTATATCTTTTTGTTTGGATAGGATAGCCAATTGGCCATTTTGTGGAAAAGTAACTGTCCTTTTGGCTCTCCGCCATTGATGTTTCCATTAGGGTCTAATTATTTCATGTTTTTTTTTTCTTTCCCTTTGGTGTCTCTGATGGGAGGTGTGGGTTAATTTTTTCGATTTCTGACCATTGCCTTCACTTCTATTTTGTGTAGTTTATAATACCGATAACCCTGATTAAGAAGTTTAGCATTGATGGCTCTGTAGTCAGTACAATATCTTAGCTCCCCGGACTTTTTGCTGACTAACACATGGGCAGCAGACCAGTCTGAGACAGCCTAAAGCAAAATCATCTCTGAAAATAAACATCTAAAAAAACTCTGAAAGCAGTTGTTCAACGAAAGTTCCTTTCATATTGCTTTCATATATTGATTTTAAATACTCTTGTAAATGATTGCTATCTGACTGACACTGATCAGCAGTATCCTGTGCCTGACCAGATCAGTGTATATCAAAGTGTTATTGGGGTTCCAAGCAGGATTCAACCGATTCTGCATGTCCAAGGGTTTTGCCTTTCCTAAATGTCACATAAGTGCTGAAGTCGTTTACGACTTGTAATGTGACATCTGGCCCAAGGCCGTAAACATGTGATACCAACACCTTTTCTATTAGGGCAAGGTTCGATTACGTATGGGCAAGTAATGGATAACTGTTGTTTTGCCTGTACATATCCAACAGTGTTGTGTGGTATAAAGTTACGACTCCTTTCCCCGGTGACAGAAGTTCTGTCGCGGTTTAATTTTTTTTTTTTCTAAAGTTCCTTTTTGAATGTGTGTATCGCTTATTAAGGCCCCGCACTGAAAGTGTGGGTGCCCTATAGTAATCACTCTGTCCGTCCGTGTGTCTGTCTGTCCGTCCACAAATTTTCCTACTCCTCTGATAGCGCTGCCGGGGCCCTAGTCAGTTTCACTGACAGCTCTAGTATCTTTTGGTTTTGGTAGCCATTTGGCCAGTCTGTGGGGAATGTGAATAAATGCTCCCGGATCCCCTGCTCCAGAACACGCCTGGTTCGGGAGATCGGGAATCAAGAAGAGTAACTCTAATGAACATGTTGGGGTGACGTCACAACAGAAGAGAGGCTCCTAATGGACATAACAACTTAAAGATGAAAAAATAATGATATCAAATGTCCACAACATTTATTTCTTCGTGGAAATTAAAGGAAAAGGTATCTTATTATCGTTTATTTCGCTCGTGTTTGAGAGTCTTTACAGCCTATTGGCCATTTTGTGGGAAAGTAACTGTCCTTTTGGCTTTCCGCTATTGATGTTTCCATAAGGGTCTTTTGTTTCATGTTTGTGTTTCTTTCTCTTTGGTATCTGTGATGGGAGCTGTGGGTTAATTGTTACGATTCCTGATCATTGTCTCCACTTCTATTTTGCATGTCAGATCCGTTTTTTGTGTCGTGTGGTGGCTGTAAAAGGTCTCCCCGTACATGCATTTAATGCTCTCATTTTCCAATCCTCAGGGATTGCTTTTCATCATTCCTTAATTTGACCGCTGACCGTCCAAGGCGGTTCTTCTGCTGCGGTTTATTTTTGTTATGGTTTATCTTTGGGTGTTTGTGTCGCTTATATTTTTTTTTTTATTTTGGATAGCCTATTGGCCATTTTGTGGGAAAGTAACTGTCCTTTTGGTTTTCTGCTATTGATGTTTCCATTAGGGTCTGTTGTTTTATGTTTGTGTTTCTTTCAGTTTGGGGTCTCTGATTGGAGCTGTTGGTTAATTGTATCGATTCCTGATCATTGCCGCCACTTCTATTTTTATAGTGAGCAATTTGACAAATTCTTTATAACAGCAAAATGTCAAAGAACAAATGGTGTCGATATAAGGTGTGTCTTCTGTACATTCATTAGTATAACACTACCGCGTGTGATATTGATATATAGAGAATATCATATGCCATTTTTTTCATATCATACCCCATACCAGCCCGAGACTCCCATATCAGCCCGTGGGAGCATTGTAGCTCAGTGGTTTGTGCATTTGCCTATGATGCTAGAGGCTCTCGGTCCGATTCCTGTCAGCGGTAATAAAACTATGGTATCCGAACTTGCTCCACTGACATCGTTTGCACTGATGAGTTAGGAGGCCTTCATGCGGACTGAACAAATTATTTGTCTAAATCGCGACGGAGGTAAGGGCGAGGATTGTGGCCACGTAAAATCGATTTAAGCCGCCAGTGGAATTCGTTTCACTGATCGTTCCAAGACGGTTCTTCTGTCGTGGTTTATTTTTGTCATGGCTTGTCTTTGAGTGTATGTATCGCTTAACTTATTTTCCTTTGGATTGTCAATTGGCCATTTGGTGGGAAAGCAAATGTCCTTTTGGCCTTCCGCCAGTGATGTTTCCATTGGGGTCCATTAGTTTTTTCCTGTTTGTGTCTCTTTCCCTTGGTGTCTCTGATGGGACCTGTGGGTTAATTGTATCGATTCCTGATCATTGCCCTCACTTCTGTTATGAATGACACAAAGTGCACCGTCCTGCGGATCGGGACGTTAACTGGAGCCCCTCTCCACCCACCGGACAGGTAGAACCATCCCCTGTGTAGGTTTAATTACATAATAACTGTGTGGACTTGCATCCTGGAAACCTGCAGTGTATGTAATTTCCCCTGCGAGTAATGGTCTACTGTAACCGATCGCAGTAATAGATAGATAGATAGATTGATAGATTGATAGATAGATAGATGTTTGGTGTTAATTAATGGTGTGCAACATGTAATATCATATATATTTATAATATATTTCACAATCTTTGTCTTTTTTTTAATTTGTCGAGTTTTGATTTTATGTTACAAGCCCTTCTAAAATAGGAGCAAAGTTTAGACCAAAAGCAAAGCAATAATTGGATTTGTTAATACACTTCCCAATGACAAGAAATATCTGTATGTGTGTATACTTATTTAATAAGGCCAGCTTTGACCGTCGTTATACACATGATACCAAATGGAGAGAGAAATGCATTTAAGAGTGGAGATAATTTATGATATCTTTTCAATTTTAATAACAATGTTATATGGGAAGTCCCAAAATATGACGCGCCACAGGTCATTGTTGCAGATGGTTACACCTGATAAGCGACTTCATTGTTTTATGAACAGTTTTGGTGTGACATGAAGACTGTTCCGAATATCGTTAAGTCAGAGGTATGATAAAGGAAGTGTGATATTGATTTAGTGGTGGGATATGGGGTATGTGATACTGCTTAATACGCTGACGCGAATATGATACGCGCGTACGATTTCCACTTCCGTAAAGCATATTCAAACACAAAGTGTCTTATAATAAATATATGGGCCCCGTCAAGCGATTTTGGTACTTATCGCCTATGCGAGCAGCGAAGGTTCGGGCGAGCCTGCGCATCCGCGCAGTCTCGCCAGAACCTACGCTGCTCGCTCATACAAGCAGTGAATCAAGAGGAACCTTCAGACAGAAAGCCATATCCCTGGCCCCTCTGAATGGCTGGGCATGCGCAGTTAAAATTTGTCATGGCGGAATGCTCGAAGACACAAATTCGCTTGGCGGGGCCCTTATGATAAACTACATTCTTCCATATCTCCAAAACTGATTTCTTCTGATGAAAATGTGTAAAATGTAATGCATTATTGCTCCAAGATATATGGGCCCCGTCAAGCAAATTTGTCTCTTCGAGCATTCCGTCATGACAAATTTTAACTGCGCATGCCCAGCCATTCAGAGGGGCCAGGGATATGGCTTTCTGTCTGAAGGTTCCTCTTGATTCACTGCTTGTATGAGCGAGCAGCGAAGGTTCTGGCGAGACTGCGCAGATGCGCAGGCTCGCCTGAACCTTTGCTGCTCGCATAGGCGATAAGTACCAAACTCGCTTGACGGGGCCCATATATGTTCCAGATACTCCTGAGAAGCACCACACTGAAACAATTATAACAAGTACCCGGCATATATACCACGGAGCAAAATGGTGTTTACCCTTGTAAAATAGAAGTGAAGGAAATGATCAGGAATTGATACAATTAACCCACAAAGATTTTGGTTTTACGGCCCTTGCAATATGATTTCACTTTATAACCAGAGGACGGCGAAAACCGGAGTACACGAAGATAAACCGACTGACCGTCCATTGCAGAACATGGCGTCTCACATGTGACCTGAGCAAGGCGCGAACCACAGTGGTGAGAATCCTAGTGATTAAGAGTCAGGGTTTTTCCCATTGGTGTCTCTGATGGGAGCTGTGGGTTGATTGTATCGATTCCTGATCATTGCCTCAACGGAGGCCCCTACTTAAATGACCTACATGGCATTCCAGTAAATGGACAGCTGTTGTCAGTTTCTGGGAAAGAATGTGCACTGTACTGGTTAATCGCCTACGTATAAGCCTGCCCAGGAAAGGTATTGATAGGTAAACTGACCGGCTCGATACGACCTAAAATTTGTTGACTGGGCCGTTGAACACCAAAACAACAACAATAAATGGACACGTGCAGCGAGTAATAATACTGAGCTGGTGAGATCAACCTATGCACCAAGTCAGTATGGCCAGAGAGCTTCACTTGTAGCTCTACATAGCCCAGAGGCCCTAGGCTCAGATTCGTGCGACCAGCAAATTTTCATGTTAATAAGTCCGTATAACGAAACCCCTCTAAACCCCACTTAATGCTGAGAAAACTAGGGTTTAAGAGGGTATACATTATTTTTCTTATTTCAATACCAAGACATATGCTGTGCGCCTCGGCGAGGCGGTTCTTACGAGTACCCACAATTTATGTTTTGAGCAGAAATAAAACATTATGTATACCCCTGCAAAACCCAAGTTTCACCCTATAAAGGTAGGTTTAATGGGGTCAAAATCATACAGGCGTGTTTTTGTGATTTTTAAATATACCAAAAATATTCTGGGAACAAATCTCCACAGACCTTGCACTGCTGGACATCACATTTTAAGTTAAAATACTGCTAGCAATTCTTCATTCCTCTTTTAGTAGTTAATTCAATCTGTTGAAGCCCCGTCATTTGTTTTACTGCCGAACACCGTTCGTTTGCAGTTCCTTATATTCCTTTTGGATTGAAAATTAAAAACGAGAAACGATCTGGAACAGACACAATCAGGTCCAAAATTTTTCTCACAATATCACTAAGGAAAGACGTCGAAACTTGGAGTGTCGATAGTAAAAAAACGGACCACAGGTAAACCGAGTCAAAACAGGTGGTGACTCAGAACATACACCTAACTGAAAAGGAGCAATATACATAATGGGGGAAAGAATCGTAATCGCCAACATAACAAACATTAAACTGGAAGGACAAAAACAACGAAACAGAATCATCAACGTAACAACATATATAATTAGCGAATTGACTTTACGGGATTCCAACCCTCACTTTCACTTTCACTGTGGTTCAGCATTACGAAAACACGCCTATACAAATACATTGAAACCTGTATCGCCGAAAAAATGAAAATTTTATGAAGGAAAATTGCGATATTTTTCTTATTTCTGCTCAAAATATAGATTGTGGGTACTCGTTAGAACCGCCTCGATGGGTACTTATTAGAACCGCCTCATAGAGGCGGTTCTAACGAGTACCCACAATCTATATTTTAGAGCAGAAATAAGAAAAATAAGGTTTACCCCTGCAAACCCCAGTTTCACTATATAAGAGTGGGGTTCGAGCGGGTCAAAATAATATAGGCGTGTTTTCGTGAGGACAAGCATTTGTTTCGTCCGCGTGAAGGTCTTCTCATTCATCAGTGAATCAACTCGGTAAACAAAGAAATCACAATTAAAGTCAAGTTAACACAAGAATGAGGACCCGACAGTAAAACGCGCTGAGCCATCGGGTGCTGAACACAACGCCACAGGAACACTGCTGCAAACGAAAACCGTTGGACCAATCAGCAAACATAAAAGTTCCGGTTCCGACCAACTAATAAATAGCTTTGAACCAAAGACATCATGGAGTCTGAACCCCAATCCACCTGCGTGCAATTAAAGAGTAAATCAAATATGTTTGACCATGATTGGATCAAACACAGTGCATGCAGCCTGTTGTATAGCATTTATATTATATCAAACTCGTTTGTTTTGGTTTGTTTGTTTGTTTTGTTTTATTTGAGGTTAAATGTCCCCGTCAACACTGTATAGATCATTTTGGAGACGTTGCTTCCTATTTTGTGGGACTTTTACCCGACACTGAGATGAAATGACATCTCAGGGTCGCCCAATGAAAACCAGTACGGTTTATAAGCATGGACGGGCCGGGCCGACTTGCACCGCTTTGTCTGGGCAGGCTTAGATCCTCTAAGCGGTTTACCAGTACTCGCGTGCGGTCGCTTTCAGCTCTACGCGGAAGCATCATGCAGTCAATCTATTTCTTCAAGCCCCGATTGGCGGGGCTGTCCAATGCGTTTGTAACATTTAATAATTTTCTGATTACGAAAAGTTACATTTGCCTTTATTTTTTTCTTAATTTATAGATAATGTCGCCAAAAAACTCAGGAACCTCTCGCCTTTCATTTTGTCCATTTTCTAATCCGTGAGAATCAAATTTGTAGGAAAAATTTCATATGTTTAAACTGATGCTTTAATTATTTTTTCTGAAAACTAAAGTTTTGTTTAAATATAGCTTTTACGTCCCAGTCAACACTATTTAGGTTATTTTGGAGACGTTGCTTCCAATTTTGCGGTACTTTTACCCGGCATTGTGATGAATTGATATCTCAAGCCATGCCGCCCAATGAAACCAAAAGGCTTATGTGCATTGGACGGCCTGACACACATCACTTTGCCTGGGCAGGTTTAGTCATTCTAAGTAGTTTACCAGTACTCATGTGTGGTCATTTTCAGCTCTACACCGTGCAGCCCAATCTATTTCTTCAAGCCGGCGGGGACAGAAAACTAAAGTAAAAGTGGTATTCATCAGTATGTTCACCCTAATTTGTTCAAATGAATTCATTGATGAAACAAAATGAAAGAAAATTGTTTCTCGGTGTTCAAATTACTTCATGATCTGTATTTTATGTATCCCAAAATTGTAATTTGCAGATTCTATTTTGCTTTCATGATTCAATTTTGGTTTCATTAAACTTTTATAAGCTTTTATCCTTCATTAAGGCAATGGCTTCAAACAACATATTTCAAGCATTTGCCTCTAATTTGTTCCTCACAAATTGAGTTCTTTTTCAGTTAGTTTGAATAATTGCAACACCGGCTAATCCTTCGATAATGAATGGGAAAATGAATTTAAGATGTCTAACACCTTGGGAAATTAGTAAAGACCATATCAGCCAATGTGGACGTTGTGTTGTGACTATTGCAGTTCATCAGTCAGTCAAAGCACTTCTTTTTATCTAATACTTATTTCGTTTTATCGAATCATTATTACATTATATCAAAATAATAAATCGCTATATCGGAATGATAATTCGTTTTATAGTGCATTTCGATAAAATGAATCATATATTTTGATGAAAATAATAATCATTCGGTTAACTATTATATTTATTCGATAATATAATGTTATTAATCAGGTAATTTCATATTGGCCTAGGTACAGGTCCGAGGTATGCTGCTTTGGCCCGAGGCCGAAGGCCGAGGGCCAATGCAGCTGACCGAGGACCTGTAACTGGGTCAATGCGAAATTACTTGATTAAAGACCATTTTAATAATTGACACAATTAAAAAAACATGATCATTGATTTTTTGACCTCACTTGACCTCAGTTAATATTGGTTGACCTGGTGTTAATACGGATGACCTCCGATTATTACAGGATAGTCAATTAATAATGTGGCGTAATAATTCGGTAAAACGTAATAAAGAATACAGTTAAATGATTAAAGACTAATTCTTCTCTAAAACCGTTTTTATAACAAACCCCTACAACAAAATGTAATGCAGTGCCAGGCAATAGATCATTATTCGAAAAAAGATAATAAGTAGAATCAATTAAACCCCCAATATACAGCGTGCGCTGCAGTGTCAGATAGTTTCACATACACTATCGCGGGTGGGGTGGCTCGGTAGCGCCGTTTCCTATGCGCTGTTAGGGCAATGCCTCGGTAGCGCAGTAGATAAAGACAGCCGGTAGTACTAGGTGACGTCGCCGCATATATGCTTGGGTTCGATTCACAACAAACACAAATATTTATTTATCCCAGGTTATGTCTCAACCTCGGTTTTCAAAGACAAAATAGTCGCGTCCTTTGCTGAGGGAATTGACCAGTTATTAGTTTTCCAAAAGATGAGAGCATATCTCAAGTTTCTAGTTATTAGATTTTACTTTTCTCTAAAGCCAGTGAACTCTAGAAAAAAAAAACACTTTTTTAAAAAATGGTCTCAAAGACCAGTTTTGAAAATCCATAAAGATAGTTAGAATACAGAAATTTTACTTCTCTTATTTTTTATCTTTTTTTCAGGAAACTTGCGAAGTTTGCTCTGGTATTAATCCCCTTGTTTGGTGTGATATATATAATATCAGCAGCCTATCCACACGGCCTTAGTGTACAAGCAGATATAATCTACTTATATTGTGAAATGTTTTACAACTCGTTTCAGGTAATGTATAACTATTTGGTTTATCAACGTATGATCTTTATTCGTGGCTACATGCATTGTTGTTAACCCAATTATGTCCTTTTTATTTGCACACAAGTGGGTCGGATCTCAGACTCTATGACGGCTCCAGCATAAAGACTTACTTTTTAAATAAGTCGGTTGGTGCCTGATGCTCTGTCTGGTCGGGCCCGCCGTAGTCCACCTGTCTTTTGTTTTTTGTTTGTTGTTTTTGTGTTTAACTTACCTGGGTCGAAGGCTCCAGGGAGCTTATAGGATGGTAGAGCATGCGTCTTCCGTCGTCCGTCCGTCCGTCGTCTGTCCACACGTTTGACCAGTTATATTTCTGCAGCATGCATGCTGATCTCCATATGTTTTATCTGTACCATGCCTCTGGCGGGTCATTGATGAAATTAGGTATTTTTATCGAAATTGAATGAAAACTTTGGTTACTGTGCCAACCACACGGTCCTATAAGCTTACAATGGGAAAATGCTTGTTATCAGTTTTGATCGAATCTTGCTGAAAATTTTATATAAGTAGACACGGGATGAAAGCTCGAATTAGTTCAAAAACTGGCAAGGTCGGCTCATTAATTATAATGTAACGTCCCCTTGATTGCTGAAAATGCCATTTTTGACCTTGTCATCACCGTAGCCACTTCAGTTTTGATTGCATCTTCCAGAAACTGATATAAAAGTAAGTCAGGGATAAAACCTCGGATGAGTTCGAAAACTGGTGACGTCGGCCTGTCTGTCATCGAGTTACGTTCCCTTCTTTACTGAAAATGCCCATTCTCGACCTTTTCATCACCGTAGCCACTTCAGTTTTTTATCCGATCAACTTGAAACTTACATATAAGTAAATCAGGATAAAAGCTCGGATGAGTTCGACACTGGCAATTTCGGCATATCTATGATAGAGTTACGTCCCCTTGATTGCTGAAAATGCCTATTTATGACATTGTCATCACCATAGCCCCTTCAGTTTTTATCGGATATTTTTGAAACTTAAATGTAAGTACAGTAAAACCTGTCAGAGTGATCACCTCTTTTAAGCAAGAAAAATGTCTTAAGCAAGCATGATTTTGTTTCCCAATAACAGGAAATGCCCAGGTCTTTGATATTTGGTATTAAGCTTCATCTAGTGGACCTCTACGAAGATAGTTCAAAGTTTAGCCCTTTTGGCAAAAAAGGACCCCTCCTCGGAGTCAAACGGTTTTACATAGACTTAAATATGGAAAACCTTTAAAAATCTTCTTGTCTGAAACCAGAAGACCTAGGTCTTTGATATTTGGTATGAAGCTTCTTCTGGTGGACCTCTGGTATGATGGGTCATATGGCAGCCCTGGGGCCACAAATGGCGCCGCTCCTGTGCCCACTTGTTTTACATAGACTTATATAGGCAAACCCTTTAAAAAGGCCTAGGTCTTTGTTGTTTGGTATGAAGCTTCATGTAGCGAATCTCTACCAAGGTCGTTCAAATTATAGCCCCGAGGTCAAAAATGACCCACCCCGGGCCCCACTGTTTTAACTTTGACTTATATATAGGGAATACCTTTAAAAATCTTCTTGTCTGAAACCAGAAGGCCCAGGTCTTTGATATTTGACATGCAGCTTCACCTGGTGGACCTCTACTATGAAAGTTCAAATTATATCCCTGGGGCTAAAGGTGGCCCCGCCCCAGGGCCAATGGTTTTACATAGACTTACATATGAAACCTTTAAAAACCTTATTCTCTGAAACCACAAGGTCCAGGTCATTCATTTTAAGCAAATCGGACTTTTTGGGTATTGAGCTCAAAGTCAAGGTTTTTTTGGCTATTTTAGAAAAGTTTTGTCTTCACTGTTGCCCCTACATTTATTGATGGATTCTAATGTTTTGTCTTCACTGTTGCCCCTACATTTATTGATGGATTCTAATGTAACTTCACACAAATGTTGGATATGGTTAAGACTTTTAGGATCCCAGGTGCAGTTGCTCTTTTCAGATTAACTTTGACATCACTCTAGCACCTACATTTATCAAAGGATTTTATGTAACTTTACACAAATGTTGGATATGATAATATCTCAAGCAAGTTTGACTTTCAGGATTCTGGACTCATGGTCAAGGTCACTGTGGCTATTCTATAGAAAAAAAACTTTGACATATCGCTTTAGCATCTACATTTATTGATGGATTTTAATGTAGTTTCACACAAATGTTTGGTATGATTAAGGCGTAACTATACCAAATTTAGTGACACAGAGGCCTTTCTGATATTTAAGCTTCATTAGTGTGTCTCAACCCCAAAATTCTTAAACCGAAATGGATGATGGACAAGACCCGGCAAACAACGCACATAACCCTCGGAGCACACACCAACCGACGTAGCCCATGAGACAGGTCAACTGGAGGCATCAGGCAAGAGACGCCTACCCTAGGACTTATAGGCGTCCCCAACGGAGCCAACATCAGACTTGCAAAATTTAAAATATAACAAAAAATGGCAACCAAATCCGCTCAGATACACGTCTCACCTGACAAGTCAGTCTTAGTTTTAGAAAAATTAGAATTTTATACTGCAAAAGTTTAAGATATAATACAGTTATTTAAATCAGTACATGAGACTGACGTCAACACCGCAGTATCAACCTTAGCACTAAGGAACTGATACTGAGCTGATGATACAATCGGGGACGAACGGATGATAATATATGAAGCAAGTTCGACTTTTAGGGTCCTGTGGCTGTTTTTAGAAAAACCTTTTCATGGCTCTAGCTAGCACCTAGATTTATCAATGGATTTTGATGTTACTTCACACGAATGTTAGGTATGATAATATTCTCAAGCAATATCTACATTCAGGGTTCTTGGCTAAGGTCAAGTCGATGTAGCAATTTTAGAAAAAAAAACTTTGTTTGGCTTATGGATCGATTTTGCTCAAATGAACATGATAGCCACCAGAGCTAAAAATATCCAAACCCTAAAATGACCTAGTCATAAAAAACTAGAATGATTTTGATAGAATTTCCCAGAAATGTTCTTTTGGGTCACTGCTAATCAAAATTGCTCAAACCCTCCACACCACCTTGCTATCTTTTTTATGACCCCCCCCCCACCCCCCCCCTCGAAGAAGGGCAAGGCATATAGTTTATCACTGTCCGATTGTGGGTGTGGGTGTGGGTGCGTTTATAAGTCCGCACTTTTTCGGGGGCATTGCTCAATTATAGTGACAGCTCTTGTTGTTATTTTGTTTTGTTTTCTTCAATTGGGTTTCTTTCAAAGATGGCAGCTTTAGTAATCATTCCACCGTGGCCGTTGGTAAGTGCATACATACTCTTTCGAAAGAATTCATCAAAACATTCCAAGCTGGTGGCATTTGTCTGTAAACAACGTTTCGATAAGAAAGTTGGAATAAAAAGGAATGAATTATAATTTCGATAAAATCCACAAAAATGAAATGCATTCCTTATATTATCATTGACTTCCCGTATATTTATTTTATTGGTTTACCTGTGAATGTCTCTTTTGAAAAAAAAACTAAGCAAACAACTTGACCTTGGTCTATGTTATATAATTCTAAAAGACATGTATCAATATATTTTCTTACATTGCTTCGGGACCAAAACAAGACTCATTACGCAAACACGCCTATACAAATACATTGGCAGCTTTATCGCCGAAAAAATGAAAATTTTATGATGAAAAATTGTGATATTTTTCTTATTTTTGCTCAAAATATGGATCGTGGGCACTCGTAAGAACCGCCTCTTCGAGGCGATTCTAACGAGTACCCACAATCTATATTTTAATGCAGAAATAAGAAAAATAAGGTATACCCCCGGAAAACCCAGTTTTACTATATAAAAATGGGGTTCAAGGAGGTGAAAATAATATAGGCGCTTTTTCGTGATGTTGTGACTGTTTGTTCGATTCCAAGGCTGGAACAATACACAAACTAGATAAAATTGTTAATTTTGCATTTGAGCCAGCGCACGACAAAACCTACAATAAGACATATGCGTCCATCGAAGACTCAGATCAGCCTGCGCATCCATATAGTCTAACCAGAGACTTCTCTTGCTGCATGGAGGAGCATTGGGCCCTTAGCTATCCTTAGAGTGCACAACGGAGACTCTGATCAGGCTGATCTTTGACGGTCTAACGTCACTTTCTCGCTCCGAAAACGTTATAAAAGGACATAAATGCATGTGCTACAGTCAATAATTTTTGCGGGATTTCTTTTAGCAATGGCGAAATTTGAAGGAAACAACAACATCAATGCCGATTTTAAGAGTGTTGGAATCGAAATAGATCAGCTCTAGTAAGTGATTTGTTGATTAATAAATTACAGTTAGTGTCAGTTGTATGTAGACAAATCACGCGCGTGATATCGATTTGATCAACTTACAACTGACCTCCAAACAGTGATTATTACTCAAGAAATCACAGCTAGATCTGATCTATTTCATACCGGCCCCGATAGCTCAGTTGGTAGAGTGTCCGCTCCGGGGAACGGGAGGTCTGGGGTTCGACCCCGGGCCGCGACATACCAAAGTCGTTAAAAATGGTACTAGCTGCTCCTCGTTTGGCACTCAGATTTACGGGGTAGAGCTAGGACTGGTCGATCCAGTGTCAGGATAATGTGACTGGGTGTGGTATCATGTAACGTGTCTGGGACATGATACTTCAGTGAGGCAGCACTATAAATGTGAGCATTGAGCTCCCTGTCGCAACCAGACACCGTCGTGATATGACTGAAAAATTGTTGAAAGCGACGTTAAACCCGAATTCACACACACACACACTGATCTATTTCATAATAATAATAATCCTTTGGGCTGTAGAAATTGGGAAATATTTGAGGGGCATTGCTGAGGCCTAATAAGAAAAAACTAGTTATTATGGCCAAGATTATCTTGTATTATTTTCAGTTCAGTTCTTTTGTGCATTGCATCTTTCCAAATGATCACCCTTTAACAACATTTTTAAGAGAGCACATTATATGGCTTTTAAGTGCAACGAACATAAAATATGGGATACATTCATACTTGGCATAGTATGATTAGCCTAACCTACAAAGTTAATTCTTTTTAAGGGAAACCAATTAGTTTAAACGACTTCTGCGTCAGCTCGATGACAAATGAATTGCGTCTACATTGTGAAAATATTTTGATTTAAGTTGCAGCCTTCATAGTATGTTTCATGATTAGTTATGCATTGCTTCCTTAAGACTTCTAGCATTATATTCATCTGACTTTACATCACGAAAACACGCCTGTATAATTTTGACCCCATTGAACCCCACTTTTATACAGTAAAACTGGGGTTTACAGGGGTTATCTTATTTTTTTAGCTCACCGTCACGTAGTGACGAGGTGAGCTTTTGGGATCACTTTTTGTCCGTCGTCCGTCGTGCGTGCGAGCGTCCTCCGTCCGTGCGTCCGTCCGTCCGTAAACAATTTCTTTAAACGACATCTCCTCCTAAACCACTGATCGGATTTTGACCAAACTTCACAGGAATGATCCTTAGGTGGTCCCCTTTCAAAGTTGTTCAAATGGTTCCGGTCCGTTGTACATCTAGGTCACAGGAGCTAAAAATAGATTTTTTTCACCAAAAACTTAAAAAATCTTCTTCTCTGAAACCACAAGGCCCAGGTCTTTGATATTTGGTATGAAGCTTCATCTAGTGGACGCCTACCAAGATTGTTCAAATTATAGTGCTGGGGCCAAAAATGCCCCCGCCCTGGGGCCCTTTGGTTTTACATAGGCTTATATATGGAAAATTTTTAAAAATCTTCTTCTCTCAAACCACAAGGCCCAGGTCTTTGATATTTGGTATGAAGCTTCATCTAGTGGACCCCTACCAAGATTGTTCAAATTATAGTGCTGGGGCCAAAAATGCCCCCGCCCCGGGGCTCTTTGGTTTTACACAGGCTTATATAGGGAAAATCTTTAAAAATCTTCTTCTCTGAAACCACAAGGCCCAGGACTTTGATATTTGGTATGAAGCTTCATCTAGTGGACCCCTACCAAGATTGTTCAAATTATAGTGCTGGGACAAAAAATGCCCCCGCCACGGGGCCCTTTGGTTTTACATTGGCTTATATAGGGAAAATCTTTAAAAAATTTTCTTCTCTGAAACCACAAGCCCAGGACTTTGATATTTGGTATGAAGCTTCATCTAGTGGACCCCTACCAAGATTGTTCAAATTATAGTGTTGGGACAAAATATGCCCCCGCCACGGGGCCCTTTGGTTTTACATAGGCTTATATAGGGAAAATCTTTAAAAATCTTCTTCTCTGAAACCACAAGGCCCAGGTCTTTGATATTTGGTATGAAGCTTCATCTACTGGACCCCTACCAAAATTGTTCAAATCATAGTGTTGGGGCTAAAAATGCCCCCGCCCCGGGGCCCTTTGGTTTTACATAGGCTTATATAGGGAAAATCTTTAAAAAGTTTCTTCTCTGAAACCACAAGGCCCAGGACTTTGATATTTGGTATGAAGCTTCATCTAGTGGACCCCTACCAAGATTGTTCAAATTTTAGTGCTGGGACAAAAATGCCCCCGCCACGGGGCCCTTTGGTTTTACATTGGCTTATATAGGGAAAATCTTTAAAAACCCTTATTCTCTGAAACCACAAGGCCCAGGTCTTTGATATTTGGTATGAAGCTTCATCTAATGGACCCCTACCAAGATTGTTCAAATTATAGTGCTGGGGCCAAAAATGCCCCCGCCCCGGGGCCCTTTGGTTTTACATAGGCTTATATAGGGAAAATCTTTAAAAATCTTCTTCTCTGAAACCACAAGGCCCAGGACTTTGATATTTGGTATGAAGCTTCATCTAGTGGACTCCTACCAAGATTGTTCAAATTATAGTGCTGGGACAGAAAATGCCCCCGCCACGGGGCCCTTTGGTTTTACATTGGCTTATATAGGGAAAATCTTTAAAAATCTTCTTCTCTGAAACCACAAGGCCCAGGTCTTTGATATTTGGTATGAAGCTTCATCTAGTGGACCCCTACCAAGATTGTTCAAATTATAGTGCTGGGGCAAAAAATGCCCCCGCCCCGGGGCCCTTTGGTTTTACATGGGCTTATATAGGGAAAATCTTTAAAAATCTTCTTCTCTGAAACCACAAGGCCCAGGACTTTGATATTTGGTATGAAGCTTCATCTAGTGGACCCCTACCAAGATTGTTCAAATTATAGTGCTGGGGCAAAAAAAATACCCCCGTCCCGGGGCCCTTTGGTTTTACATAGGCTTATATAGGGAAAATCTTTAAAAATCTTCTTCTCTGAAACCGCTAGGCCCAGGTCTTTGATATTTGATGTGTAGCTTCATCTAGTGGACCTTTGCCAAGATTGTTCAAATTATAGCCTTTGTTGATGTTTGGTATGAAGCTTCACCTTTAAGACCTCCCTCAACATTATGCACATTAAAGCCCTGGGGCCAATAATGGCCCTCTCTGGGGCCCACTTGTTACACTATGGATCAGGTGAGCGATCCAGGGCCATCATGGCCCTCTTGTGTTTTATATTAGGATCACTTTTTGTCTGACATCCGTGCGTAAACAATTTCTTCAAACGACATCTCCGCCTAAACCACTGATCGTATTTTGACCAAACTTCACAGGAATGATCCTTAGGTAGTCCTCTTTCAAAGTTGTTCAAATGGTTCCGGTTCGTTGCACATCTATGTCACAGGAGCCAAAAATAGATTTTTTTCACCGAAAACTTAAAAAATCTTCTTCTCTGAAACCACAAGGCCCAGGTCTTTGATATTTGGTATGAAGCTTCATCTAGTGGACCCCTACCAAGATTGTTCAAATTATAGTGCTGGGCCCAAAAATGCCCCCGCCCTGGGGCCCTTTGGTTTTGCATGGGCTTATATAGGGAAAATCTTTAAAAATCTTCTTCTCTGAAACCACAAGGCCTAGGTCTTTGATATTTAATATGAAGCTTCATCTAGTGGACCCCTACCAAGATTATTCAAATTATAGTGCTGGGGCAAAAAATGCCCCCACCACGGGGCCCTTTGGTTTTACATGGGCTTATATAGGGAAAATCTTTAAAAATCTTCTTCTCTAAAACCGCAAGGCCCAGGTCTTTAATATTTGGTATGAAGTTTCATCTTGTGGACCCCTACCAAGATTGTTCAAATTATAGTGCTGGGGCCAAAAATGCCCCCGCCACGGGGCCCTTTGGTTTTACATAGGCCTATATAGGGAAACTCTTTAAAAATCTTCTTCCCTTGAAACCGCAAGGCCCAGGACTTTGCTATTTGATATCAAGCTTCATCTAGTGGACCCCTACCAAGATTGTTCAAATTATAGTGTTGGGGCCAAAAATGCCCCCGCCCCGGGGCCCTTTGGTTTTCATAGGCTTATATAGGGAAAATCTTTAAAAATCTTCTTCTCTGAAACCCCAAGGCCCAGGTCTTTGATATTTGGTATGAAGCTTCATCTTGTGGACCTCTACCAAGATAGTTCAAATTATAGCCCTGGTGCCAAAAATGCCCCCACTTCAGGGCCCTTTGGTTTTACATAGACTTATTTGGGAAAATCTTGAAAAATCTTCTTCTCTGAAACATCAAGGCCCAGGTCTTTGATATTTGGTATGAAGCTTCATCTAGTGGACCTCTACCAAGATTTTTCAAATTATAGCACTGAGACCAAAAATGCCCCCGCCTCGGGGGGCCCTTTCGTTTGACATAAACTTGTATAGGGAAAATCTTTAAAAATCTTCTTCTCTGAAACCATATGGCCTAGGTCTTTGATATTTGTAGTGAAATTTCATCTATCAAGATTGTTCAAATTATAGCCCTGGGGCCAAAAATGCCCCTGCCTCGAGACCCTTTGGTTTTACATGGACTTATATAGGGAAATCTTTAAAAAATCTTCTTCTCTGAATCTGCAAGGCCAGTTCCTTTGATATTTGGTGTGAAGCTTCATCTAGTGGAACTCTATCAAGATTGTTTAAATTATAGCCCTGAGGCCAAAAATGCCCCCACCATGGGGCCATTTGGTTTTACATAGGCTTATGTAGGGAATAGCTTTAAAAAAATCTTCTTCTCTGAAACCGTAAGGCCCAGGTCTTTGATATTTGTTGTGTAGCTTCATCTAGTGGACTTTCGCCAAGATTGTTCAAATTATAGCCATTATGCACATTATAGCCCTTGGGCCAATAATGGCCCTCCCTTGGGCCCACTTGTTACTCTATGGATCAGGTGAGCGATCCAGGGCCATCATGGCCCTCTTGTATAGGTTTATACTAGGGAAATCATATAAAAATCTTCTTCTCTGAAACAAGAAGGCCTAGGTCATTGATATTTGGTATGAAGCTTCATCTAGTGGACCTCTACCAAGATTGTTCGAATTATATCCCTGGGGCCAAAAACGCCCCCGCGCCAGTGCCCACTGGTTTTCCATAGGCTTATAAAGGTAAAACCAGTGGACCTCTTCTTAGATTGTTCAAATTATTGACCTGGGTCCAAAAATTGCACCGCCCTGGGACCTACATGTTAATCTCTTAGCTCAGGTGAGCGATATAGGACCATCATGGTCCTCTTGTCTTATTTCTGCTCTAAAATATAGATTGTGGGTACTCGTGAGGCGGTTCTAACGAGTATCCACAATCTATATTTTGAGCAGAAATAAGAAAAATATCACAATTTTTCATCTTAAAATTTTCATTTTTACGGCGATAAAGGTTACAATGTATTTGTATAGGCGTGTTTTCGTAATGTGACTTAAGAGGCAACTGGAACTGACAGAACAAATCAATAAAACCTCTCGTTACGGGCACTACCAGTTACGATCGCCTCTGTTTAGCAATCCTCTCCCTTCAGCAGTCATAATAATTCCTCTGAAAGCATTTTGCTATATAATAAGCATTGTCTCAGCAACAGCATATAGGAATAATTTATTATCTAGTGTGTTTATTTCACTGTTATCATATGACGTCGCGTCTGCGAATGTAATAACGCCATGTAATAAATTCGACAATGCACTAGTGTTTGTTTGTTTTATTTGATTTGAGGTTTAGCGTCCCCGTCAACACTGTATAGGTCATTTTGGAGACATTGCTTCCAATTTTGTGGGACTTTTACCAGACATTGAGATGAAATGACATCTCAAGCCCTGTCGGCCAATGAAACCAATAGGGTTTATAAGTATGGACGGTCCGATCGGCACCGCTTTGCCTGGGCAGGCTTAGATCCTCTAAGCGGTTTACCAGAACTCATTTGTGGTCGGTTCCGGCTCTGCGTGAAAGCAATATGAAGCCCATCTATTTCTTCAAGCCCCGATGGGCAGAGGCCGTACAGATGTCAGATAACCACTATGACAATCGTCATCTGCAAGCATTTGGACGGCGTTTTGTTGCTCATTTTTACCCGCAAAATAATTCGAGACTGCAATTAAAACACCTCATCTGTTTCTCCCAAAAATTTCTGATTGTGCCGATGAGTTCATGTAAGTATAAAGGTTTTTAGGTTTTTTTTTGTTTTTGTTTTTTTTGTTAGACGCGGCTCAAATGATAGAATAAAATTTTAACTAATTTCACGACACATCTTTTTTTTTCATATTTTTCAGGGATTGGTTTTGGCTATCTTGTTTTGTTTCTTAAATGAAGAGGTAAGAAGACTTTTTTGAATTATGCTTCTTAAGGAAAAGAATGAGGTTATGATTGCGATTCAGTTTAATAACGGTCTGATATGAAATGTTCCCTTTCCTCTACATATACCTTGGGCGCGTGAGAACGGACGTGCATGCGCTTGCGTGGGTGCATGCCACATTGGTTTGACTGGAAGGAATTGTCTTTCAAGATATAAAGTATCTAAAGAATTCAAACAATAATAAATTCGTAAAATATACTGCTTCTCGCCACTTTCAGAGCTTGTGATATGGATTTTATTAAATACGCACTGGAAAAGACAACAGAATCGTTAGAGAAATTAGGGTTCATGAATTTATTTCCTGAACTTTAGAAAAAAGGTCTTTGCAACTGCAGCCATAACTTTTCCGTTCCAAATAAGGAGAACGAAGATTGCACTTTTTAAAAAATCATCAGTCGAGGGAAGGGGCATAAGGAGCACAGGCGTTCTCAACAAACCAGTGCCATTTTAGCTCACCTGAGCCGAAGGCTCATAGGTGAGCTCATAGTATGGCAAGGATCCGTTGTCAGTCTGTCGTTTGTCTGTCAACATTTTCATACAACTTCTTCTCCGAAACCACTGGCCGATTGAAATCAAATTTCACGTGGAGCATCCATAATGTGGATAAACGAAAGTTGTTCGCGGGGTCCAGATCACATGACAAAGATGGCCGCCATGCCCATATAAGTAAAAAACCCTTCAAAAATCTTCTTCTCCGGAACCAGTGGACCGACTGTCATGAAACTTGGAATGCACCATTGGGAACTCGGGTCCATCATAGTTTGTTCAAATGATGACCCTCGGATGACCTTATCCTATTTTAAGCCAAGGTCAAATTTGGTCACATAGACTTTCGCATGGGAAAACGTCAAAACTGAGTATGTTTTGGAAACTATTGTGATCTGAAACTTGGTAGATGCAGTAAGCTAAATGAGTGGATGAAACTACATGAGTATTCAAGGTCAAGGTCACCTTCGCCCAAGCTCATTCACATTTGAAATTTAATACGTGTTTTCCACAGAAACTTTCAGGCCATTTATAACCAAATTACATATGGAAACTTTTAGGACCAAGAAAATGAAAACTCATTAATTTAAGTCTTCTCGCATTATCAAGATGGGCGCCATGCTCATATAAGATAAAACTCCTTCAAAAATCTTCTTCTCCGGAACCAGTAAGTAGACAGTCATGAAACTTGGTATGTTGCATTGAGGTCTCGGGCCCATCATAGTTTGTTCAAATGATGAACCTCGGATGACCTTGACCTATTTTACGCCAATTTCAAATCTTGTCACATATACTTTGTATGGGGAAATGTCAAAACTGAGTAATTTTCGGAAACTATTGCAACCTGTGATCTTGAAACTGGTAGATGCAGTTGGCTATAGTAATAAATTAAACCACATGAGTATTGAAGGTCAAGGTCATTCTTTGACTTTGACCAAAAGTAATCTAGATATGATAATCTAAACTTTTTTCCACAGGAACAACTGTGCCATTTGTAACCAATTTTTACCTGACAAGGAAATGACAATTGGTTAATATGAGTTTGGTCACTCACCGGTATGGTGCCATACATTTTTAAGTTAAAAAAAATTCAGATATCTTTTACTTCACCACCAGTTGGTTGATTTTCCCGAAACTTAGTATGTAGCATTGGGGACTCTGGCCAATCATAGTTTGTTCAAATGATGATCCCTGGTTGACTTTTACCTATTTTAGGCCAAGGTCAAATGGACATATTGGCTTTTGTATGAAAAAAGTCAAAACTGTACTTTTTGCTATGGTGAAAAACCCTTCAAAAACTTCAGAAACCAAATGACTCCACATACATTTAGCACTCAGGTGAGCGGTACAGGACAATTGGTCCTCTGGTTTCGATATTGAATGACAATTGTTTTGATACCGGAAGGTGTATTTCGTATGAAGTTCAACCTAAGGCATGCTGAATTTCAACAAAATTATGCAGAACACCTGGATCAAGCCTCATTGTGATCTACACGTCAAGTTACCCCGGATAGACTTTAGTAGGACAACTAATTGTCACACCCACTCGATGGCTTTTTACTCCTGTGGAAATCCGAACATGTCAGAACAAAAGCCAACATAACTATCAATATCAATGAATATGCTCTCACCTAATGCAACAGTTTTCCCCAGTTAACAGTCATTACCAGCAATTTTCACCCTTTTTTGTGTGCGAGCAGGCATTTCTCTCAGCAATATTGTTTCCATTCTGTATATCTAGAAGCTGTAATCCGAGCGTTCTCACTAAATTTGCTTTCTTGTGTCAAAAACAAATGCGCCTGTGCCAATTGTCATTTAATGTGTACCGAGAAAATGGTACTTGTTTGTTGAGAATCTTGTCTAACTTTCATTACCAGTATTAAAAAAAAAATTATTTACTCATATTTTGACTTTTTACACATTCCAAAAGTTTTTCGGGCACATCAACGGGCCAGGCGCCTGTGATAAGGAGCACAATTATGATTCCTTTTATTTTAATAGTGGAGCTGAATGGCAAAATTTATAAGAACCCAAACCGGAATTCGTCAGGTTTGTCTTCTTTAAAAATAAAGAACATGCATCAGGTGTATCCGTTTACGTTGTATTAACCCATTTTATGACGGAAACATCAAAACGGGTATAGTAGTCGCAGATAAGATTGACTAGGCGGAGCTATCGATCGTGCCTGCCTTACGAATATTCCATTAACAAAAAGGTAAACCAAGTCACCGGATTTTGTGAATTCAACTGTAACACAAGCATAGCTGTGACGTATGTCATGACCATTTCGTCCGCTTGTAGAAAGCGTGCGAAAGGCACTCTACCGAATCTTCTGGTGGACTCAGCGAATTTGACATATATTGACAACACGTGAATAGCTCCGCATAGTCAAACATATCTGCGACTACTATACCCTGGCAAACAGTGCAGGCCCAGATCAGACGCCGCAGAACGCGGCGTCTGATCAGGGCCTACATTATTTGCAAAAAATCGGCTATTTTCCAAATAAATTTTAAAGATAACACAACATGTCACCCCCAAATTTCGAAATGGACTCCTGCCATATATAAGGAGGAAGATTCCATTTGGTACAAAAAGGGTTAAAGTGTTCTCGTTTCCAGGTGCACAATGAAATACGCCGATTCTGGTACAGACGTCGCAGAGACACTCACGGCAACAAGAGTTTCACCATGACGACAGCAATACGTCATAACTCCTCATTTGGCGTGAGACATCCCGCAGTAAATGGTCGCGATATGTCAACAGCAAACGGAAAACCTAAACGTCAAGTTGTATCTTTCAAAGACTCGTCATCAAACGACAGACGCTCTACTAGCGGCTCAAGTGGTCGGACAGATGGTAAACACGAATACACGTTACTTGGTGACACAGAACAAACTTCTAGTCTCATGGACTGATTATGCTCACGGCGAATGTTTTTGGACGGTACAGGGTCCGTTCTGACAAGGCGGTGATGTCACTGTACAGGATCCGTTCCGACTGGACTGGAAGATTATTGTATAGGATCCTTTCCTACTATGTGGAGGATTGGTTCCCTGTATATTACTGACAATGCGACTGTCAATCTATAAGGGATTCGTGCTGACTAGGAAGGGGGATATATAATTGAGCCAGAGCACAGCATTTTCTAGACTTAACTTGTGCGCCCAGCGAAGACTCAGATCAGCTTCCGCGCAGTCTGATCTGAGTCTTCGTTGTGCTCTCTAAGGATAGCTTAGGGCTCAATGTTCCTTCTTGCAGCAAGAGAAGTCTCTGGTCGGATTATTCGGATGCCCTTGTTGATCTGATTCTTCGCTGGACGGACATGTAAATATGCCCCGGCTCAATTATCTGATCCATACTGGCTGGGCAGGCATATCACTGTATAAGATCCTTTCCGACCAGGCATGAGTCGTCACTGTCTATGATCCTTCCTGGGTGGCAGGAATTTCACTGTATAATATCCTTCCAGGCTGGCAAAAATGTCTCTGTATATGATCCTTTCTGACTAGGCAGGAATGTCACTGTATACTGTCCTTTCTGACTAGGCAGGGATGTCACTGTATATTGTCCTTTCTGACTAGGCAAGAATGTCACCGTATATTGTCCTCTCTGACTAGGCAGGAATGTCACTGTATATTACCATTTCTGGCTAGGCAGGAATGCCATTACTAAGTAAGAATGTCACTGTATATGATCTTTTCTGACTAGGCAGGAATGTCACTGTATATGATCCTTTCTGACTAGGCAGTAGTGTCACTGTATATGGTCCTTTCTGACTAGGCAGGAATGTCACTGTATGTGATCCTTTCTGGCTAGGCAGGAATGTCACTGTATGTGATCCTTTCTGACTAGGCAGGAATGTCACTGTATGTGATCCTTTCTGGCTAGGCAGGAATGTCACTGTATATGATCCTTTCTGACTAGGCGGGAATGCCACTGTATATTGCCTTTTCTTACTAGGCAGTAGTGTCACTGTATATGGTCGTTTCTGACTAGGCAGGAGTGTCACTGATATAATCCTTCCTGACTAAATAGGACCCGTTCCGATTAAGCAGGAAGGTCGCTGTACAGGATCCTTTCTCACTAGGAAGAAATATCACTGCATAGGCTCCAGTATGACTAGAGAGGAATGTCACTGTATATCATCCGTTCTGACTGGGCAAGAATGCCACTGTATAGGATCATATCCGTCTGCATGGTGTAACTATATACAGTAGAACTTCGATGGCTGGAACACAGATGGCTCGTTTACCATGGATGAGTCGACCACATTCTTGAGCCCCTAGCGAAATCCTCTACATTAGAAAAGTGGGGGATAATTAAGGAAATTTTAGTCTATTATCTTGCAAATGTTTGCTGTGTGTACTCATTAGAATCGCCTCGATGAGGCGATTCTAATGAGTACACACAGCATACATATTCATTATAGAACACCGAAAAGATGTCAAAAAGTATCTCGTTATGCCTCCTGACAGTAACCTCAGTGGCTCGAACTAGCCCTGTCTCGAACAGATTTTTGAGGTCCCAAAGGTGTTCGAGCCATTGAAGTTCCACTGTAGTGTCCTTTCCGTTTAGGCGGGAATATAACTGTATGTGATATGTAGTAGCTGAGCAGGAAAACCATCGAATAGGAACTGTTTTACAAATAAATAGGATTAAAAGGTTCTGTTATGATCCATATAAGAAACGGTTCTTACTAGGCAAGAATATCACTGCACAGAAGCTGTTCTTTCTAGGCAGGATTATAAGAATCTTACATGGGTGTGAGGGATGGATGGAAAAATCTGCCAGAGGGTCATTGTCCGGCTTGCCGAGTGATGCCGAACAGTGATCCCGAGGTGACGGATTTTCTATCCAACCCTCACGCCCATGTAGGATTCTTTTTCTTGCATGCATGTACCTTTCAATTCTTAGCGTGGATTTTTAATACTGCAGCCGACGTGGTCCATATTGTGATGACACTACATACAGTGATGTTTAGTGACGTCACGTAGCGTGCTGTGACGTCAACCTTAACGACGGCGCATATGAGGTCGTATTCAATCAGTGCATTTATCAAAAACGTGATAATATTCGATTTTGGGTAAGAATCCCAGGGGTAGAACATAATTAAACCAAGCTAAAGCAATGGACTTCCTTATCTTTTTTATTTTGGATAGCCGTTTGGCCATTTTGTGGGAAAGTAACTGTTCTTTTGGCTTTCCACTTGTGAAGTTTCAATATGGAGATGTTATTTTATGTTGGTGTTTCTTTCCCTTTGATGTCTTGGGTGGGAGGTGTAAGGTAATTTTATCGCTTCCTGATCATTGCCTTCACTTCTATTTTACTAGGCAGGACTATCACTGTACAGGATCCTTCTGACTAGGCAGTAATATCACTAAATAGGGCCTTACTTTCTAAGCACAAATATCACTGTACACGATCATTCTGAACGGCAGGAATATCTCTGTACAAGAACCTTCTGATGACACAGGAAAATCACTGTTCATAATACTTCTATATAGGCAGGAATATCACAGAATGGAATCCGTTCTTTCGAGACAGAATATCACTGTACAGGACTCTAGGCTGTAATATCACTGTATTGGATCTCTGTTACTTAGCACGAATGCCACTGTATATGATCCTTCTGATAAGGCAGGAATATCACTGTACGAGGGGCGTTCTTTTAATTTTGTCGTTGGGATTCATAATGACGGTCAGAAAGGGTTTCCTTTAGAAAAGGAAACAGGAAAACGTCGCAGGGACTAAGGTGAATGAGAGAGTTGAACTTCCTTTTCCTCTTTCAAGACGACTTGGACAATCATGACGTAAACACGCCTATACAAATACATTGCCACCTTTATCGCCGAAAAAATGAAAATTTTATGATGAAAATTTGTGATATTTTTCTTTTTCTTGCTCAAAATATAGTTTGTGGGCACTCGTTAGAACCGCCTCATCGAGGCGGTTCTAACGAGTACCCACAATCTATATTTTAGAGTAGAAATAAGAAAAATAAGGTAAACCCCGGAGACCCCGGTTTTACTATATAAAAGTGGGGTTCAAGGGGGTCAAAATTAAATAGGCCTGTTTTCGTGATGAACAAACTTGTGCGTTGTCATGGATAAGACACAGACTACAGGTCTATTGTTTTCATATTGCGGCTTTATCTTTAACAACACACCATACTTATAAAATTTTCCTGCGATAGTCTTGCCATTTAATAAGGGAATTTGAACAACGGATCCATCGCAATTCAAAAATACCGCATACAAAACTTTTGCCGAGCTTTTAATTCTTTTGTCAATGTCCGGCCTTGCTTGTTCCTTTCGCAGCCACTGTTTGTTATTAATGCGTCTCTGTGGCTCAAAATAATAGACTCAGGTCCTCATCACCTGTAAACAGCTCCGAAATTGTATCTTTATCAAATTTTGATACTTTTTCAACAGATTTTTCGCCATTTTTACATGCCTTGGTAGGTCTTTTCTTCTTTGGTCAAGAGATGCGGTACCCGTCATGCACAAACCTTTATATGTTTCAACTGCATCCTGGACTGTCCCCGATTGAACGCCAACGCTGACAGCAATATCTTTCACTATGAACCTTGCATCTTGTATGACCCATATCTGCCACAGCAGCAACATTAGCTTTTGTAGCAGATTTTCTTGGCTGGCCGGGACGGGGCTCATCTTCCAGGTCATTTTACCACTTTTAGTTTTTTATTCCAACTGAAAATTGACGTTTTAAAGACATCAGATGTCCAAAGTATCTGACATAGTTCACTATAGATCTGTGAATCTGAAACAATCAGACCAACGCGACCTTTAATGTAGGTCCTACTTCAAAACTTTTTTTTTTTTCTTCTTTTTTTTTTTTTTTTTTTTTTCATTTTGCACACAGTAAGGACTGAACCAACTTGAACTTTCAATAACGTTTGCAACGGATTAGACCGAAACTTCATCCTATTTATAGAAAATCACCACCCCTCCCCACCCCCTCCCCACCCCACCCCCCAACTCCCCTCCCGGCGTGGAATGAACGCAGTTTCCCTCTTGTTCCTTGCAGCCACGTGGTGTGGTGAGCCATAAATGACACAAGTAAATGAACGCCCCTCGTACAAGAACCTTCATACTAGGAAGATATAACTCTATACAGGAATGTCATAGAACTGCATCCGTTCTTACTAGACAGGAATCATCCTTACAAGGCAGAAATGTCAATGTTCATGTTCCTTCCTGTAAGGTAGGACTACCATTGTAGGCAGTAATTATTCTGTGCTATATGCTGGTACATTGAAAATCCTATATTAAGACCACCTTTAGGACTGTTCAAAAGTGGTCTTTCAGACCACTTTTGAACAGTCCCAAAGGTGGTTTCTTATTTGGAGTCACCGGGTGTGGAAAACACACAGAAAGAATAACTGAAACCTTCTCAGTAAGTTTTTTTAAAATCAGATTTAATCTTAATTTTAGGTGGTCTTAATAGCGGAATTTTACAGTAATTATCACTGTGCAGAATCATTCTTACTGAGCAGGAGCATCGCTGTTTTGTTTGATTTGAGGTTTAACGTCCCCGTCAACACTGTATAGGCCATTTTGGAGACGTTGCTTCCAATTTTGGGGGACTTTTACATGTACCGGACATGTAACTGAAATGTCATCTCAAGCCATGTCGTCCAATGTATAAGCATGGACGGTCCAACTTGCACCGCTTTGCCTGGGTAGGCTTAGATCCTCTAAGCGGTTTACCAGTACTCGTGTGTGGTCGGTTTCAGCTCTGCGTGGAAGCATCATGCAGCCCATCTATTTCTTCAAGCCCCGATGGGTGGGGGCCTGGAGTATCACTGTACTTGTTTTGTTTGTGATGAGGTTTTATGTCCCTGTCAAAACTATTTAGGTCATTTTGGAAACTTTGTTCCTGTTCTCTGGGACTTTTACCCGAAATTGCGGTGAAATGACATCTCAAGCCCTATTGCCCAAAGAAACCGCTAGGTTAAAGGGACGGTCCGACTCACACCACTACAATGTGCGTGCACTGTATTAGTTAATCTTTTCTGTATAAGTCTGCACAGGAAAGGTCTTTTAGGTAATACCCCTATTCCACACATGCCACGAATTGATGAATTATAGAATTCGCGAAATTTTGTCAATTTCCTTGTCCATGTCGTGATGCTATACGAATCAGTTACGATATTACGAATATTCGTGGTATTCGACTGGATTCGGGTGGAATCGCGCGAATTTTATGAAGAACCCATTACGAAACACGCCTCTGCAAATGCAGTGTAAACTTTACTGCCGAAAAACGAAATTTTTAAGATGAAATAAAAAATGTGATATTTTTCTTATTTCTGCTCAAAATATAGATTGTGGGTACTCGTTAGAACCGCCTCATCGAGGCGGTTCTAACGAGTACCCACAATCCATATTTTAGAACAGAAATAAGAAAAATAAGGTTTACCCCTGTAAACCCCAGTTTTACTATATAAAAGTGGGGTTCATGCGGGTAAAAATTATATAGGCGTGTATTCGTGATGTCACTACGATTTACAAGATTCTTTTGGCTACGAATCCGTTAAGAATACGCCGAATGCCTGTACGAATCCGGTACGAATAAAAATAAATTCGTGATTATTTTGACAGTTCGTGGGATTTTCCTTCAAAATTGTTCTTACTGGCTTCCCAACTGCTTCGCCATGTATTCTAGGGATTCGTGACAGATTCGTGGTCAAGCCACAAATTCACGAAAAGAATATCTACGAATGCCTCCGAATCGATTTCGATTCAGCTACGGTGTCTAAGATGCACTTCGAATTTGTTACGAATTAACTACGATTTTTTGGAATAGGGAGTTCGTGGCCTTGAACAGCTCAAAACATTTGCCATGAATTGCTCAGGAATTGCAAGAACTGACTCCGAATATATAGGATTCAGTTAAATTCTGAATAGTTAGACCCTTTTGAAGCAAAGAATACACCAAATAAACGAAAATAGCAGACTCGGGGTTTTATTGAGTCTGTTCATGACCAGTACTGAAATGTGCTACACCGGCCAAGCCCCCTAGCACCGGCTTAAGCTGAACTCTATTTTCAAAATGAATCTATATGAACTCAATGATCCAAAAAGACCAGAAAATATAATCTGCACTGTGATGGATGTACGGGGAGACTTTTTACGGCCGCCACACGGCACAGCACCAGCTGCAGTGAAGATAAGTTCTGAATAGTTAGATCCTTTGGAAGCAAAAAATACACCAAATAAACGAAAATAGAAGACTGGGTTTAATTGAGTCTATTCATGACCAGTACGGTAATGTGCTACACCGGCCACGCCCCCTAGCACCGGCTTAAGCAGAACTCAAGAACTGATTACGATTCAGCTACGAATCTTAACATTTATCAATTCGATGCGATTCGTGGGATTTGTGGTCTGTGTGGAATAGAGGCATAACCTGGTCGGCTCGACATAGCCTATATAGTGTTTACATGGTCGTTACACTCCAAACCCAAATAAGACAATGGAATCTTCTATCGTATAAGTTTGGAGTGGTCCATTTTCAATTATAGGGATCATGTCACGCTTGTTTTGTTTAAAGTAAGTTGTACAAAAATGTATGTTCTTTGAGCAAACAGTGTACACCCAGATCAGACGTCGCGTCATGCGCCGTCTGATCTGAATTTTCACTGTTTCTTCAACGTTCCAAAAAGGGACGCTAGGCATATATGGGTTAATCGGAAGACCCTATGGGTCTATTTTAAAGCCTATATAGTGTTTACTGGTGCGTAAATCTCCAAACCAGAAATTCATCACGAAAACACGTCTATATAATTTTGACCCTATTGAATCTCACTTTTAATATAGTAAAACTCGGGTTTATAGGGGTAAATCTTATTTATCTTATTTCTGCTCTAAAATATATATTGTGGGTACTCGTTAGAACAGCCTCATCGAGGCGGTTCTAAAGAGTACCCAAAATCTATATTTTGAGCAGAAATAAGTTTTTTTTTTTCATCTTAAAATTAATATAAAAATGAGGAGTCCCCATAATATATATTTTAGAGCAGAAATAAAAAAAAAATCATTTTTTTTTTTTTTCGGCTGTAAAATTAACAATGTATTTGTATAGGCGCGTTTTCGTAATGTAATCGTCGGAAGACGCTATGGGTATATTTCTAGTTTATCGGCTCAAATGGGCCATTTCTTGTTGTAGTTGGATATTAAGCTTTATTTTCTCTGATAAATTATTTGAAAAAAAAAAAATATATAAATAAACAAACAATATCTAAAACGTCTGTTACATTTGTGTTTATCTCTTCAACCCTTTTATGAGAATGGTAACTTCCACCTAAAATGTTCAGAGTGGTCCATTTCTAATAAAAGTTTTTTTGATGGTTGTTTTTTCGGTAAGTATTACAGACGCATTCAGTGGTGACTGATCTGGGTCTACCCACAATTGGATGCTAGACAGATGCAGATATGGGTTGAGGGTAAACCCTTTCACACCTGAGTTACTGAAATGAATGCTTGGAACCGACTCCGATTTTGGAATGCATCCATGGCTACTTCATATGTGTCACTTAAAACAGTGTAGATTAAGGCTGGCACGATAAAAATGATAATCGATTAATCGATCAATAAATTCCACCAAAAATGATTTTCATTACTGATTTGCTTATGATCGATTATTTGATAAGTACAATTTACTACCAAAAGCTGTGCATAAAACAGTTGGATGTGTGGTAAACAGTGCAGCTGCGGCGTCTCATCTGGGTTTACACTGTTTGCGCAGGCCTTCTGTTCAAATACATATGGTAGAGTACGAGCACAACATATGGTAGGAGTCATGCTCAGACAAAAAGCCAGACAGGTACAATTATCACCAAACTCTTCAGTAATTACTAATCGAGTGTCGAATGTAGGACAAAACGTCCCATGGACAAAACGTCCCATGCCATTTTTGACCAGGTGGACAAAACGTCCCATGTCATTTTTTCAAGGTGGACAAAACGTCCCACATGATTTTTTCAGGGTGGACAAAACGTCCCACATGATTTTAACAGGGTGAACAAAACGTCCCATATTCTTGAGGTGGTGTTAGTGAGGAGGAATATACTCCCATGAACACTACAAAAATGAATGTGGAAATAGTTGAACTTGTCAACACCTTTAAAAGACAAAACAATTCACTTTGTTCTTCAACTACACTAACTGATACATTCCTCAGAGTATGTTGATTGTAATTAGTAAAAATATCTTCCAAGTTTGTACCATTGTACTAATTTCATTTCTAATATCATTTCAACAAACAACAATTAGTTATTTATTAGATAGATTGGACATTTCCTTTTTATTAAGTATAATGAATTAAACTCTACCTTCTTACTGAAAATGGGACGTTTTGTCCACCCTGAAAAAATGATGTGGGACGTTTTGTCCACCCTGTCAAAATTGTCTGGGACGTTTTGTCCACCCTGAAAAATGATGTGGGACATTTTGTCCACCTGGTCAAAAATGGCATGGAACGTTTTGTCCGCCCCCCTCGAGTATCGATCACAATGGCAGGACTGACTATTGATTATCTTTTCAGCCCCGATTAGCCAGCCCTAGTGTAGATCCCGGTCGTTGGGTCGTCTCACCTTGATCTACACTGGTTGCATATGTATTTTTTATCTTATAGCGTCCCTATTATTTAGTAAATAACGCCATGTGACAAAAACATATTACCACACATGGTTACTGGCGCGCAACTTAAGGACGGCGTCCGTGACAACCCTATGATTTCTATTATAATTCTTTTTCAACAAAATCCGGTATCAAATGTGGCAATCAGGCTCATTTGATCTGAAATTTATAAAACTCGCCGAAGGCTCGTGACATAAATATCATTTGAAATGAGCACGAGTGTTGGATCCGGTCTACATGTTTAAAAGGAAACATTTCTATAAAGGCCTATGGACACAGGGAACCATGTCAGTGGTGGGAGTCTGGGGGTGGGGAGGGGGCACCTGCAAACTTCGGTCGAACTCCAGTGGCTCGATCATCCTTTGATTCGAGACAGAGCAAGTTCGAGCTACTGCATGTTATTCACAGCGTCAGGTAAAATGGTATACGAGTAATGAACAGTAGAACTTCGATGGCTCGAAAACCGATGGCTCGCTTACCATGGCTGAGTCGAACCCGTTCTTGAGTCCCTAGGGAAATCCTTTACATAAGAAATAATGGGGAGATTTTTCGTCTTTTATCTAAACCTATAAAGACTGATGAGATTAAGGTATCTTCAGTTCATACCATGAATAGATGTGCCATTCCTCATTTTCTCTCAAACAGTTTCTCTTCAGCTAGCTCAGATGTTGGAGTCAGCTGGTCTTGCATGGTGGCATAAGATAAATACGGAATGCATCAACACACCTATTATCATCTAGGACTTATATAAGTCTATCTTTTATCTTCCAAATGTATGCTGTGTGTACTCAATAGAATCGTCTCAATTCCAAGTGTATTTTGTGTATACTCATCAGAATCGCCCCGTTGAGGCTATTCTAATGAGTACACACAGCAAACATTTTCTTTATAAAACACAGAAAAGATGTCCAAAATTAATCTAATGCCGCCTGGATCTCCTTATGCCTCGTGACAGTCACCCTCAATGGCTCAAACAACCCATGTGTCGAACAGATTTTGGGGTTCCAAAGGTGTTTGAGCCATTGAAGTTCGACTGATGTATTGACAATATAAAGGATGATGTGTTTTACTCTAAGTTTGTTTGTATTGGGGTTTAACGGCCCAGTCAACACTTTTTAGGTCATTTTTGAGCCGGTCAGTTTACCTACCCACATTTTTTCTGGGCATGCTTACGTAAGCGATTAACCAGAACAGTACACATTCTTTCGCCACAAACTGACAACTGCCCTTCTTGAATCAGCGGAAGGGAGAGAATGACCATAGAAAAGATTTCATGATCAATCTCCACGAAAGAATGTCGGTTTACTCCCAGAATCGCCTCGATATTATAGGAGGATAAACTTTTTCATTGCGTCCAAATCACGTACATTCACATGAATATGAAATCCGACCAAGCAAAACAGCAAAGGAAAGAAAGAAAAGATAGAAAGAAAAATGAAAAAATGATGGGACCCGCCATCCACTCTCTCTCTTTTTTTCTCTCTCTCTCTCTTTCTCTCTCTCTCTCTCTCTCTCTCTCTCTCTCTCTCTCTCTCTCTCTCTTTGGAAAGGAAAAAAAACTCAATATCAATTTCACTGTATATGCAATTTCAGGTGAAAACAATAAGCTTGAAAGATGATACAGGCAGGTTAATATTTATACCAGTGTTAATTTCAAATGAGTAGCGACAATAAAATCGTGCCTTCAAACATGGCATAGTGGGCTTTATCATATGACGTCGTTGATAAGCAGTGGATAACGTCGTGTAATAAAAATCGTATGACCACACGTTTAATAACACTTTGGCGGGATTAAGTAACGTCATGAAGACGTCCATGTCACCAATGCATTTTGAGGAAAAAGATTGTCAAATTTAAAGACGATAAATCCAATTTAAAGTGGTTTTGTTTTGTTTGATTTGAAGTTCAAAGACCCCGTCAACAATGTAAAGGTTATATGATAAACAGAATCTTACCCTCGTGGCCATTTCATATGAAATTTATAAAACTCGTTTCATAAATTTCATATGAAATAACCACTCCTGCAAAATCCTCTATTTATCATATGACGTCGTTGATAAGCAGTGGATAACGCCGTGTAATAAAATCGTATGACACACGTGTAATAACACTTTGGCGGGATTAAGCAACGTCATGACGACGTCCATGTCAACCATGCATTTTATATGGTAAATTTGTCAAATTTGAAGGCGATAAAATCAAATTTAAAGTGGTCATATGGTAAACAGAATCTTACCCTCGTGGTCATTTCATATGAAATTTATGAAACTCGCCGTAGGCTCGTTTCATAAATTAAATATAAAATGACCACTCGTGTAAGATCCTCTATATATCATATAACGTGGCTGTTAATTAATGCATAACGTCATGTCATAAAATCGTCTGACCACACGTGTAATAACACGTGGTTACTGACGCATAATGTCATGAAGCCGTCCGTGAAAACCCTGTTTTTCGTTTAAACTTCTTCGGTGATACAATCATTTCATATGAAAGGTCGTATGATAAACAGAATCTTACACGCGTGGACAAAGGCTAGTTTCACATTTTTTTAAATGAAATGACCACTCCTGTAAGATCCTCTATTTACAAAGACCCGGCTCAGTATGTGCAAACGCTTGGCGCTATATGGATAAGTTGTCTCTTAATCATCATGTCTTCACCGCCGTGGGATCGAGCCTCACTGCATGTTTTGCAACGTAGGGTCAGGTATTTTTATTATTATTACTATTATTCTACGGGTACTCCAATTTTCGCCCACTTTTGATTAAAAATCGATTCATGGTCATTGCAATATTCATGAAATGGCCGTCAATTCAAATCAACAACAGCAAAAAAAAAAAAATATATATATATATATATATATATATAGATATATGCGAAGACGTTTTACCCATGACGTGGCTCATGTTATTTCATCAACGTTTGACATTTTGATCACAGGTGATATACGACTCTTAGCAACTTAAGTTTCTTTTTCTAGTTGAAGCTTTGCAAGCATTTAATATTTATCTCGAGGATGCTTTTTACAATAAAGAGTAAATTACTGTTCTAGGAACTATACTTAAGGCCAAAACCCTGCAAGCTAATAATGCAGGTCAGTATTGGACCGACATCGTTTCGACGTTGCAACGTCATATGACGTTGCAACGTCGTATCGATGTCAGGCCGCTGAAGATCTTTTACGCTATATCTGAACCATAGTTTACAGAGACACAAATACCATACCATTCTTTGAAATTCATTTGTCCATTTGATCTAATTGCCCAGAACAAATATGCGATGAATGCGATAAATTAACATTTAAGTACCAGGTATTAAAGTCCTTTTTACACGGCCTCACTGATGTCGAAGGACACTTTTCATTACAAATACACATTATTTTACATTTTTACATTTCAGTATCCGGTAAGCACATCTCGTGCCCCCACCCCCCTCCCACACAAACACACCCGCTCACCACAAAAACTATCGAAAAGATGTAACGCTGGACATACAGTTCTGGACCCATTTGGTCAAAAGCACGATTAAATTAACGAACTCGTTAATGGCCAATATTGTTCTAGAAAATTCACTATTCAATAAAATGGTTTATCATATGACGTCGCGTCAGAGAATGTAATTAACGCCATGTAATAAATTCAGTAATCCTCTAGTGTATTAAAAATGCAAATTAGTTAGATACGCCCCGTAATATTGCACGTACGGCATCCCTAACGACGTCGCGTTTACTAATGGCGGAAATTTGCGTTTATTTTGTCAAAAAAAAATGAATAAAATGCGTTTTAAATGTCATATGATAAGTAGAATATTGTATTCGTGCTCATGTAATATTGAAATTATTAATCTCGATGAGGGAAAGGGATAAAATGTTCGGCAAAGCCTCGCATTTTATCTCTTTTCATAAACTCGTTTAACAAATAATAATATATGACCTCTCGTGTAAGATCCTCTATATATTTGCTGAATAATGTGGGTAGCTTTTGCATTTGCAAAACCACTACTCACATTTTTTTCACACAAATATTTGCCATCATGGTAGTCAATAATTAAAGTTTTAACGACTTACACGAGAGGTCATATATTTTTATTTGTGTATAAACTCATCCTTACTGGCGTTTAAGGGGAATGGGTACACCTAGCACATTTTCCGCGCTTTTTTAAAGGGAGACAACTTTCGGGACTTCCATTTTTTTTTCTATAAGCCATGTCCCACTGAAAAAGGGGTTTACTCTTACAGGAAAGAATTTGCTCCTGAGGAGCAAATTCGTTCCTTTGTGTTGGCCCCTGCTGACATTGGAGTTAACCAGTTTAACGTCATGACGCCGTCTGTCTCTATAATAAGTCATCTAAACTTTGGCAATAAAATCTAATTTTAAATCCATTATATGAAAAACAAAATCTTATACTCGGGGTATATTCATGTGAAATTTTATAGAACTCGCAAAAAGCTCGGTTCATAAATTTCATATATCAATATCATGACCACTCGTGTAAGATCCTCTATGTTGGCTCATACAGCGTCATCGATTTCGATATGGACCACGTCACGAGAGTAAACCAGTTTTTTTTTTTTTTTTTTTTTTTGGCAGTTTGCGCAAAAAAAAAGCGGCAAATTAACCTGCGCATCTCAACTTCTGTAAACAAATATAGCTAGCAGAGGGTCGATACTCTTGCTAGTCTCTGTATCTGAGCAGGCTCAACTCACTTGAGCATGAAATTTATCCTGCTCATAAATTTTAATTTTAAAATTTATGAGCAGGATAAATGACAGTCTGTGCCCATCTGAGCGTGAAAATTGCCTGATTTTTTTATATTTCAATACTTATGAGTATAACGAATTTCATGCCCATATGAAAAATATTTTATAACCTCGTGGCCAGTAATCGTAAGCCCCGAAGAGAGGTTTTCTTCTGAAGCTGCTAGTAGGCTGTGTCCTTACTGGGCTGGTACTCCACAGCAGATTCCTTGAAAGGCAAGAGAGAGGGTGGGGTAATCGTAGGCCTTGTAGCAAAATCCTGGTTTACACTCCGAATGAGAATAGCAAGACTTCTTAGAGCAGATCCGTAGACCTATCAAAGGTAGACCAACCTTCGTACACACCTCGTCATCCGGACAGTCATTGTCGGTACTGCAGACAAACCTGTCTATTCGACGTTCTTCTCTCGGGCATATTTTAATAGCTGAAAATATATGTATACACACTGATTGTCATTTGGGCTTCAATAAAATACATGCATCTTATACAATACAAATTTATGCGTGTCTTGGACAGTGGTTTAAGTTTAACCCTTACCACTCTCTGAGCTCGGTCATTCTCTACCGTCCGCTGATTCATGAAGGGCAGTGGGCAGATTCTGGCGAAATAATGTGCACTGTATTGGTTAAGCCTGTCCAGGAAAAGTGTGGATAGATAAACTGGCCGTTTCGATATGACCCAAATAGTGTTGACTAGGCCGTGTAACTAAACAATATAATAGAATAAAATAAACAAAAACAAATTAATTATTTAAAAAATCTGAGCTAATTCAACGGACGGATTGATATTATTTCCTTATTTTCATGGAAAAACAAGTTTAGACAATTCGTGCAAATCGTCTCCAATCGAGACATTTGCATAGTCTCCAATGGAAAAAATGCATGAAAAGTCAAAATATGTTTACTGTGAAAAAAAGAGCATTTTAAAATGCCGTCTGCTTAAATTTTTACCCAGAATGCAAAGCGTTAAGGAGCCCGAACTTTTATGTCCCATGTTCTGGCCCGCATGATCTAGTCAGTGGTTTGCTTCCACTCCTGCTAACATAAGACTGTTGTTGGGATGTTGACACAAGTCGAAAGGGGATCGAATCCGCAACCACCCGGTGATCAGATAGACGCGCATTTGACTTAGCGACCGGACCCGGTACATAATGATGGACGCCCAACTATTCAGGTAAGCTCTCCCAGCTAGAACGCAGCAGTGGGCCAACGTCGGGCCAACAGCGATACGACGTTGCGACGTCGTATCGCTGTCGGTGCGACGTTAGCCCGCCATAATTTGTTGGCTGGGCTAATGTCTTGCTATGCTAATAGTGAACAAATACTACTCCAGGGAAGGTATGCGTTACGAAAACATTCAAATATATTGAAAGTTTTACCACCAAAAATGAAAAAAAAAAAATCAGATAAAAAAATTCTGATAATTTTCATATTTCTGCGTTCAATCTATGTTTTTGAGCAGAAATAAGAAAAACAATGTATACCCATGTAAACCCCCGTTTAACTAGATAAAAGTGGGGTTTAAGGGGGGGGGGGAGTTGTATAGGCGTCTTTTCGTGAAGGGAGTCAAAGGGGGACAACTCTTACTGGAAGTGGAAACAAGAGGGCCATTATGGACCTGATTCGCCCTCCTTCGTTATGATGTAGTATAATGAAAGATCATCCATCTGAAGATGGTTCAGTGCAAGACTTTCTTACATGCTTTTCAATGAATGATAGAGATTTATCAGTGAAATATAAATCGATATTTTCACTGTTTCAAACAGTGAAAATACGATTTTTTATTTTTCACTGTTTGGGACTACTATTTCTTCAAATCTAACTCTAATTTCAATTTTATCTTTGTCAGATAACTGAACAATACTGAAATGTGTTCTAATTGACGCATAGCCTGTTCATGTGTGACGGGGACGTTACTGACGTCATTTATGACGCTGACGTCACGTCTTTTGTCGCGCGACGTTAGACTTGCCAGCAACTTCTTGGAAAACTACTCTCTCAATTATTTCATTAATCCTTCATAATAATACCATCCCAGGCCATTTCTCAGGTGCAAACTTTCAGTTTACACCCAATAGTATACCCACTTAACACGATGGACACCACTAAATTGACGAGAAACGAACAGGAACAAAGATAATTTTCTCCGAATGTGAGCGACACCATTAAAGACGCTAAATATTGCCTTTTGAAGCATGTAAGAAGCAGAAAATTTGATTTTTTCAGTGTAAGATCAAATTTTATTTCACTCATGAACACCAAAACTGCTATTTTCACTCGTGGCTACGCCACTCGTGAAAATAACAGTTTTGGTGTTCATTCGATGAAATAAAATTCGATCTTACACTGAAAAAATCAAATATCCTGTATATATTTTTATGGCTGGAACAGTTCACACTTTCCAATCTGTTATGAAAGTGGGAGCAACTGTCTATATACCATTGTAAAATCAAAGCACTGAAAACACTGATGGGTCAGTTGTCTCTGAGTTTAGGCTGAATTTCATTTAAACAATTTTCTATTTTTCCCGAGGCTTCATTTTTTGTTCAGAAAGCCGGGCCATTTAGCAATTTTGGTAGAGGGACATAAGAGATTTTTTTTTCGATTTTAGCTCTGGTCAGCCGAGTGGAACTATAAAAAATTAGCAATTTTGGTGTAAAGGGGGTATAAGGGAAACATTTCTGTTAACATTACTTTAAAATCAGGCCATTGAAAAAAATATTTTGAAATCGGTCAATTGCCCCAAGAGATGCCGTTTACAGGTTTTTTTGGTTTGTTTTTCTATTTTTAACTCTTGCGGCCATTTCATTCAGCAGAGCGGGCCATTTGTTCAGCGGAGTGGAACCATTCTTTTCTATTTTCAGCGTTGGTGGCCATTTTGTTCAGCATAGCTAAACCATTTTAGAGGATCAACCAAGGAACATTTCCGTGAAATCACTTTTAAATCGGGCCATTAACCTGGGAGGAGATATCGTTTGAAGGTTTTCCTCTTTTATTTTAGCACTGGTGGTCATTTTATTCAGCGAAGCGGAACCATTTTAGCAATTTTGGTAGAGGATCATCCAAGACAAATTTCTGTGAAATAATTTTGAAATCGAGCCAAGGAGAAGGTATCGTTTCAAACTTGCTTTTTTCAATTTTTAGCTCTGGCCAATTTGTTCAGTGGAGCGGGACCATTTTAGCATTTTTTGTTCAGGGCTATAATAAAACATTTGTGTGAATTATTTTGAAATTGGCTTTGTTGACGGACGGACGGACGTAACGATCACAAAAGCTCAGGTGTTCAAATCAGGCCATAAAAGGTCAATAGAGCTCTCAGACTGCACCATTTTGTACCTTTTTCTCATTTTTCTAGGTGAAATGCCCCGGACCCCCCCCCCCCTCCACCCCCACCTCCACACATACACCATCGTCACCACCTCTCACTAGCAAAGCTTCTAGTCTTCGGCACTCGCCAAATCGCCTCGCACGAGCTGTTTCGCATTTTTTTTCAAAACTTAACATTCGGTCCCTGCCCATAGGGGTTTGAAGAAATAGATGGGCTGCATGATGCTTATCTATCTATACTGAATCGGTCACATTTGGCAATTACCTCAGTTGGGTGCGTTGCTAAATTTAGAATTTAGCTTAAAAAATAAAAAAAAAGAAAAGTCACTGGATGAGTCCTTAAAACTTTTTACAATCAGAATAATTGAGGTGTATTAAAACGCAAACCTCTGAGTCTCAATCTTACACTGTACGGGCTTTGAACTCCTCTGCAGTCTTAGCATTCGCCACAGAAGAGGGAAGACTATTCCACTGGGGGAATAGTTCTTGGAAAAAAAGAATTTTTCAGGGCATCACTATAGGACTGGTACCTATGATATTGTGAGTTGTTTACTTTTGATGTCCTTGTTCGGGTTGAATCTGTCGCAGGGGTCAAGTATTTGTCTTTATTAATGGCCACTGTTACCTAAATGTATCGTATAGAAGAAGGTTAAAGAGGACTGCTCACAACCGGCCTCCAGGAACGGCCATTCAAGCTCGTTAAGCATGTCACCGACGCTACTTCTATTGCGCCATCGTCGGCATGTCCATCGAGCAACTTACCTCTACATCTTCAGTTCTCCACCTGTTGAATCCGAGTTTTAACATAGGGGTGCCAAAAATGGATGATGCATATTCAAGTTGAGGGCGAACCAATGTTTTTTATGCAACACCCTTTGTCTGCCTAGGTGCAAAAGCCAAGTAACGTCTAAGAAATCCTAAAGTCCTAGTTACTTTTGATGTTATTTTTGAAATGTGTTGACCCCAATCAAGATCAGTGATTGTGATATCAAGGTATTTGGCGGATTGAACCTGCTCCAAAATTTGCTGGTGTAGTGTATAATCAAACTTAATTTGTTTGTCCGGAGGTGTCGTGACATCCTCATTGAATGGCATTTGGCCACATTTGATATTTCTGATACATTTGGCGCCCGCCGTAAATAACCCACTAGTGCATTAGAACTCCTTGAGTATCATTTCACGTGATTCTCGGACTCCCAGAAATTCGAAGACGAATCTCAATGTGGTTTGAAATTTCAATGTGGTTTTACACAGAGCTGAAACCGACCACACACGATTACTGGTAAACCGCTTAGAAGATCTAAGCCTGTCCAGGCAAAGGGGTGCGCGCCGGTCCGTCAATGCTAATAAACACTATTGTTTTCATTGGGCGACAGGGCTTGGGATGTCATTTCATTTTAATGTCGGGTAAAAGTCCCACAAAATTGGAAGCAACGTCACAAATACGACATACACAGTGTTGACGGGGACGTTAAACCTCAAATAAAAAAAACACTTAACATGTCTGTCCCACGCTGATAGAGTATATTTCAGATATTTCACACATTAAAAGAGATTATTTCATATAGGTTTGTCCTAACTGTTTATGTTGGAAGATTCCATTTGATAACTATACAATCCTACCTTAGTAAGTGTCACACACCAATAAATTATTTATATGGGTCTGGTCGTGAGATTCTATTTTTGTAAAAATGACTTATTTGTCATCATAATTCTACCTGAGTTGTTCAAATGTATTTGAAAACACAATGCGTCCCCTTGAACAATGCTTATATTATGTCTGAAATTAAAAAAGATTCTATTTTGTATTCACCCATAAACACGATATACAGATTGGGACGGATACATTTCAAGTTTCACCCATTTTGTACTGAAAGGAATCCTGGTATGAGACCATTTTAGAATTAACCCATTGTATACCATTGTATACTAGTGGACTCTCCCATTGCTCTTTGCTGGAGAAGTCCGTTTCTCATATAAAGGGTGTCAGGCCTATTTCTTCGATTTTATTCTATTTTTGACGGAAAATTCTGTTAGCAAACCGTGCAGGCCCTGATCAAACGCCGCGTTCTGATCTGGGCCTACACTGTTTGCTTAAAGAACATCTATTTTTGTAAAATTTGCTACAACCAAAAACAAACCTGACACCCTTATAATTGGAAACGGGCCAGTCCAAACTTATAAGGTGGAATATTCCATTGTCATGCATGGGTTAATGGGCTCAGAGAATCATAGTAAATGAACATGCCCTTATTGTTAGTTGAAAGTCATAATGTCATCAGTACCAGAAGCTCCTAAAGGGGTACGTTGGCAAACAGTGCAGGCCAAGATCAGACGCCGCATAACGCGGCGTCTGATCAGGGCCTACACTGTTTGCAAAAAGTTAAGCCCTTTCCCAAATACCTATTGAAGAAAACACAACTTGACACCCCTAAATTTTGAAATAAAATCTTGCTATAGAAGGAAGATTCCATTTGGTACAAAAAGAGTTAATAGGGTACATTTCTACTGTTGTCACCATAATCATCCCATATCATCAGTGTATAATTACATGTCCTGATCCATACCTGAGTAGTTGTCGCATGTTAATTATGGGTCTGCCATAACTCACAGTTGGAAGATCCTATTTTGTCACCATAATCTCACCTGAGTATTTGTGACACATCAACAGAGTATATTTAATATTCATAATCCCACTTGAGTAGTTGTCACACATCAAGAGAGTATGATGGAAGATAATAATACCGCCTGAGTAGTTATCAAACATCAACAGAGTATGTCGGGCGATGATAATCCTACATGTGGAGTAGTTGTCACACACAGAGTATCTCACCTGAGCAGTTGTTACACATCAAGAGAGTATGATGGAAGACCATAATCCCGCCTGAGTAGTTATCAAACATCAACAGAGTATGTCGGACGATGATAATCCTATATGTGGAGTAGTTGTCACACACAGAGTATTTCACCTCAGCAATTGTCACAGATCAAGAGAGTATGATGGAAGACCATTATCCCACCTGAGTAGTTATCAAACATCAACAGAGTATGTCGGACGATGATAATCCTGCCTGTGGTGTAGTTGTCACACACAGAGTATTTTGTCACCATAATCTCACCTGAGTAGTTGTCACACATCAAGAGATCATAATACCGCCTGAGTAGTTGTCAGACATCAACAGAGTATGTTGGACGATGATAATTCTACCTGTGGAGTAGTTGTCACACACAAACAGAGTAGGTTGGATGATCATAATCCTACCTGAGTAGTTGTCATACATCAATCGAGTATATTTAATACGGTTAGTTTGAAGAGCAAAATCTCACTTGAGTAGTTGTCACACATCAACCGAATATGTTGGACGATCATAATCCTACCCGAGTAGTTGTCACACATCAATAGATTATATTTGATATGGTAAGCATAGTCCTACCTGAGTAATCCTAAACACGAACCAAATATATTTCATATGAGTTTGTCCTAAGTCCCACCTGAGTAGTTGTTCCACATCCAAAAGAGTGTAATTCACATGAGTCCGTCCTGAATATCTATTTTTTGTTTATCAATCGACCCAAAGTTATAAAGACTAAATCTCTATTAGTGCTGGAGTCCATGTGGCTATCGCTGATTTGTAGGAAATCCATTTAACTTGTTTATAGAATTTTATCGCAGTGAGGTCAGCGTGCTGCGATAAAGGGTTATCTTTATAATCTGGACTGGAAACATGGGCAGGGCTTGGCAAACAATGAAGGCCTAGATCAGACGCCAGGACCGGCACTGTTTGCTTACAGTACAGGAATTTAAGTGTTAAACGAAACAGTCTAAGTCCAATCTACACGCAGAGAAAATCGACCCACCAGTACTCTCATTTATTTATTCACAGAGTTGTGCAACTGAAAAAAAATATATATGCCTCCCCATGAACACTGGTTACTGACTGCCAGAATAAACCAGGATGTTAGATTCTAGTTTGCTTTCATTCCAGATTTAGAACATGTAGTTCCACAAAGGAAGATACTCCTCAGTCACTCATTATTGGTATTAACAACATTGAAAAATCCCAAACAGAGGAAGAGGTAGAAAGGTTCTAGACTCACAAGTATATCAGGAAATGACACGTTTTCCCGCTGAAACTTCAACCAAATTTGCAAAAGCAGGGAACGGGGAAATTTTAATTCCAATTAGAGACATTATAATAATGAAATAAGCAGTAGGTACAGTCCCTTAAGTGAAAATGATGATGAACCTCAAGCTAAGAAATTTAAGGAAATCGGAAATCTTTGGGGGACACTTTTGAACGGAGTCAAAACACAAACAAATCAATGATTTGAATTTACTTATGATCAGAACAGCATGGATTGGGGGTCGGTCAGGTCCCGGAAACCAGCATTTGCAGACAACTTTTCTGAACCACAAAATCAGCCAACCACCAGCAATGGTTATGTCTATGTGGTGTTTACCTTGCTATCTAATCAGCTGTTCAGAGCTGATTATGCCCGTACATTAGCAGCTAGCTTTCGAAAACACATCGGGGAGTACTACACAATGGACCTGACCAAAAAAATTCCATTCAAAATAAGAATAGGACTGGTCAATAAAGCCACATCTTTTAATTTTGAGAATTTAAAATTACATGCAATGAACATTGACATTCACAACCTATCACCAAGGCTACAAAAACGTAACCAGGCCAAAACAACAGAGAAAAACAGACCAAATCAAAGCAGTGGAAACCAATGCAGGACAAATTCAATTAAAATGAGTGAGGGAATTGTAACAATACCTTTGGACCTTAACCTAGATCAACCTGGCTTAACCCAGTCTCCAATAAAATGGTAGGAATTAAAAACCTGTTTAACAGGTTTGGTAAAGCAACTGCAAAAGCAATATTACACTTTATTACAGAACTTGCTCCTTTAGAGATTAACTGTGGCACTCATAATGTATCAGAAAATCCACTTCTATATAACATTATCAGATGTGCTTGTTGCCAGAAAGTTGGACACTATGCCATTATTTGTAGATATAGTTTCATTGCATGTGTACATTGTGGAGGCTGGTACCACAGTGAAGCTGGTTGTAAATTAAGACATATTGCCGCTGCAAGAAAGTGTGCCTATTGTAATGGAAGCCACTCAGCAGACTATAGGTTTTGCCCAATTTATTTAAAATATAAAATCAACATTGACGAAAAAATAAGGTCATAAAGCAGGAATGGGAACTTAGAAGAAAGGACACTTTTGGCTTTCCGCTATTAATGTTTCCATTAGGGTCTGTTGTTTCATGTTTGTGTTTCTTTCCCTTTGGTGTCTCTGATGGGAGCTGTGGGTTAATTGTATCGATTCCTGATCATTGCCTCCACTTCTATTTTAATCAAGCAGAACTTAACAAAAATGTCAGCTAATGGTATCAAGGAAGCAAAAGAACAGGGACTGAATGATGCCCATTCAGGGCTGCAAAGAGCAAATCAATGCAAAGAAAACAATAATAAAGCTGAACAAGTATCAATGGGCAATTTTCAAATCAATCGAGTACCTAAGGGAAATTGTTCAAAAGGCAATCCAGTTATGAAACAGCAACTGCGAACTATCCTCAAGGTCATACTTGATGCCAAGAACTGGAAAAAGATAGCTAAAATATCAAAAGAGAATGAACGCAATGCTTTCATTGATGTGCTTGTAGACCAGCCTTAATTGTTTGAACAAACAGGCCATTCTATTCAACCTAACAAAACTTCAAAACAAACAGAAACAAAAATAGGTCCTAAACCTGAGGCAATAGACTTAACCAATGAGGCTGAACAGGAAGTAAAATTATCGAAGTCCAACGAGGGCAATAAAAAGAAATCCAAGGCAGTGTTGAGTGTTGACGTCCTTAACACACAGTCTGGAATCCTTTTAAGGCAGGAAAAATCATATGCAGATGTAACTGTTACTAAAACCAGCAAGGCTTCAGTAGCCGCAAAACCACTCAGAAAAAACAACAGAAAATAAAAATCAACAAAGATTTAATAGTGTAGTTTTTTTTATTTTCTTGTCCTTTTTGATCATTGATTCCATTGTGGAATTTTGAAATATTTGAGGGTCACTGATGAGGCCTAATTGGTCGAAACTAGCTAGTCTGGCCCAGAAAAACATGTACAATCCATATTTTCCAGTTTTATGGTGTATTCCTTGCTTCCAAAGGATAACCCTTTCTAGAACATATTTAACGTTACTACAGCTGGTGTCTGGGAACGTGTGGCGGCCGTAAAATGTCTCCCTGTCCTACATTATAGTGTAGTTTATATTTTCTTGGCCTTTTGGATCATTGATTCCATTGTGGAATTTTGAAAATATTTGAGGGTCACCGATAAGGCCTAATTGGCCGAAACTAGCTAGTCTGGCCCAGAAAACATGTACACTCCATATTTTCCAGTTCTATTGTGTAATCCTTGCTTCCAATGGATAACCCTTTCTAGAACATATTTAACGTTACTACAGCTGGTGTTTGGAAATGTGTGGCGACTGTAAAATGTCTCCCTGCCCTACATTATAGTGTAGTTTATATTTTCTTGTCTTTTTGGATCATTGATTCCATTGTGGAATTTTGAAACTATTTGAGGGTCACTGATGAGGCCTAATTGGCCGAAACTAGCTAGCCTGGCCCAGACAACATGTACACTCCATATTTTCCAGTTCTATGGTGTATTCCTTGCTTCCAAAGGATAACCCTTTCTAGAACATATTTAACACCACAATCTCAACGTAAGTTTAGGGCAAGAAAACCAGTCAAAACTTTAGAGAACAAGAAACTAAATAGGCATGGTTCAGACGTAAATGTAGGGATAGTAAGGGCTAAATTAGGTAAACCTATTCAAACTAAGTCGAAAAGAAACTGAATAACCTATAATGAGTTCAGGTAGTTTAAGGCAGAAACTAACCACTGTAGAATGGAATGCCCACAATCTCTGTTGATTTTCCATGCAACACAAAAGAACAGAAATTTTCAATTTTCTTCTTTCTTTTGTAGAGCTCCCAGAGATAATATGTATACAAGAAACTTAGAACAACTCAAGCCAAAATCGTGTCTTCTTAAATGGATACAAGACAGTTTAATACAGTTTAATGCTGCCTCTACATTGTAATTTTGTTGTTAAATACCAGCAACAAAATGACAATGTAGAGGCAGCATTCGTAAGAATTTTCGGTACAAATTTACAAATTCTCAGCTTGATATAATTACTTTCTATGCTAATGGAAAAAAGTTCATATCTAAACAAGATTATGAATACCTAATTGGGCATGCATTATAAAAACACGCCTATACAAATATATTGTAACCTTTATCGCCGAAAAAAAGAAAATTTTAACACGAACAACTGTGACAGTTTTCTTATTTCTGCTCTAAAACATGGATTGTGGGTACTCGTTAGAAATAAGGTTTACCCCCTGTAAACCCAAGTTTCACTATATAAAAGTGGGGTTCAAGGGGCTCAAAATTATATATGCGCGTTTTCGTGATGTAAGTAAACATTTCATAATGGGAGGAGATTTCAACTCAAGGCACAGCCTCTGGGATGACACATACACTCGTCGTGAAAACAGCAAAAGTAGAGAAATATTGAACTTGATGAAAGACAACAATTTAATAATTTTAAACAGTGGTGATGCAACTCATATTTACGATTCAACAGGGCACACTTCTGCTCTTGATCTTACTTGAGCTACTAAAATTACATGCCAGGGCCATCATTGGTATGTACATGATGACCCTTAGGTAATGACAACTTTCCTGTTGTCACAATACTTAATAAAAACTACACGAGTATTTCGCAACATTCAATACCCCGCTGGAAATTATCTCAAGCTTACTGGACTCTTTTTAGTGAACTAACAAAAATCAACATAAGCTATGATGAACTGACCATAAACGAATCTAATGAAAATTTCATATCCGAACTTTTAGCTATATGTAACGAAACAATACCAACACAATAACAAATCATGGCAAGGAAGAGCGTGACGAGTGACGTCATTAAAAACTACCAATTTATGACGTTACTAGTCGATTTCCTTGACGTTGGACGGTGTAATGTCATTTTCTCGCATCGAAAACTTTAGAAAAGGATATAAATGCATGTGTTTCAGTCGATAATTTTAGCGGGATTTCTTCTAACAATGGCGAAAAGTTGTGCGATTTTGAAGGAAACAACATCATTATTGCCGACTTTCAGCCTGTTAGAATCGAAATAGATCAGTTCTAGTTTGTGATTTGTTTGAGTAATAAATCACAGTTTGTCGGCCAGTTGTAAGTAGACAAATCACGCGCGCTACGCGCTCGGATTTGATCCACTTTACAACTGACCTCCAAACTGATTTATTACTCAACAAATCACAGTTACAGCTGATCTATTTCTTAAACAATATTTTCGTTTAACCATGATTATAATTATCATATTTTATTTGATTTTATTTTTCTTTATTCTATTTATTCCATTTTAATATATTTTACTCACACTTTAAGAATCTAAAACAATAACAACACTGCAAGGTTGTATCTGTAAAACTCTAAATACCATTTAACCAATAAACATACAATGTTTCTGTTTAGCATTAATTATCATTATCATGATATTTATGATTTATTATTATTATTATTATTATTATCATGCCCGCTTTTTCGAAGAAAAATCGGGTATATTGTTTTCGTACCAGAGTTGAGTGGTCGTCAGTCCTATGTAGATAGAACATGCTATGTAGATGGCGTTGGGCTACTTTTTGTGACCTTGACCCCAACATGGCCCAAGGCCAAAGGTCACAAAGTATGACTTTGCCATATCTTCAGTGTCATTCATATAAAAAGCGGGTATTTGCGATGGTATACCATCGACTGCGCCATCTAGTTATTATTACTATTATTATTATTATTATTATTATTATTATTATTATTATTATTATTATCTTATATGTTGGGAGTAAGACTTGCAACCAGTCTTCTTCCTCTGAACGTGATCCTCGCGAGTTCTTGTATGGAAACCGGCATAGGCAAGCTCCATTTGCAGCCTTAGTCAAATGGCCAATATCAAGCGGCCCAAAGAAAGAGCACTATTGAATCACTCATCGCCCTTAAGCAAAGCATAGAAATCACGATTTGCAGTCGTATTGGCACTTGATTTCTCTACATGTTCAGCTCATTTTTCGATCGGCCTTTTAAATTTCTAAAACAGGCAGTGCTTCACTTTCTTCGGCGGGGCACCGGCAGTCCAACGCCATTTGTCCCGATTTGCAGCCCAGAAGCACTTAACTTATGTCTTGCTGTGGCGCTATGGCGTTCTGTCTGCTCGACCATGGCAGACATAAAAAGCCTTAACATAAACGGACGAACGAACGATAGTTTGCTTTCACTCATATGTGACACTTTATAGATTGGACTATGCCCATGTGATGGTCCTATATGGCTCACCTGGGCTAAGATATTCACATGCTTAATATTGAAGTTTCATACAAGCAGGTTTCTTTAAGATTTTTTATTGTCAAAAATGCTATGTAAGTACTATATTGTGTATATGGCAAGCAATGTTTTAATGTAGACCAAGCATGATACCCCTAATGGACAAAAGACTGTCGCATACAATGTGTAGGTTTGGGGGATCCAATCGATTTCTGAGATAATAAGACATATGAACCGGAGGTGGTGGAGCGTTCCCCCCAGTGTCAATAAATGGGTCTTATCATAAGAAACAATCGCAAAATCCCCCAGAAAAAAAAAAACATCCTTTTTGTTAAGGCGAATAGCCCCCCCCCCCCCCACACACACACACACAATTTGTTTAGGTGCCCAAAATGCCCCCTAGACAAAATCCCTCCTAAACAAAATCCCCCCTGTTGCTTATAAAGGTGAACAAAATCCCCACCTCCATGCGCACAAGCATAACACTGCATTTTAAAAATCAGTCTGTATATACAGGTGTCGTTTTGCAGATTCCAAATCAGATTTGGTTGATTTTCTAAGAGTGCCCTAAAATCACCGTGTCATTCGGTCATTCTGTCAGTCTTTCTGTCCGTCCGTAACCCGTTTGTGAAAATTGGTGATAGTGACTTAACCGCTTGGAATATTTAAACAATTTTTGGCATACTAATAGTTATCAATGAGATCTAACCAATGAACTTGCGAAATATAACATTCCATTTAGTATAGCCTCGCCGAGGCGAAAAATGTGAAAATTTTCGAACTGCTTCTCCTCGGAAACCGTTGGGCCGATTGAAGTCAAATTTCATATGGAGCCTCTATGGGATTGGGGAAACCAAACTTTGCTCATGGGGTCCAGGTCCCATGACCAAAATGGCCGCCAAGCCATATATGGTCTGTCTGTCTGTCCGTCCGTAACCCGTTTGTGAAAATTGGTGATAGTGACTTAACCGCTTGGAATATTTAAACAATTTTTGGCATACTGATAGATATCAATGTGATCTAACCAATGAACTTGCAAAATATTACATTCCATTTAGTATAGCCTCGCCGGGGCGAAAAATCCGTAACCCGTTTGTGAAAATTGGTGATAGTGACTTAACCACTTGGAATATTTAAACAATTTTTGGCATACTGATAGATATCAATAAGATCTAACCAATGAACTTGCGAAATATTAAATTCCATTGAGTATAGCCTCGCCGAGGCGAAAAATGTGAAATTTTTCGAACTGCTTCTCCTCGGAAACCGTTGGGCCGATTGAAGTCAAATTTCATATGGAGCCTCTATAGGATGGGGGAAACCAAACTTTGCTCATGGGGTCCAGGTCACTTGACCTAAATGGCCGCCAAGCCATATATGGTCTGTCTGTCTGTCCGTCCGTAACCCGTTTGTGAAAATTGGTGATAGTGACTTAACCGCTTGGAATATTTAAACAATTTTTGGCATACTGATAGATATCAATGAGATCTAACCAATGAACTTGCGAAATATTACATTTCATTTAGAATAGCCTCGCCGAGGCGAAAATTGTGAAAATTTTCGAACTGCTTCTCCTCGGAAACCGTCGGGCCGATTGAAGTCAAATTTCATATGGAGCCTCTATGGGATGGGGGAAACCAAAATTTGCTCATGGGGTCCAGGTCACATGACAAAAATGGCCGCCAGGCCATATATGGTCTGTCTGTCTCTCTGTCCGTCCGTAACCCGTTTGTGAAAATTGGTGATAGTGACTTAACCGCTTGGAATATTTAAACAATTTTTGGCATACTGATAGATATTAATGAGATCTAACCAACAAACTTGCGAAATATTTCATTCCATTTAGTATAGCCTCGCAGAGGCGAAAAATCCGTAACCCGTTGTGAAAATTGGTGATGGTGACTTTACCGCTTGGAATATTAAACAATTTTTGGCATACTGATAGATATCAATCAGATCTAACCAATGAACTTGCGAAATATTACATTCCATTTAGTATAGCCTCGCCGAGGCGAAAAAATGTGAAAATTTTCGAACTGCTTCTCCTCGGAAACCGTTGGGCCGATTGAAGTCAAATTTCATATGGAGCCTTTATGGGATGGGGCTAACCAAAATTTGCTCATGGGGTCCAGCTCACATGACCAAAATGACCGCCAAGCCATATATGGTCTGTCTGTCTGTCTGTCTGTCTGTCTGTCTGTCTGTCTGTCTGTCTGTCTGTCTGTCTGTCTGTCTGTCCGTCCGTAACCCGTTTGTGAAAATTGGTGATAGTGACTTAACCGCTTGAAATATTTAAACAATTTTTGGCATACTGATAGATATCAATGAGATCTAACCAATGTACTTGCGAAATATTACATTCCATTTAGGATAGCCTCGCAGAGGCGAAAAATGTGAAAATTTTCGAACTGCTTCTCCTCGGAATCGTTGGACCGATTGAAGTCAAATTTCATATGGAACCTCTATGGGATGGGGGAAACCAAACTTTGCTCATGGGGTCCAGGTCACTTGACCAAAATGGCCGCCAAGCCGTATATGGTAAAAACCCTTCAAATATAGTCTTCTCCAGAACCACTGGGCAGATTTCCACGAAACTTGATAAATGGCATCTGGGACGTAGGCCCATCATAAATTGCTAAAATGTTGACCCTGGGTTGACCTTGACCTTCTTTGTGCCTATGTCAAACTTTGACACCTATGCTTTTGTATTGGAAAATGTGAGAATGCATTTTATCCTGCAAACGATTCAGAATACAGTACTAAAGTATAAGATATATTTTTTGCTCCTTACGATAAGGCGCATTTATTGGGGGGAACCGTTTTAGGTCCAGGTGACATGACCAAAATGACCGCCATACCCATATATGGTAACACTCATAAAGCTAAAAGCATCCGGCGGGTCGTGCACTTCAGCTGAAGCACTGGTTACTCTCATAGCTATATTGATGTTCATGGAAAAATTATTGAAAGAAGCATAAGTGATAGGTAACAAAATATAGAACAGTGAAATCATCAATGTGACTAAATTCTAACAATGAATAAGAATATTACAAATGAAACAAACATGGCAAGAGATTAAAGTCATTGAATTGACTTAATAATGCATGTTCAGTTATAATCATCACCTTTAATTTACATCATAAAGATATAAAGAAATGTTTTAAAATTTCATCAGAATAATCTGATGTGCTGATCTGGGATTAATTATGTGTAGATGAAATGATCAGATTTTTTAAGGAATTTGGTGATAAACTGACGTAGTAACAACTACCAAATTATCAACCTAATACGATGTGTTTGGCTGCTGTAATAGCATAGCTGCATCCAATCATTATATCAAACCATTGTGTTAAAACTATAATAAGGGGATAACTGTATTAAAAATTGTCATTTGGGGAGGTGAATCGTAGGTTTTACGGTCGCAAATTTCGTTTTACGGCGACACGTCAGCGGAGCCGTAAAACGTAATTTGCGACCATAAAACCGACGATTTACCTCCCCAAATCACAATTTTGCAATAAAGTTATCCCCATTCTAATGCACTTCAACGGTTGTTTTTGTTAAAAACTTTATTATTTTGCACAACATGCAAACGCTGTGAGCTGCGTTAAACCAAATCCCAGCCAATGAAAAGCGACGTTACGTGATCAAGTCGGGTTTCCGGCAGTATATCGCAGAATATACTGTCGCAAATGTTTGACGTTATCCAATCAAACGTCGCGTAACACATTATGCAAGTGCATTAGAATGTTGGTTTAGACAATTTGAATTCATATCAACCCTCAAGTATGAGTATATGAATAAATGTTATTCATTTAGGTGCATGGTTTCAGTCTAATTTAGTGCGAGGGGTAGATATTGTCCGGGGCGATTTGGGTCCCATTTGGTGCCACTGAATAGATCTTATCATAACAAACAACATATATGATTAAGGGGCGGGGTCTGAACGGTTTCTGAGATATTATGCCTTATGTGAAATAAATGGGGTTCAGGCATACCCCTTGGAGACCCACCATTAGTACCATTGAGAGCGTCTTATCATAAAGAACAACGATATATATTGTTTAGGGACGGGGATCTGAACGCTTTCTGGGTTATTATGACCTTATATGAACTGGTGGGCATGGGACACACCGCCCTGAGGACCCACGGTCATTGACCCCATAATTTGAACAATATTGGTAGAGATACACTAGATAAATAACAAACCAAATATCAAAGGCCTGAGCCTTCTGGTTTCAGACAAAGAAGATTTTGAAGTTTTTGCTATATGGGCCTTTGTTAAACAAGTGACCCATACCAAAGGCTTGGGACTTCTGGTATCAGACAAGAAGTTTCCCCTATATGGGCCTATGTAAAACAGGTGACCCCTGGATGGGGGTAATTTTCGACCCCTGGGCTACAATTTGAACATTATTGGTAGAGGTCCACTAGATGATTAAGCTGTGTGCTAAATACCAAATGCATGTGCCTTGTGGCTTAATAAAAGAAGATTATTAAATGTTTCTATATATAAGTCTATGTAAAACAAGTGGGCCAAGGGGCGGCGCCATTTCGGTCCTTGAACTTTGATTAAGGGCTTTGATTTGAACAATCTTGGTAGAGGTCCACTAGTTAAGTATCAGTAACCTAAGCTGAGGGCACCGTCAAGGTTTATGGGCCTTTTGGTTTTAGACAAAAAGAGTTTAATTTATTCAACAGGATAAGGGTTAAGAGTAGATCGATGAGGCGGTTCTAACGAGTAGGCCTACCAACAGTCTATATTTTGAGCAGAAATAAGAAAAATATTACAATTTTTCATCTTTAAATTTTAGCTTTTTTTTTTGGCGGTAAAGTTTACAATGTATTTGTATAGGCGTGTTTGCATAATGGGTTGGAAGTCGGAAGTAAGAGGAAGTCAAAAGTAAGGACGTACTGAAAAGCCCGTACAGGGCTTCCATGCTTTAGACATCAGCTTATACAACACTTTTCAAGCTAAGGCCAACTGAGCAGAGGTTTTGGGGTTCGATTGTTTATCAATCGGTTTATCAATCGACCCAAAGTTACAGAAGTAACGGGTAACTGACAAACAGTGCAGGCTCAGCCTAGACGCCGCAGAATGCGGCGTCTGATCAGGGCCTCCACTGTTTGCTAAAAGTTCAGTCATTTTCAAATAAATTTTGATGAAGACACAACCTGACATCCCTAAATTCCAAAATGAACTGCTATATATAAGGATTCAATTTGGTACAGATTCCATTTGGTACAAAAAGGGTTAATTAAGCATACCTGCAGCAACATCGGACAGTAAAAAACAAACGCACAACACAGCTAAAGTGAGTTCGGTATCCATTACATCATATCTACATGTCGAAAGATGACGCTCACGAATAAAAGGGAACTTATCGCGTAGTGATAAGCAAGCGCATAGGCGCCGTTTTACCAAGCACTTATTGCATAGATGATTACCAAAGGGCCCGGACAAGCCTGCGTTCAGCACAGTCTAACAAGTTCAGGAGAAAAAGGATACTTATTGCATAGAGGAGCAGCAAAGGCTCAGACGAGCCTGTGTTAAGCACGTCCCACAAGTTCATAAGTAAAAGATACCTATTGCTTAGACGAGCAGCAAATACTCAGACAAGCCTGCATTTAGTACGTTACGCTAGTTCATGAGTAAAATATACTTATTGCATAGACGAGCAGCAAAGGCTTAAGCGAGCCTGTGTTAAGTTAAGTCCCGCCAGTTCATGAGTAAAATATACTTAATGCATAGACGAGCACGAGCTTTCGCTAAGCAAAGTCCCGCCAGTTCATGAGAAAAGGAAACTTATTGCATAGAGGAGCAGCAAAGGCTTAGGCGAGCCTGTGTTATGCAAAGTCCCGCCAGTTCATGAGAAAAATGTCTTTATCACATAGAAGTGGGGGGTCTGGACTAAGCAAAGTCCCAGCAGTGCATAAGAAAGGAAACTTATTGCATAGACGATCAACAAAGGCACAGGCGAGCCTGGGCTTAGCGAATTCGCTCGTCCATGAATAAAAGATATTTATCAAACAGACGATTAGCAAAGGCTGAGGCAAGTCTGCGTTAAGCACAGACCCACCAGTTCATGAATAAAAGATTCTTAACGGCAAGTTATTGCATAGATAATCGGCAAAGGTTAAGACGAGCCTGCGCTAAGCAAAGTGCCGCCAGTTCATGAGTAAAAGATACTTATCACATAGACGGTCAGCAAAGTCTCAGGCGAGCCTGCGTTAAGCACAGACCCACCAGTTCATGAGTAAAAGATACTTATCACATAGAGGGTCAGCAAAGGCTCAGGCGAGGCTGCATTTATCACAGACCCACCAGTTCATGAGTAAAAGATACTTATCACATAGATAACTGGCAAAGACTCAGACGAGCCTGTGCTAAGCAAAGTCCCACCAGTTCATGAGTATAAGGTACTTATCACATAGACGGTCAGCAAAGGCTAAGGCGAGCCTGCATTAATCACAGACCCACCAGTTCATGAGCAAAAGATACTTATCACATAGAGGGTCAGCAAAGGCCCAGGCAAGCCTAAGCTTAGCACAGACCCACCAGTTCATGAGTAAAAGATACTTATCACATAGACGGTAAGCAAAGGCTCAGGCAAGCCTGCGCTAAATACAGGCCCACCAGTTCATGAGTAAAAGATACTTATCACATGGACGGTCAGCAAAGGCTCAGGCAAGACTGCGCTAAACACAGACCCACCATTTCATGAGTAAAAGATACTTATCACACATATGGTCAGCAAAGACCCAGGCGAGCCTACATTAATCACAGAAACAACAGTTCATGAGTAAAAGATATTTATCACATAGATGACTGGCAAAGGCTAAGACGAGCCTGCGCTAATCACAGACCCGCCAGTTCATGAGTAAAAGATACTTATCAGATAGATGGTAAGCGAAGGCTAAGACCAGCCTGCGCTAAGCACAGACCCACCAGTTCATGAGTAAAAGTTACTTATCACATAGATGACTGGCAAAGGCTAAGACAAGCCTGCGCTAAGCAAAGTGCCACCAGTTCATGAGTAAAAGATACTTATCCCATAGATGACTGGTGAAGGCTAAGATCAGCCAGCGCTAAGCACAGACCCACCATTTTATGAGTAAAAGATACTTATCACACAGACTGTCAGCAAAGGCTCAGGCAAGCCTGCGCTGAGCACAGACCCACCAGTTCATGAGTAAAAGATACTTATCACATAGACGGTCAGCAAAGGCTAAGGCAAGCCTGCGCTAAGCACACACCCACCAGTTCAGTAACAGATACTTATCACATAGATGACTAACAAAGGCTAAGACGAGCCAGCGTTAAGCACAGATCAACCAGTTCATGAGTAAAAGATACTTATCGCATAGACGGTCAGCAAAGGCTCAGGCGAACCTGCATTTATCGCAGACCCACCAGTTCATGAGTAAAAGATACTTATCACATAGATGACTGGCAAAGGCTCAGACGAGCCTGTGCTAAGCAAAGTGCCGCTAGTTCATGAGTAAAAGATACTTATCACATAGACGGTCAGCAAAGGCTAAAACGAGCCTGCATTTATCACAGACCCATCAGTTCATGAGTAAAAGATACTTATCACATAGAGGGTCAGCAAAGGCCCAGGCAAGCCTGCGCTAAGCACAGACTCACCGGTTCATGATTAAAATATACTTATCACATAGACGGTAAGCAAAGACTCAGGCAAGCCTGCGCTAAACACATACCCACCAGTTCATGAGTAAAAATACTTATCGCATATACGGTTAGTAAAGACTCAGGCGAGACTATATTAATCACAGACCCACCAGTTCAGTAAAATATACTTATCACATAGATGACTGACAAAAGCTAAGACGAGCCTGCACTAAGCAAAGTCCCGCCAGTTCATGAGTAAAAGATACTTATCACTGAAACAAAGGCACAGACAAGCTTGTGCTAAGCACAGTCCTGCCAGTTCATAAAAAGAGTTTTAAAGCATAGACGATCCGCAAAGGTTCAGAAAAAGCCTGCACTAAAGTGCAGTACCACCGAAGTTAAGAAGGAAATGCTTCTTATGGCAAAGATAGTCTGCAAAGGCTCGGGTGAGTCCGTGCTTATGCACAGTCCAACTAGTTCATGAGAAAATGGTACTTCTATTATATAAGCAAACAACAAAGGATAAGGCAAGACTGTGCTTATCACATAGATAACTGGCAAATACTCAGACGAGCCTGTGCAAGAATCTTGCCTGAGCCTTTATTGATCGCAGATATGTGCAAGAGATCTTGCCTGAGCGTTTGTTGATTGCAGGTATGTTCAAGAGATCTTGCCTGAGCCTTTGTTGATCGCAAATATGTGCATGAGTTCTTGCCTGAGCCTTTGTTGATCGCAGATATGTGCAAGAGATTTTGCCTGAGCCTTTGTTGATCGCAGATATATGCAAGATATTGCATGAGCCTTTGTTGGTCGCAGATATGTGCAGAAGATCTTGCCTGAGCCATTGTTGATCGCAAATATGTGCACGAGATCTTGCCTGAGCCTTTGTTGATCGCAGATATATGTAAGAGATCTTGCCTGAGACTTTGATGATCTCAGACATGTACGAATATCTTGCCTAAGCCTTTGTTGATCACAGATATGTGCCAGAGATCTTGCCTGAGCTTTTGATTATCGCAGATATGTGCAAGAGATCTTGCCTGTGCCTTTATTGATCGCAGATATGTGCAAGAGATCTTGCCTGAGTCTTTGTTGGTCGCAGATATGTGTAAGAGCTTTTGCCTGATCCTTTGTTGATCGCAGATATGTGCAAGAGATCTTGCCTGAGACTTTGTTGATCGCAGATATGTGCAAGAGATCTTGCCTGAGCCTTTGTTGGTCGCAGACGTGTAAGAGATTTTGCCTGAGCCTTTATTGATCGCAGATATGTGCAAGAGATCTTGCCTGAGCCTTTGTTGCTCACAGATATGTGCAAGAGAGCTTTCCTGGGCCTTTGTTGCTCACAGATATGTGCAAGAGAGCTTGCCTGAGCCTTTGTTGCTCACAGATATGTGCAAGAGAGCTTGCCCGAGCCTTTGTTGCTCACAGATATATGTAAGAGATCTTGCCTGAGCCTTTGTTGATCACAGATATGTGCAAGAGTTCTTGGGATAGTTTTATGCAAAAGCAAGACAGTGTAGTTAGATGTGTATGTACTATAGAAAGGGTAATCCTTTGAAAGTAAAGACTACAGAACAGAACTGAAAACTTTAGAGTGTACAAGTTACAACTAGTTTCGGCAAATTCAGTAATATTTTTTTGCCACATCAGTTAATGCCCATTTGAACATAACCAGGGAATGCCAAGTGATGTTTTAGTTGGGCAACAAAAATACATGTATTAGCATATTTGCCATATTAAATGATCAAAATTTTAACAAGTTAACTAATGATGCTGTTGGTTTTGAACAACTGGTCACGGATCATGTTTAAGATTTTCTTACTTCTGTGCTATAGGTGGTGTGCGTTTGAATTTTATGCCCCGACAACAGCGAAGGTCATATAGAGATGGGACCTCAGTTTCAAGACTCATCCAAAAGTCTGGAGAAGCCCGTGATTGAACCCACAACCCCTGGTTTATGTGGCAAGTAGCATAAACATTACACCACGGAGGCTTCTATACTCTATAGATTGCAAGTACTCAATGAGGCTGTTCTAAGGATTACCTACAATCTATAAATTGCCTGCAATCTCTGTACACCCTGAAAACCCCATCTTTCTCCATACAATTTTGGGTTTAAAGGGTGTTCATTATACAGACTAATTGGTAAATTGACCGGCTTGATATGACCTTAATAGTGTTGTCTGGGCCATTAAACCCAAAACCAGAACCAATCGAACAAACTTGGGACATGAACTTCTAGGGAAAACATTACAACAAGAGGGCCATGATGGCCCTGGATCGCTCACCTGATCCATAGGGTATCAAGTGGGCCCCTGGGAGAGCCATTATTGGCCGCGGGCTATAATATGATTAATCTTGGTAGTGGTCTAAAAGGTGAAGCTTCATACCAAATATCAAAGAATGGAGACTTCTGGTTTCAGACAAGATTTTTAAACGTTTTCTTTATATAAGTCTATATAAACCTTGGGGTCTCCGGGGCTGGCCATTTTTGCCCCCAGGGCTATAATTTGAACCATCTTGGTAGAAATCCACAAGACAAAACTTCATACCAAATATCAAAGACCTTGGCCTTCTGCTTTCAGACAATAAGATTTTCAAAGGTTTTCATTGCCTTGACTTCTATTTCCTAGGGCTATAATTTGAACAATTTAGATGAAGCTTCACACCAAATATCAAAGACCTGGGCCTTGCAGTTTCAGAGTAGAAGATTTCTTTTAAATATCCCTATATAAGTCAATGTAAAAACGAAGGGCCCCCGGGGGCATTTTTGACCCAAGGGCTATGATTTGAACAATCTTGGTAGAAGTCCACTAGATGAAGCTACACACCAAATTCAAAGAACTGGGCCATCAGGTTTTGGAGAAGAAGATTTTTAAAGATTTTCCCTGTATAAGCCAATGTAAAGCCAAAGGGCCTGCAGGTGGGGGCATTTTTTGCCCTAGGCCTATAATTTGTACAATCTTGATAGATGTCCACTAGATGTAGCTTCACACCAAATATCAAAGAACTGGGCCTTGCGGTTTCAGAGAAGAAGATTTTTAAAGATTTTCCCTATATAAGTCTATGTAAAACCAAAGGCCCCCGGGGCGGGGCCATTTTTGGCTCCAGGGCTTTAATTTGAATAATCTTGGTAAAGGTCAACTAGATGAAGCTTCACACCAAATATCAAAGAACAGGGCCTTGCGGTTTCAGAGAAGAAGATTTTTAAAGATTTTCCCTATATAAGTCTATGTAAAACCAAAGGCCCCCGGGGCGGGGGCATTTTTGGCCCCAGGGCTATAATTTGAACAATCTTGGTTAAGGTCCACTAGATGAAGCTTCATACCAAATATTAAAGACCTGGGCCTTGTGGTTTCAGAGAAGAAGATTTTTAAATATTTTCCCTATATAAGCCTATGTAAAACCAAAGGACCCCGGGGGGGGGGGGCATTTTTGGCCCCAGGGCTATAATTTGAACAATCTTGATAGAGGTCCACCAGATGAAGCTTCACACCAAATATCAAAGACTTGAGCCTTGCGGTTTCAGAGGAGAAGATTTTTAAAGATTTTCCCTATAAGCCTATGTAAAACCAAAGGCCCCAGGGGCGGGGAATTTTTGGCCCCAGAGCTATAATTTGAACAATCTTGGTAGAGGTCCACTAGATGAAGCTTCATACCAAATATCAAAGACCTGGGCCTTGTGGTTTCAGAGAAGATTTTTAAATATTTTCCCTATTTACCTTTGTAAAACCAAAGGGCCCCGGGCGGGGGCATTTTTGGCCCTATGGAGGCCAACCAGATGAAGCTTCACACCAAATATCAAAGACTTGAGCCTTGCGGTTTCAGAGGAGAAGATTTTTAAAGATTTTCCCTATTAGCCTATGTAAAACCAAAGGCCCACAGGGGCGGGGCATTTTTGGCCCCAGGGCTATAATTTGAACAATCTTGGTAGAGGTCCACTAGATGAAGCTTCATACCAAATATCAAAGACCTGGGCCTTGTGGTTTCACAGAAGAAGATTTTTAAAGATTTTCCCTATATAAGCCTATGTAAAACCAAAGGCCCCTGGGGCGGGGGCATTTTTGGCCCCAGGGCTATAATTTGAACAATCTTGGTAAAGGTCTACTAGATGAAGCTTCAACCAAATATCAAAGACCTGGGCCTTGTGGTTTCAGAGAAGAAGATTTTTAAAGATTTTCCCTATATAAGCCTATGTAAAACCAAAGGCCCTCGGGGCAGGGGCATTTTTGGCCCCAGGGATATAATTTGAACAACCTTGATAGAGGTCCACTAGATGAAGCTTCACACAAAATATCAAAGACCTGGGCCTTGCAGTTTCAGAGAAGAAGATTTTTAAACATTTTCCCTATATAAGCCTATGCAAAACCAAAGGCCCTCGGGGCAGGGGCATTTTTGGCCCTAGGGCTATAATTTGAACAATCTTGATAGAGGTCCACTAGATGAAGCTTCACACTTAATATCAAAGACTTGTGCCTTGCGGTAAAAGAGAAGAAGATTTTTAAAGATTTTTCCCTATATAAGCCTATGTAAAACCAAAGGTCCCCGGGGCGGGGGCATTTTTAGCCCCAGGGCTATAATTTGAACAATCTTGGTAGAGGTCCACTAGATGAAGCTTCACACTTAATATCAAAGCCTTGGGCCTTGAGGTAAAAGAGAAGAAGATTTTTAAAGATTTTTCCCTATATAAGCCTATGTAAAACCAAAGGCCCCCGGGGGGGGCATTTTTGGCCCCAGGGCTTTAATTTGAACAATCTTGGTAGAGGTCCACTAGATGAAGCTTCATACCAAATATCAAAGACCTGGGCCTTGTGGTTTCAGAGAAGAAGATTTTTAAAGATTTTCCCTATATAAGCCTATGTAAAACCAAAGGCCCCAGGGGCGGGGCATTTTTGGCCCCAGAGCTATAATTTGAACAATCTTGGTAGAGGTCCACTAGATTAAGCTTCATACCAAATATCAAAGACCTGGGCCTTGTGGTTTCAGAGAAGAAGATTTTTAAATAGTTTCCCTATTTACCTTTGTAAAACCAAAGGGCCCCGGGCGGGGACATTTTTGGCCCTATGGAGGCCAACCAGATGAAGCTTCACACCAAATATCAAAGACTTGAGCCTTGCGGTTTCAGAGGAGAAGATTTTTAAAGATTTTCCCTATTAGCCTATGTAAAACCAAAGGCCCACAGGGGCGGGGCATTTTTGGCCCCAGGGCTATAATTTGAACAATCTTGGTTAAGGTCCACTAGATGAAGCTTCATACCAAATATTAAAGACCTGGGCCTTGTGGTTTCAGAGAAGAAGATTTTTAAATATTTTCCCTATATAAGCCTATGTAAAACCAAAGGGGGGGGGGGGGGGGCATTTTTGGCCCTAGGGCTATAATTTGAACAATCTTGATAGAGGTCCACCAGATGAAGCTTCACACCAAATATCAGACTTGAGCCTTGCAGTTTCAGAGGAGAAGATTTTTAAAGATTTTCCCTATAAGCCTATGTAAAACCAAAGGCCCCAGGGGCGGGGCATTTTTGGCCCCAGAGCTATAATTTGAACAATCTTGGTAGAGGTCCACTAGATGAAGCTTCATACCAAATATCAAAGACCTGGGCCTTGTGGTTTCAGAGAAGATTTTTAAATATTTTCCCTATTTACCTTTGTAAAACCAAAGGGCCCCGGGCGGGGGCATTTTTGGCCCTATGGAGGCCAACCAGATGAAGCTTCACACCAAATATCAAAGACTTGAGCCTTGCGGTTTCAGAGGAGAAGATTTTTAAAGATTTTCCCTATTAGCCTATGTAAAACCAAAGGCCCACAGGGGCGGGGCATTTTTGGCCCCAGGGCTATAATTTGAACAATCTTGGTAGAGGTCCACTAGATGAAGCTTCATACCAAATATCAAAGACCTGGGCCTTGTGGTTTCACAGAAGAAGATTTTTAAAGATTTTCCCTATATAAGCCTATGTAAAACCAAAGGCCCCTGGGGCGGGGGCATTTTTGGCCCCAGGGCTATAATTTGAACAATCTTGGTAAAGGTCTACTAGATGAAGCTTCAACCAAATATCAAAGACCTGGGCCTTGTGGTTTCAGAGAAGAAGATTTTTAAAGATTTTCCCTATATAAGCCTATGTAAAACCAAAGGCCCTCGGGGCAGGGGCATTTTTGGCCCCAGGGATATAATTTGAACAACCTTGATAGAGGTCCACTAGATGAAGCTTCACACAAAATATCAAAGACCTGGGCCTTGCAGTTTCAGAGAAGAAGATTTTTAAACATTTTCCCTATATAAGCCTATGCAAAACCAAAGGCCCTCGGGGCAGGGGCATTTTTGGCCCTAGGGCTATAATTTGAACAATCTTGATAGAGGTCCACTAGATGAAGCTTCACACTTAATATCAAAGACTTGTGCCTTGCGGTAAAAGAGAAGAAGATTTTTAAAGATTTTTCCCTATATAAGCCTATGTAAAACCAAAGGTCCCCGGGGCGGGGGCATTTTTAGCCCCAGGGCTATAATTTGAACAATCTTGGTAGAGGTCCACTAGATGAAGCTTCACACTTAATATCAAAGCCTTGGGCCTTGAGGTAAAAGAGAAGAAGATTTTTAAAGATTTTTCCCTATATAAGCCTATGTAAAACCAAAGGCCCCCGGGGCGGGGCATTTTTGGCCCCAGGGCTATAATTTGAACAATCTTGGTAGAGGTCCACTAGATGAAGCTTCATACCAAATATCAAAGACCTGGGCCTTGTGGTTTCAGAGAAGAAGATTTTTAAAGATTTTCCCTATATAAGCCTATGTAAAACCAAAGGCCCCAGGGGCGGGGCATTTTTGGCCCCAGAGCTATAATTTGAACAATCTTGGTAGAGGTCCACTAGATTTAGCTTCATACCAAATATCAAAGACCTGGGCCTTGTGGTTTCAGAGAAGAAGATTTTTAAATAGTTTCCCTATTTACCTTTGTAAAACCAAAGGGCCCCGGGCGGGGGCATTTTTGGCCCTATGGAGGCCAACCAGATGAAGCTTCACACCAAATATCAAAGACTTGAGCCTTGCGGTTTCAGAGGAGAAGATTTTTAAAGATTTTCCCTATTAGCCTATGTAAAACCAAAGGCCCACAGGGGCGGGGCATTTTTGGCCCCAGGGCTATAATTTGAACAATCTTGGTAGAGGTCCACTAGATGAAGCTTCATACCAAATATCAAAGACCTGGGCCTTGTGGTTTCACAGAAGAAGATTTTTAAAGATTTTCCCTATATAAACCTATGTAAAACCAAAGGCCCCTGGGGCGGGGGCATTTTTGGCCCCAGGGCTATAATTTGAACAATCTTGGTAAAGGTCTACTAGATGAAGCTTCAACCAAATATCAAAGACCTGGGCCTTGTGGTTTCAGAGAAGAAGATTTTTAAAGGTTTTCCCTATATAAGCCTATGTAAAACCAAAGGCCCTCGGGGCAGGGGCATTTTTGGCCCCAGGGATATAATTTGAACAACCTTGATAGAGGTCCACTAGATGAAGCTTCACACAAAATATCAAAGACCTGGGCCTTGCAGTTTCAGAGAAGAAGATTTTTAAACATTTTCCCTATATAAGCCTAAGCAAAACCAAAGGCCCTCGGGGCAGGGGCAATTTGTGCCCTAGGGCTATAATTTGAACAATCTTGATAGAGGTCCACTAGATGAAGCTTCACACTTAATATCAAAGACTTGTGCCTTGCGGTAAAAGAGAAGAAGATTTTTAAAGATTTTTCCCTATATAAGCCTTTGTAAAACCAAAGGTCCCCGGGGCGGGGGCATTTTTAGCCCCAGGGCTATAATTTGAACAATCTTGGTAGAGGTCCACTAGATGAAGCTTCATACCAAATATCAAAGACCTGGGCCTTGTGGTTTCAGAGAAGAAGATTTTTAAAGATTTTCCCTATATAAGCCTATGTAAAACCAAAGGCCCTCGGGGCAGGGGCATTTTTTGGCCCCAGGGTTATAATTTGAACAATCTTGATAGAGGTCCACTAGATGAAGCTTCACACTTAATATCAAAGCCTTGGGCCTTGAGGTAAAAGAGAAGAAGATTTTTAAAGATTTTTCCCTATATAAGCCTATGTAAAACCAAAGGCCCCCGGGGCGGGGCATTTTTGGCCCCAGGGCTATAATTTGAACAATCTTGGTAGAGGTCCACTAGATGAAGCTTCATACCCAATATCAAAGACCTGGGCCTTGTGTTTCAGAGAAGAAGATTTTTAAAGATTTTCCCTATATAAGCCTATGTAAAACCAAAGGCCCTCGGGGCAGGGGCATTTTTGGCCCCAGGGCTATAATTTGAACAATCTTGATAGAGGTCCACTAGATGAAGCTTCACACTTAATATCAAAGACTTGCGCCTTGCGGTAAAAGAGAAGAAGATTTTTTTTTAAGATTTTTCCCTATATAAGCCTATGTAAAACCAAAGGCCCCCGGGCGGGGTCATTTTTGGCCCCAGGGCTATAATTTGAACAATCTTGGTAGAGGTCCACTAGATGAAGCTTCATACCAAATATCAAAGACCTGGGCCTTGTGGTTTCAGAGAAGAAGATTTTTAAAGATTTTCCCTATATAAGCCTATGTAAAACCAAAGGCCCTCGGGGCAGGGGCATTTTTGGCCCCAGGGCTATAATTTGAACAATCTTGATAGAGGTCCACTAGATGAAGCTTCACACCAAATATCAAAGACCTGGGCCTTGCTGTTTCAGAGAAGAAGATTTTTAAAGATTTTCCCTATATAAGCCTATGTAAAACCAAAGGCCCCTGGGCTGGGGCATTTTTGGCCCCAGGGTTATAATTTGAACAATCTTGATAGATGTCCACTAGATGAAGCTTCATACCAAATATCAAAGACCTGGGCCTTGTGGTTTCAGAGAAGAAGATTTTTAAAGATTTTCAGTAAAAAAATCTATTTTTAGCTCTTGTGACCTAGATGTGCAACAGACCGGAACCATTTGAACAACTTTGAAAGGGGACCACCTAAGGATCATTCCTGTGCAGTTTGGCCCAAAATCGGATCAGTGGTTTAGGAGGAGATGTTGTTTGAAGAAAAAGTTTAGGGACGCACGCAAGGACGGACGGACGCACGACGGACAAAAAGTGATCCCAAAAGCTCACCTTGTCACTACGTCACAGGTGAGCTAAAAACACATCAATTCAAATATATAGAAAATTTTACCTGCCCAAAAAAAAAAAGAGAAAATTTTATGATAAAAATTGATATTTTTCATATTTCTGCTCAAAACATGCAATGTGGGTACTCGTTAGAACTGCCTTGGCGAGGCGGTCCTTATGAGTAACCACATTATGTTTTACTAATTTATACTACTGTAAACCCAGTCTCCCCTTGCTTCATCATTGTGCAGATTATAATTTCTTTTCCTTTGGGATCACTGAGCCCATTCTGGTTACTTTGAATATCGAATATCCCTTATGCCAGTGCTAGGAGGCATATGCAGCCTTAGCCTTGCAAACTATATTACTGTGTATGAAGAGACTCAATAAAACCGAATCTCCGATTTTGGTTATTTTATGTTTTCACTGTCTCCAAAGGCAACCTTTGAGCTTTTTTATTTTAAGAGGATCAAAACTATATGGACCTGTTTTTGTGATGATAAAGAACAAGACAAACCAAATGCAGACATTCTGATTTATTTTCTCATGAAAACAAAGTAACACTTATTTCAACATGAAATAATAGCCATCTGTAACTCACTAACAGTTGTTTCTCAGATGAGACTGGCCAGTATTAAAGAAACAACCTTTCCCCTATTTGAAATGGCGAGACACTTCCACATTATATATACATTAGGGTCCAGTTGTTCAAAGCATCGTTAGGTTAACAAACTCGTTAATGGTCAAATTGTTGACTGTTCTAGCAAGTACAATAAACAGTAAAACATGTCATAGTGGCCACATCTATTAAGCAAGCAACCTGTCTTAAGCAAGCATACCTTTAGTTCCTGAAAAAGGAAAATGCATTAAAATCACCGACTGTCTCAAGCAAGCACATTTTGATCATCACTGAGGTGTTTGCTTAATACAGGTTGGAGTCTATGTATCTTGTATAGCGTTATTTTTGCTGAAAAAATGAGAGCAGCTTTTGCATTAGCAAAAGCTGCTCACATTTTTTTCAGCAAAATATTAGCATATTTGCAAAATAAAGTGATCAAAGTTTAAACAATATGTTAACTAATGACATTGTTAGTTTTGAACAACTGGCCCCAGGAGCCTATTTCAAAATTTAGAGCTGTAAGGTTCAGTTTTTTTTAGATTTTATTTTGTTTTACGGCCCTATCAAGTTTATTTCACTTAAATATAGTGGACTGTTAATCAGAGGCAGGCAAACAGTTCATTGCAGAACTTGGCCCAAGTGAGGCCTTGTCAAGTTTATTTCACTTATATATAACAGACTGTTAATCAGAGGTGGGCAAAAAACAGAGTACAGAGAGAAAATTCAAAAACGACTTGACCGTTCCTTGCAGAACTTGGCTTCTCACATGTGACCCTAGCGAGTCCCTATCAAGTTTTACCCAACTGTTAATCAGAGGTAGGCAAAAAATGGAGTACACAGAGAAAATCCACCTGACCTTCCTTTGCAGAATTTGGCATCTCACGTGTGACCCGAGTAAGGCTCAAACCTATAGTGGTACGAGACATAATGATAAAGAGAAAGCGCTCCTACCCACTAAACTTTATAAACATATTTATGCATACAGGCAAACAATGTGGACCCTGATCAGACTGCTCCAACAGGAGCAGTCTGATCTGGGTCCACACTGTTTGCAACAATGAATTTCGAAAGTAACCAGCAGACAACAAAACAGACGACAATTGCTGTGATTGGCATTTTATGGGTTGAATGGATTTATAACTGGAAATTTCAAATTAGCATACGCCAACACATATGGCTCATTTACCATGGCTAATTCGAGCCCATTCTTGAGTCCCTTTGGAAATTCTTTCAAAGGTCCAGGTAAGAAAATGTGAGGGATAATTTACAAAAATTTATGTTGTGTGTACTCTAGGAGGAAATTCAAATGAGTACACAAAACATTGTTACTAGCCTATTTTTAGGCTTTCATTTTGTGGCCCTTTCAAGATTACTACAAATTTTATTTTAGCTGCAACATTCTAATTCTGGCACTGCTGTCAAATGTTTCTTTTTTGTGTAAAGATCAAAGACAGGAACTGAAACATTTTTCACCATCACAACATCGAGGTAAATCAAAATCTTTTAATCAGACAATTAGGAAATCAGATTTTTCAGTTGAATGGAGAGAATGTTGCAGCTAAATCAAAATGTGTAGTATTCCACTTATTTTGAGCTGATTGTTAATCCTAGGTGGGAGAAAACCAGAGTACACAGTGAAAAAAATGCTACTACCACATGATGTCATGTCTATTGCAATTCTTTTGAAATTTCTTTGGCTATAACTCTGATATAAAATCTTTATATGATAAAACAAAATCTTACACTCATGGTCATTTCTCCCTTTGAAATTAGTCATTTCTACTCTAGAAATTCGTCATTGCAAATGAAATTTATGAAACTTATCGAATGCTCGTTTCACAAGTTACATACCAAACGACCACTCAAGTAGGATTCCCTAGGTCTTTGAATGCCAGGTTTGTAAACGGCGTTTTGATGAATTGCATATGAAAAGACCACTCATTTAGGATTCCCTGTATCTTAGAATGCTAGATTTTACATAGATGAGTTGCAAAGCATGAAAAGGCTTCTATGAGTAACTGCAATCTATAAACGTCACCAAAATTAAACGCCCATTTTACAGTGTTCTCAACAGAAATATTTTTACAAAAATATACACATCTGAACATAAACACTCAGCCTAGGGAATGATCTTGCATACCGACCATTAATGTGTGTATCTGGTGATAACTGAAAGGTAATTTTCCTTATTTCTCGATAAAAATCTATGCTGCGCATATTCATTTGAACCAACTCTGTTAGGCGATTCTAATGAATACTCATATAAACCTATGTTGTGGGTATTCATTTGGAACGCCTCTGTGCAAAGGTAAGGGTTATCATGACTGGCAGAGCAAGGGTCATCAGAGTGTTGTCACATAGCCAACAAACTCAATCTGTGACTACAAAATCTACACTTTACCTCCACAAAATCAAAATTTTGGAGACAATTTTACTTGTGAAAACAGGTCTGATCATATGCTGACCGTCATGCCTCAACCCTGGAAGTGCTGAAGAAAATGCTAAAGCAGACGACAATCAATTTTTTTTGAGAAAATCAGACCGAAAATGTGACCTGTCTGCCGAAAATAATAAGGTTGATATTTCATGCAAATTGTCTGCAGATGATTCACATGCAACGTCAAGCGTTCTTTTCTCTGAAAATAGGAACAAAATTTACTTTGATGAATGCCGTCTGCATGTTGTGAAAAGCACTATGACGATTAACTGAAGTTTTCCCTTTGCAGAGCTAGAAATCATAGACACATATACACACAATAAATATATTAACCCTCATTCTACCGAAAATGACAACCCCTATCTTTGCCAAACAGTTTAGATCCAGATCCGATGGATTCTGAAGAATGCTGTTCACGACAACCCCTACCTTTGCAAACAGTGTAAATCCTGATCAGATGGCTTCTGAAGAAGCCATCTGATCAGGATCTACACTGTTTGTCAATTAGTTTGTGAATTTGAATGAAACACAATATCAAGTATTTTGATTGGTTGATAGTCAGAAATGTGTGTGGCAAAATTTATTTATTCAGCAGGATAAGGGTAAACTGATCCATTCCAATGCACGTTTTTTTGCAAAGCCTTTACTGATACGAGCCAAGGCACCATAAAACCAACAAAACATCACTTTAACAAGCCTGTGTAATGAACGACCCTTTAAACCCAACTTTATATCAAGAATTTTATTTCTGAGTTTTACAGCCAAGTCAACACTATTCAGAACATACAGAGCTAGTCAGTTAATGTAAGCACACTTCCTGGCCAGGCTTATAAATAAGTGTGTAGCCAGTATAGCGCACAGGGTTTACAGGGGTATGTATTATTTTCCCTATTTCAGCTCAAAACAGATTATGGGTATAGTAGTCGCAGATAAGATTGACTAAACTCCGTTCAGAAAATCTGAATCATCGATTTTTTCGTTTCTCGCTTTTAATACTAATTTTATCCCCTACATCACTATGGGAAAGGTTTAGACCTCATCCTCCACCGATTTCTCCAGCAAGTCGTATACCTCTGCGACAGCTAGGAAAGGCTGTGATTACTTGGAGAAAATTGCAAAATCTATATTTTCTTTCACAGCCTACGACATTCTGACAGGTTCGACACACACTTTTAAACCATATATAGAAGTGGTTACTGCTCTTGTACATTACAAGGCTGTCTATGTTTTATTTGCACGATCACTCCATGGAAAATCATAAGCTGTGACACTACATCTGATATCGGTATAATTCTTTTTGACGACTGTTGACAGCACGTCGCGCTAGTGACTCCCCAGTCCTAGTGAGCCTCTATCTAGTCATTCGAATATAAGGTGTATCGCAGTTGCATATCTATTTATAAAGTGCATCACATGGATTTGAATATTTATTACTTTACCTGACAATCATCGTCAAATGGACTTAGTCTGTGGTCTCATTTCTTTGTTTTGCAATTTCCTCCAAATAATCACAGCCTTTCCTGACTGTCGCAGAGGCATACGACTTGCTGGAGAAATCGGCGGAGGGTGAGGTCTAAAGCTTTCCCATAGTGATGTATGGACTAAAATGAGTATTAAAAGCGAGAAACGAAAAAATCGATGATTCAGATTTTCTGAACGAAGTTTAGGCGGAAATATTCAAGTGCTGTCAATATATGTCTGAGTCCAATAGAAGATATGGTAGAGTGCCTTTCCCAACCTTTCAGCAAACAGACCAAAATGACCATATATACGCCACAGCTTTGTTTGTGTTAGAGTTGAATTCACACTCGGGTGACTTGGTTTACCTTTTTGTTTTGTTTTGTTTGTTTTGGGGTTTAACGGCCCTGTCAACACTGTATGGGTCATTTTGGAGACATTGCTTCCAATTTTGTGGGACTTTTACCCGACATTGAGATGAAATGACTTCCTAAGCCCTGTCGCCCAATGAAACCAATAGGGTTTATTGGCATGGATGGTCCGCCTCGCACCGCAGTTCCTGGACAGGCTTAGATCCTCAAAGCGGTTTACCAGTACCTTTTTGTTAACAGAACATTTCAAAGGCAAGTGCAAGCTGAAGCTCCGCCTAGTCAATCTAATCTGCTACTACTATACTCATTAGAACCGCCTCAATTAGGTGGTTCTAAGGGGTACCCATAATCTAGGTTTAGACAAGAAATAAGAACAAGATTTTGCCAAAGGCTATGTTGCGCCTTGAGAAATGGACTCTGACAGGGTTAAAGTAAGGGTGGTCACAAATGTTGATGGCTTGACGAACAGACAGAAAACCAGACTCCCATATATCATGCCATGCTTAAAGCAGGCCCGACAAAAAAAAATACACATTTTCATCTGAGGATATAAATAGAGCAATTTTAGCACACGTGTGTTATGGGAATTAAAGCTATTGCCATAGAAGACTCAGGTAAGCCGATGTTTCAAGCCAATCTGGCCAGGGGCTTCCCTTGTTCACCCGTTACGAAAACAAGCCTATACTAATACATTGTAAATTTTACCGCCAAAGAGATAAAATTTTAAGCCGAAAAATTGTGGTATTTTCCTCATTTCTGCTATAAAATATAGATTGTGGGTACTCGTTAGAACCGCCTCATAGAGGCGGTTCTAACGAGTACCCACAATCTATATTTTAGAGCATAAATAACAAAAATAAGTTCACCCCTGCCAACCCCAGTTTTAATATATAAAAGTGGGGTTCAAGGGGTTTAAAATCATATAGGTGTGTTTTTGTGTTGCTTTTCACAGCACAGAGGGTATACATAACGAGAACATGTCTGTTCAAAGATACCGAAATTTTACCACCATACAATGAAAATTTTCAGACAAAAAAATTCTGATATTTTTTTCACAAATCTGCTCTAAACATAGATTGTAGGAACTTGTTAGAACTGCCTCACTGAAAATAGGCCGAGCATAGCCCGTTTCAGCAGGACAAGTCTTTATTTAGTGGAAATTTTACCACTGAAAAATGAAAATTTTCAGACAGAAAATGAAGAATGAAAATTTTCAGATAGAAAATTCTGATTTTTTTTAATATTTCTGCTCAAAACATAGATTATGGGTACTTGTTAGAACGGCCTCAGTAAGGCCGTTCTAACAAGTACCCATAATCTATATTTTAGGCAGAAATAAGAAAAATAATGTAAACACCCCAGTTTTACTATATAAATGTGGGGTTTAAGTGGGGCAAAAATGATAAAGGTGTGTTTTTGTGATGTATCCAAAAATGACCATCTATTGTCATAAGCAATCTATACTTTTTTGGGGGATCCATCTTTGATATATCAAAAACTGTGTTATAAAGAACAATGTTTTAAAGAAGTAGTGGTTTATTTCAAAGAAAAATACACACATTTTCATGAATGCATCAGAAGTAACAAAATCAAACAATTTATACATACATGTAGTGTATGCTTCATAGAAATAAGCATTTTTAACCCTTTTTGTACCAGATGGAATCTTCCTCCTTATATACAGCAGGAGTCCATTTCAAAATGCAGGGGTGTCAGGTTGTGTGCTTTCTTAAAAATTAATTTGGAAAATGGCTTAACTTTTCGCAAATAGCGTTGGCCCTGATCAGATGCCGCGTTCTGCGGCATCTGATCTGGGCCTGCACTGTTTGCCAATTACCCGTTTTGGGGTTTCTGGTACAAAATGGGTTAAAACATGAAAATTATTCCATCATGCTAACAAGTTCGTGAAATAAATACCCCATTACACCCTACTTTATACAGAGAAAACTGGGGTTTTCGGGGGTATACATTATTTTCCTTATTTCTGCTCCTAGACATAGGATGTGGGTACTCGTTAGAACCGCCTCAATGAGGCAGTACTAACGAGTACCCACAACCTATGTTTTGAGTATCAATAAGAATAATACAATTTTACTTAAGAAAATTGACCGTCTTGGGGATGTAAAAAAATGCACTATGACGCATGGGTGTGTTTATCGTAATAAGTACCTTTTTGTACTGTAGAACTTTACTTCAACTCCTTGAATATTTATGTCAATCAAAAAATATACACTGACAAAACCAACAACAACAAGACAGCACATGTTAATTTAAGCACAAAACTGCAAATGTCCACCACTTGTACAAGTTTTCTCTCATTTCACCAGAAAATCTTTCTCTCCTTCTAACTACAAATATCATCTGAATCTTCAGCTAACAGCTGTACTTCTTAAGGTATCGAGTTATAACTCCGCCACATCCAAATAGAAGAAACTAAGGGCCCTATTGTTCTAAGCTAATTAAAGTCATAAATCACATTACGATAACACATCTGTGAGGCATAGTACATTTTTTCATATGTCAAAAAGGGACGTTTTTCTGATGAATTTGAGATATTTTTACTGCAAGCATAGGTTGAAGGTGCTCGTTAGAACTGCCTCATTGAGGTGTTTCTAACGAGTACCCACAACTTATATCTTGGAGCAAAATAAAGCAAATAATGTATATCCCCTGTAAACCCCAATTTTCTCTATGTAAAGTGGGGTTTAGAGGGGTCTTCATTTCACAGACTTATTAAACCTGATGCTTTAGTATGCCAAAAACCAAATTTTTTTTTATTTTTTGCTGACAAAAAATGTGAGTAGCTTTTGCATGCAAAAGCTACTCACATTTTTTGTCAGCAAAGAAAACACTAAGATATGTATCATACACACTATAAAAGTTAATGTTTTGACCACTAACGAGTTCATTAAGCTAACAAGGCTTTGAACAAATGGGCCCAGCTTTCTGCAATGTTCGTTTAACAGTGGAGACCGATCAACCTGAACCACTGTGCAGTCTGAACAGTGCGAACTGTGAATGCTGGTATCCATACCTCGGCTTCCTGTCACCAGTTATATGCACACCCAACTGAGTTACCGAGGCCAGTGACTGTGGGTACTCCTTAGAGAAGTCTGAACAAGCAGTCACCCATTGTTTTGGAGCGGAACTAAAAATCAATGACGATTTACCTGACTGTACAATTCTACAGGATCAGTTATCTCCCCTGGTTGCGCAGAGTACAAATTAAAGTTTTTTTCTTAATGTAGCTGATATATATATAGCAAAAGCTACTGACGGCTACTATACATATTTTACATATCACAGTAAATGTAAATGCTATGTTGCTTTCAAAGTGAAGTATACTATTTTGCCTTCAAAGTTCAGTATCTTTGTCCTTATATAATAGCTACATAGCCACAAATATTTCTTTATCTTACATAGCTCCAGATAAGACCCTTTTTTCATTCAAAAAGTACTGATATATTTATTATTTCTGCATGAAAACATAATTATGGTGTGGGTTCTCATTAGAAGCGGCATTGGTGTTGTCAACGCTGTTCCGCACTTTGTAGAAAAACAGCGTATAAATGTTTTTTCAACTTTAAAAGTTTGCCCTTTAAGCATTTTTCGCCAAGTGATGAGGTTCAAAGAATGTAAATATAAAAAATAAACTTCATTTTTCTGCTTTTCATAAAAGTATGAATGACAGTGGGTCGCTAGCAAAGGTTACAAGAACCCCTTCATGGTTCATTTACTTTGCACGCGACCTACTGCATTCATACTTTAATGAACCACAGAAGAATAAAATTCATTTCTTAACTTAATGTGGATCCAAAAATTGTAAAGATTGTATAGAAAATTGACCTTTTTCTATATAATCTACACAATTTTGTATGGATATAACACATGGATATAACACACCTGCTAAGTGCTTAACAAAAAAGATTTCTGCTTTGGACCACAACAACAGTGTTCTAAAGAGATTGTGTGTGTTACAGTCCAGTCCCTTTATAAAGCTACTGCTTGGAGTGATTTTATAATGTGTGTGCCCCCACCCATCGGGGCTTGGGGAAATAAGTTGAGGTTGCACAGTGCTTCCTGACCGAACATTTAAGTTCTGGCAAGCCACTTAGAAGGTCTATGCCTGCCCAGGCAAACTGGTGCAAGTTGGACAGTCTCTTAATCCCTAGTAGTTGGTTTGGGTGGTAGGGCTTGAGATGTCATTTCATCTCAGTCTGGTAAAAGTCCCACAAATTTGGAAGAAAATGACCTAAATAGAGTTGACAGCAACATAAGACCTCAACACAAACAAACTATACTGTGTGTTATAATGATATGTTATAGAGATTGTAGTTGAAGGCAGCATAGCATCAGAATCCCAATGTTATAAATGACAAGAGCACAAAATGAAATACAATCAAACATAGCTCCAGAAAAGGTGGGTATTTACAGACGATTAAAGGATAATTTTCCTTATTTCAACAATTTTACCTATGTTGTGGGTATTCATTTGGTTTAAACAATATTTATTGAGTTTCAAAGCACAAATACACATATATCGTACATACAAGGATATAAAGGATTTGACAGTAAGTGATACGCTTATATGGAAGTCATCTCGCTGAGGTGCTTCAGATGAATACCCACAACATAGGTTTTTATAGAAATTGACAAAAATTATCCTTTGATTATCAACAAATACCCATCTTATCTGTTTCAATGAATCAAAGCTGATAACACAAAACAATAGCAATTATTTACCAATTTTTCCCACAATAGAATCACCTACCTTATATATATAACAGGAGTTTCAGAATTTAGGGGTCTCACGAGGAGTTATTCCTGAAAACTTATTCTGAAAACTTTTTTTCAAACAGTGAAGGCCCTGATCAGACAGGGCCTCCACTGTTTGCCAGTGTCCCTATGGTTTTCTGTATAAAATAAGTCGAAGTCTCCCATACTGCTCAAGTGAGTAGTATTCAAAAGTTTGGTATAAACAAATGGGAATGAATTCTCAATCAACATAAATGTTAGTATACAGGCCATATTTGATGACCAAAGATTTACCAATATGTTCATTAACAACACTGTTACTTTTGACCAAATGGGCCCTGGGGCCTGTTTACTCTATGATCGGCAATATACCCTTATAAGCTTTTCAAACATGAAGCCATTATAAGCTTTTCACATATGAAACTATCTTCAGAACTTGTTTCATCATATAACGTTACTGTTATTTATTGCATAACGTCATGTTATAAGAATGATATGACCACGCATATGATCACACGTGGTTACTGGCATGTAGCATCACGATGCTGTCCATGACAACCCCTTGTTTTCATATGAAATTCTTTTTGAACTTCTTCACAGCAATAAAATCTGATTTAAAATCATTATATGATAAACAGAATCTTACACTCATTGTCATTTCATATGAAATTTATGGAACTCACCCTAGGCTCATTTCATAAATTACACATTACAAAAACAAGCCTATACAAATACATTGTAAACATTACCGCCGAAAAAAAACAAAAATTTTAAGACAAAAAATTCTGATGTTTTACTTATTCCTGCCCAAAATATAGAGTGTGGGTACCCGTTAGAACCGCCTCATCGAGGCGGTTCTAACGAGTACCCACAATCTATATTTAAGAGCAGAAGTAAGAAAAATAAGGTTTAACACTGTAAACCCCAGTTTTAGTATAGAAAATTGTGGTTCAAGGGGGGTGGGGGGGGGGTCAGAATTATATAGGTGTGTTTTCATGATGATATGAAATGATCACTTGTGTAATATATGGTAAATCGGCTATATTTCTCAGTTTGCATACACAATCCCAAAGGGAGTGTGCAATTGTTATTTTTCCAATTCCTTCACAAACTTAAGGGGACACAGATTTTTTATACATTGTACATTAATTGTGTTATGAGCTTTTATCGTCACTGATTTCACAATGAAATCTGTCTCATACCACGTGGGTGGAGAATAGACTAAATCGGCCACTCTCTTTCTTTGCAGCCTCATCAGTGCCATGTAGTCCAACATGCAGTGAAACCTCAATTATTTGAACACCGCTGACTCATTTATCATGGCTGATCAAACTAGTTCTTGAGTCCCTAGCAAATTCTTGTCAATAGCCCAAGGCTGATCAAACGTTAGGTATAATGATGTGGTCGAGGCGGTCCCGTACAGTACAGATTGGGTCTCAAAGGCATGCGTTTTAGCATACCTCTGTTATTCAGATTGTAAATAGTTTTGGAAACTCATCCAGTGATTTTTCTTACCTTGAAAATGTATGTTGTGTATACTCATTAGAATCCCCTCTACGAGCCCATCAGAAGCCATCTGATCTATATCTACAACATTTGCAAAAGGTAATGCATACCCTGGTTCAGGGTTATGACATTTTAAACTGTTGCTCAAGGCCAAAAACTTCACACAACTCCTCAAGTAAACAGTTTTGACCTTTCCCAAAAGCATATAATATGAAATAAACTATATATTAACAGGACAACATTGATACGAAGGCCGAAGTAGTCAAACTACTCCCACATGGTATAATAATTATTTCACGTGAAGCAATTTCTGATCTGACTTGGTCAAGAAAACATCAGTCCGTTATCATAACTTGCTGTCCATTCACAGAATGAGACTTTAATACGCCATCTTCTTCAACTATGACTGTCTCTTGACCGTTCTCTACCACTCTGAAATAAGAAAGCAAAAAAGACACTTGTTATGTTATGTGTAGTTTGTTTGTTTTTATTCGAGTTTAACGGCCCAGTCAACACTATTTTAGGTCATTTTTGAGCTGGTCAGTTTACCTATCCACACTTTCCAGGGCAGGCTTATTTATAGTAAGCGGTTAACCAGTACAGTGCACATTCTTTCGCCAGAAACTGACAACTGCCTTTCTTGAATCAGCAGAAGCGAGAGAATGACCATAGAAAAGATTTCATGATCAATCTCCAAAAAAGAATGTTGCCGACCCCGGCAGGTATCGGACCCGCTTCCTCCTGATCACCAGTCAGACGCGCATCTGACTGAGCTACCGAGGCCGACCCATGTTATGTGTAGTAGTTTTCCATCAACAGCTAAGGTCATGCTGGGCCAGTCAGTAACCTTCACTGGTCCTGGACAGACATAGTCCCACCAAGCCTTTACCCTCTCCCCAACCCCCTACACCAACAGTAACTAACAACAGCTGTAGGTTCAACAACAAGTGCTCAACTCTTTTGCAACTGTCCATTTCAAGCTGCCTCCCAAGAGATGAGGCATTAACCTTTGTCAAGCTGAATATTTAAATATGCCACACCTACTACTAAGTATCAACCAATCAGATTACTTGGTGCACATTATTGCAATAAATTCATAAACTGAATGACAAACTATGAAGATCCTGATCAGATGGCTTCTTTGAAAGTTAAGACATATCCGGGCTCAGCAGGATAAGGGTTAATTAAAACATAGCAAAAACACAGCCCCCAATCCCGCATCTGCTGCAAGCACAACAGGTCTCTAACCCTGCTGAAGACAAAGCAGTAGAACTCCCTGGCACCTTCCCACCAAAGACAAGATGGTAAAGTAAAGATTTTGTTTGATTTGAGGTTTAACATCCCCGTCAACACTGTAAAGGTCATTTTGGAGACGTTGCTTCCAATTTTGTGGGACTTTTACCCGACATGGAGATGAAATGACATCTCAAGCCCTGCCGCCCAATGAAACCAATAGGGTTTATTAGCACGGACGGTCCGCCTTGCACCAGGGTTCCTGGACAGGCTTAGATCCTCTAAGGGGTTTACCAGTACTAGTGTGCGGGCCGGATTCAGCTCTGCGTGGAAGCATCATGCAGCCCATATATTTCTTCAAGCCCCTATGGGTGGGGGCTGAGGTCATTTTTTGAGCTGGTCAGTTTACCTATCCACACTTTCCTGGTCAGGCTTATAGCAAGCGGTTAACCAGTACAGTGCACATTCTTTCGCCAGAAACTGACAACTGCCCTTCTTGAATCAGCAGAAGCGAGAGAATGACTGTAGAAAAGATTTCATGATCAATCTCCAAGAAAAAATGTTGCCGACCCAGGCAGGTATCGGACCTGCTTCCTCCTGATCACCAGTCAGACACGCATCTTACTGAGCTACCGAGGCAGACCCATGTTATGTGTAGTGGTTTTACATCAACAGCTAAGGTCATGCTGGGCCAGTCAGTAACCTTCACTGGTCCTGGACAGACTTTGTCCCTCTAAGCCTTTACCCTCCCCCAACCCCCTACACCAACAGTAACTAACAACAGCTATAGGGTCAACACCAAGTGCTCAACTCTTTTGCAATTGTCCATTTCAAGCTGCCTCCCAAGAGATGAGGCATTAACCTTTGTCAAGCTGAATATTTAAACATGCCACACCTTCTACAAAGTATCAACCAATCAGATTACTTGGTGCACATTATTGCAATAAATTCATAAACTGAATGACAAACTATGAAGATCCTGATCAGATGGCTTCTTCGGAAGCCATCTGATCTGGATCTTCATTGTTTGAAAGTTAAGACATATCCGGGCTCAGCAGGATAAGGGTTAATTAAAACATAACAAAAACACAGCCCCCAAACCTGCATCTGCTGCAAGCACAACAGGTCTTTAACCCGCCTGAAGACAAAGCAGTAGAACTCCCTGGTACCTTCACACAGACCCACCTCCCACCAAAGACAAGATGGTAATGTGTGTGTGTGAATTCGGGTTTAACATCGCTTTCAACAATTTTTCAGTCATATCACGGCGGTGTCTGGTTGCGACAGGGAGCTCAATGCTCACTTTTATAGTGCTGCCTCCCTGAAGTATCATGTCCCAGACACAATACATAATACCACACCCAGTCACATTATCCTGACACTGGGTCGACCAGTCCTAGCTCTACCCCGTAAATCTGAGTGCCAAGCGAGGAGCAGCTAGTAACATTTTTAACGACTTTGGTATATCGCGGCCCGGGATCGAACCCGTGACCTCCAGTTCCCCGGAGCGGACACTCTACCAACTGAGCTATCGGGGCCAGTAACAAGATGGTAAAGTAAAGATGGTTCTTAACCAATCTCTTTAATTCTAGGCCCAGTTGTTCAAAACATCATTAGCTTAATGAACAGGGCCCAGTTGTTCACAGCACCGTTAGCTTAACGAGCTTGTTAAGGGTCAAATTGTCAACTGTTGTAGCAGGTACAATTCTGGTGTTATTTTATCTGCAAAAATATTAGTATATTCGCCTTATTAAATCATCGAAGGTTCAACGTTACATTATACAGGATGTTGTTAATTTTGAACAACTTCCGACCTTCCGTTGTAGAACATACTATTCTTTAGTTAGGAATTCTGAATGCAAAAGAAGATTTTTAATGAGGGGCATTAACTGTAGTGCAGGTCTGTCCAAACCATGCCTAGCCAAAATTAATGAGTACATAATTCTTTATACCAAAAGACAGACTCCACAAATAACTAACAATATCAGTTTAATCTTTAAGGGGAATGGGTACACCTTCAGGGGAGGGAACTCCTACAAAAGTATTTTTGTCTCCCATGTCAATAGGGGTCAACTCTTAACCCTTTACCACTCAGATACGTGTTTTTACGTGTCTGCAACCCCCCCCCCCATTTTAAGCCCCAGAAGCACCTAAAATCTGCATTTATACCCCTGGATAGTTATGTTTGCTTTAGGATTTGTTGGGCAAAAAAGTGACCTGTTTTTTCGCGCGCCTCCCCACTAAAAATATTCTGGGGGGCGGGGATTGAAGGGGGGCGTTGCCCCCCTCACATCCCGAAAAATTTAGGGTGTATGGCCCAACCGGCCGCTAAAATTTATATCTGAGGGTGTCTTGGGTCAAATATGCCTGAAAATTGATGCTGATAAAACATGCTGCAAACAGTGAAAATGGCCAGTGCCAAACACCTTAATTGTTGCCTTGACAGCTGTGTGAAGATTAAAATGTGGTCAAAAATTCATGTGAAAACACACTTTTTGCCAACTTTGAGATGCCCCCTCTTTACCATGACAACAATGATCAAGTCATGAAAGGTTGCATTTGAAAGGCTACTGCCCAATGAACATTCATACCGAGTTTGGTGTAAAACAGATCATCCCTTATGAAACAATGGCTAGTTGAAGTTGCTGTCAGGTGCAACACTGTGAAAATCAGCGAAATTCACAAAATCCCTGAGTGGTAAAGGGTTAAAGGAAAGAATTTGCTCCTGAGGAGCAAATTCTTTCCTTTAAGATTTGTTTGTTTGTTTGTTTGTATTGGAGTTTAACGGCCCAGTCAACACTATTTTAGGTCATTTTTGAGTTTACCTATCAACACTTTCCTAGGCAGGCTTATACGTAAGCGGTTAACCAGTTCAGTGCATTCTTTCGCCAGAAACTGACAACTGCCCTTCTTGAATCAGCGGAAGGGAGAGAATGACCGTAGAAAAGATTTCAAGATCAATCTCCACGAAAGAATGTTGCTGACCCCGGCGGGAGTCGAACCCACGACCTCCTGATCACCAGTCAGACGCGCATCCGACTGAGCCACCGAGGCCGGCTTTCCTTTATGATAGACCCCTTTTTCAGTGGGACAGGGCTTATAGAAAAGCGAAAAGTAAGTCCTAAAAGTTGTCTCCCTTTGAAAAATGGTGGAAAAATCTGCCAGGTGTTCTCATTCCCCTTAAGATGCAAAGGAAAACATTGTCTGCCTTTTTCATCTGCTGCATCTCCTAGAAAACTTTTCAAATTTTATTTTTTCATACAGGCAAATAGAGTGGACCCGGATGAGACTGCTCCCAAAAGAGCAGTCTGATCTGTGTCCACTGTGTTTGTACTCTCTCCACTCCCCGAGTAGTTGTAAACCACTTAGGTCTAAGCCTACCCAGGCAAAGTGGTGCGAGTCAGATGGTCCATGCATATAAACCCTATTGGTTTCATTGGGTGGCAGGGATTAAGATGTCAATTCATCTCAATGTCAGGTAAAAGACTCAAAGTCTCACAAAATTGGAAGCAATGTCTCCAAAATGACCTAAATAGTGTTGACAGGGTTGTTAAACTTCAAATCAAACAAAACAAAAGTAGGTTAAGATCAGTCATTATCCATAACATTCAACTGAATCCGACAAATCACTAAGCAGTTTGGTAGCTGTAGTGTGCAAGAAACAACAGAATGCTCAGAATTAACCTACAAAATGCCAATTGTCGTCTGCCAGATACTTTAAAAGTCATTTTTGCTAAGAGTGTGGACCCAAATCAGACTGCTCCTCTAGGAGCAGTCTGATTTGGGTCCACTCTGTTTGCCTGCATGTAAAAATATTTTTAAAACTTTGCAAAACAAATTCAGCATACAACATTAGCAGACGACATTTTCAGACGTATTTTTTCTCGACGTCTTAACAGTTTAACATTTCCTTGCTGCCCTGCTAAACACATCTATTTCAAAAACTGGGGACCTGACAGAACAAACAAAATATATTCTTACTTTTTTGTTACAACTCTCTTCCCGTTGACCATTTTTGTAGATGTGGATGTTGACCGAAAATTACCGCCACCACCACCGCCTCCTGGGCCGCCGAATGACGTACTGGAAAATGATGTGAAACTGAAAGAAAAATTAAGATAAACTTTATTGACAGCTTCACAGCAAAAAAAAAAAAAAAACAACAACAAAGGTCATGTAGAGGCAGTCAGATTACCTAACCATACTTTTTCCTGGACAGGAAATGGATACAACTTAAAGGGAGGCAACTCCTGCTAAGTATTTTTGCCTCCCCTGTCAAAAGAGATCTACTCTTAAAGAAAAGAATTTGCTCCTGTGGAGCAAATTCTTTCCTGTAAGAGAAGACCTCTCTTTCCATGCCACTGAATTTATAGACAAGAGGGCCCAATGGCCCTATATCGCTCACCTGTGTACGAGAAAATCATTAGTGTAGGAGACCACTTGACATTGCTACATACTAAATATCTAAGCTCAGGCAAAGCGGTGTCCATGCTTACAAACCCTACTGGTTTCATTGGGCGACAGGGCTTGAGATGTAATTTCATCTCAATGTCTGGTAAAAGTCCCACAAAATTGGAAGAGACATCTCCAAAATGACCAATATAGTGTTGTCAGGGATGTAAAACCTCAAATCAAACAAAATCTGTGCCTTATGGTTTTGGAGAAAAAGATTTTTTTAAGTTTTTTCAAGTATAAGTCTATAGAAGCTAATGAGCCAAAGGGCACGGTTGGCAGGTGTATGTAGGCGACCATTTTGTGTTGCTATATACTAAATATCTAAGGTCTGTACTTCATGGTTTCAAAGAAGATGTTTGAAGCTTTTTCCATTATAAGTTTGTTGGAGTTAAGGGGCCACAGGATTTGGACCCCAGGGGCATGATTGGCAGGATTCATGTAGGCAACCATTCGACATTGCTACATTCTAAATACCTAAGCTCTGGGACTTATGGTTTCAGAGAAGAAGAATTTTGAAGCTTTTTTCCATTATGAGTTATGGGAGCTAAGGGGCCCCGGGGCGTGGCCCATTTGGACCCCACGGACATGATTGGCAGGATTTTTGTAGGTGACCACTTGCCGTTGCTACATGCCACATATCTCAGCTCTGGGCCCTGTGGTTTCAGAGAAGAAGATTTTTTAATCTTTTTTTTCCATTATGAGCCTATAGGAGCTAGGGGGACCCGGGGCGTGGCCCTTTTGGACCCCAGGGGCATGACTGGCAGGTGACCACTTGCCATTGCTACATGCTAAATATCTAAGCTCTGGGTGCTGTGGTTTCAGAGAAGAAGATTTTTTAAGCTTTTTTTAAATATGAGTCTATGGGAGCAAAGGGGCCCCTGCGCGTGGCCCATTTGGACCCCAGGGGCATGATTGGCAGGAATTATGTAGGTGACCACTTGCCGTTGGTACATGCTAAATATCTAAACTCTGGGCCCTGTGGTTTCAGAGAAGAAGATTTATGAAGCTTTTAATTTTTCAATTATTAGTCTATGTGAACAAAGGGGACCCTAGGGGCATGATTGGCAGGGTTTATGTAGGTGACCACTTGCCGTTGCTACATGCCAAATACCTCAGCTCTGGGGGGGGGGGGGGGGGGGGGGGGGGGGGGCGTTTGGAACCCATGGGCATGATTGCCAGGAATTATGTAGGTGACCACTTGCCATTGCTACATGCTAAATATCTAAGCTCTGGGCCCTGTGATTGCCGAGGAGAAGATTTTTGAAGCTTTTTGTTCCATTATGAGTCTATGGGAGCGAAGGGGCCCCGGGGCGTCGCCCATTTGGAACCCAGGGGCATGATTGGCAGGAATTATGTAGGTGACCACTGGCCGTTGCTACATGCTAAATATCTAAGCTCTGGGCCCTGTGGTTTCAGAGAAGAAGATTTTTGAAGCTTTTTTTCCATTATGCGTCTTTGGGAGCTAAGGGGCCCCGGGGCGTGGCCAATTTGGACCCCAGGGGCATGATTGGCAGGAATAATGTAGGTGACCACTTGCTGTTGCTACATGACAAATATCTCAGCTCTGGGCCCCGTGGTTTCAGAGAAGATTTTTGAAGCTTTTTCCCATTATGAGTCTATAGGAGCTAAGGGCCCTGGGGCGTGGCCCGTTTGGACCCCAGGGGCATGATTGGCAGGAATTATGTAGGTGACCACTTGCCGTTGCTACATGCTAAATATCTAAGCTCTGGGCCCTGTGGTTTCTGAGTAGAAGATTTTTGAAACTTTTTTATTTCCATTAAGAGTCTATGTGAGCTAAGGGGCCCCGGGGCGTGGCCCATTTGGACCCCAGGGGCATGATTGGCAGGAATTATGTAGGTGACCACTTTCCATTGCTACATGCCAAATATCTCAGCTCTGGGCCCTGTGGTTTCAGAGAAGAAGATTTTTGAAGCTTTTTTCCATTGAGTCTATATGAGCTAAAAGGCCCGGGGCGTGGCCCGTTTGGACCCCAGGGGCATGATTGGCAGGAATTATGTAGGTGACCACTTGTCATTGCTACATGCTAAATATCTAAGCTCTGGGCCCTGTGGTTTCCGAGAAGAAGATTTTTGAAGCTTTTTTCCATTATGAGTCTATAGGAGCTAAAGGGCCCCGGGGCGTGGCCCATTTCGACCCCATGGGCAAGATTGGCAGGAATATATAGGTGACCACTTGCCATTGCTACCTGCTAAATATCTAAGCTCTGGGCCCTGTGGTTTCCAAGAAGAAGATTTTTGAAGCTTTTTGTTCCATTATGAGTCTATGGGAGCGAAGGGGCCCCGGGGCGTCACCCATTTGGAACCCAGGGGCATGATTGGCAGGAATTATGTAGGTGACCACTGGCCGTTGCTACATGCTACATATCTAAGCTCTGGGCCCTGTGGTTTCAGAGAAGAAGATTTTTGAAACTTTTTTTTCATTAGGAGTCTTTGGGAGCTAAGGGCCCCGGGGTGTGGCCCATTTGAAACCCAGGGGCATGATTGGCAGGAATTATGTAGGTGACCACTTTCCGTTGCTACATGCCAAATATCTCAGCTCTGGGCCCTGAGGTTTCAGAGAAGAAGATTTTTGAAGTTTTTTTTTCCATTATGAGTCTAAAGGAGCTAAAGGGCCCAGGGCATGGCCCGTTTGGACCCCAGGGGCATGATTGGCAGGAATTATGTAGGTGACCACTTGCCATTGCTACATGCTAAATATCTAAGCTCTGGGCCCTGTGGTTTCCGAGAAGAAGATTTTTGAAGCTTTTTATTCCATTATGAGTCTATGGGAGCGAAGGGGCCCCGGGGCGTGGCCAATTTGGACCCCAGGGGCATGAATGGCAGGAATTATGTAGGTGACCACTGGCCGTTGCTACCTGCTAAATATCTAAGCTCTGGGCCCTGTGGTTTCAGAGCAGAAGATTTTTGAAGCTTTTTTTCCATTATGAGTCTATAGGAGCTAAAGGGCCCTGGGGCGTGGCCCGTTTGGACCCCAGGGGCATGATTGGCAGGAATTATGTAGATGACCACTTGCCATTGCTTCATGCTAAATATCTAAGCTCTGGGCCCTGTGGTTTCCGAGAAGAAGATTTTTGAAGCTTTTTGTTCCATTATGAGTCTATGGGAGCGAAGGGGCCCCGGGGCGTGGCCAATTTGGACCCCAGGGGCATGAATGGCAGGAATTATGTAGATGACCACTGGCCGTTAATACATGCTAAATATCTAAGCTCTGGGCCCTGTGGTTTCAGAGAAGAAGATTTTTGAAGCTTTTTTTCCATTATGAGTCTATAGGAGCTAAAGGGCCCGGGGCGTGGCCTGTTTGGACCCCAGGGGCATGATTGGCAGGAATTATGTAGGTGACCACTTGCTATTGCTACATGCTAAATATCTAAGCTCTGGGCCCTGTGGTTTCCGAGAAGAAGATTTTTGAAGCTTTTTGTTCCATTATGAGTCTATGGGAGCGAAGGGGCCCCGGGGTGTGGCCAATTTGGACCCCAGGGGCATGAATGGCAGGAATTATGTAGGTGACCACTGGCCGTTAATACATGCTAAATATCTAAGCTCTGGGCCCTGTGGTTTCAGAGAAGAAGATATTTTAATTTTTTCCCATTGTAAGTCTATGGGAGCTATATGTTGCCATGGCAACCAGAATTCCAATCTGATCAGATTAAAAACCTTATGCAGCCTTTCCCCCTACCTAATGATGCTTCTCATGAAATTTGATCAAGATTGACCATGGGGTATTAGAGATATACTTATTTGAAATTGTTTACGGACGCACGGACGCACGCACGGAAGCACGCACGCACGACGGACAAAAAGTGATCACAAAAGCTCACCTTGTCACTAAGTGACAGGTGAGCTAAAAAGCGAATAGAAAGTCCCAAATGTTGTCTCCCTTTGAAAAGTGGCAGGGGTGGGGTGGGGGATATCTGGCAAATGTATCCATATCCGTAAAAGCCAAGCAGCTCAGACACTGAGCAGATCAATCAACTGCTTGCTAGAGTCTGTGCTGACTACAAAATTAATACCTGAAAAAAAATATTATTTTTTTTTTAGTTGAATTTCAAATTTTAATCCATAAAATGCCAATCACGTCAATTGTCGTCTGCTTTGTCGTCTGCTGGTTTCTTTAAAAATTATTGTTGCCAACAGTGTGGGTGCAGATCAGCAGTCTGATCTGTGTCCACACTATTTGCCTGTATGCAAAAAATATTTTTAAAAAGTTTGCAAGAAGATTCAGCAGACGACATAAACAGACAACATTTTCAGATGTAGTTTTTCTCACCATCTTAATGGTTAAGAGGTAGTATTACAGAACATTAGAGGTGATGGTGGTTTGAAAGCAAGCTTATATTGCATGTAAAAACACAAATTATTAAAATGAAGTGTGAAGATGTTACAAACATTTATATATATGGCATATTAGACCACGCATCATTTATATGGCATATTAGAACACATTATATGGCATGTAAGAGTACGCATTATTTAATCCATTGTATGTGGGAAACCCCTAAAGGGGTGGCAGGCCTAGATCAGACAACGCAGAAAGCAGTGTCTGATCAGGACCTGTACCATTTGCTAACAGAGTTTTCTATCAAAAATAGAAAAACTAAAAAATTGGCCTGAAACCCCTGATATGACAAATGGACTTGTCCAATATATAGCAATGGAAGAGTCCACTAGTATACAATGGGTTAATATAATATAAGAACACATTGCTAGGTAGACCTTGCCCACCCCCACACAAGGAAATTTCTTAATATGTATGTTTGATTTTTATATCCTAACAACAACTAAGGTCATATGGAGACATGACCTTGGTTTAAAGACTCATCTGAAAGTCTGCAGAAGCCCGGAATCAAACCCATGACCCTGATTTGTGAGGTGACTAGCTTATTCTCTATACCACGGAGGCTTCTACAATTTCTGTGTGATACAGTGTAAAGGTATAAATACAGTAAACATAAGACCACCTGCTGGACTGTTCAAAATGGGTCTTTAAGATCACTTTTGAACAGTCCCAAAGGTGGTCTCTGACCAGGGGATACTGGGTGTCGAACACACAAAGAAAGAATAACTGTACCCTTCTAAATAAGCTTTTCAAAACAGAATTAGACTTAATTTTGCCTAAATATAGCGGAATTTCCCATGTAACCAGAAAACCTACTGTATTATGACCAGTGACTTGTAGGACTTGAAGACATATTTACTGATGCCACAGCTTGTATCTACAGGTACTAGCATATAATGCTGACTAAAAAATCCCAGTACGTAGTACACTCTACAACCCTATAACACTTCAAGCACCAATCACAATTAGCAGACAGCATTTTCAACATACACTCCAACATCTTTATAACACTATTGTTTGAGCGTGTTAGTTAAACAACAATAAAAAATGTAGAGGTTGTATAGCAAAATGACCATTTATTGTCATTTTTCTATATAATCTATACATTTTTACATTTCTGTACATTATATAGAAAAATGATAATTTACCGTCATTTTTCCATCTAATCTATTCATTTTTGGGATCCATCATTAAATCCTGTTATATCCAAAACCATGTTATAATAAACAGTGTAATAAAGAAATTGTGGTATTTTTGTTTTCTTAATTTTTAGAGCAAAATGGGCTTGCATATATGCACATATCAGGCCATATTTTCTCTGAAAAATGAGAGGACCATGATGGTCCTATATCACTCACCGGAGCTAAGAGATTTACATGTGGGTCCTTGGGCGGGACAATTGTTGGCCTCAGGGCTATAATTTGAACAATCTTGGTAGATGTCCACTAAATGAAGCTTAATATCAAATAGCATAAGCCTGGGCCTTTTGGTTTAGATAAAAAATTCTTTAAGGTTTTCCCTATATAAGCCTATGTAAAAGGTGCTGGCCCTGTGGGGGGGGGGGGTGCATTTTTGGCCCCTAGGCTAGAATTTGAACAATCTTGGAATAGGTCCACTAGATGAAGCAGCAAGCATCATACCAAATATCCAAGATCTAGGCCTTTTGGTTTCAGACAAGAATACTGGACGAAGCTTCATACCAAATATCAAAGACCTGGGCCTTCTGGTTTCAGACAAGAAGATTTTTAAAGGTTTTCCCCCATTATCAGTCTATGTAAACCAGTGGGACCCGGAGCGGGGGAATTCTTGGCCCAAGGACTATAATTTGAACAATCTTGGCAGAGGTCCACTGGATGAAGCTTCATACCAAATATCAAAGACCTGAGCCTTCTGGTTTCAGACAATCATCATGATCATCAACAAATTTTTGATTAACGTGCTGGTACAGGGGCAAAGTCCACATAAGTGGGCCCCCTTCCAGGTAGCTGGCTTGCTGCACGCATGACAGATCTTACACCAGATCTCCAGGCTTGTCTATCATGAGGATCGATAGCAGAGAGCTTCCATTCTCTGCAATTTCTTTCTGTCTGCTGCTTCCAGGCCCCCACTTTCCACCTACCTGTATGTCACAGGCAGTCTTGACTGCACCATTGGAGCATTCAACATGTCCATACCAGCGGAGCCTTCTCTCTTACAGGATGAGGTCAGGTCCTCAATGCCAAGACGCTCAAGTAGCTCACTGGACCTGATGGTGACACCCGCTGCTGAGAACATATCACCTAGGTAGCAAAAGGAAGCTACAACCTCCTGCTTGTCGGATCAGATTTGGACTTCTTTCTGTGGTCTGCCATATAAGGGGCGTGCAATTCCTTGGCACCATGTACACCTGTAATCAGGGTCCTCTATCAAGCACTTGAGCTCAGTGCATTTCTTGTGCACCCAGAACTTGCAGCCATTACAAAAGATACTGTTGCTGCCCACTCCAGTGCAACATACAGCGCATGGGAACTGGCCTGTACTCTGCAGGAGGTCCAGACCTGTACCACAGATCATGATCTTTGTCTTTCCTGCGTTCACTCTCCGCCCTTTTGCATCCATTGCATCTTTCCAAATTAAGAACCTCATGACACATTCCTCAAGGGATTCAGCTATGATGACAAGGTCATCAGCATACAGGTCCTCCCAGGGGACTCCAGAGCGGAACTCACATGACAAGGCTTCAAGAACAATGATGAAAAGCAGTGGGCTGAAAACAGAGCCTTGATGAACACCCAACTTCACTTCGACTTCTTCAATGTAACCATCACCAACACGGACACAGCTCCGAGCATTAGCATTCATCCCTTGGACCAGTCGCATGATCCACTCGGCCACTCCATGTTTTCTTAGTGCCCACCAGATGACTTTCCGAGGCACTCGATCAAATGCCTTCTCCAGGTCTACAAAAGCCATGTAGAGTCTCTTGTTGGCCGCCAGATACTTCTCTTGCAGCTGTCTTACAACAACAAGAGGGCATTTGAACAATCTTGGTAGAGGTCCACAAGATGAAGCTTCATAACAAATATCGAAGACCTAAGCCTTGTGGTTTCAGAGAAGAGATTTTTCAAATTTTTTCCTATATAAGTCTATGTAAAACCAAAGGGCTCCGGAGCGGGGGCATTTTTGGCCCCAGGGCTATAATTTGAACAATCTTGGTAGAGGCCCACAAGATGAAGCTTCATACCAAATATCAAAGACCTGGGCCTTGCAGTTTCAGAGAAGAAGATTTTTCAAGATTTGCCCTATATAAGCCTATGTAAAACAAAAGGGCCCTGGTGCGGGGGCATTTTTGGCCCCAGCACTATAATTTGAACAATCTTGGTAGGGGTCCACTAGATAAAGCTTCATACCAAATATCAAAGACCTGGGTCTTGCGGTTTCAGAGAAGAAGATTTTTCAAGATTTTCCCTATGTAAGCCCATGTAAAACCAAAGGGCCCCCGTGAGGGGGCATTTTTAGCTCCAGCACTATTATTTGCACAATCTTGGTAGGGGTCCACTAGATAAAGCTTCATACCAAATATCAAAGACCTCGGCCTTGCGGTTTCAGAGAAGAAGACTTTTAAAGATTTTCCCTATATAAGCCCATGTAAAACAAAAGGGCCCCCGTGCGGGGGCATTTATGGCCCCAGCACTATAATTTGAACAATCTTGGTAGGGGTCCACTAGATGAAGCTTCATACCAAATATCAAAGACCTGGGCCTTGCGGTTTCAGAGAAGAAGATTTTTTAAGTTTTCGGTGAAAAAAATCTATCTTTGGCTACTGTGACCTATATGTGCAACGGACCGGAACCATTTGAACAACTTTGAAAGGGGACCACCTAAGGATCATTCCTGTGAAGTTTGGTCAAAATCCAATAAGTGGTTTAGGAGGAGATATCGTTTGAAGAAAAGTTTACGGATGCACGGACGCACGCACGGTCGCACGACGGACAAAAAGTGATCCCAAAAGCTCACCTTGTCACTACGTGACAGGTGAGCTAAAAATTGCATCTGTTATTCCTCTTCCTGGGACAAAGCCAAACTGGGAATCGTCAATGGACACCAACTGCCTGAGGCCATCCACAATCCTCTCCAGGACTTTCATGACCTGTTCTGTTAGCTTGAGACCACGGTAGTTGCCCCATTCCAATGCATCATCCTTACCCTTGCAGAGACAGACAATGAAACTCTTCCCAGTCAAAGGGTACTTTTCCATCACGGATGATTACAGCTGCAAGGTCGCGGATCATTGAGGCACCCGCATCACCTGCAGCTCTTATCTCCACCACTATGCCAGAATGGCCCGGTGTTTTGCCAGTCTTCATGTGAGAGATAGCCTTCTTAACCATATCAATAGTGATTGGGATGGGCGGCCCTTCCACTGGTGGTTCATCAGACAGGTGGTCTGGGTCCCAGTCAAACTCAACGTTGAGTAGCCTTTGGTAGTGCTCTAACCAGGCCCTCTGCTTTGAGTCTTCACTCATTGACATCTCCCCTGCATCATTCTTTACTGGTTTGTCACCTACAACATCGGCATTCTCTCTTCTCATCTGGTTAGCAAGGCGGTATACTTCTGAGGACTTAGGGTCAATATTCTTGTAGATCTCCTTCTCAGCTTCTTGGTGAGCATGGTGCACCGCAAGTCTGGCTATATGTGCCGCAAGATATGATGCACAAGTGCCCTTACCAGTCTTCTCTTCCATGCCTTAAAGACTTGCTGCTTGGCTGGAATGACCATTATTAACATGCTCATTCCACCACCAGGTTCCCCCCCCCCCCCCCCCAGCATCAGCAACACCTGCTTAGGCACTCACATGCTTGCTTGCTGAAAGACTCCTTGAAATGATTTCTTGTCTGAGATTCTTTCAGCTTCCAAAATTTTAGTCTGGGGGTGAACGCTTGAGTTTAGGTGGCACATCAATCCTCATGTTGCATACAAGTAGCTGATGTTGCAGGGCTACTTCCTCGCCAGGGATCACTTTCACATCTGTGACAAGTTTGCGCATTGTCTTGCGGAAAAGGATGAAATCTATCTGCGTCGCACCAAGAAGATTTTTGAAGTTTTATTATAAGCCTATGTAAAACCAGTCGGCCCCACGCAGGGGCATTTTTGGCCCCAGGGCTATAATTTGAACAATCTTGGTAGAGGTCCACTAGATGAAGCTTCATATCAAGTATCAAAGACCTGGGCCTTCTGGTTTCAGACCAGAAGATTTTTAAAGGTTTTCCACATTAAAAGCCTATGTAAAACTAGGGGGCCACAGCCCGGGGGCATTTTTCGCCCCAGGGCTATAATTTGAACAATCTTGGTAGAGGTCAACCAGATAATGCTTCATAACAAATATCAAAGACCTGGGCCTTCTGGTTCCAGACAAGAAGATTTTTTAAGGTTTTTTGCTTATTGTCTCCTTTTCATTGCCAGCATGGAATGGAATTCTTTGACCAACTTTGAGAGAGGACCACCCACAGATCATTTAGGTCAGGTGAGGTTAAAATCTGTTCAGTGGTTTATGAGGAGATGTCGTTTAAAGGAATTTTGGAAGGACAGACAGACATACGGACGGACGATGAGGGATGGTGAGCTATCACAATAGCTCCTACGAAGCCTTCAAGCTAAAAATTACTTGATATATAATATTATAGTCATTTAAATTTGCAAACTGAATGTAAAACAGTGGAGATACAGATCAGATTGCTTCATAGAAGCCATCTGATCTGGATCTTCACGGTTTGAAAAGGTAGGGGTTGTTGTGAACAGCAGGAAAAGGGTTAAATTTGGAGGAAAATTCTACATGTATTCAGGACAATATGAGCTTAATGCCCATCCAGGGGATTTTCACCTCATAATAATGACTCAAGGTCATTGTTGTCTCATCAGGTAATTATCTATGATGGTTTGTTTGATTTGAGGTTTAACGTCCCTGAAAACACTATGTCATTTTGGAGACGTTGCTTTCAATTTTGTGTGACTTTTACCCGACATTGAGATGAAATGACATCTCAAGCCCTGTTGCCCAATGAAACCAATAGGGTTTAAAGCATGGATGGTCCAACTCGCACCGCTTTGCCTGGGCAGGCTTAGATCCTTTAAGCGGTTTACCAGTACTAGCGTGCGGTCGGATTTCAGCTCTGCGTGGAACCATCATGCAGCCCATCTATTTCTTCAAGCCCCGATGGGCGGGGGCTGATCTATGATGGTAGAGGATTGTAGAAAGTAAAGTGTAATGATAAGGTATCAAGTTACGAGTTTCTACGTATAGAACTAACGCCAGGTTATATCAGTTTTATAAGTGTAAGAACACTATGATATGGATGAAGTTTCATTATAATTATAGTGATGTTTCATTATCATGATACAATGCCTTCTTATAATGGTTTCACTTAGTATAATGATAGGATATCAGATTGATTGACTGCCCCCGCCCATTAGGGCTTGAAGAAATAGATTGGCTGCATGATGCTTTCATGCAGAGCTGAAACCGACAGTGCACGAGTACTGGTAAACCACTTAGAGGATCTAAGCCTGCCTGGACAAAGCGGTGTGAGTATCTATGTCCAGACTCCTTGCAGATTTGTGAAATTATTTCCATCATACTATATGTTCATGCTTATAAACCCTATTGGTTTCACTGGACGAAAGGGCTTGAGATGTCATTTCATCTCAATGTCGGGTATAAGTCCCAAAAAATTGGAAGCAACGTTTCCAAAATGGCCTATACATTGTTGACGGGGATATTAAACCTTAAATCAAACAAACAAAATCAGATTGGTTGATTGATTGATCTGAGGTTTAACATCCCTGTCAACACTATATAGGTCATTTTGGAGACATTGCTTCCGATTTTGTAGGACCGTTAGCCGACATTGTGATGAAATGACATCTCAAGCCCTGCCACCCAATGAAACCAACTGACAGTCCGACTCGCAGCACTTTGCATGGACAGGCTTGATGTTTCCATTAGGGTCTGCTTATTCCGTGTTTGTGTTTCTTTTCCTTTGGTGTCTCTGATGGGAGGTGTGGGTTAATTGTATCGATTCCTGGCCTTCAGTTCCATTTTGAACCCTCTAAGTGGTTTACCAGTACTCATGTGCAGTCAGTTTCTGAAGAAGCCAGCTAGTCAGGACCTACACTGTTTGTCATGCAGTTTGTGAATTTGAATATAAATTACATCAAGTAATTTGATTACTTGAAAAGTAACGGGCTGTGGTTAAATTAATTTATGCAGTTGGATAAGGTTAACAAAGAAACTCGCATCTGCCCTTCCTGCAACAGGGGAAGATAGGAAGTACATGTATAGTAGAACTTCGATGGCTCGAACAGCGATGGCTCGTTTACCATGGATGTGTAGAACGCATTCTTGAGCCCCCAGCGAAATCCTCTACATAAGAAATAGTGGGGGATAATTAAGGAGATTTTAGTCTTTTATCTTGCAAATGTATGCTGTGTGTACTCATTAGAATCGCCTCGATGAGGCGATTCTAATGAGTACACACAGCATACATTTTCATTATAGAACACCGAAAAGATGTCTAAAAGTATCTCGTTATGCCTCCTGACAGTAATCTCAGTGGCTCAAACTACCCCTGTGTCGAACAGATTTTCGAGGTCCCAAAGGTTTTCGAGCCATTGAAGTTCGACTGTATAATGACCGTAGAAAGTATTTCATAATCAAACTCGAAAAAATAAGGTGGACGGATTTGGCTGGCATCAAACCTGAAACATGGCCCAATAGCTGAACATGCAGCTGGGACACAGAGGCTGGCAGTCTTGGACTTAAACTCAGCAAATGTTTTTTCAACAATGCAACGTGTTCATATATGCAACTCCATCATGGTTACAGAGACTGACTTGTCTGTCCTTATTTAATACAAATTAGTTTTGTATTATATAAATAAAAGAATTGTAAATGAAAGCTACACAAACAAGCAAACATAAACTTATCAACTCATTTTGTACCGGAAACCCCATAACGAGTACCCTGGCAAACAGTGAAGGCCCAGATCAGACACCGCAGAAAGCGGTGTCTGATCAGGGCCTACACTGTTTGCAAAACGTTAAGCCATTTTCCAAACAAATTTGAAGAAAATACAACCTGACAACCCTTCAATTCAAAATGGACTCCTGACATATATAAGAAGGAAGATTCCATTTGGTACAAAAAGGGTTAATCATTCTAAAGTACCTGCTTATGTAACATGATGCCTGATTCTTCCCTTTCAGGTCAGGTGTTGCTGAATAAACTTTTGCCATACCATATTGGCCGTATGTATTCGGACAGACAGGCCTGAGCAACCAGTGTAGACCCAGTCTTCATGAAACACCACAGAATGCAGCTTCTCATCAGGGTCTACACTGTTTGCCACTTATCCCATTTCCTAAGACAAAACATCAGGTAGTAAATTGTACTTGTTCAAATTTTAGAACAAGTAGGGTAAGGAGTTGAGGTGTCCGAACACTTGGGGAAAATACGGTATATCTATCATTATTCGAAAATACAGTCAAACGCAAATGACTTGAACACCACTGGCCCCCCATGAAAAGAATAGCTTGAGTCACTCATGGTTACCGTCAAAATTAAAAAAATTTGGACAAAGACAGAAGGGCAAACAGTGTAGACCCTGATCAGACTCCTTCAGGAACAGTCTGGTCTGGTTCTGCACTGTTTTCTTAGGCCTGTCTAAGGTGGTTACTGTTAAAATCCAAAATATTCACATGAAGATGGAATGGCAAACAGTCTAGACCCTGATCAGACTGCTCCTTCCCTAGTCTGGGTCTGCACTGTTTTCTTAGGCCTGACAATGGAGGTTACTGTAAAAATCCAAAAATATTCAGATGAAGACAAATGGCAAGCAGTGTAGACCCTGATCCGACTGCTCTTCAGTAGCAGCCTGGTATGGGTCTGCACTGTTTGCTTAGGTCTGTCTGTCTGTCTAAGCAATATTAACATGCAGACAGAATGGCAAATAGTGTAGACCCTGATCAGACTGCTCCTTCAGGAGCTGTCTGATCTGGGTATGCACTGCTTGCTTAGGCCTGTCTGTCTATGTAATATTAAGGTGCAGATAGAATGGAAAACAGAGTAGATCCTGATCAGACTGCTCCTTCGGTAGGTCTGCACTGTTTGCTGAAGCCTCTCTGTCCAAATTCTTAGGGTCGTTACAGTAATCATAGTACCAGATCAGGAGGTATATTAGCCCTTCTCTTGCTGAATATTCAGATTAGCCCCACCCATTTCTGACTTTGAACCAATCAGATTACTTGTTGTAATTTATTCCTACAAATTCATAAATTGAATATCAAACAGTGTATATCCTGATCAGATGGATTCTTCAGAAGCCATCTGATCTGGATCTACACTGTTTCCAAAGATAGGGGTTGTCGTGAACAGCATGATAAGAGTTAGGGATATCATTTTCTTTAAAATAAAGGTGTGTCATGTATACTCATTAGAATTGCCTCATTCAGGTGATTCTAATGAGTACACACAACATACATGTTCAAGATAAAATAAGAGAATTATCCCAAACATATTCACAAATGCAGTTATGGGAAATTAATCCTAGGGGCTCCAGAACCGGTTAATGGTCGCCGCCCATCGGAGCTTGGAGAAATGGACTGGGCTGCATAGTGCTTGCAGGCAGAACTGCAACCGAACATACGAGTACTGGTTAACCACTTACTAAGCCTGCCTAGGCAAAGTGGTGTGAGTCAGACCATCCAATGCATATAAGCCTTCTGCTTTCATTGGGCGGCAGGGCTTGTGATGTCATTTCAGATCAATGCAGGGTAAAATTGTCACAAAATTGGAAGCCACACCTCCAAAATGACTTACATAGAGTTGACAGGGGCGTTAAACCTCAATTCAAACAAACAACTAAAGATTTGCAGTTACGGTTCAAGAACCCGTTTGAAACAGCGATGGTTAACGAGCCACTGATGTTCCAGCCATCAATGTTTCACTGTATAATAAAAATCCATCTTATTGTGGTATCAAATATATAAGATCTTATAAACAGGCCTCATACTGACCAAGCTTAACCATGTCTGAAAGGCTTGATTTTGAAACCTTAATAGCCATTTAAAAGTTCCAAAAGGATCATTGCAGTATTCTGTTTAAAGTTTTTAAACCAAATACCATAATGATCCTTTTGGAAAAGACAGGCCTAAGCAAGCAGTGAAGACCCAGATCAGACTGCTCCTGAAGGAGCAGTCTGATCAGGGTCAACACTGTTTGCCATCCCATCTGTACCACTTGGACTCCTTGTTGGACTGTGAAGCAAATCAGTTTAAAATTCTAAGAGAATTACAGCAAGTCCTCGAGATGTCCAAATTGTCAGGATTTTTATGGTATTAAAGGAAAGGTAAAAATCTAAAGGCCTGAAATCAAGACAAAACCAAACTCTTAAAGGTGCATTATTGAGCTTTCGGTAAAAAATGCTTCCAAATATAAATTCCATATAGCCGGTATTTTTCTTTAAAACAATACAAATGAATGCATTTTATGCAAAAATGCGAACAATTATGATGACAGGTAAACGAGTTTGAGAGGAATTCCCTAACTAGGTTTCGAACACTAGTTAGATCTATTTTTAGTTCGTGACAAAAATAGAATCCCCATATATGACGTTATGCGACGTTCATTTTTGGCCTTGTTTGCTTAGGCCATGCCTGAATCGGAAAAAAATATGACATTGAATACCATGCCATAAGTAACAACCTCAGAGACGATACTGTCGCCATGTATGTGTAAAGTGACAGATTTATTTTTAGAACAGAAATTCTGAACACATGTTTAGAGCTAAGGGTAAACACGAATGAAAACGACCATTTTCACAAAGTTCTGAAGCTGTATTTGGCTCCAAAAGTGTACACATGACAAAGGAGTATGAATTGAAGATAAAAACCAGAAAAAAAAATTGAGACCCGATAGCTCAATAATGCACCTTTAAAACCTGAAATCCAGCAAATGCCTAAAAAATATGAGGCCTGTATAAATATTTAACATAATACTTCACTATCAGGTGGACATCAACCCTGATGCCAGGATTAGTGATATAGCAAGGTAAAAGTTGGACTAAAACAAATTATTTCTGAATGTTAGTTCCGGCTTAATATGACCTTGGTCTGGACTACAATGTGTTCAGTATGACTATAGATGATATTACCCTGCAGATCTGTGAGGTCCGGGTGCTGGCCGATGAAAGAATGGGTCGTCAAAGAAGGAAGAGAAACCAAATGACATTCCGGGGAACCCCATGCCCATGGGGAGGAAACCGATTGGCTCCTGATGTTGATGGACCCCGGGGTGATGTGCCCCTGTCCGCTCCCGCCGCCGCCCAGTACTGTCACCACCACGCTCCCGCCGCCTCTGTACATGCCGCCGCCGTCTACAAAGGCGAAACTTTAGGACCCAATGCAAACTTCTAACATCCCATCCCCAACAAACCTTATTTGACATGCATAGTATTCATGCATAATAATTACTAAATGCACAAAATAACATCCACCCAAGGGAGCTTAATATTTCAGAGCAAAATAGTAAAACTCAACTTTCCCGGTTTGTTTCTTAACTATTTTGATTAAAATATAAGCCCGTTTGGTCATGCATTATTTGAAAAGGGTTAGTATCTAACAGATGCTGACACTGCTCTCTGTATTGTCCTGCTGAATAAATTAATTTTGCCACATCCATTTCTGACTATCAACAAATCAAATCATTTGACTTAATGTATTTGTTCAAATCCAAAAACTGAATGACAAACAGTGAAGATCCTGATCAGATGGATATTTTCTCTGAATCTATACAAACAGTGTAGATCCTGATCAGATGGCTTCTTCAGAAGCCATCTGATCCGGATCTACTCTGTTTCCAAAGATAGGGGTTAGTGTGGTCCAGCAGGACAAGTCTTAATATTTTAAACAGTTTGAGCTTCCGTACCAACTACATATTTTATGTGTGTAACTAGATCAGAAGAATAAGGTTCCAATATTTTGTGTGTAACTAGGTTAAGAAAATTTATGTCTCAATATTTATGTGTGTAACTAACTATGTCAGGAAAGTGAGGTTCCACTATTTTATGCATTTAACTAGGTCAGAAAAGTGAGGTCCCAATATTTCATGTGTGTAACTAGGTCAAGGTCCCAATAGTTTATGTATATAACTAGGTCAGAAAAGTGAGGTCTCAATATTTTATGAGTGTAACAAGGTCAGCGAGGTCCCATTATTTTGTGTAACTAGGACAGAGAAGTGAGGTACCAATATTTTATGTGTGTAACTAGGTCACAAAAGTGAGGTCCCAATATTCACAAAAGTGAGGTCCCAATATTTTATGCATGTAACTAGGTCAGGAAAGTGAGGTCCCAATATTTTATGTGTGAAACTAGGTCACAAAAGTGAGGTCCAAATATTTTATGTGTGTAACTAGGTCACAAAAGTGAGGTCCCAATATTTTATGCGTGTAACTAGGTCACAAAAGAGAGGTCCCAATATTTTATGCGTGTAACTAGGTCAGGAAATTGAGGTCCCAATATTTTATGCATGTAACTAGGTCAGGAGAGTGAGGTCCCAATATTATTGGCTATTATGTTTCAAAAATAGTCCTGTAAAGCAACTTTGAGAGAAAAAACTGAACAAAGGCTTGTACGGATGTTACATGATTTTACACACCTTTTGGAGATAAGCAGCATAAATTGATACCGTTTTAATCAGTTGTCAAACACATCCCAAATAAAAATGGGTGTGTGAGTTTTGTTTATTTGATTTCGGGTTTAACGTCCCCGTCAACACTATTAAGGTCATTTTGGAGATGTTGCTTCCAATTTTGTGGGACTTTTACCCAACATTGAGATGAACTGACATCTCAAGCCCTGCCGCCCAATGAAACAAAATGGGTTTATATGCATGGATGGTCCAACACACATCACTTGCCTGGGCAGGCTTAGAGCTTCTAAGCGGTTTGCCAGTACTCGTGTGCAGTCAATTTCAGCTCTGCATGGAAGCAGCATGCAGACCAATCTATTTCTTCAAGCCCTGATGGGCAGGGGGTTGGTGTTTTGTGTTTTACGTCCCACCAACAGGTAAGTTCATGCGGAGAAAGACCTTGGTTAAAAGCTAAACAAACTCGTTAGTGCAAAAATGTGCTAAGTGGTTTAGCGAGTATAAAGCTGCCCAACATTTTTTTCAGCAAAAATATTAGTATATGTATGTTTGCCATATTGAATAATCAAAGTTAACGTTATGTCAACTAACGACTTCATTAGTTTTGGAAATATGTTAGTATTGTTAAAGTATATACATGTATAAATTACAGCATGCTGAGGACAACTGCAAGCCACTAAGAAGATTTTAAACCCTTATCGTGCTGTTCACGACAGCCCCTACCTTTGTAAACTGTAGATCCAGATCAGATGGCTTCTGACAGCAAGATAAGGGTTAACCCTTATCTTGCTGTTCACAACAACCCCTATCTTTGCAAACAGTGTAGATCCCGATCAGATGGCTTCTGAAGAAGCCATCTGATCAGGATCTACACTGTATGGCATTCAGTTTACGCATTTGTAGCAATAAATTACATCAAGTAATTTGATTGGTTGATAGATAGAAATGGGTGTGGCTTAGATGAATATTCAGCAAGATAAGGGTTAAAAGTCTGACTGCAGCTCCCTTCAGCATGATATAAAATATGAATATAAAAATGTGCAAAAATAACAGCATTTTCAGAAAATAAATGAATTTCTGCAAGCATTACAGGTATTTATTAATATCTTTGACTACAAATTGACTGTTTTGTTTATAACGGGCCAATCAACACCAGTTTTGGTCATGGGAATTGTCCAGTTTACTCAAAAGCTAGGTTTAGATTTAAGTGTTTAACCAGTGAAGAAATTTTTGCCAGAAACAAACAAAACACTTTTTGAATCAGCAGAGTGGAGAGAATGACTGCATAATCAATCTTCACAAATGATTGTTGCCATTAGTGGGCAGGAATCAAAGCCACAACCTTCTAATCACTATAAGGCCCCCGTCCATCGGGGCTTGAAGAAATATATCGGTTGCATGTTGCTTCCATGCAGAGCTGAAACCGACCACACATGAGTACTGGTTAATGGCTTAGAGAATCTAAGCCTGCCCAGGTGAAGAGGTGCGAGTCAGACTGTCCATACTTATAAACCCTATTGGTTTCATTGGACAACAGGGCTTGAGATGTCATTTCATCTCAATGCCGGGTAAAAGTCCTACAAAATTGGAAGCAACGTCCCCAAAATGACCTGTACAGTGTTGACGGGGACATTAAACCTCAAATCAAACAAAAACAAATTCTAATCACAAGTTAGGTGCATATCCTGCTAACCTGGGCTGTTTGTTTTGTTTAATTTGAAATTTAACGTCCCCATCAACACTATTTAGGTCATTTTGGAGACTTTGCTTCTAATTTTGTGGGACTTTTATCTGAAAATGAGATGAAATGACATCTCAATCCCTGCCACCCAATGAAACAAACATGGTTTATATCAGCATGGACGGGCTTTTCAATTCTGCTTCTGAATCCATGATAAAAATTCATCATATGAACTAGTCCATGATATGAAGACCCCACCCCCTATACCCCACTTTATATAGAGAAAACGGTGTTTACGGGGTACACATTATTTTTCTTTCTTTTTCTCCAAGACATAGGTTGTGGGTACTCGTTAGAACTGAGGCGGTTCTAACGAGCACCCACGACCTATGCTTGCAGTAATTATAAGAAAAATAACAGGGATTTTCATCAGAAAAGTAGCCATTACGGAGATGAGAAACATGCACTATGTCACACGGGTGTGTTATCGTAATGTAAAATCGTGCAACTCAAAAAGCTGAAAATTGAGGAGGAGTGTGGTATACTGAAATATTCAGCATGGTGGGGGTTAAGCTTCAAGAATAATGAAGGATTTCCTTTTGAGAAAATAGCTTGCAGAAAAACACTGGTTTGAAAATCAAATGCACAAAATCAAAATATACAAAACCAATAATGCAAAACAAATGCAGCTTTTGCCATGCAAAGCGAATAAAACATACATTAATTGGCATCACAGTAATTTATTCACTTCATATTTTTAATGTAAATTGTATTTTGCAAGATGAACAACCTTTAAACATCCCAGTTGCTACAGTCAACCCTCTTTATACTGACATTCGTTATAACGGCAAACGGCTCGTTGTAAGGTAATATGAATGGAATGGCTTTTTAGCGAAAGGCTTAGCCTCGGTTCCGAGTGGAGTGGGTTTACCTCGGGTAAGAAATGCACTAATCGAGTCCATTGAAAAAGATTCTTGTAATCTAATACTCCAAGAAACAAATGTAATAGATATTTGTTAGAATCGCCTCACCGTCCAAGAAACAAATATTATAGATATTTGTTAGAATCGCCTCGGTGAGGCGATTCTAACAAATATCTATAACATTTGTTTCTTGGAGGAGGCGATTCTAACAAATATCTATAACATTTGTTTCTTGGAGTATTAGATTACACTGAGGCGATTCTAACAAATATCTATAACATTTGTTTCTTGAAGTATTAGATTACACCAAGGCGATTCTAACAAATATCTATAACATTTGTTTCTTGGAGTATTAGATTACACTGAGGCGATTCTAACAAATATCTATAACATTTGTTTCTTGGAGTATTAGATTACACCAAGGCGATTCTAACAAATATCTATAACATTTGTTTCTTGGAGTATTAGATTACACTGAGGCGATTCTAACAAATATCTATAACATTTGTTTCTTGGAGTATTAGATTACACCAAGGCGATTCTAACAAATATCTATAACATTTGTTTCTTGGATTACAACTGAGGCTATTATAACAAATGTCTATAACATTTGTTTGTCTATAACATTTGTTTCTTGGAGTATTTGATTACACCAAGGTGATTCTAACAAATATCTATAACATTTGTTTCTTGGAGTATTAGATTTCAACGAGGCGATTTTAACAAATATCTATAACATTTGTTTCTTGGAGTATTAGATTACAACTGAGGCGATTCTAACAAATGTCTATAACATTTGTTTCTTGGAGTATTAGATTACAAGAAAATAATGTTATAATGGGGAGAAGGCATTTTATTACATATATTCATAACTGGGATTCTTTATCATGGCAAATTCTTTATAACGGCACAATATTAGAGAACAAATACCATCGTTATAACGAGGGTCCTCTGTACTTTCTTAACTACAAAATATAAGTCAGGAAATAAGCTTGAGGGGGAAGTGGGAGAAAAAGTCTCCTAAAAGGTTCAAACTTCTCCCAGTTTTTGAGCTGAAGACATATTTGAGTGAGTGAGTGAGAGTTTGAGTTTTACATCTCATCAACACTAAGGTCATATGGAGACGGGACCTTAGTTTAAAGACTCATCCGAAAGTCTGGAGAAGCCCAGGATCGATCCTGCGATCTCCGGTTTACAAGGCAAGAAGAATAACCACTACACCATGGAGGCTTCTGATAAGACCTATTGGAAAACAAGTAGTTGTCTGTGGGAGAGAAATCACTTTTCCTAAATTTCTGGGCAAGCTTAATGTATTCCATCTTGCCTGACAGGCAAGCAATCAATATCCTAAAAGGGGACACAATGTACATTTGAAATCATCTTATCATATAAATATGACCCTATTGAATACGTATGAAGGAGCAGTCTGATCAGGGACTACACTGTTTGCCATTCCCTTAGCACCTATTGGCCGCCTTGCAGGATTGAAGAACATATTTGTTAAAATTTTAAGAAAATTACAGCAAATCCTCAAGGTGTCCAAATTTTTAGGATTTTTACGGTATTCCTACTTATCTGCGGTAAAAATCTTAAAAGTTTGGACATCTTGTGGACTTGCTATTATTCTCCTAAAATTTTAACAAATTTGTTTCAAGATCCAGCAAGGTGCCCGAAAAGTGCAGGTGGAACGGCAAACAGTATAGATCCTGATCAGACTGCTCCTTTAGGTACCTTACATAAAGGAGGGTCACTTGTGTTGAGTATTGTTACTTGTTGTGGTAAATCATTAGCTTTATAGTCACACTAGAAATGTGTCAATACAACACAAATGCCCCCACCGAGGGGCCATCCTCACTCAGAAACAAGCATTTTGGAAAAATAATGATGATGAAAAAGTGCCATTAACTTCCATAATAATTAACGGATTTTACCCAAATTGACCTTGAACTATATTTTATGATTATATACCTGTGGATAAAATATGAATCCAATACACTAATCATTTCAATATATATGGAACATAAACCATTTTTCGTACATGCGAATGGGATGATGGAAGTTGACAAAGGACCGTAACTCTCATAATAATTGGTTGCATTTTACCCTGAATCAAACTTGACCTATATTTTATGATTAATATACATCTCACCGCCGTAGGTTCGAGCCTCGCTCGGGCCACGTGTGAGACGCCAAGTTCTGCATCGGAAGGTCAGGTGGTTTTTCTCCGGGTACTCCGGTTTTCGCCCACCTCTGATTAACGATCGGCTCGATATGAGTGAAATAATCTTGAAAGGGCCGTAAAACCCAAACCAAAAAAAAAAAAAAAAAAAAAAAAAAATGATTAATATACACCTTTGTCTAAAATATGAATCCAAAACACTCATTTTTTTTAAAGATATTGAACGGCAAACCTTGCTTTTTGGACATACAGATGGAACAGTCATACGGGCAGCAAAGATACTGTATGCCTCCACCCTCTGCACCCCTACAACTGAAAATGGCATGGGCATAACGATGTGTCATCATGTCTTGCAAAACCAATGATTTACCTCCCCTAAACTAATACATTTGTACAGTTATTTCTACAGAAAAACGTCTAACAGTGCACAACAAACCACCATCACCACTAAATACAACTGTGGAATTTTAACATCTACAGTGAAGTTCCGCTATTACGACCATCTAAAATTAAGACTTATTCTGCTTTAAAAAGCTTATTTAGAAAGGTGCAGTTATTCTTTCTTCATGTGTTCTGCATACAATGTCCTCTGATCAGGGACCACCTTTGAGGACTGTTCAAAAGTGGTCTTAAAGACCACTTTTGAACAGTCCCAAAGGTGGTCTTAATAAAGAAATTTTACTGTATTTGTGTTTGTAAGTTCATAAATATAATTTATCAAAGATCTATGGAGACTGGGCTGTTCAAACGGCTGTAATATAAGGGGAATGGGAACACCTTCAGGGGAGACAACTTCTGCAAAAGTATTTTTGCGTTTTTGTTGTTTTTGACTTAATCATTATGCTAACACATCGGTGTGAGATAGTGCGTTCTTTCATGTATCAAAAATATTATTTTTCTGCTGAATATTTGTGCCATTTTTCTTATTAATGCCCCAAACACAGGCTGTGGGTGCTCGTTAGAACCGCCTCATTGAGGCAGTTCTAAGGAGTACCCACAACCCATATCTTGGAACAAAAATAAGAAAAATAATGTATCTCCCTGTAAACCCCACTTTTCTCTTTATAAAGTTGGGTTTACAGGGGTACTTATTACACAAGACTTGTTGACAGATGCTTCTCCTGCTTCTGTTATTTAAAAACTGCATGCCAGCATGGCCCCCGCCCATCGGGGCTTGAAGAAATAGATGGGCTGCATGATGCTTCCACGCAGAGCGGAAAGCAACCGCACATGAGTACTGGTGAACCGCTTAGAGGATCTAAGCCTGCCCAGGCAAAGCATATAAACCCTATTGGTTTCATTGGGCGGCAGGGCTTGAGATGTCATTTCATCTCAATGTCGGGTAAAAGTCCCACAAAATTGGAAGTAACGTCTCCACAATATCTTTTACAGTATTGACAGGGATATTAAACCTTTAATCAAACAAAGCATGCCGGGTAATTTTCATGTGCAAAGAAAGCTCTTTTAAAAGAACTTTCAAATGAAGCGCAAAATCCAATGGCCACTGTAAAATAATTGCAAGTATATCTTAAAAGTCAGCCTCGGTAGCTAAGTCGGATGCCCATCGGACTTGTGATCAGGAGGATGCCGGTTCGATACCTGCAGAGGTCAGCAACCCTCTTTCGTGGAGATTGCTCATCAAATCTCTCTCTTCCGCTGATTCAAGAGGGGCAGTTGTCAGTTTCTGGCGAAAGAATGTGCACTGTACTGGTTAACCGCTTACGTATAAGCCAGCCCAGGAAAAGTGTGGATAGGTAAACTGACTGGCTCAAAAATGACCTAAAATAGTGTTAACTGGGTCGTTAAAACTTCAATACAAACAATTCAAGCAAAGTATATCTTAAAGGCAGCAATCCTTCAAATTTGTAAAGATGACGAGTTATCGTCCAAGCTGAGATAAGGATAGGAGCAGAAATCAGAAAATGAACAAAGGTAATTATTTCAAATAATGCCGAAATGATCTGAAACAGCTTTGTTTTGAAGAAATGAAACATAGGACTTGTAAGATGGATTGAATATAAACTGGAGAAAATTCAACAGCAAAGAATAGAGGCAATAGCTTTGAAGCAAGTAAATAAGCACAAACAAAACAACATTTTCGTGAAATGAACTCTTTCAACCTTGGAGACTGGTGCAGCTACCTATGCAAAGCAAACAGTGTTGATCCAGAAAAGACAGCTAAAAAGAGCTGTATCATCAAAATCAACATTGTTTACCAGCCTCTTGACCCATACAATGCCAATCAAAATTGTTGTCCGTTTTGTCGTCTGCTTTTTAGTCTGCTGGTTACTTTAAAGATCATTGCTGCAAACATTGTGGACCCAGATCAGACTGCTCCTCTAGAAGCAGTCTGATCTGGGTCCACACTGTTTGCCTGTATACCAAAATATTTTCTAAAAGTTTACAAGAAGATTCAGCAGACGACATTAACAGACGACATAAACAGATGCAATTTTTCTCGTCAACATAAGGGTTGATGATGCTGACCTATTCACAAGAATGGACTAGTCCAAATTTAAAGCTGGAAGAGTCCATTCTGGGTTGAAAGGGTTACAGGTGCAATATGTAACACTACGGTGGAGTGCAAAAACTGAAACAACAAAACAAACAAGCTTGGTTGCTACTGGCTACAGTCACATGACAATTACCCAGAATGCAAGTGCAAGTGTTTTGTGCAGCCCACCCATGAACGTATTGAGAACATAATTAAAAACTCCTGTGAATTCATTGATTTATAACCTTTTGAACCTTTGTCCTGCTGAACAAAAATACACATAACCTTTTGAAAACAGAGTAAAAACAGATCAGATGGCTCCATCTGATCAGTATCTACACTGTTGGATTTTCAATTTGTGAATTTGTAAGAATCAATTTATATCAATTAAATATGATTGGTTGAAAGTCAGAAATGGGTGTGGCTAAATAAATTTATTCAGCAGGACTAGAATTAATAACATTTTTAAACTTTTTTTTGGACAATAATGACTGGTCAGTTTTGCATGTACATTTTTGATGACTATGATGTTTCTCAAATTCAGTTATATCTGAACTGACCCATGTAACAATAAAAGAAAACGCCTCCACGTAAACAAGCCTATATAATTTTGTTCCCCTTGAACCCCACTTGTAGGTAGTAAAACTGGGGTTTACAGGGGTAAACCTTATTTTTCTTATTTCTGCTCTAAAATATAGATTGTGGTTACTCGTTAGAACCGCCTCGATGAGGCGGTTCTAACGTGTACCCACAATCTATATTATGAGCAGAAATAAGAAATATATCGCAATTTTTTGTCTTAAAATTTTCGTTTTCTTGGGGGTAAAGTTTACAATGTATTTGTATAGGTGTGTTTTCCTCATATAAGCTTCAAGCTTCTGATGATCTTGTTCAAAGACAGTCTTGCCAGAGCTTTCACTGCAGAAGTACACTAATAACATCGGCGTGATGTCACTTCCACTGAGGTCTGTTGTTTTCAGACGTGAAAGCTAAGGTTTTCTGCTATAATGAACTTACCCGATGTGCACAAAAAATATTCTGAATCCATCTTAAGGGGAACGGGAACACCTGGCAAGTTGTTCTGCTATTTTTCAAAGGGAGAAAACTTTTGCTTTTCTATAAGCCATGTCCCACTGAAAAAGAGATCTACTCTTAAAGGAAAGAATTTGCTCCTCAGGAGCAAATTCTTTAAGAGTTGACCCCTATTGACATGGGAGAAAAAATTTTTTTGCAGGAGTTGCCTCCCCTGAAGGTGTATCAATTCCCCTTAAGACACAAAGAAAACTGCATCAAAAATGTAGTCCATTTAAGTCATCTGCTCATCTTGCAAACTTCCTATGAAAAATTTTGCATACAGGCAAAACAGCATAGATGGACCCTTATCAGATGCCTACTTTAGTGTTTTTATACATATGAAAACTTCATCAAGATATTCCATAAAAGGCCAAAAACAATTTTTCACATCCATTAAGGGCAGATAACTCAAGATCAAGGATGGTCAGAGTGGTGATCCTTGGCCACAATATGCTTCCTTTAGTGGTCTGTATATCTGTGAAGTTTCATCGAATCATCCATATATTTCATTTAGTAAAGGAATAAGGGTCCAAAAACCATTCAATGGGAATTGTTAATGGCCGTAACTCGGTCAAATGTCAACGGATTTTGCCCATCAACAACCCCAAACCACACATACCCAATACCAATCTATACACAAAATTTGAAGAAAACCTATGAAAAAATACTCAAGTTATCGATCTGTAACGCCCCAAAATCACTTTTTAGTAACAGACAAGGGCCAGAACGCTGTCAAAAGTTGACAGATTTTGCCAATTAACAATCCCAGACACACATCCGTGGTATAAATGTGTATGCCAAAAATTAAAAAAAAAATCTGTGAAAAATACTCCAAGTTATCGATCAGAAAGTGTGCGGATGGATGGACAGACATACGGATGGACAGACACTGGAGGGTTATCTCATAATACCCCACCACTATCATGTAGTGGGATGAAAAGTTTGCAAGAACATAAACAGACAAATTTTCGGATGCAGTTTTTTTTTGCTATGTATGTGTTTGATTTTTACAACCCATCAACAACTTAGGTCATAGGGAGATGGAACCTCAGTTTAAAAGTCATCTGTAAATCTGTTTTTTCTTGGTGTCTTAAGGGGAAGGGGAACACCTGGCAGGTTATTCCGCCATTTTTCATAGGGAGACAACTTTTGGGACTTCCTGTTTGCTTTTCTATCTATAAGCTCTGTCCCACTGAAAAAGGGATCTACTCTTAAAGGAAAGAATTTGCTCCTCAGGAGCAAATTCTTTCCTTTAAGAGTTGACCCCTATTGACATAGGAGACAAAAATAGTTTTGCAGGAGTTGCCTCCCCTGAAGGTGTATCGGGTTAGCTACACTATAAAGTATGGGTGGCAGGCTTTCTATTTGTATGGTATACTTTTGATTCCAGATTAATTGCTACAGAACTGCATGCTATTTTCAAAACCATGCAACTTTTAATGTCAAATAATATATATAATAGTTAATTTACAAAACCAAAATCAAATATTCAAACCCCTACCCCACCCACTAGACTCACTCCTACTGGGAGCAGTGAGAGGGTGATGGTAATAGATACTTTAGGAGGCCTTTTTCTTTGTTTCTTTTTTTTCCCCATTTTTGAGTTTAACCCATGGTATACTGGTGAACTCTTCCACTGCTATATGTTGGTAAAGTTCATTTATCATTTAAGGGGTGTCAGGCCTTTTTTTCCTATTTTATTCTATTTTTGATGGAAAATTCTGCTAGCAAATAGAGCAGGCCCTGATCAGACACCACATTTTGCAGCATCTGAGCTGGGCCTGCACTGTTTGCCTAGGTACCCCATTAAGGGGTTTCCAGCATACAATGTGTTAATAGCCCAGTCAACAATTTTTAGGTCAAGCCCAGCTGGTCAGTTATCTAGCAATGTTTTTCCTGGGTAGGCTTATACATAAGCAGTTAACCAGTACAGTGACGATTGCTTGGCCAGAATCTGACAACTGTCTTACTTGAATCAGCAGAATGGAGAGAATGACCATAGAAATCATTTCATAATCAATTTCCATCAAAGAATTTTGACGTTTTCTCAATGAAAGAATTTTGCTGACCGGTAAAATGTGGTGGTAACATATACTGCGGCAGAGGAACATTCAATGAAAGCATTTGCTGACCAGTAAAATGTGATGGTAACAGATACTGCGGGAGGCAGAGGAACATTAAAAGAAGGTTTCATAGGTGCTCGGTACAAATCGAAAAATGTTATCACAGGGATTATTGTAAAAAAAAAAAGAGTTTTTCTGAGGGTTTAAGTACTTCTGTGGGCACCATATTTGGGCAGAACTTTTGCTTTCTCACATGTCCTGAATACTGAATTCAACTCGGGTGTCCATGACTGAAGTTCATCGGTCAAACTACTTGAAACGAGACATGAAAATAAGTCAAACAACCTGTCTTGTCCAACTCACCAGTATCAAATCTCAGGATTACAAAGCAATGCAACATAGAGCATTTCTTCGTAAGCTAAATATATCATTTAAGCCCCGCCAAGCGAATTTGGGTCTTCGAGCATTCCGTCATGACAAATTTTAACTGCGCATGCCCAGCCATTCAGAGGGGTCAGGGATATGGCTTTCTGTCTGAAGGTTCCTCTTGATTCACTGCTTGTATGAGCGAGCAGCAAAGGTTCTGGCGAGACTGCGCGGATGCGCAGGCTCGCCTGAACCTTCGCTGCTCGTATAGGCGATAAGTACCAAAATCACTTGACGGGGCCCATTTTTCTCCAGACATAGATTGTGGGTGCTTGTTATAACTGCTTCATTGAGGCAGCTCTATTTTTTGATGACAAAATTGGAATTATAAGGAATGAATTATCATTTTTTGTGGATTTTATCGATGTTTGAACACTGGCGAATCTCTCACAACCTGCATGAAGCTTGAAGGGCTTCATGTTAAGTTTGTGAGTGATTCACTGAAATTCATTCCTACAATAAACCCCCGTTTCCTCCCTATAAATTGAGGTTTCACAGGTGTTACTTACACGGACTTGTGTAACCTGAAGCTGATGAACACTGAACATGTGATTATGACGTAACACAAATGACCTCCCTTAAACATGTCAATAATGCAGCAAAACTGACCAGTCTAAAGTCTCCTTAATAAAAAAAAACATTAAACCAAATACACCATCAAAGTAGTTTGCATAGAGTCCTATATACGTACCCTCCCTGACCGGCGCCACCGAACGGCTCAAAAAGGGACGATTGGTTTGAGAAAAATGAGCTAGGTCCTGGAAAGCCTGAAAAGGAATCTGCAAATAGGGATCCATTTTGAAACGGGGCTCCTCGGCCTACAATTAAATAAGAATATCGTTACAAAACACATCATGGCCCAGGTGTTCAAAGCTTTGTTAGCTTAACGAATCTGTTAACAGTAGACAAACAAAATCGTATTAGATACATTAATATTTTTGCTGCAAAAAAATGTGAGTGGCTTTTGCAATGCAAAAGCCACTCACTTTTTTGTCAGCAAAAATACACTGATAATACACAAAGCACTGATATTTTTGCTGAAAAAAAATATAAGTGGCTTTTGCAAGGCAAAATCCACTCACTTTTTTGTCAGCAAAAATATCAGTAAAAATTTATCAGTGTGTTTGTTTGTTTGAATGACTGAAGTTTTAATGTAATGATAACTAACGATTTACTAGCCAGCTTTGAACTATTGGGCTCTACAGAATTGCCAGCAAAGAAAGCACATGTAAACTACGGCTGACATCTGTTTGAAACTCAATTCAAAATATTTTCTGCAATATTTGAATATGATAGCCACTGCACCACAGAACTCCATTTTATGTGAACTGAAATCTGTGTGATTACGAATGAGTTTAAGTGTGAACTAGACTGGCTAGTGTTACTTTTATCAGACTTTACTCCCTTGTAAAAGAAACAACATGCAACCAATCAAAGCTGCCTAAACAAAATTACTGGTTCTAGTGTTCTGCTGTTCTTCAGGGAAAACTGGGAACTGGTCAACCATTGTGAGACTACAGCTGACTGGTTCCAAGCATCTGTAGTCAGGACTGGTCAGGCTATGGTTGACTGGTTCCTAGCAAAATCAGGGGTGTCAGCTTGTGTTTTCCTCAAAATTTATTTGGAAAAAAGCTGAACTTTTTGAAAACAGCGTAGGCCCATTTCAAGAAAACTACTCTAGTCTGGCTAGTAAATGCTCAAATGCACTCTATCCCTATTCACAAGGGAGACAACAATATTCTTGAAATGGTCAACTCCCATGAGAGATACACTTTCATGTAAAGAATCTCCATCTTTAACCCATTTTGTACCGGAAACCCCCAAACAGAATGCGGCGTCTGATCAGGGCCTATACTGTTTGCAAAAAGTTCAGCTATTTTCTAAATAAATTTTGAAGAAAACATAAGCTGACACCCCTAAATTTTGAAATGGACTCCTGCTATATATAAGGAGGAAGATTACATTTGGTATAAAATGGGTTAATATTCTTGTCCACCTTATCAATAAGGGTCTTCTCATAGAGGGAAGAGTAGACCCCATGGGCACAAATTATTCCTGCACGAGCATATCCTTTTCAGAGGGGCCAAATTTACAGAAGCGATGCATCTCTTTTCAAATATTTCAGTAAGTATTGCAGGTAAATCTATCCTCAAAAGCTGGCCATGTTTTGGGTTTTGATTGGTGTTTAATGACCCAGCTAACAATTTAAAGGTCATACTGAGCTGGTCAGCTTACCTAACAACACTTTTCCTGAGCAGGCTTACACATAAGCTGTTTACTAGAACAGTGCCCATTCTTCCGCCAGAAACTGACAGCTACCCTTCTTGAATCAGCCAATGGGAGAGAATGACCATAGAAAATATTTCATGGTCAGACTCCATGAAAAAATGTTGCCAGACTGGCAGGAATTGAACCTGTGACCTCCTGTCACCAGCCAGATGTGCAACCCAGTAAGCCACTGAGGCCAGCTTAGGCCATGTATATCATATTGTCCGCACCAAAAGAAGTCCAAACTTTCATGTTAATTTTTGGACGGTGCTTCAGAAACAAAAGTTCTGCCAAGAGCCATGCTGTACTCATGATTATAGTTGACACAAATGTTAATTGACTGACAAATAGACAAACAAACAGACAATTGAATGGATGAAAAACCTGGACTATGTATTGCACCCTGCTAAATGTGTTAAAAAGAATAGAGTTGTCAGAAGACAACATAGCTCGACTTTGGGGACCTAAGCTGGATGAAGGTAAGTTATCAAAAATGAAATTTTTCTTCTATAGTGCACCAGAAAACTTTGACCAAAAACTTCAACATAAAATTTCTAAGTCCATGATTTTGACCTCAAGGTCACTGAGGGGGTGGGGCTGGTACTGTGCGAAACTTTAGACCAATATGTAACATCAGTTCAAGAAGTAACTAAATCCATCAAGTGGTTTTAGAGATATAGAGCAATAGAAAACTTTAACATAAAATTTCTAAGTCCGTGACCGTGACCTTGGCTTCAAGGTCACTGAGGGGGATGGGGCTGGTACTGTGCAAAACTTTAGGCCAATATGTAACATCAGTTCAAGAAGTAACTAAATCCATCAAGTGGTTTTAGAGATATAGAGCAACAGAAAACTTTAACATAAAATTTCTAAGTCTGTGACCTTGGCTTCAAGGTCACTGAGGGGGATGGGGCTGGTAATGTGCGAAACTTCAGACCAATATGTAACATCAGTTCAAGAAGTAACTAAATCCATCAAGTGATTTTAGAGATATAGAGCAATAAAAACTTTAACCAAAAGCTTTAACTTTGAGTGACGTACACATATACGTATGCGCCAATGCCAACACCAGTGTGACTGCTATAGCTCTTCTGTACTTTAGTACAAGCGAGCTAAAAATTAGTCATAATTTTAGCTGTTCTTGATAGCTGAATTTCAATGTTCATGATAATTACAGTACTAAATGCAGTAATTACAGGTTTTAAATTTTACAAGTTTCATATGACTGTCTAAATCTTTTCTCTATACTTTTAAATTGATCTTTTGTACCCAATTTAACTAAATGTTTGGTCACCTCAACTCCTAAACATACTTGTTCTTAAATAATAACAAGAATACTACCTGGTGTTTTATTTTTTGTTTGTATTGGAGTTTAACGGCCCAGTCAACACTATTTTAAGGTAATTTTTGAGCTGGTCAGTTTACCTATCCAGACTTTTCCTGGGCAAGCTTATACTTAAGTGTTTAACAATTACAGTGTACATTCTTTCCCCAGAAACTGCCCTTCATGAATCAGCGGAAGGGAGAGAATGACCGTAGAAAAGATTTCATGATCAATCTCCACGAAAGAATGTTGCCGACCCTGGCAGGTATCAAACCCGTGTCCTGATCGCCAGTCAGATGTGCATACGACTGAGCTACCGAGGCTGGTATACTACCGAATGTTGTGTCTACAAATAGCTGGATGAGTGGCAAACAGCAAGGAGCCCCCACATTCTGCAGTGTCCTTTGGGTCTTCACTAAACAGTGTAGACATTGATGAAACATTGCATTCTGCAGTTGTTTGTTTTGGAGTTTAACAGCCCAGTCGACACTATTAAGATCATTTTGAGCCACTAAGTTTACCCATGCATATTTGTCCTGGGCAGGCTTCTAGAAAGTGGTTAATCTGTGCAGTGAATGTTCTTTCCACAGACACTGACAACTGCTCTTCTTGAATCAGCGGAAGGGAGAGAACGACTGCAGAAAAGATTTCACAATAAATCTCTAAGAAAGAATGTTGCCGACCCCAGCCAACTAAGGGCGCGGTGCGGTAATTAGGGCGAATACGGTAGATACACATGTACACTGTAATGCTGGTGATATCTCAATTTCTTGCACACCGGATTTTACCCTGGGATAGAAATTTATGTTCTGACCCTGGTGTTCCGACCCCAAATCGAATATAATCCCGTGTTTGATAAATGCACTGGTTGATTACGACCTCATATGCGCCGTCGTTAAGGTTGACGTCACAGCACATGACGTGACGTCACTCAACATTCCTGCAGTGTCAATATAATATGGCGGACGTTGGTAACCGAAGTGACTGCAGCATTAAAATCCGCGCTAAGAAATGGAAGGTATGCAAGAAAAAGAATCCAATATGGGTGTGAGGGGTGGATAGAAAAATCCGTCCCTAGGGATCACTGTCCGGCATCACTCGGCAAGCCTCGTGATGCCGGACAGTGTCCCTCGGGACGGATATTTCCATCCATCCCTCACACCCATACAAGATTCTTATAATCTGACACTCTCAGTACCATTAATAAAGCCTGCATGAAATACCTGTGAAAAACTCAGCAAATGGGTCCCGGCCACCGAAAAATTCTCTGAATACATCTTCTGGATCTCGGAAATGAAATCCAAACCCTCCAATGTCGTCGTAGTCAAACCCGTTCTCGTGGTAATGTCCACCGCCACCCGTCAAACCGTCTTTGCCATATTTGTCGTATATGTCGCGTTTCTTTTCTGGAATAAAGGAAATTATACCATCAGTCATGACAAGAAAAATCGAACCCACAATATGCCAATCACAACAATTGTCGTCTGCTTTGTCATCTGCTGGTAACTTTATAAGTCATTTTTGTGAACAGTGTGGACTTAGATCAAACTGCTCAGTCTGGTTAGGGTCTACACTGTTTGCCTGTATGCAAAAAATATGTTTGAAAAGTTTGCAAGACTGTGCAGCAGAGGACATAAACAGACAACATTTTCAGATGCAGTTTTTACGTTTAGCAATATATCAGCTCTAACAATGAACTGTTAAGTAATGAATAACTGTTTTGAGGTCAGTTGTACACAAGATCAAATCAAAGGTGCATAGCTCGAGTGATTTGTTTACTTACAACTTACCAACAAACTGTAATTTACGTCTCCACATTTCACTACTAACACTGATCTACAGTAAAATTCCGCTATTAAGAACACCTAAAATTAATACTAATTCTGCTATAAAAAGCTTATTTAGTAAGCTGCAGTTATTTTTTCTTTGTGTTTTCTGTGTAGTGTCCTCTAGTCAGAGACCACCTTTGGGACTGTTCAAAAGTGGTCTTAAAGACCACTTTTGAACAGTTCCAAAGGTGGTCTTAATATAGGAATTTTACTGTATTTCAATTCTAAGGCAGTAAAATCGACAATAATTTCGTTCTTTTTATCAAATTCTCCCAACTTTCCGCTGTTGTTAGAAGAAATCGCACCAGCTTTATTGACTGTAATGCATACAAGTCCTTTTGAAACATTTTTAATGCAAGAAAATGAAGTTACACCAGCTTACGTCAATGAATTCTACGAGTGACGTCGTAAAATTGTGGTGTGATGCATCACCCTCTTCTGCCCAATGCATACCTGCCAACACTCCCGATTTGGGCGTGACACTCACGATTTATTGTGCGTCTCATCCCCCCACGATCGTTTTTTGAAAACGGCCCAAATCTCACAAATTTTAATGCATCTAACGCTGAGATCAAAACCGGCGATACCGGCGAACTGGTTATTATCAGCTTATCTGAATCGCTATTGTATGCAATTAAAGCCGTGACACAGCATTATTGGAAAATCACCTCAAGGTCACAGGTATAATTGGGCTATCAATAGACGGATCCAATGTTTTGACACGTGACCTTGTTTACATGTCATTGCGCATGCGCAAAATTACTTTTCCTTTTGATAACGATCTTTCGTGGTTGGCAAAAAGCCTCTGGTTCCATATAAACACGTTGTAAATAGGTTTAATATTACGGGCATATTTTAGTTGACTGTCACAGAAAAGCGATTGAATTATACTTTAAATAAGTAGATAAATATATTTTAGAGTTCCTTCATGCATCTTCCGTGTTTAATCATACGTTTTGCGCATTTTTATTACAAATAATTAAGACCGTCCCGCCTCGTTACCTGTATAAGTTTAACAGGTAATTTAATCATAAAAACATCCTCAAATCTTCCAGAAACCAATAATAACTAGCTAAGACATGTCTATTTTAAAAGTTTAAAGGTCAATTTTGTCGTTTCCATTCCAAACAAAATACAAGTTAAGAGAAAATAACATCGCATTTACAATGGTGATAAACGGCCAAAGACTTTTTTGCCCACCACCGGTAAGTCCCGGCAAATAGTATTATTGAGCGATGACGTAGTGTTTGGATGTGTCTATAGCAAATCTATTACTAGAATTTGTTTTTCTACAAAAACACAGATGTCTCCCCCGTTTTTGACTGCTAAGTATAACCTTGACATTGGAGGTATTGAGCTGGGTCTTGTGTGCAACACATCATCTAATGAAGATGAACATTTCTGCATAGTAACTTTAAAAATGTTCATAGAAAAATAAAAAAGTTATTGGCTGTAAACAAAAAAAGCACTTTTTTACCTTTGACCTCTAAGTATGGCCTTGACCTTTGCGGTACAACACATCGTCTCATGATGGTTAACATTTCTGCCAAGTAATTTCATAATCCATCAAAGAATAAGGGAGTTATTGACTGTCCTTTTTTTTACCTTTGACCTCTAGGTATGACCTACACATTGGAGGTAATGCTAACAAATAAATCAAAGGACAATAACTTTTGAAAGGGGCATAATGCGGAGGAGAAAAAAATATGTGTCAGCTAATTTTCCATAGCGAATCCATATATGAAATTTCAAAACCCTAGCTTACACGGTTCTTAAGTTAATCTCGATGAAAAAAAAATACATGTCAGCTTATTTTCCATCAGGAACGCATATACTAAATTTCAAAACCATAGCATACATGGTTCTAAAGTTATGGAATGCATCACTTTTAGCATACATTACAATAGACACAAATTACCAAAATGACAAAGGGCCATAACTCAAATTTTGTCAAAAGTTAATCAGGTCATCTACTCATCACCACCAATCTTTTCATCAACTTTCAAGACTCTAGCTATAATAGTTTTTGAGATCTCTTGCTGACAAGATTTTATTAAAAAAACTTCAAAAGGCAATAACTCTTGAAAGAGGCATAATCCGGATGAGAAAAAAAATACGCATCAGCTTATTTTCCATCAGGAATGCATATATGAAATTTCAAAACAATAGCATATACAGTTCTAAAGTTATACTATGCATCACTTTTAGCATACATTGGGCACAAATTACCAAAATGACAAAGGGCCATAACTCACAAAGTATTTTTCGGAATTTTGTCAAAAGTTAAGCAGGTCATCTACTCATCAACACCAATCTACGTGTATTCACCAACATTCAAGGCTGTAGCTATAATAGTTTTTGAGATATTTTGCTGACAAGATTTTATTCAAAAAAAACTTTAAAGGGCAATAACTCTTGAAAGGGGCATAATCCGGATGAGAAAAAAATGCTTGTCAGCTAATTTTCCATCAGAAATGCATATATGAAATTTCAAAACCAAAGCATACACGACAAAGTGTTTTTCGGAATTTTGTCAAAAGTTAATCAGTCCATCCACTCATCACCACCATTATGTTCACCAACTTTCAAGGCTCTAGCTCCAATAGTTTTTGAGATATCTTGCTGACAAGATTTTATTAAAAAAAATTCAAAGGGAAATAACTCTTAAAAGGGGTATAATCCGGATGAGAAAAAAAATACGCGTCAGCTTATTTTCCATGAGGAATCAATATATGAAATTTCAAAACCATAGCATACACAGTTCTAAAGTTATGCTATGCATCATTTTTAGCATTCATTACAATGGGCACAAATTACCAAAATGACAAAGGGCCAGAACTCGCAAAGTATTTTTCGGAATTTTGTAAAAAGTTAATCAGTTCATATACTCATCACCACAAATATACTCAACAACTTTCAAGGCTCTAGATCCAATAGCGTTTGAGATATTTTGCTGACAAGATTTTATTAAAAAAATTTCAAAGGGCAATAACTCTTGATAGGGGCATAATCCGGACGAGGAAAAAAGTATGCGTCAGCTAATTTTCCATGAGGAATCAATATATGAAATTTCAAAACACTAGCATATACGGTTCTAAAGTTATGCTATGCATCACTTTTAGCATACATTACAATGGGCACAAATTACCAAAATGACAAAGGGCCATAACTCACAAAGTATTTTTCATAATTTTATCAAAAGTTAATCAGTTCATCTACTCATCACCAACAATATATTCACGAACTTTCAAGGCTCTAGCTCCAATAGTTTTTGAGATATCTTGCTGCCAAGATTTTATTTAAAAAATTTCAAAGGGGAATAACTTTTGAAAGGGGCATAATCCTGACGAGAAAAAAAATACGCGTCAGCTTATTTTCCATCAGAAATGCATATATGAAATTTCAAAACTATAGCATACACGGTTCTAAAGTTATGCTATGCATCACTTTTAGCATACATTACAATGGGCACAAATTACCAAAATGACAAAGGGCCATAACTCACAAAGTGTTTTTCGGAATTTTGTCAAAAGTTAATCAGTCCATCCACTCATCACCACCATTATGTTCACTAACTTTCAAGGCTCTAGCTCCAATAGTTTTTGAGATATCTTGCTGACAAGATTTTATTAAAAAAAAATTCAAAGGGAAATAACTCTTAAAAGGGGCATAATCCGGATGAGAAAAAAAATACGCGTCAGCTTATTTTCCATGAGGAATCAATATATGAAATTTCAAAACCATAGCATACACAGTTCCAAAGTTATGCTATGCATCATTTTTAGCATTCATTACAATGGGCACAAATTACCAAAATGACAAAGGGCCAGAACTCGCAAAGTATTTTTCGGAATTTTGTAAAAAGTTAATCAGTTCATATACTCATCACCACAAATATACTCAACAACTTTCAAGGCTCTAGATCCAATAGCGTTTGAGATATTTTGCTGACAAGATTTTATTAAAAAAATTTCAAAGGGCAATAACTCTTGATAGGGGCATAATCCGGACGAGGAAAAAAGTATGCGTCAGCTAATTTTCCATGAGGAATCAATATATGAAATTTCAAAACACTAGCATATACATTTCTAAAGTTATGCTATGCATCACTTTTAGCATACATTACAATGGGCACAAATTACCAAAATGACAAAGGGCCATAACTCACAAAGTATTTTTCATAATTTTGTCAAAAGTTAATCAGTTCATCTACTCATCACCACCAATATATTCACGAACTTTCAAGGCTCTAGCTCCAATAGTTTTTGAGATATCTTGCTGCCAAGATTTTATTTAAAAAATTTCAAAGGGGAATAACTTTTGAAAGGGGCATAATCCTGACGAGAAAAAAAATACGTGTCAGCTTATTTTCCATCAGAAATGCATATATGAAATTTCAAAACTATAGCATACACGGTTCTAAAGTTATGCTATGCATCACTTTCAGCATACATTACAATGGGCACAAATTACCAAAATGACAAAGGGCCATAACTCACAAAGTATTTTTCGGAATTTTGTCAAAAGTTAATCAGTTCATCTACTCATCTCCAACAATCAATTCACCAACTTTCAAGGCTCTAGCTCCAATAGTTTTTGAGATATCTTGCTGACAATATTTATTAAAAAAAATTTCAAAGGGCAATTACTCTTGAAAGGGGCATAATCTGGACGAGAAAAAAAATACGTGTCTGCTAATTTTCCATGAGGAATCCATATATGAAATTTCAAAACCCTAGCATACACGATTCTAAAGTTATGCTATGCATCACTTTTAGCATACATTACAATGGGCACAAATTACCAATATGACAAAGGGCCATAACTCACAAAGTATTTTTCGGAATTTTGTCATAAGTTAATCAGTTCATCTACTCATCTCCAACATTCTATTCACCAACTTTCAAGGCTCTAGCTCCAATAGTTTTTGAGATATCTTGCTGACAAGATTTTATTTAAAAAATTTCAAAGGGCAATAACTCTTGAAAGGGGCATAATCCGGACGAAGCTTATTTTCCATTAGGAATCAATATATGAAATTTCAAAACACTAGCATACACGGTTCTAAAGTTATGCTATGCATCACTTTTAGCATACATTACAATGGGCACAAAGTACCAAAATGACAAAGGGCCATAACTCACAAAGTATTTTTTCGGAATTTTGTCGAAGTTAATCAGTTCATCTCCTCATCACCACCAATATATTCACCAACTTTCAAGGCTCTAGCTCCAATAGTTTTTGAGATATCTTGCTGACAAGATTTTATTAAAAAAATTTCAAAGGGCAATAACTCTTGAAGGGGACATAATCCGGACGAGAAAAAAAATACGCGTCAGCTAATTTTCCATGAAAGGGGCATAATCCGGACGAAGCTTATTTTCCATGCGGAATCAATATATGAAATTTCAAAACACTAGCATACACGGTTCTAAAGTTATGCTATGCATCACTTTTAGCATACATTACAATGGGCACAAAGTACCAAAATGACAAAGGGCCATAACTCAAAGTATTTTTTCCGAATTTTGTCAAAAGTTAATCAGTTCATGTACTCATCACCACCAATATACTCAACAACTTTCAAGGCTCTAGCTCCAATAGTGTTTGAGATATCTTGCTGACAAGATTTTATTAAAAAAATTTCAAAGGGCAATAACTCTTGAAGGGGACATAATCCGGACGAGAAAAAAAATACGCGTCTGCTAATTTTCCATGAGGAATCCATATATGAAATTTCAAAACCCTAGCATACACGGTTCTTTAGTCATGCTATGCATCAAAAGTGTAAAGGATGGACAGAACCAATATGCCCCTCCAACTTTTTCAAAGTTGGGGGCATAATAAGAAAGTTGATAGAACACAAAAAAGGCCTTTTTTTACCTTTAACCTCTATGAATGACCTTGACCTCTCAGGTACCAAACTGGTTCATGCGTGCAACACATCATCTCATGGTGGTTAACATTTCTGCCTAGCAATTTCAAAATCCATCTAAAAATAAGAAAGTTATTGACCAAACACGAAAAAAGGCCCCTTTTTTAACTTTGACCTCTAAGTATGACCTTGACCTTTGAGGTACCAACCTGGGTCATGCGCGCAACACATTGCCTTATATTGGTTAACATTTCTGCCAAGTGATTTCAAAATCAATCTCAAAATAAGAAAGTTATTGACCAAATACGAAAAAAAGGCCCCCTTTTTGACCTTTGACCTCTAAGTATGACCTTGACCTTTGAGGTACCGACCTGCCTCATGTGCACCACACATCGTCTCATGGTTGTTAATAATTATGCCAAGTAATTTTAAAATCCATCTCAAAATTAGAAAGTTATTGACCAAATTCGAAAAAAAGGCCCCTTTTTTGACCTTTGACCTCTAAGTATGACCTTGACCTTTGAGGTACCGACCTGCCGCATGCGCACCACACATCGTCTTATGGTTGTTTATAATTATGCCAAGTAATTTTAAAATCCATCTCAAAATAAAAAAGTTATTGACCAAATACGAAAAAAAGGCCCCTTTTTTTACCTTTGACCTCTAAGTATGACCTTGACCTTTGAGGTACCGACCTGCCTCATGCGCACCACACATTGTCTTATGGTTGTTAATATTTCTGCCAAGTAATTTTAAAATCCATCAAAAAATAAGAAAGTTATTGACCGGACACGATTTGCCCATACATATATGCATACCAACAAACTTCCAAGGGAGATAATTCAAAAAGTATAAATGCGAGAGTTATAGTTCTTGCACACTGCATGTCGTCTAATGCTGATTAATATTTATACGAAGTTTCGTGAAGATAGCTCTAACGGTTTTCAAGTTACAGAGCAGACACGAAAGTGTGACAGACGGACAGACAGACAGAGACGCCCGGGGGAAAAACAATATGTCTCTCCGAAAAAAAATTTTTCGGGGGAGACATAATAAGGCAGGTAAATAAACAAAATTATCCATTTTGTCTACAGTCTATATATCGGTAAATTTCTAAGTTTCGCCCTCAGATTAATCAGAGATCGAGGCATCCCTGTGTTAGAAAAATATTACAGAAATAATATTTAGCCTTTTAATTTCTTCATTACATACTTATAATATTCCATTATAATGATCTTTTTAATTTTTTTTCCACATTTTACAAGGCACCCAGAACCACTTGTGGCGACCAATGAATAAAATGATTATTTTGTTTATGAATCTATGATAATGTAAAACATCAGCAAAATCGCTCAAAGTATTTATCAATTATCCATAATTAGGATTTGATGAAGTTCTGTGGTAAAATGGATCATTTTATCTGACTTGTGAAGCGACCTATAAAACTAAGAAACATATATTCGGACAGTACATAGTTTCATACATTTCAGCACTTATTTTTTTTCTTTGGTAGCTAAATACCCTGCTGGATTCGATCACCCCTGCTAAAAATCCACATTTTTTTTACACTAGGTGGGTAAGCTAACGCTTTATTTTTTTATGAGTGCTTGGTGATGGGGTTCAATTTATTTTTATTATGGGTGGTGGGTCTTTGAAAAAGTTGCCCCCCCCCCCCCCACCATTAATTCTGGAACAACCCTTAGCAAAAACTAGAAATGCGTCCATAGGACACGGATGCCCCCGCCTGAAAATGTGTCTATGTTCGTATTCATCCATAGAAAGTTTAAGTTTCGGACCATTTTTTTTACCTTTGACCTCTAAGTATGACCTTGACCTTGGAGGTACAGATCTGGGTTTGCATGTGACACATCGTCTCATGATGGTTAACATTTCTTCAAAGTAATTTCAAAATCAATCCAGAAATAAGTAAGTTATTGAAGTTTAAGTTTCGGACCATTTTTTTTTACCTTTGACCTCTAAGTATGACCTTGACCTTGGAGGTACAGATCTGGGTTTGCATGTGACACATCGTCTCATGATGGTTATCATTTCTTCAAAGTAATTTCAAAATCCATCCAGAAATAAGTAAGTTATTGACTGCGTTTAAGTTTTGTACTCTTTTTTTTTTACCTTTGACCTCTAAGTATGACCTTGACATTGGAGGTACGGACCTGGGTTTTGCACGTGACACATCGTCTAATGATGGTTAACATTTCTGCAAAGTAATTTCAAAATCCATCCAGAAATAAGAAAGTTATTGACTGCGTTTAAGTTTCGGACCCTTTGTTTGGCCTTTGACGTCTAAGTATGACCTTGGAGGTACGGACCTGGGTTTTGTACGTGACACGTCATCTCATTATGGTAAACATTTCTGCAGAGTAATTTTAAAATCCATCAAGAAATAAGGAAGTTATTGACTGCATTTAAGTTTCGGACGCACGGACGGACGGACGGACAGGGGCAACGCTATATGCCCTTTCCACCATTCTTAAAATGGCGGGGGCATAAAAATCTCACTCTTTTAAATTTTTCCTGAAAATTCCCCGCGCGCAAAAGACTGAAAAAGAAGGTGAAAAATGGTCCGTCGCGCGCAGTCTCACTCATTGGATTTTCTCAAAGTTGGCAGGTATGCCAATGATAAATCACAGTTCCTTTCCATTGCCTATATAAGCTCTGTGTTAAAATTTATTTTTGATCTAAACCTTTGTCCTGCTGAATAAATTTAACAGGCACACCCATTTCTGTCAGCTAATCAAATCACTTGATACAATGATTGTATTCATCCACATTTGTCAACTGCATGGGAAACAATGTAGATCCTGATCAGATGGAGCCATCTGATCTGGACCTACACTGTTTGCAAAGGTAGGGGCTGTCATGTCTAGCAGGATAAGGGTTAACTCATTGTATGTGAGAGTTTGTTTGCTTTGTTTGATTCGAGATTTAACGTCCCCGTCAACACTGTAAAGGTCATTTTGGAGATGTTGCTTCCAATTTTGTGGGACTTTTACCCGACATTGAGATGAAATGACATCTCAAGCCCTGTGGCCCAATGAAACCAATAAGGTTTATAAGCATGGACGGTCAGCCTCGCACCGCGGTTCCTGGACAGGCTTAGATCCTCTAAGCGGTTTACCAGTACTAGTGTGCGGGCCGGATTCAGCTCTGCGTGGAAGCATCATGCAGCCCATATATTTCTTCAAGCCCCTATGGGCGGGAACTAATTGTATGCGGGAGTAAGTGAGTGTTTGTGTTTTATGTCTCATCAACAGCTAAGGTCCTATGGAGACGGGACCTCGGTTTAAAGACTCATCCGAAAGTCTGGAAAAGCCCGGGATTGATCCTGCGATCCCTGGTTTACAAGGTGAGTAGCTTAACCACTACACCATGGAGGCATCTCATTGTCTGCGGGAAACCCCTAAAGGGTTCCTTGGCAAACAGTGCAGGCCCAGATCAGACGCCGCAGAATGCGGCGTCTGATCAGGGCTTGCACTATTCGCTAACAGAATAGGGAAAACTTTATTTACTCAGATACAGACTTAGTCTGGAGGCATACTTGCCTGACTATAGGATAAGCATGTCCAGGAGTAGTGAATTTAACCCATAAAATGCCAATCACAACAACTGTCATCTGCTTTGTCATCTGCCGGTTACTTCAAAAGTCATTTTTTGCAAACAGTGTGGACCCTGTTTGCCAGTATGCAAAAATATTTTTAAACAGTTCACAAAGATTCGGCAGACTAAGTAGACGATAATTTCAGGTGCAGTTTTTCTCAGCATCTTAAGCATTAACTGACTGGCCTCTCATAACCTTAGTTGTTGACTGGATACCACATATGCACTTTATCATCTGAACATTTGATATTGACTCTGCATTAATGGCTCTTTTCTTTTTTTCTTATTCACAAGAGCTGGTTCACTTATTGATATATACTGTGTTATTTCTTTATCTGACAAATGTGCACAGCTGCATAAAAATATGGAAACAAAATGATATGCAAAAAATAAACATAACTGACTCATTAAATTGTCATAACTGAGCTGCAACATGCGAAAACATATTTTATGGCATCTGCAAACGACAAAGGTGCAGATCAGACTACGTGAATTGAGGTTTTACATTCCCATCAACACTATTTAGGTCATTTTGGAGATGCTCCTTCCAATTTTGTTGGACTTTTACGTGACATTGAAATGAAATGACATCTTAAGCCCTACTGTTCAAAATAACCAATAGACTTTATACCAGTACTCATGTGTGTTGGATTTCAGCTCTGCGTGGAAGCACCAAGCAGCTCAGTGTATGTCTCCAAGCCCAATGGACAGGGGCTGTTTGGATATTACATTACCTCTAGTTTATAGATCTAAAAAATTTTTGGGGGTGAGGGTGGGGTGGGGGGGGGGGGGGGTGTTTTGGTTTTGCGGCCTTAAGGATTATTTCACTTGAGCTGATCGTTAATCAGAGGTGGGTGAAAACTGGCGTACCCAGAGGAAAACAACCTGACCTTCCCTTGCAGAACTTGGTGTCCAGCGTTACCCGAGCCAGGCTCAAACCACAGCGGTGAGAGACCTAATGATTAAGAGTCGGCACTCTTACTCACTAGGCCACGGAGGCCCATGGATCTAAAATTTCAAGAATGTTGCTAGTAAATGTAGCTGAGGAGATTGGTTTTTGTCCTACCTGGGCCCAGTTGTTCAAACTAAAGATGTCATTAGCAAATGCATCATTAAAACATTAGATATAGCAAATATACTAACAGTTTTGCAGCAAAAGCTGCTCATACTTTTTCAGCAAAAAAGCCAGAATATTAGATATTGCACAATTTGACCACTAATGAGCTTGTTAAGCTAACGATGTTTTGAACAAATGGGCAACAAGGCCCCTGATCTTAAATACCAGAGACAAGTTTTCTGGTTACAAGGCTCAAACAGTGAAGCATAAAAGTAAGACTAAAGTATATTTTAGTGTATTTTCATGTGTGAGAGTCAATCAAATAATTTCATATTTTACTGACTCATAATCTGTAACTGTTACAACTGTTAGAACTTCAGTAATGAGTTTATCACCTGCTGAAATTACACTAACAATTAGAACACCTTGAGCCATTGCTGTACTAATGGTACAATTTGGTCAAAAGCGATCCTTCGTGGATCAGTTGACTGGTGATGAGGAGGCCCTGTGTTATATCCCCACCTCGAGCCATTGCTGTACTAATGGTACAATTTGGTCAAAAGCGATCCTTCGTGGATCAGTTGACTGGTGATGAGGAGGCCCTTATTGTGTTTGGGGCTCTAAATACGAACAAAACGTCGCTGTTCAACAAATCTGACATTTATTTATTTTAAACCGGAAACGATAAGCACATGCTTTCTGTGACTATTGATATTTAGTCGTGCGAGATAATGAGACGTTTCGGACATTACACCATTCTCCCCAAAAATAAATAACTTGTCATTTAACTGTCTATAATAAATTTTCTCATTACTAATGTCAGTTAAAGTTCTTGTATAGTATCAGGATTGTTGTTTATATCCAATAACATGAATCTGCACAGTTTTAGATCAACCCTCAAAATGTACATGTAACTTAAAATGTCTTAAACAGTTTGCTGAGACTTTACTTAAGTCTAAATGTGCATTGACTATCAAACATGAAAACTGTTAACTAATGATACATGAAATATTCATGAACATGTATAAAGCAATAATATGGCAATTATTGAACACTGTCTTAATCATTAAAATAAATCCGAAAATGCCTAAATGAGAGAACTTAGTTCTCTATGGCAGCACAGGGATTATTATGCCCCACACACACAGTGCATGCCATTATTAATTGCCACTAAAGATCCAATTTCTTAGGTGGAATTCCTCTGGTACTACGTTTTGGAAATCTTAGTTCCGGTGGAGGACTTGCTGGTTTGGGCGTACTGCCAGCAAGATCGGTGCGAACTGGAGTCTTACTACAATTTGTGGGTGATTTATCACAGGATAACGCAGCCGCTGAAATGTCCGGTTGATGTTCAGCTGCATTCACAGGTGGTAGTGACAACATAAACGGCAAATCGTAATCACCGCTATCCGACGACTGTTGGTTCACCGATACCGTTGGTTCTCTAGCAGTGATCTGATCAATGTGACGTTTCCATATCAGATCACCAACTTTGACCTGATATGTGACTGGACCAAGCTGATGGACAACGATACCATCAACCCATTTTTCCGTAGATTCACGATAATCCCGTGTCCAAACTGTATCTCCTTCCTGAAACGTACGAACTGAAGACGCCTCAGGAGTAGTCTTTTTCTGGATTTTAGTTCCAAGATTTGGACGCATAATGTCCAAGCGCGTTCTGATTTTCCGGTTCAGAAACAACTCCGCTGGTGATACGTTGGTTGTAGCGTGTGGACCAGACCGATATGACAGTAAGAACCGAGCAATCTTTTGGTTCATGGTTCCCGGTTCACCTTTCATAGTTTTCATACTAGTCTTGAAAGTGCGTACTGCTCTTTCTGCCTCACCATTTGAACTGGGGTGATATGGGGCAGAACGAATGTGTTTAATCCCATTTGCCTTAACAAAGTTCTGAAACTCACTGGACACAAATTGCGGGCCGTTATCCGATACAATCTCTTCCACTATACCGTATGACGAGAATAAGTACCGCAAAGCGTTTATAGTACTTTCAGAAGTGGTGGAGGCCATGGTTACAACTTCAATCCACTTTGAATGGGCATCAACCACTATGAGAAACATTTTGTTCATAAACGGTCCAGCAAAATCAATGTTAATTCTCTGCCAGGGCTTAGTGGGCCATCTCCATGGGTTTGCTGGAGCTTTGGGCATGGGACTTTTATTTTGCTGACAGGGAACACAGTTTTTCACTTTACACTCAACATCAGAGTCAATGTTTAACCACCACATGTGCATCCTTGCCACAGCTTTCATCTTAACTATTCCTGGGTGGTTTTCATGAAGTTCATCTAACAGACTTTCTTGAAATTTCCGCGGAATTACAACGCGAATACCCCTTAACAAACAACCTTCTTCTATGGTAAATTCATCTTTGAATTTATAGTAGGGTTCACATTCAGTTGTTAAGTCAGATTTAGCAGGCCATCCATTAACAGTGAAATGCATTATCCGCGATAACACTGGATCATCTCGTGACGCCTTCGCGATCTTATCTGGGGTAACCGGAAGGGAGTTAACCTGTTCCTTGTTCACCTCATTCGCTTCAACGAATAACACGTTACTGTGATCATCCTTAGTTTCTGGCAAAGGAAAACGCGAGAGTGTGTCGGCGTTCCCGTTTTTCGTCGTGGAACGAAATACAATGTCATATTGGTAGGCTGATAACTGAATTGCCCAACGTTGTAAGCGTGATGCTGCCAGAACTGGTATACCTTTCTTAGGCCCTAAAATTAAACTCAGGGGTTTATTGTCTGTCAACAGCGTGAAACGACGACCATACAGATACATGTGAAACTTCTGTATGCCGAAAATAATTGCCAGTGCCTCTTTCTCAATTTGTGAGTAATTTCGTTCGGCAGAAGTCAATGTCCTAGAGGCATACGCTATAGGCCTATCCGAACCATCATCCATTTCATGAGAAATAACCGCTCCCAGTCCATACGGAGACGCGTCAACTGCTAATGTTACTGGTTTATCAGGCTGATAATGAACTAACACTGACGATGACGCTAACAATTGTTTGACAGTTTTACATGCTTCACTACATTCAGTAGTCCAGTTCCAGGGAACATCATTGCTCAGCAATGCCGTAAGTGGCTGAACAATGGTTGACATATTGGGAACAAATTTCCTGTAATAGTTGACCAACCCAAGCCATTGTAAAAGTTCTTTCTTATCCTGTGGCTCAGGAACCTGAATAACAGCTTTAACTTTTCGTTCTGATGGTTCGATTCCTTCTTTCGTGACCTTGAACGCGAAATATTCAACCTCATCTTTCATGAACTGACATTTTGAGACATTTAATTTAACATTCATGTCATCTAGTCTTTGTAAGACCGCTTCCAAGTTACGTAAATGTTCATCATCATCAACTCCTGTTATAATAATGTCATCCAAAATACACCCTACATGATCCAAACCATTTAGAATTTTGTCCATGGTTTCCTGAAACAAAGCTACCGCAGAAGCGACACCATATGGCAAACGTAGGTACCGAAACAATCCGAGGTGAGTATTGATCGTGACATACTGTCTCGATGACTCGTCAAGCAATACCTGTTGATATGCATGTGATAAGTCCAGTTTCGTGAACTTCTGCCCACCATTTAGCTTTTGGAACACATCATCAGCAGTGGGTAAAGGGTATTCCGGCACATCAAGTACTTGATTTACGGTAACTTTATAATCCCCACAAATTCTGACAGTTTTATTTGGTTTCTGAATCGCGACAATTGGTGTAGCCCAATCAGAATAGGAGACTTTCTCAATAATTCCCTCCGTTAACAGTCGATCTATTTCAGTCGCGACACCGTCACGAAGCGCGTAAGGAACTGCTCTAGGTTTATAAAATACAGGTTTACTGCCATCTTTGACTGCTAACTTCACCGTGACCCCTTTCATAGTTCCACCTTTACTGTCAAAAACACCAGGGTACTTTTTCAATAGTTCATTGACTGAAGTCAGGCCTTTGTCAACTGGTACAAATTTGATTTTCTGCCAATCTAATTTTATTTTGGATAGCCAGTTTCTCCCAAATAGTGCAGGACCAGATCCCTTAACTATAACAAGGGGCAAATTTACTTCCTGGTTCCCATAACAAACCTTGACATCAATTTCTCCAAGCACAGTAACAGTGTCATTGGTGTAAGTTTTCAAGACAACATTACTTGATTTAATTGGCTTATGTTTAAAATACTTTGTGTAGTCTAATTCTGAAATTAATGATATGGATGCACCTGTATCTAGTTCCATAGTGTGTGACTGTCCTTCAATAGTAACATTTACAGTTATTTCTTTGTTTTTAGGAGATTTAATGGTGAAAATGGGCCAAACCACAGATTCAGAATCATTATCACTGTCTCTAGTATCTGGTTCTTCGACATACTTAACCTTGGATTTATTTTTCTTCATTTTCATTTTACGGTTAGAAGGTCCATGGTGTGTCTGACGGAATGTACCAGGATTTGACGGCACAGATTTAGGTTCTGTCTGTTTTTTCGGACAACATTTACCTAAGTGACCAATTTCCTTGCACGCGTGACAACGACTTTTCTTGTGAAAGCAAGTCTTGACTGTGGTTACTTTTACCACACCGGAAACATGGTTTACGGGCTTCAAGTTTGTTAGTTTGGTGTTTGACTTCAACTTCAGGGCCATTCTTTAATTTAACTGTCTCTTTCGCAGCTAATTCCATGGATCTAGAAAGTTCAATCGCTCTATCTAATGTCAAGTCAGCTTCAGATAACAGCTTCTTCTGAATAGAAGGTGACGATAAACCGCAAACGAGTCTGTCTCTCAACGCGTCATTTAGGAATCCGCCAAAATCACAGTTCTCACTGAGCTTACGCAAGCCAGCCAAGAATTGATTCACACTTTCCCCCTCTTCCTGTTTACGTTGATGAAATTTAAATCTTTCAGCAATTGTCAGGGGTTTTGGCTGCAAGTGGTTCTTAATTAACGCTTTAAGAGCATCAAATGTCTTATCACCAGGCTTTTCAGGGGACACCAAGTTCCTAATAAGGCTATAAGTCTTGGCACCGACCGCAGAGAGCAATATCGACCTCTGTATGCCTGCATCAGTAATTTGGTTAGCGATAAAATAGTGCGTGAGACGCTCTTCATATTCGTCCCAATTCTCGTGGTACAAATTGAACTCGTCAATTTTCCCGAATACCGCCATATCGCTAGCAATTTCCCAGATTATCAAACAGTTTTTAACCGCACGTAGTTGTTCGCCGAATCCTCGTCGCCACTATTGTGTTTGGGGCTCTAAATACGAACAAAACGTCGCTGTTCAACAAATCTGACATTTATTTATTTTAAACCGGAAACGATAAGCACATGCTTTCTGTGACTATTGATATTTAGTCGTGCGAGATAATGAGACGTTTCGGACCTTACACCCCTGTGTTATATCCCCACCTCGAGCCATTGCTGTACTAATGGTACAATTTGGTCAAAAGCGATCCTTCGTGGATCAGTTGACTGGTGATGAGGAGGCCCTGTGTTATATCCCCACCTCGAGCCATTGCTGTACTTATGGTACAATTTGGTCAAAAGCGATCCTTCGTGGATCAGTTGACTGGTGATGAGGAGGCCCTGTGTTATATCCCCACCTCGAGCCATTGCTGTACTTATGGTACAATTTGGTCAAAAGCGATCCTTCGTGGATCAGTTGACTGGTGATGAGGAGGCCCTGTGTTATATCCCCACAACCAGGTCAGCTCAGTTTTATTTTTAACAGCCCAAACAACAGTATTTAGGTCAACTAAGCAATATTCTTTCTTAGAGACCATGATTCAAGAAAGATGATTTTTTGTTGTTGTTGTTTTTTTGATGAGAGAATATGAACTGTACAGGTTAACTACTTGGGAATAAGCCTGCCCAGGAAAAGTGTGGTGAAGTAAACTGATCAGCTCAAAGTAACCTTAATAGTATTGACTGGTCTGTTAAATCTTATCCTGCTGAATATTTGAATTAGCCACACCCAGTTCTGACTATCAGCCAATCAGATTGCATGATATGTTTTTGTTCCAATTGAGAAACTGAATGACAGTTTATATCCTGATCAGATGGCTTCTTCAGAAGCCATCTGATCTGGATCTACACTGCAAAGGTAGGTAATGTCGTGAACAGCAGGAAAAGGGTTGAACTCTTAACCAAACAATTTTATTAAAATAAGTATATTTGTTCTTTGACCTTTGAGCTTAATGTCCCTATCAACACTATTAAGGTCATGTCAAGTTGGACAATTATTATTAGTTTGTATTTTGAGTTTTAACGGCCCAACTAGAGCTGTCAGAGGATCTGACTATAGCCCCGCAGCAGCACTATTAGAGGAGAAAGACCAATAGTACTGAAATATTTTGAATTCCTGTTTAGTTCTTTACCAGGTATTTTCTAAAACGCACCAAATCTTGTTTTGTTGGCTTCCGAGCCATATTGGCATTGTCGGCAATGAGTTTTCTGACAAGAAAGCAAAGGAATCGCTCAATCTTGATCCGTCTGTTTTTAAAATTCCTTTTAATACTTTTAAACCATTAATCAACAGATACATCTTGTCGGAGTGGCAAGGCGAATGGGACCCTGCAATAAATAACAAACTCCATGCCATTAAAGCTGTCGTTGGAACAAAATGCTCTCCTCCACAGTTTTCCAGGAAAGAGGATGTAGTATTAACACGACTGCGCATTGGCCATACTAAAGTTACTCATTCTTATATTTTAAATGGTGATGAACAGCCTTCCTGTGTAGGCTGTGATCAGCCATTCACTGTGAAACATATTTTAATTGAATGTGTAGACTTTTCACAGTCCCGTAACTTATTCTTCAAAGTTGACACTTTGCAACTATTGTTTCAAGATGTACCTTTTGAAAATATTATTTTATTCTTAAAAGAAATTGGACTTTTTCATAAGATTTAACTAAGATTTTTATACATATCAAACTAACGTTTTTACTTTTTAAATATCTTCATAATTCTCAATGCCGTTTACCATTAACCGTTTGACGCTTATGACCCACAAAGAGGGTTGACGCGTCGTTAAATACGAAATCATCATCATCTTTACCAGGTATATCACTGTAGGACATGTTAACATGGCATAACTCCACTAGTTATGGGCCCTTGGCCACTGTTTGGCCCTTATATCTTCCTTACTTTAGAGACCAAGTGTGGTACAAGTTCCACAAACATAAAAGTTATTGAACAATTGTTTGAACACCTACCAACGGACATAAGTCCAAGAGCAATGGACCCTTGGACCCTATTCCAGTATACACATTGACAATACAGTTATTCATTGTCTATGTTTATACTAACTTTCAGCTTTCTAGCTTTATAGTTCCTGAGAAATATGACACGAAAATTTTCAAGACTGACAAAATTTGAAAACCTATCAAAGAGTTATGGACCCTTGACCCCTGTTCTGATAAACAAAATACATCCAGTGCTTGTCCAAGATTATACAAAGTTTCAGCTTTCAAGCTCTCACAGATCCTTAGAAATTTGATACAAAAAAGTTTCAACACTGGCAAAAATTTAAAACCTTGCAAGGTTCATAACTCCGAGAGTTATGTGCCCTTGGTTACAATTCTGTTATTGCACTTTCCTTACCTTAGAGACCAAGTATAGTATAAATTTCATTGATGTAGGACCACAAATATAAAAGTTGTTGAACAAAATGCATTTTAAAATTTGAGAACATATCAAGGGATATAACTAAAGGAGTTATGGGCCCTTGGTCACTATTCTGCTGCTACACCTTCGTTACCTGAGAAACGTTTCATTAAAGTAGGACACGCAGTTAAAAGTTATCAATTTTGCAGTCACAGAATCAAGGACTGACGGAATCACAGAATCACGGAATCATGGAAGGACATGGCAAATCCAGAATAGCCCCACTTTTCAAAGCGCAGTGATAACAATGCAGTAGAACTTCGGTGGCTCGAACCCCTTCGGGACAATGGTAATTTGCTCGAGACAGCGGTAGTTCGAGCCAACATAACGGGGGTACTTTTGGACATCTTTTCGGTGTTCTGTAACATAAATGTATGCTGTGTGTACTCATTAGAATCGCCTCATTGAGGCGATTCTAATGAGTACACACAGCATACATTTGCAAGTTAAAAGTCAAAAATCTCCTCAATTATTCCTCACTTTTTCTTATGCAGAGGAATTCCTTAGGGACTCAAAAACGGGTTCGACACAACCATGGTAAACGAGTCATCGGTGTTCGAGCCATCGAAGTTCGACTGTATATATATATTACTTATCATTTGTATTCAGAGAGACAGGCCTCTGTAAACAGTGCAAACCCAGATGAGATGCTGGAGAATGCTCGTTTCATCCGGGTTTACACTGTTTGCCACTCATCCAGCTATTTTTAGACACAGTATAAGATAGTAATACCATGAACCTGATCAAATTTCAGAACATATGGTTAGGATTTGAGTTGTCTGTATATTAATCCCAATCCTGCTGAAAAGGACCCTACCTTTGCAAACAGTGTAGATCCAGACCAGATGGCTTCTTAAGATGCTATCTGATCAGGATCTACACTGTTAACCCTTAAGATGCCAAGAAAAACTACATCTGAAAATGTCCTCTGCTTATCGTCTTCTGAATCTTCTTCCTAACTTTTTAAAAATATTTGTGCTTACAGGCAAACAGTGTGGACCCAGATCAGACTGCTCCTAGAGGAGCAGTCTGATCTGGGTCCACACTGTTTGCAAAAAAAAAAAAAAAAAAAAAAAATTAAAGCACTTGGCAGACGAAAAGGCACACAACAATTGTTGTGATTGGCATTTTATGGGCTAAGACATTCCATTTGTGAATTTGCAGGAATAAATTACATCAAGTAATCTGAATGGACCTGGTTCAATGTCAGAAATACGTGTGGCTTAATTAATTATTCAGTGGGAAAAGGGTTAAGGGTAAAAACCCTACTCCTCCTTTTCGGAAGCTATAGACTTACTATCTGACAAAACTTCATATGCTTCTGAGATCTCTTTAAACCGTTTCTCGGCTTCGTCTTTGTTGTCAGGGTTCTTGTCAGGATGCCACTTCAGCGCCATCTTTCTGTAGCTGTTAACGAGACAAAAGAACAGATAATGCAGCAAACTGCGGAAGCTGCGTTTATGCATCATGTTAACCCTTAAGACAGTGGGAAAAACTACATCTGAAAATGTTGTCTGCTTACCTCGTCCGCTAAAGTTTTTTGCAAACTTTTTAAAAATATTTTTTGCATACAGGCAAACAGTGCGGGCCCAGATCAGACTGCTCCTACAGGAGCAGTCTGATCTGGGTCTACACTGTTTGTAAACGTTACTTTAGCAAAGCAGACGACAATTGTCGTGATTGGTATTTTATGGGTTAACAATAAAATAAAATCAGAGATGACACTTGAAAAATCCACATAAATGCAACAATTTTTGGATGTACATGCTAATGGGAATATTAAAAAGTGGCAAACCAATGATCACTCTTTTCTGACTGCAAAGTAAACAATAAATGTGCCCCGAAATCAACCATTTCCCTGCTGAATAAATTAAGTTAGCCACTCCCATTGCTAACTACCAACCAATCAAATTACTTAATTATATTTGTTCAGTTTACAAACTGCATGTCAAACAGTGTAGATTGGATCTACACTGTCATGCAGTTTGTGAATTGAACAAACACATATAATCAAACTTGTAATTTGACTGATTAACAAATTAGTTGATTAAATGTATTTTTCAATTTACAAACTGCATAAGAAACATCGTAGATCGGATTTACAGTTGTTTGTCATGCAGTTTGTGAATTGAACAATTTTTTTTTTAACAAATACATGTATATTTAATCGAGTAATTTGATTGGCTGATAGTTAGCAGTGGTTGGGGCTAAATTCTTCAGTAGCCATCTGATCTGGATCTACACTTTTTTTTTTTTTTTGAAAAGGTAGGGGTTATCATGTTTCACCGGGATAAGGGTTAAACTGGAAACCCTGGCTGTATACTATTAACCTGTTGGGGATACTGGTGTCCCCTATCTATTTATAGTCCGAGAACTGCTGATGCAGCACTTTCGATCAGAAGCTGTGAACCCAGTTTTATTTACAATTTTACATTATTTCAAAATGTCCCCAAATTTTTAGACCAGAGGGACAATGTCTCAAGTTTTCAAAAATCTTGGCAGGTTACTGATCATATTTAGCCAAAACGGTTTAACACCTTGTGAATGATTTTCAACTAGAGCTGTCAGTGAAACTGACTAGGGCCCCGGCAGCGCTATCAGAGGAGTAGGAAAATTTGTGGACGGACAGACGGACGGACAGAGTGATTACTATAGGGCACCCACACTTTCAGTGCGGGGCCCTAATAAACCATTTTACAACAATGGACATGTCTACTGAAGTAATCATTAAGGCGTAAGCAAACAGTGCAGACCCAGATCAGACTGCTCCTACACTGTTTGCCATTCCATCAGCACCTTTTGGACTCCTTGCTGGATCGTGAAACAAATTTGTCAAAAATTTAGGAGAATTACAGCAAGTCCTCAAGGTGTCCATATTTTTAAGATTTATGGTTCATTCAAAGATGGAAGAATTTGTGTCGTCTGCTGAATGTTCTTGCAAAGTTTTCAAACACACCTTTGCTTACAGGCAAACAGTGTGGACCCTGATCAGACTGGAGCAGTCGGATCTGGGTCCAGACTGTCTGTAAAAATGACTTTTAAAAGTTACCAGCAGATGACAAAGCAGATGACAATTGTTGTGAATGGCATTTAATCGGTTAAGATGTATCCCAAAACAGTGTAAACTAGAATACTGTCGATGGCGCGCCATCGCAAATCCCCACGTTTTCTACAGAGGGGCCAAGTACCGAAAACCCCTCACCCTGGGCCCTAATTTGACTCCATGGTCAAAATATTACCTGTATTATATTCTACTAATCATGCCCTTCAATTTCATATGCCACATGACTATGTTCCAAAAAACTTAAATTTTGACCCTTTGACCCCTCTCCCAGGGCCCCAATCTGACCCCAGGGTCAAAATTTTACTTGTAGTTTATTCTACCCATTATCCCCTTCGCATAGATATGCAACATGACTATGTTCTGAAAAACTTTAATTTTGACGCCCGACCCCCCCAAGTCCGACCCCCAGGGCGTGACCTAGGGGTCACAGCCAAAATCCCGTTCAATATGTTTTACTTTTTTCATAACTAAGTACACGTGCAAAGTTTGGCATCAAAATCTTCAAAATTGACTTTGTAATTGAATTTTATTGATATTTGACCTTTTGACCCCTCCCCAGGGCCCCTGGGGGCGGGGACAAAAAAAAATGTGCTCTTGCGCAAGCCATTCATGTAAGCAACTCGCATACCAAATTTGGTTGAATTCCGGCTAACCGTTTAGGAGGAGATAGCCGGACAGACAGACGGACAGACAGACGGAGGCGATAACAATATCCCCACTTTTTTTTAAAAACGTGGGGATAATTATACAGGACCATAAATGGTACATTTTCTATATTACCTATATTTTTAGCTTGGCTGTTTTGAAGAACACGACGAGGTATTGTCATAGCTCTGGCGTCGTCGTGCAAAAACTTGGACATGTCATTACTGAACATATTCACTTGAAACTCGGACTAGTTGTTCATTATGAAAAGGGGAACTCATACCAATAGGTGAGGTAACCCTTAAAATATTTTTGGCACAGTTATGCCCCCTTTTTCGGATTAGAATTTTTGCAGCCGAGCGTTGGCACCCACATGGGGTGCTCTTGTTTTGCTTGGATATAACATGGTTGTTTCACAAACAAAGTGTCTGCTTTGGTCCTGACCATGAGTGACATGAGGCAATTCTAACAAGTACCCACATCTTTGAAAGGGAAAAACAGAAAAAATCTTTCAAAATTATTCATGTTAATTGTTCCTCTCAAGCTTCTTAGAAACATATGCTGTGGGTACTAAGGTTTGAACTGCCTCGTTAAGAATCACATCAATGCGGAGGTTCTAACAAGTACCCACAAAGAACCGAAAAAATCCTAAAAATTCAGACACCTTAAGAACTTGCTGCAATCTTCCTAAAATTTTACGAAATTGGTTTCATGATTCAGCAAGGAGTCCAAAATGTGTAGACCGAATGGCAAACAGTGTAGACCCTGATCAGACTGCTCCTTCAGGAGCAGTCTGATCTGGGTCTGCACTATTTGCTCAGGCCTGTCTGTCCCAATACTTAGTATCATTACGGCATGTTAGAAAAATTTCCTCAAAATCATTCTTGACACTTCTCTTTGCAGACACTGTTTCGCTCCTCGAGGCTCGTTTGAACAATGGAAGCTAAACTTACGCTTTTTTGATTTCTGTTTCTGTGGCATCCTTTTTAACCTGGAGGATTTCATAATAGTCCACCATGGTCACAGCCTACCATCTAGGCCAGTTTCTGAAAGTAGAAAAGTTAGATATTAGAAAATCATTTAATATTTTCTTATTTTTCAGACAAAAAGGATGTGTCCTTCCATCCCAGAACTCGGCATCCCACAAGTGACCCAGGCGACACTATTGACTTTTAACCGTGATGCTAGTAACTTTTGTGTGTTTAACCCATTTTGTACCGGAAACCCAAAAATGGGTACCCTGGCAAACAGTGCAGGCCAAGATCAGCCGCCGCAGACCGGGGCGTCTGATCAGGGCTTACACTGCTTGCAAAAGGTCCAAGATTTTAAAGAAAACAACCTGACACACCTTAATTTTGAATATATAAATTGGGAGGAAGATTCCATTTTGTACAAAATGGCTTAAATTGTATAGGTTTTTTACACAACAAAATCTACAGGTATATGTCTGTTTGTCCACCCATCAGTCAATCTGTCCTTTGTGTTGAAATTCACATTAAAATTTTTTCAAAATATTTTTCACTTTTTGTTGGCTTTACCCTTGCTTGATTTGTTTTTTGTTTGATTTGAGGTTTAACGTCCCTGTCAACACTGTATAGGTCATTTTGGAGATCATTCAGTTTAACAAGTAGGGTTGACTACCGTAAAAATGCTAAAAATTTGGACACCTTGAGGAATTGCTGTAATTCTCCTAAAATTTTTAACAAGTTTGTTATGCGATCCAGCATGGGGTCCAAAAGGTGCAGACAGAATGGCAAACAGTGTAGACCCTGATCAGACTGCTCCTTCAGGAGCAGTCTGATCTGGGTCTGCACTGTTTGCTTAGGCCTGTCTGTCCCAATACTTAGGATCATTACAGTATTTCAGGCCAAAATTACTTTTGCAATACTTTTACTGTTGCAAACTTTTACTATTGGCGGCTAATTGCAGGTTCCTTTTGTAACACATTAAACAGGAGTATTATCCCCTGCCCATTGGGGCTTGAAGAAATAGATGGGATGCATGGTGCATCCACGCAGAGCTGAAACCGACCCGCACACGAGTACTGGTAAACCGCTTAGAGGATCTAAGCCTGCCCAGGCAAAGCGGTGCGAGTCGGCCCATCCATGCTTATAGACCCTATTGGTTTCATTGGGCAGCAGGGCTTGAGATGTCATTTTATCTCAATGTCGGGTAAAAGTCCCACAGAATTGGAAGCAACATCTCCAAAATGACATTTAGTGTTGACAGGGACGTTAAACCTCAAATCAAACAAAAATAACAAATTGGCATCTCATGCAAGACCTTAGCCAGGCTCGAACCACAGGGGTGAGATCCATAAAGTATAAAAGGAAGAAGTTGGAAATTAGAAGCTTATAAACCTACTTCATTCTGTGCTACCGTGATGATGTTATGCATTGCCTGACCTGATCAATACTGATTAATCCTTTTTTGTACCGGAAACCTCAAAACGGGTACCCTGGCAAACAGTGCAGGCCCAGATCAGCCGCCGCGTTTTACCTTCACTGTTTTCAGCCAATTTCCAAATAGTTTTTGAAGGGGACACAACCTGACCTGACACCCCTAAATTTTTTTTTTTTTTTTTTTTGGTTTTACGGCCCTTTCAAGATTATTTTACTCATATCGAGCTGATCGTTAATCAGAGGTGGGCGAAAACCGGAGTACCCTGAGAAAAACCACCTGACCTTCAGTTGCAGAACTTGGCGTCTCACATATCCCCTAAATTTTGAAATGGACTCTTGCTGTATATAAGATGGAACATTCCATTTGGTACAAGAAGTGTTAACTCTTATCATGCTGTTCACGACAACCCCTATCTTTGGAAACAGTGTAGATCCAGATCAGATGGCTTCTGGAGAAGCCATCTGATCAGGATCTACACTGTTTGGCATTCAGTTTATGAATTTGTAGCAATAAATTACATGAAGAAATCTGATTGGTTCAAAGTCAGAAATGGGTGTGGCTTAAATGAATATTCAGCAAGAGAAGGGTTAAACCCTTCAAGCAATAACCAAAACCAGCAGATGACATTTACAAAGTAATTTTTTTCCGACAAAATAAGGCGATTCACATGTAATGTCAAGCCTTTTTTTTTCTGAAAAATAAGAAAAAGAAATTAGAGCTTCTTGTCTGCTCTAGAGTTTTCTGTAGTGCTTAAAGGGTTCAATTTCCCAGATGTATAGTGGCATGTAGTTCTAATTGGATTGATTGAAAGAAATATGGCTGAATCATGTTACGATGTAGACAATTCGGCTGACACATAGACAACTGAGCAGTTGAAACAAGGGATGGACAGATGGATGTATAGATGGATGGATGGATGTGTTCGGGTCGGTTGGTGGGGGGGGGTGCTTGGCTGGCTGGCTGGCTGGCTGGCTGGCTGGCTGGCTGGCTGGCTGGCTGGCTGGCTGGATGGATGGATGGATGGATGGGATGGGTTCCGGTCAGATGATAGATGCTTGGCTGGGTATGGATGCCATGGATGGATGGATGAATGGATGTGTGCGGGTCTGTTGGTAGGTGCTTTGCTGGGTAGGTGGACGGATGGATGTGTTCGGGTCAGTTGGTGAGTGCTTGGCTGGGTAGATGGCTGGATGGCTGGCTGGATGGATGGATGGATGGATGGATGGATGGATGGATGGATGGATGGATGGACGGATGGATGGACGGATGGATGGACGGATGGGTTTAGGTCAGTTGGTAGGTGCTTGGCTGGGTATGGATGGATGGATGAATGGATGGATGGATGGATGGATGGATGGATGGATGGATGGATGGATGGATGGATGGATGGATGGATGGATGGATGGACAGACAGACAGACAGACAGACAGACAGACAGACAGACAGACAGACAGATGGGTTTGGATCAGTTGGTAGGTGCTTGGCTGGGTATGGATGGATGGATGGATGTGTTTGGGTCAGTTGGTGGATGGATGGATGGATGATAGATGGATGGATGGAACTTTTCGTACGTGTACAGGTGATTATTTGTGATGACTTTCATATTTTTTGAAACATTTTCCTGTCCTGCATCTTAAAGGTCAATGTTTGGGTAAAGTAATAGTCATCAATTGTTAAAGTCAGATACAATTATAGCAATATAAACAAAGTTGTTAGAAAGCAACACACAACTGACATTTTTCAATAACAAAACATTAAGAAGAAACCATCTGTTCGGAGGTGAATGGCCCCATGGCCAACCACACATCATACTTTAACCCTTGTCCTGCTGAGCCAGGATATGCCTTACCTTTCAAAACAATGTAGATCCAGATCAGATGGCTGAAGAAGCCATCTGATCAGGATCTTCATTGTTTGCCATCCAGTTTATGAATTTGTTGCAATAATTTGCATCAAGTAATCTGATTGGCTGATAATCGGTAGTGGGTATGACATATCTAAATATTCAGCAGGACAAGGGTTAAGAATTGTGAGGGAAAATTCAGAAAAATATTCAATCTATCAAAAGGTCTAGAGCTTGATCAGGGGCCAATTGTTCAAAACGAACAATGTCAATCAGAATTTTACAGTATTTGCCATATTTAATGATCGTAGTTTTAATGACATGTTAACCCTTGTCCTGCTGAGCCCGGATATGCCTTACCTTTCAAAACAATGTAGATCCAGATCAGATGACTTCTGAAGAAGCCATCTGATCAGGATATACATTGTTTGTCATTCAGATTGTGTATTTGTTGCAATAATTTGGATCAAAAAATCTGATTGGTTGATAATCAGTAGTGGGCGTGGCATATTTAAATATTCAGCAGGACAAGGGTTAACTAATGACTGTGTCTTCTAAAACTAGACCCCCATTGGGACTGTTCAAAAGTGGTCTTTAAGACACATGGTGAGGCAATAGACTAAGCTGTGTGTACACCATCCAAAGAAACCAATCGGCTCCCGCCCATCAGGGCTTGAAGAAATAGATGGGCTGCATGATGCTTCCATGCAGAGCTGAAACCGACCGCACACAAATACTGGTAAACCGCTTAGAGGATCTAAGCCTGCCCAGGCAAAGCTGTGCGAGTCGGACCATCCATGCTTATAAAACCTAATGGTTTCATTGGGCGACTGGGCTTGAGATGTCATTTCATCTCAATGTCGGGTAAAAGTCCCACAAAACTGGAAGCAATGTCTCCAAAATGACCTATATACTGTGTTGATGGGGACGTTAAACCTCAAACCAAACAAACAAACAAAACTTTCATGGCGGCTGATCATGAAATCTTTTCTACAGTCATTCTCTCCCTTTCGCTGATTCAAGAAGAGCAGTTGTCAGTTTCTGGCGAAAGAATGTGCACTATACTGGTTTACCGCATAATAAATAGCCTTATGTATAAGCCTGGGCAGTTAATTACAATACAAATACTTTATAAGCATGGCACCATTTTGCCTGGGCAGGCTTAGAGCCCCTGTTGGTTTACCAATACTCATATGCACATGGGCTTCAGCTCTGCGTGGAAGCATCGTGCAGCCCAATCTATTTCTTCAAACCCTGATGCACACACGAAAGGGTCAACATGGTGAGTCAATAAACTAAGCTGTGTGTATATGCCATCAAAACTAACCATTAACCCATTTAGTACCTGAAACCCCAAAATGGGTACCCTGGCTAACAGTGCAGGCCCAGATCAGACGCCGCAGAATGCGGCATCTGATCAGGGTCTACACTGTTTGCAAAATAAATTTTGAAGAAAACACAACCTGAAACCCCTATTTTGAAATGGATTCCTGCTTCTATATAAGGAGGAAAATTCCATTAGGTACACAAAGGGTTAAAATAGCATTAAACCAACATATTTTGATTGTGAAACCACTAAGTGCCAAACTAAGAATCAGGAAGAACGGAGAGGAATGATAAACATGATAAATATGTCTGTGAATCAGTCAGAAGAATCACAGGTAAACAGTGTACTCACAGATCTAGAAACATCATAATAAAATGTCAAGTGTCGGAACGACCAGACAATATAATCCCTTCCACTGATTCAAGAAGAACAGTTGTCAATTTCTGGCGAAGGAATGTGCATTGTACCGGTTAAACCATTGTATACTTCCATTGCTATATGTATATGTGGGACAAGTCCTTTTGTCATATAAGGGGTGTCAGATTTATTCTATTTTAACGGAAAATTCTGTTAGCAAATAGTGCAGGCCCTGATCAGACGCCGCGTTCTGCGGCGTCTGATCTGAGCCTGCACTGTTTGCCAAAGTACCCCTTTAGGTGTTTCCCGCATACAATGGGTTAACCAAGGAAAAAAGTGGTTAGGTCAACTGTCCTGCTCGATATGACCTTAACAGTGTTGATTGGGAAATTATACTGCAAACAAACAAATAAACAGAGCGCAATGAAAAAAGGACCAGCAACTACCAAATTTTTTTTTTTTTTTCAGTACTAAATTTGGTTATAACACTTATCCTGCTGAATAAATTAATTTAACCACACCCATTTCTGACTATCCACCAATCAAATTACCTGATATAATATATTCCTTCAATTCACAAACTGCATGACAAACAGTGTAGATCCTGATCAGATGGCTTCTTCAGAAGCCAGATCGTAGATCCTGATCAGATGGCTTCTTCAGAAGCCATCTGATCTGGATCTACACTGTTTGATGAAGAAGCCATCTGATCTGGATCTACACTGTTTGGGAAGGTAAGGGTTGTGACGTGTGCAGTTGGGATAAGGGTGAAACAAAACAGTCTTGATTTTATTCCAGCATGCACTCAGAGACAATTGACCCCATCGGTGCTTTCGGTACTTTTATTTCTTTTGAGCCACTCAAGAAGTCAAGCCCGAGCGCAATTATTATTTTCACTTCTTCTTGTAAACAGCCTATTATTTGCAATATTTCGGAGTGCAAAAATGTAAGTTTGTATTATTAGAAGCCACCTACAATTCTACGTTTTGTTGCAATCTGCACACGTCAAACAGCAGTGAATGAGTTTAACAACGAGGCATGATGTAAAACATGGACTGGATTGGAATAATGAAGAAACGAGTAGCAAGGGACTACCGTATTTATCACTCTTAACCCTTGTCCTGCTAATCCCGGATATGCCTTATCTTTGAAACAATGTAGATCCAGATCAGATGGCTTCTGACGAAGCCATCTGTTCTCAGGGCTTCCGTTAGGCGGACGTACGGCGTATATTACGTCCTGAAATCGCTTCCGGACGCCCAAATTAAACATCAAAGGCGTCCCGCGGACTCCCGAAAATTTCTCTGTACGGCCAAAAATCTTTACCGAGACGTATAAACCCGCACACTTTTAGCGGTTTGTAAAAAGTTTGCTCCGCCTTCTTAGCTGAAACCGCTATCTGTGTTTATTGAGTACTAAGGACGTCCCATTTTCTGCCTGCGCGGTAATATATTGACAGTCAGAATCACGTGCGTCGGCACACCTTTGATCGTCATCGGTGTGTGAAAAACGTGTCAAGGTGATTGTTCGGTGTTTGCATATAATTAAACGGATTAGTATTTGAAGATGAACTATTTATCTCATTGACGATAAGTGTTTTTTTAATCCTGTAAACTTGTTACTGTTTAAATTAAAGCGGGTCGTAATTTAGGTGTTTGGTAGTGAAATTATCATTAGCGATGCAAAGTGTGACAATAGTTTCAAAGATTGATACGCATTTTTTTTTTTCTTGAGTAAATAGGTGAAATGACGAAAATAATTTATAAAATCCAAAAAGGTAGCTGCGACCGCCGTTAGATTTTGGCGCCTCGAAAATACGTTAAACCGGCCAAGGTGACCAGGCCAGTGCGTCAGGGTCCGAGCTGCAGTCTGAGATTTCTCTGTACGGCCAAAAATCTTTACCGAGACGTATTTAGCGGTTTGTAATAAGTTTGCTCCGCCTTATTAGCTGAAACCGCATTCTGTGTGGACGTCCCATTTTCTGCCTGCGCGGTATTATATTGACAGTCAGAATCACGTGCGTCGGCACACCTTTGATCGTCATCGGTGTGTGAAAAACGTGTCGAGGTGATTGCTCGTTGTTTGCACATAATTAAACGGATTAGTAGTTGAGGATAAACTAATTATCTCATTGACGATAAGTGTTTTTTAATCCTGTAAACTTGTTAGTGTTTAAATTAAAGCGGGTCGTAATTTCTAAAGGCGTTTGGTGAGATTATCATTAGCATTAGCGATGCATTGTGTGACAATAGTTTCAAAGATAGATACGAATTTTTCTTGAGTAAATAGCAGGTGTTCACTAGGTGAAATGACGAAAATAATTTATAAAATCCCAAAATTTCGCCGCGATACGTACAACCGGCGAATGTGACCAGGCCGGTTCGTCAGGGTCCGAGCTGCAGTCTGATCTGTATGTTAGCCAAAAAGCCAAAAAAAAAATAAACAAAAAAAACTACCGCTGACTAGTCTAAGTCTGCTCCAATTGACCAATGTTGCACGTGTTTCTGCCTGTTTGTCTGAAGCATTTCTGAGTGTTTAGAGTACAATGAAGACTCGAAGCTTATGTTTTGCAAAGTTTAGCAAAAATCTTTTACAAAAGAATTTCTCTTTATTTCTTTTTAATCCATATATGACAATGGGTGTCAGGTTTGTTTTATTTGTGTTAAGTTCTACAAACAGTGTAGACAGATCAGACGCTATGTTCTGTGGCGTCTGATCTGGGTCTACACGGTTTGCTAATGACTCAAAAATGGGCCACTAGGCATATATGGGGATGGGTAATGCAGTTGTTTTCTTTACTATTTTTTTTTTTGGGGGGGGGGGGGGGCGGGGATTTTTACTTGGAAAGTTATATGATTTATACAGGCCAAGCAAAAATAGTTTTCTTTTTTGTAAGCACTCCTCTGCACTGTACTGACCGCATGTATGTCACATAGTTATGAGTAGTTTTAACTTCCTCACAGAGCTTTGCTTGATTGTTTTGAATTTAACGGCCCAGTCAACACTATTCAAGTAATTTTTGAGCCGGTCAGTTTACATATCCACACTTTACTAGCAATCTAAAAGAAGATACAAGTGATTAAAAATGCAAACAAGAGATTCATAGATTGAATGATATATATTTCTTCATCAAAACAATTTTACGATCCGCAAACACCTTGATTAAAAATTGTGACTTCCTGAATTTTCCAGGGACTTCCTGAATTTGGGAGTTAATGGAAGCCCTGTGTTCTTCTGACGAAGCCATCTGTTCAGGATCTACATTGTTTCCATTCAGATTGTGAATTTGTTGCAATAATTTGCATCAAGTAATCTGATTGGTTGATAATCGGTAGTGGGTGTGGCATATATAAATATTCAGCAGGACAAGGGTTAATTTTCAGAAGCCTCAACTCCTTACCATACTTGTTCTAAAATTTGAACAAGTAAAATCACTAAAATTTGAACAAATAAAATTACATCTATACTATCTGATGTTGTGTCCTCCCTCCGGCCATCGGGGCTAGGAAATAGATTTGGCTGCATGCTGCTTCCAGGCAGAGCTGAAACTGGCCACACATGAATACTGGTAAACCACTTAGAAGGACTAAGTCTGCCAGGCAAAGTGATGTGAGTCAGACCGTCCAGTGCATGTAAGCCTTATGGTTCATTGGGCTATCATTTCATCTCAATGTCAGTTAGAAGTCCCACAAAATTGGAAGCCAAGTCTCCCAAATGACCTTAAAAGTGTTGACAGGGACGTTAAATCTCAATTCAAACATAAACAAACTGATATTGTGTCTGAAAATAGCTGGGTGAGTGGCAAACAGTGTAGACCTTGATGAGATACCGTATCTTAACCCTTGTCCTGCTGAGCCCGGATATGCCTTATTTTCCAAACAATGGAGATCCAGACCAGATGGCTTCTGATGAAGCCATCCGATCAGGATCTACATTGTTTGCCATTCAGGTTGTGAATTTGTTGCAATAATTTGCATCAGATAATCTGATTGGTTGATAATTGGTAGTGGGTGTGGCATTTATGAATATTCAGCAGGACAAGGGTTAAGGCATCTCATCTGGGTTTGCACTGTTTGCCTGTCTCTCTGAAAGCATAAGGTAAATATGGTACTCTTAAGATTAGTCCTCCATAGTAAATGAATGACAATTCGGAGTTTTCACAATCTATTTAGGGGATAACTGTATTCAAAATTGTCATTTGGGGAGGTAAATTGGAGGTTTTACGGTTGTTTTTTTTTTTTTTTTTTTTTTTTGGTTTGGGTTTTACGGCCCTTTCAAGATTATTTCACTAATATCGAGCCGATCGTTAATCATAGGGGGGCGAAAACCGGAGTACCCGGAGAAAAACCACCTGACCTTCTGTTGCAGATCTTGGCGTCTCACACGTGACCCGAGCGAGGCTCGAACCCACGGCTGTTAGAGACCTAATGACTAAGAGTCAGCGCTCTTATCCATTAGGCCACGGAGGCCCATTTTTTACGGTTGGAAATTTCGTTTTACGGCGACGCGTCAGCGGAGCCGTAAAACGTAATTTGCGACCGTAAAACCGACGATTTACCTCCCCAAATGACAATTTCCAATACAGTTATCCCCATTCTAATGCACTTATTCGGTTGTTTTGTTAAAAACTGAACTATTTTGCACAAAGCGGCAACCGCTGTGAGCTGCGTAAAACCAAATGGCAGCCAATGAAAAGCGATGTTACGTGATGACGTCGGGTTTCCAACAGTATATCGCAGAATATACTGTCGCAAATTTTTGACGTTATCCAATCAGACGTCGCGTTACATACGAAAGTGCATTAGAATGTTCGTTGATCGGTTTGAAGTTTATCTGCCCAATCAACACTATTACGGTCATCTCGAGCAATCCAACTGACCGGCAGGTTTATTGTACTTAACAGGGTTGTGAGGAAAAAATTGCTTGCTTGCGTTGAATTTCAGTGACAATGCAAAATTGCCTGAATTTCCCGTTTTGCCTAAAGAGAAAAAAGGCTAATCATTTCAAAAAAATTTTACAGCCCTGCCGTTAAGTGTGCACAATCCTGTTGCCAGTAAATGAGTGAGTGAGTGTTTCAGTTTTACTTCCCACCAACAGCTAAGGTCATACGGAGACGGGACCTCGGTTTAAAGACTCATCCGAAAGTCTGGAGAAGCCCAGGATCGAACCTGCGACCTCTGGTTTACAAGGCGAGTAGCGTAACCACTCGACCGCGGAGGCTTCATGCCAGTAACTGACAACCAGTGGAAGGGAGAGAATGACTGTATAAAATATTTCATGATCAATCTCTTTTTCAAAAATGTTGTGGACCCAGTGGGGTTCGAACCCACAGGCTTTGGACTGAGGTACTAAGGCAAGTGTCTCAGTCTAATAATTTCAATTCCTGCCAGTTTAGTCCATTCCAATCCATTCTAGGCCATGATATAAACTACGCCACACATGCACAAACACATCTATGGGTGCTGAGAGGTTGCCAACAACTGCAACAGGAAAATGTTTGGCATTTTTTTCTTTTTTTTTTCAGAGACACAGGTAAGTATGTAACCTTCTTTTGGTGCCACTGGCAGCCTATGTTCTGTGATGATGGCACTTCCTGGTCATTTTAATTTCTATTTTCATAGCCCCAAATAGGCAGGGGTATCCCTATACTATTTTTCTTATTTCTACACAAAAACATATGTTGTTGGTACTCATTAGAAGCGCCTCAACGTGGGGCTCCCAATGAGTACCCACAACATATGTTTTCATGAAGAAATAAGAAAAGGGCCTTATCCGGAGCTATGATTTTGGCACAACAGTGCTGAAATTTTGCAGATTACTCCTGATATGACAACAAGCTTGACTTTTATTAAGTTTGTAAAATGTTTGATTGCCCAGTCCAACCTATGTAGGTCATATGGAGCCAGTCACTTTACTTGACCACAATTTACCTGAGCGGGCTTATAGATAAGCAGCCAACATGATCCATCATCACCTGATGATTTGTTTGTTTGTTTGGTTGGAAGTTTAACATCCCCATCAACACTGTAAAGGTCATTTTGGAGACGTTGCTTCCAATTTTGTGGGACTTCTACCCGACACTGAGATGAAATGACATCTCAAGCCCTGCCGCCGAATGAAACCAATAGGGTTTATAAGCATGGATGGGCCGACTCGCAAAGCATTGCCTGGGCAGGCTTAGATACTCTAAGTGGTTTACCAGTACCCGTGTGCGGGTCAGCTCTGCGTGGAAGCATCATGTAACCCATCTATTTCTTCAACCCCAATGGGCGGGGGCTAGAAGCCAACATGATCCATCACCACCTGATGATAAGGTATGAGAAGAACTGTCTGTGGACTCAATCAAGAGTGAGTTTGAACTAGCTATCTACGTTTAGAGTTATTAAACTTTCGATGGGCCCCCGTGGCCTAGTGGATAAGAGCACCGACTCTTAACCATTAGGTCTCTCACTACTGTGAGTTTGAGCCTGGCTCGGGTTACATGTGAGACGCCAAGTTCTGCAATGTAAGGTCAGGTGGTTTTTCTCCGGGTACTCCTGTTTTCGCCCACTTCTGATTAACGATCGGCTCGATATGAGTGAAATAATCTTGAAAGGGTTGTAAAACCAAAACCCCAAAAATTTAAACTTTCAAGACTCCAGCTAGGATTTGAGGGCAGAGGGGTGTTGGGAAGTGCACTTTTGTGCTGTAGGGCAAAAATTAGGGCATCATTTCATGTATGAAGTATCAAAGAGATATTATAAATGATAAGGCATGTCACATTAATTGTCTGAAACTTAGAGGCACATATTATAATAAACAGGTAAACAAGAATAATAATTATTTCTTTATTGTTTGCCCAATTTTCATGACATTTTCACCAAAATGTAGATTTTATAATTGTAAGGAATGAAAATAAGGCACAGGAGAGGTTCAGAAGGACAGAGGGGCAGCAGGAGAGGGACAGGCCCCTGCCCCTCTGTATAGGGCTAGCTGGAGTACTGTCAAAGATATTAGGCACAATCACTGGCCCATGAAAAGTAGGTCACTATCACTATGATCCACAAGCTAATTCTTATACATTTAAAGTCCATCAGCATGTGACCTATCAGCACTGTAGCAGCCAGGCAAATTTAAATTCCAGCTCATCTCTTAGCTGCACAATAAAAATTGATACCTTTAATATAGCTTTCCCACAGGTAACAAAATAAAACCTTCAACTGCTACATAAATTTCTGGAGCAGACGAGAATCTGATGTTATAAAATATTTTCATAGTAAATAAGGCTTGACATTACATGTGAATCGTCTCCTTGGGCAGACGATTCACATGTTATGTCAGGCCTTATTTTAACCTGAAAAATAAGAAAAAATAAAATTTGAAAATGCCGTCTGCTAGTTGTGATACGCAGTTCCCGTAGCAGACGACAATCTCATTTTATAAAACATTTTCATAGTACATAAGGCCTGACATTACATGTGAATCGTCTGCTTGGCAGACGATTCACTTGTAATGTCAGGCCTTGATTTAACTGAAAATTAAGAAAAAATAACAGTTTGAAAATGCCGTCTGCTAGTTGTGATAAACAGTTCCCGTAGCAGACGACAATCAAATTTTATAAAATATTTTCATAGTACATAAGGCCTGACATTACATTCGCAGACGATTCACTTGTAATGTCAGGCCTTGATTTAACTGAAAATTAAGAAAAAATAACAGTTTGAAAATGCCGTCTGCTAGTTGTGATAAACAGTTCCCGTAGCAGACGACAATCAAATTTTATAAAATATTTTCATATTACATAAGGCCTGACACTTGGCAGACGATTCATGTAATGTCAGGCCTTATTTTAACCTGAAAAATAGGAAAAAAATAAAATTTGAAAATGCCGTCTGCTAGTCTGCTAGTTGTGATAAGCAGTGTACGAGTTAACACCTGTTTATAACAGCAAAAGTCTTGTGTAAGCTTTCATAATCACTAGTACAGACTTAAGGTAGCAGTACACAGTTTCCAGCCTGTGCACATGGGGAAATTTCTTCATAAGTAAGAGTAGGGATCAAATTCAGTGTCTAAATACTGTTTGGCAATTATGAAAGCAATATCTTGAATTCAGTGTATTGTTTTTGTGTCATTGTGGAGAAATATGAATTAATTCATGGTCACATGACCTGGATATCAAGGGATGTAACTGAAAATACGAAACTACTGCTATACGAATTTATCGCTACACTTTCTGTTTAAAATAGCTGTCAGACTTCATTTGGATATTGCTAAAAAAGTAAACGGCTGGCAGGGGTCAATTTCTAGCCCCCTTTCATTTTTGGTAGGTGTACAATAGAGCTGAATGCTGACAATTGTCCTTGCAAATGCAGTGTGCTGCCAGGGCTTCCTTGAAAACAGCAGAAAATGGTAAAAAAAAGCAACAGAAGTGGGTGGGGTAGGATTTGTTTACATAGCCACTACATTGGCTGTACAGTGTACAAGCTATAGAAACCAGCTTCAAATTATTCTGTGGCAAGTCACAATGCAGTGATAACACAAAAGAGAATGGTTGCAAAGTGTACTATTTGTTACGGCTCAAAAAACTTCGTCCGCTGCGTGTCCGAGTCTCGCCGACAGCTTGGAATAGTGGTTTGCTACCATTAACCAATATGTCAAATTTCAAAGTGCCATTTAGGACAATCTTTTTTATCTACTCCTTTACCAGAATCAATATTTAGACAAAAACACCATTGTTTCTGATGAAATTGGGTCATAAAACTGAAATTTGTATGTAAGCCTACAGGTAGGGTCTGAGGCAAGGGAGACAACTCCAAAATCAGAATTTTAGTCTAGATGTTTGTTAATCATTTTGGTGCTGTCAAAGCTTATTCAATCTTAAATTAAAGGTGATTAAACCCATTTTGACCAATATTTTGGGCATTTCGTGTACAAACGATAGATTTTAAATGATTAATTTTCTCTCATTTTCAGCTTGGAAAGCCGTAATACTGAAATAGTGTTGATTAGTCGCAAAGCACCGTATTCAATGCTGTCAGCGAGACTTTGATGCGCAGCGGACAAGGTTTTTTGAGCCGTAACAAATAGTTACAGGTAACCAACTGTTGTTAACCTAGTTTAAACAGGAAATCCCAAACTAAGGCACTGGCAAATAGTGCACGCCCACATCAGTCGTCGGCCTAAATTGGTGCGTATGATGAGGGCCCTCACTGTTTGCAAGAAAGAGTCATTTTTTTTTTTATAATAAATTACTATAAACAACCCAACGCGTAAAATAATTGTGTCTTGTTTTTTGTTTTTGTTTGGTTTTCTTGCACGGGGGGGGGGGGGGGGGGGGGGATGGGGGGGATTTACTGCCTTTTCGAGATTATTTCACTGTTATCGAGCTGATTTTGCATCATAGGTGGCAAAACTGGAGTATCCGGAGAAAAACACCCTGACCTCCAGTTGCAGAACTTGGTGTATCACATCGTGTGACCCGAGGCAGGCTCCCCACCACAACCTTGACAGAACTAATGATTAAGAGTCAGCTCTCTATCCAATAGGCCACAGAGGCCCGTAATTGTGTCTTGTATGCTGGGGTATCCACAGCTTCTCTCAGCTGAGATTGACTGCTAGCAGCTGTGTTGTGAGCTAATAATGACAATTATTACTGTTTTTCTTTGATTCCACAATTAAACTTATCATAATAAGGTGAAATTACTACCAATTTGACACTTTTGAGAAAAGTCATATTTGTCTTAAAGGTAGCAGTACACAGTTTCCAGCCTGTGCACATGGGGAAATTTCTTCATAAGTAAGAGTAGGGATCAAATTCAGTGTCTAAATACTGTTTGGCAATTATGAAAGCAATATCTTGAATTCAGTGTATTGTTTTTGTGTCATTGTGGAGAAATATGAATTAATTCATGGTCACATGACCTGGATATCAAGGGATGTAACTGAAAATACGAAACTACTGCTATACGAATTTATCGCTACACTTTCTGTTTAAAATAGCTGTCAGACTTCATTTGGATATTGCTAAAAAAGTAAACGGCTGGCAGGGGTCAATTTCTAGCCCCCTTTCATTTTTGGTAGGTGTACAATAGAGCTGAATGCTGACAATTGTCCTTGCAAATGCAGTGTGCTGCCAGGGCTTCCTTGAAAACAGCAGAAAATGGTAAAAAAAAGCAACAGAAGTGGGTGGGGTAGGATTTGTTTACATAGCCACTACATTGGCTGTACAGTGTACAAGCTATAGAAACCAGCTTCAAATTATTCTGTGGCAAGTCACAATGCAGTGATAACACAAAAGAGAATGGTTGCAAAGTGTACTATTTGTTACGGCTCAAAAAACTTCGTCCGCTGCGTGTCCGAGTCTCGCCGACAGCTTGGAATAGTGGTTTGCTACCATAAGGTATTCCAGGAAATTAGTGTATAAGTGTGGGTGGGTTTCCTATCATATGCAAAGCTCTCTCTCTCTCTCTTTTTTTTTTTTTGGATTTGGTTTTATGGCCCTTTCAAGATTATTTCTGTCATATCAAGCCGATTGTTTGTTTCAGTCCGTATGCTTTGAGGTTTAACGTCCCCATCAACACTGTAAACGTCAATTTGGAGACATTGCTTCCAATTTTGTGGGACTTTTACCCAATAACATCTCAAGCACTGTCGCCCAAGAAAACCAATAGGTTTTATAAGCATGGTCGGTCCTACTAATGCACCGCTTTTCCTGGGCAGGCTTAGATCCTCTAAGCGGTTTACCAGTACTCGTGTGTGGTCAGATTCAGCTCTGCGTGGAAGCATCATGCAGCCCATTTATTTCTTCAAGCACCAATGGGCGGTGGCTGTCGACTGTATAAGTGTGGGTAGGTTTCCTATCAAATGAAAACCTTTCTTCTCATTTTTTTTTGTGTGTGTGTTTTTGGGGGTTTTTGGTTTTACGACCCTTTCAAGATTATTTCTCTCATATCAAGCTGATTGTTACTCAAAGGTAGGCGAAAACAGGAGTACCCAGAGAAAAACCAGCTGACCTTCCATTGCAAATCTTGGTGTCTAACATGTGACCCCAGCCAGGCTCGAACCTACAAAAGTGAGAGACCTAGTTATTAAGAGTCAGCGCTCTTATCCACTAGGCCATGGAGGCCCAATGAAAACCTTTCTCATTAAAATTCGCAAACTGAATGACAAACGGTGTAGTTCCTGATCAGATGGCTTCTTCAGGAGCCATCTGATCAGGATCTACAATGTTTCCAAAAGTAGGGGTTGTCGTGAACAGCAGGATAAGGTTAAGATGAAAAACTGGATTTGCTTATGTTGCCTGCTGCCTCTTCTTGCAAACCTTTCAAACATATTTTTGCATACAGGCAAACAGTGTGGATCCTGATCAGAATGCTCCTAGAGGAACACTCTGATCTGGGTTCACATTGCTTGCAACAGTGACTTTTAAAGTAACCAGCAGATGGCAAAGCAAACACCAATTCTTGTGACTGGCATCTTAAGAGTTAATGTGACTTCATCAAATATAGTTCTTGACCTTGATGAAAAGGGGACATTCCAATGAGGTGCAATTTTCTGCCTGTAAGGACTGAAACATTTTGGTTGGCACAAAGCATGCTAAGGGCTAACACAAATATTGCTGATGGACAAATGGACAGACAAACAGATGCAAAAGCTTACTACTAATCCTATATCGGTCCAAAATTAATAAAACAGGCATCACAAAAAGGGATTCCCCACAGCTTGGTCCAAAAACGTATGTTCTGGGAACTTTAGTAAAATCTTCCCAAATGAAGTACCTTATCCCACTGAATAATTAATTTAGCCGCACCCATTTCTGACTTTGAACAAATCAGATTACTTGCTGTAATTTATTCCTACAAATTCATAAACTGAAGCTCAAACAGTGTAGATCCTGATCAGATGGCTTCTTAAGAAGCCATCTGATCTGGATCTACACTGTTTGCAAAAGTAGGGGTTGTTGTGATCAGCTGAATATGGGCTAATTATGTTTTATGGACAAATCCGAAAAAATTATTGAAAAACTACCATGCAAAGTTCCATACTTTACCTACTCCTCTGTTAAAGGTATGTGTTTTATATATCATTGGGTTGCATAACATTTTAAAAGCTGCCAAAACACAAGGGAGATGATACAATCGGTCTTTAACCAATATTTCATCTGGCATTTTGGAAATTAACACATGGAATTGCGCTCGTCATAAAGTGCTTACGTAAATCAGGCAACAAATGATGCACATTCATCACTGACTCAGCCATGCAGACTTCCTCCTACTCGTCTCTAAGTAAGCCTTAGAGACTTGCATCGTGTTCACGAGTCCATCTTTGGCAATATCCACAGGATCGTTCCTGCCAAATTCTAACATAGCTCCTGGTAAGGCGGGTTTTTTTTCATCCAAAAAGTACGAATATTTTTGTTATTTCTGCACGAAAAAATATATAGTGGATACTCATTAGAAGCGCCTCACTGAGGCGCTTCTAATGAGTACCCACAACATATGTTTTCGTGCAAAAATGAGAAAAATAATACTCCCTCTTATCTTGGGCTATGTCTACACGTTCAAATGAAAAGACTGCATGATTATGTGGGTAGGTTCTTTGGTTGGTTTTTTTGGTTTAACAGTCCTTTGAAGACTATTTCACTCACTTCGAGCTGATCATTGATCAATGGTGGGCAAAAACCAGACTACTCAGACAAAAAAACCATCTGACCTTCCCTTGCAGAACTTGGCATTCCACACGTGACACAAGGGAGACTCAAACCTATATCAAAGAGAGACCTAATATTTATGAGACAGCACCCTTACCCTCTAGACTGAAGAGGCTCATTGGACAGATGCTTGGATTTAGTTTTCCTTTTCAAATTCAATCAATGAATTACATTGTACATGTCTATTTCAGCCCTGTGGCATATAAACATACACATACAGTCCAACTTCAATGGCTCGAACACCTTTGGGACCTCGAAAATCTGTTCGAGACAGGGGTAGTTCGAGCCACTGAGGATTACTGCCAGGAGGCATAACAAGATACTTTCAGACATCTTTTCGGTGTTATATAATGAAAATGTATGCTGTGTGTACTCATTAGAATCGCCTCATCGAGGCGATTCTAATGAGTACACACAGCATACATTTGCAAGACAAAAGGCTAAAATCTCCTTTATTATCCCCCCACTATTTCTTCTGTAGAGGATTTCACTAGGGGCTCAAGAATGGGTTCGACAAATCCATGGAAAACGTGCCATCGGTGGTCGAGCCATCGAAGTTCTACTGTACAAGGTTTATATTTTACTTTTGGTCCTTTGAGATCAGCGTGAATATTCTAAGAAATCAGAAATAAATTATTGGTTTAGACTCATATTCCAGACAGGTTTTCAATTATTTGGACCCCGTTTTGATTTATATCAGTCTTTGAATTGACTGCCTATTCGAAATTCGCAAAATTGCAATAAATCACCAAGTCAGCGAACCATGAAATGTAGGTCAAGGTGAGATATGCATGCTGCACTGAAGTTGTCATTCCTAGATGCAAGATTGTACCCAGTATCATTAATTAACCCTTGTCCTGCTGAATATTTATATATGCAAAACCCACTACCGAAAATCAACCAATCAGATTACTTGATGCAAATTATTGCAACAAATTCACAATCTGAATGGCAAACAATGTAGATCCTGATCAGATGGCTTCGTCAAAAGCCATCTGATCTGGATCTTCATTGTTTGGAAAATAAGGCATATCCGGGTTCAGCAGGACAAGGTATAAGCTCTTATAGCTCTTGAGAAATGGATTCTTACATTAGGGTTAAGGTTATGGTGGTCGCAATAATTTAAAAAGTCAGTGAACCATGAAATGTAGGTCATGGTCAGATATAAATGCTTGCATTGAAGTTGCCATTCCTAGATGCAAGTGTGTACCAAGTATCATTCATGAAGATCTTATAGTTCTTAAGAAATGGGTTAAATTTAGGTTGGTCACAATAATTCGCAAAGTCAGTGAAAAATGAAACAATGTCAGATATGAATGCTTGCATTGAAGTTGAAATTCCTAGATGCAATTTGTATCAAGTATCATTAATGAAGCTCTTATAGTTCTCAAGAAATAGACTAGAAATAGACTCTTACATTAGGGTAAAAGTTAGGGTGGTCGCATTTTTAATGATGTTTTGAATGACAGACAAACAGACGGAAAACCGTTCTCCTATATCGACCATGCTTAAAGCAGGATTGATAATATATGAAGCTGTTACAGTTCTTGAGAAATGGACTTAAACATTAGGGTAACAACTAGGGTTATCGCTATTATAAGTTCACAAACTCGGTGAACCATGAAATGCAGGTCGGGGACAAATATGGATGCTTGCCATCCTAGATGCAAGTTTGTACCAAGTATCAATTATTAACCCTTATCTTGTTGTTCACGACAACCCATATCTTTGGAAACAGTGTAGATCCAGATCAGATGGCTTCTGAAGAAGCCATCTGATCAGGATCTACACTGTTTGACATTCAGTTTATGGATTTGTAAGAATAAATTACATCAAGTAATCTGATTGGTTCAGAGTCAGAAATGGGTGTGGCTTACATGAATATTCAGCAAAATGAGAGTTAAGATAATTTTTCAGAAATGGTCTTGACCAATTCAGAGTTAAAGTTGGGGTTGTCACAAATGTTAATGAACAAACAGACGACAATTTTATTATGGACAGAATTCATAGCACCAGGTAAGGTTAGTATTTTGTGACAGATGAAGGTGGTCAATTTTCCCATCACGTGAACAAGTCCGTGAGATGAAGACCCCCCTAAACCCCACTTTTTATAGAGAAAACAGGGGTTTAAGGGGGTATACATTATTTTTTTTATTTCTGTTCCAAGACAAAGGTTGTGGGTACTCGTTAGAACCACCTCAATGAGGCGGTTCTAACGAATACCCACAACCTATGTTTGCAGTAAAAATAAGAAAAATATCACGGATTTTCATAAAAAAGTAGCCATTTTGGAAGTGTGAAAAATGCACTATGTCGCACGGGTGAGTTATCATAATGCATAAAATCCTTTGTTGTGGGTTTTCATCAGAACAGCATCGTCAAGGCAGTCCTAATGAGTACATACAACACAGGTTTATATGGTGGAATAAGGAAATCTATCCTTCAGTAAGTACCCACAACATGTTTCCGTGCAAAAATAAGAATAATACGTGGATACTCCCGCTTATCTAGACCTATGCATCAGTGTTTGAAGGCCCCTGTCCATCCGGGCTTGCAAAATAGATTGAGTTGCATGGCGCTTCCATGCAGAGACGAAACTGACCACACCTGAGTACTGGTTTGTTTGTTTGTTTGTATTGGGGTTTAACAGCCCAGTCAACACTATTTAGGTGATTTTTGAGCCAGTCAGTTTACTTATCCACACTTTTCCTGGGCTGGCTTATACGTAAGCGGTTAACCAGTACTCACCAGAAACTGACAACTGCCCTTCTTGAATCAGCGGACGGGAGAGAATGACTGTAGAAAGGATTTCATGATAAATCTCAACGAAAGAATGTTGCCGACCCCGGCAGGTATTTCCCGTATCTTCCTGATCACCAGTCAGATGCGCATCCGACTGAGCTACCGAGGCCGGCTCCTGAGTACACAGGTAAACTGCTTCTAAGGGCTAAGCCCAGGCAAAGTGATGCGAGTCAGACCGTTCAATGCATATAAGGTCCAGAGTTCTAGATAAGAGGGAGAAAAGGGTATTTCAGCATAGAATTTTTGAAAATCAGCATTGAAATTTAATTTGAGGGGTAAAATACTCAATGAAATTTTGGATTTCAGCATTGAAATCAAATTTATGGGGTAAAAAATTCAGCAAACTTTACATCTTTTAAAATAAAGCAATTACCTTCACATTCATTCTTTTGTAAGCAGTAGCAGTATATTAGATCAGAATGAAGTTAACACTGCACAGATGGCAAATTTATGCACGCATTCTGGGTTTTGTTGGGTGTTTTTCAGAGAAAAGAAAGATTGGCATTTCATGTGAATTGTGAATTGACCCATCCCGCCTTAAAAAAATGAAATTTTGGATGCTTCACTTATGTTTGGTTCTTTAACAGTTAAGCATTACAAATTGGCATTTAAGCATTGAACATTAAAGCAGGGAGTAAAATACTCATTGTACCAAAAGCTTATCTAGAGCACTGAAAGGTCTATTGGTTTCATTGGGCGGCAAGGCTTGAAATGTCATTTCATCTCAGTATCGAGCAAAAGCCCCACTAAATAGGAAGCAATGTCTCCAAAATGACCCAGATAGTGTTGATGGGGACGTTAAACCTCAAGTCAAACAAACAAAACAAACCAGTGTTTGTCTCATTAATATCTGATTAATCATGCCATCCTCAATTCCCAAAATGTAGCCTTATTTAAAGGGACTGTACAGTAGTGTACAATAAGGATGCCACAGAAAAAAAACTAGAAATGTGTCCAAAGTACACAGATGCCCCCGCTTAGCACATTAATCTTTAAGTGGTGCAAATACCAATCTGTGCGAGTTTCGGCGTTCCACCAATAGTGACCTTGACGTTAAAAGTCCAAACCGCTCGAGATATTGTCATAAGGAACATTTGTGTGAAGTTATTTTGAAATCGGTGAAGAAATGTAAGCGCTAGAGGGGTGACAAAGTTTTTCTAAAAATAGCCACAGTGACCTTGACCTTGAAAGTGGAACTCGCTAGAGATATTGTCATAAGGAACATTTGTGTGAAGTTATATTGAAATTAGTCAAGAAATGTAAGCGCTAGAGCGAAGACAAAGTTTTTCTAAAAATAGCCACAGTGACCTTGAACTTGAAAGTCAAAATAGCTTGAGATATTGTCATAAGGAACATTTGTATGAAGTTATATTGAAATTGGTGAAGAAATGTAGGCGCTAGAGCAATGACAAAGTTTTTCTAAAAATAGCCACTGTGACCTTGACCTTGAGGTGATGACCTTGAAAGTCGAACTCGCCCAAGATATTGTCATAAGGAACATTTGTGAGAACTTATATTGAAATCAGTGAAGAAATGTAGGCGCTAGAGCAATGACAAAGTTTTTCTAAAAATAACCTCTGTGACCTTGACCTTGAGGCCAGGACCTTAAAAGTCGAACCTGCACGAGATATTTTTATAAGGAACATTTGTGTGAAGTTTATTGAAATTGGTGGTACAAATACCTTAACCAAAGTCTTAAACATTAAAAATTTTCTAATTCTATGACCTTGACCTTGAGGTCATAGGTATGGGTGGGGGTATTGCTGAATAAACCATTGGACCTATATGTATCATCATAGTAAATATAAACCAAATCCATTGTATGGTTATGAAAATATGAGCTCAAGTTCTACCTGGTACAAATACCTTAACCTGGGTCTTAAACATTAAAAATTTCAAGTCCATGACCTTGACCTTGAGGTCATGGGTATGGGTGGGGGTATTGCTGAATAAAACTTCACTCCTATATCTATCATCATACCGAATATGAACCAAATTCATTACACGGTTTGGAAAATATGAGCTCAAGTTCTACCTGGTACAAATACCTTAACCTGGGTCTTAAACGTTAAAAATTTCAAAGTCCACGACCTTGACCTTGAGGTCTAGGGTATGGGTGGGGGTATTGCTGAATAAAACTTTGGACCTATATCTATCATCATACTAAATATAAACCAAATCTATTGTATGGTTTGGAAAATATGAGCTCAAGTTCTACCTTGTACAAAAACCTTAACCTGAGTCTAACAGGATTACGTACGTACACACTTTCGTACATTCGGAAACCGTACGCACGTACGCACGTACCCACGGACGCACGTACGGAAAACCGAAAAACTATATGCCCCCGGCATCATACGATGCGGGGGCATAAAAATGAAATCAGTTTGGTTTTGGTTTTACAGCCTTTTCAAGATTATTTCACATAATTATTTTGTGCTGACCATAAATCAGAGGCGGACAAAAACCAGAGTACCCAGAGAAAAACCATCTGACCTTCCATTACAGAACTTGGTATCTCAAATGTGACCCAAGCATTAAGGATTGAACCAGAGTCAGCACTCTTTCCCACTAAGCATGGACATCCATTGTTACCTTACCGGTACTTGTGTGGACTGGGCCACTAAACTAGAATGATTTCAGAAACCAATACATTCTTGAGTTTCCAGAATGATAATGAGCCATGATGTATACCACAAGTGCACAGGTACTGTAGCTATTCGAAATGACCAATACACACACAAAGTCATAGGCCAACAGGCATAATCAACTCAGCTGGTAAAGTGCTTTAATAGCTAACCTACTTACTGTTTCAGATAAATGAGTACACATGAGTACATGATTAATCATGATTCTCCATGACTGATTAAACATTTATCTCTCTATATACATGCAGGACAAGCTCTTTCTCTTTGTCTGAATTGAGGTTTATCATCCCCAGGTCATTTTAGAGACTTGCGACAATGGGGTGAAATGAATCTCAAGCCCTGCTGCCCAATGAAACCAAAAGGTTTACATGCCTGGACAGTCTGAGACTTGCATCACTTTGCCTGGGCAGGCTTAGACCTTCGAGGCGTCTTTAGGGTACAATCTGTAATTATACTTAGTCTAAAGCCCCCGCGCATAGGGGCTTGAAGAAATATATGGGCTGCATGATGCTTCCACGCAGAGCTGAATCCGGCCCACACACTAGTACTGGTAAACCAATTAGAGGATCTAAGCCTGTCCAGGAACCGCGGTGCGAGTCGGACCGTCCATGCTAATAAACCCTATTGGTTTCATTGGGTGACAGGGCTTGAGATGTCATTTCATCTCAATGTCGGGTAAAAGTCCCAGAAAATTGGAAGCAACGTCTCCAAAATGACCTTTACAGTGTTGACGGGGACGATAAATCTCAAATCAAAAAAATTATACTCAGTCTAAATGTACACCGTAACGATCCTAAGTATTGGGACAGGCAGGCCTAAGCAAACAATGCAGACCCAGATCAGACTGCTCCTTCAGGAGCAGTCTGATCAGGGTCTACACTATTTGCCATTCCGTTTGCACCTTTTGGGCTCCTTGCTGGATCATGAATCAAATTTGTTAAAATTTTAGGAGAATTACAGAAAATCCTCAAGATGTCCGAATTTTTAGGATTTTTATTGTAGATCATATATATTTAGAAACACAGCACTGACAGTACTGGTGAGTCCATTGTCTCAGATTGTAGGCTGGTCCTGAATGGGTACTAGTCTGTTTTGTTTAACCTTTAAATTACTGTATTGTAAGCAAACAATGTAGACCATGAACATACGCCACATTCTGCTCAACTTCAGCCCTTTCAAAAGTATTATAAAGCCACTGATTTTGATCCACCTTCACTGATATGTAAGCTAAGACCATGTTTAAACTTTAACAAGACGAACCATTACTTCATCCAGATCAATCATTACTTCTTCCAGATCAACCATTATTTTATCCAGATCAACCATTACTTGATCCAGATCAACCGTTACTACATCCAGATCAACCATTACTGTATCTTATCCAGATCAACCATTACTTCATCCAGAGCAAGCACTACTTGATCAAGATTAACTGTTACTACATCCAGATCAACCAATACTTGACCCAGATCAACCATTACTACATCCAGATCAACCATTACTACAATCAGATCAGCAACTACTGGATATAACATCCAGATCAACCATTACTTCATCCAGATCATCTATTAACTTCATCCAGATAAACCATTACTTATCCAGATCAACCATTATTTTATTCAGATCAATCATTACTTTATCTGAATCAACCATTAATTCACCCACAGCAACCAGTACTTTATCCAGACCAGATCAACCATCACTTCATCCAGATCAACCAATACTTATTCCAGATCAACCATTACTTTATCTAGTCAAAACAAACAAATCTAGATCGAACTGTGTTCATATTAAGCACCATATTGATGCTGATGAAACTGCAGTCACACTTAGAGACCAAGTTAATCAAGTACCAGATGATCTGCACAAAGTTGGTGTGGATTAGCCAGAAATTGATTAACTTGGTCTCTAGACTAATTTCTAAAGAAGACCTGGATCAACTTTGTGTAGATCAACTTGTCCCCAGGGACAAGATTAACTGGAACCTAAGGAGCCAGCTGTCAAAACTAATGAAGTCGTTAATGTATCGATATTAAAAGAACTGGATCAATTAATATGGAAAAATGCAAAGATGCATATTTTTTGCAGAACTCACATTTTTTTCAGCAAAAATACCACTGTATTTACTAAAAAAAATTAACAGCTTGACCACTAACAAGCCTACTAAGCTAAGAATCAGGGCCTGAAAAATCCATTGTCAGTTGCCTGGGACAAGTACAAATTTTGGCTGGGCAAGTTATTTTTTATTTCACTTGCCCAGAAAAAATATACTGGATATATTGAGCCATTTTGAAAATGTTGTATGTAGACTGCTTGGCAAGTGATTGAAAAGTGGATTTGTTGAGCCCCGAATTAACCCTTATCTTGCTGTTCGCGACAACCCCTATCTTTGCAAACAGTGTAGATCCAGATCAGATGGCTTCTGAAGAAGCCATCTGATCAGGATCTAACTGTTTGGCATTCAGTTTATGAATTTGTAGCAATAAATTACGTCAAGAAATTTGATTGGTTCAAAGTCAGAAATTGGTGCGGCTTATCTGAATATTCAGCAAGAGAAGGGTTAAGAATGATTTGAACAACTGGGCCCAAATCAAGATAAACTTGGACATCAGACTAAGTTTCAGTCAAATGTTCAAGTCACTAAAGGTTGACTATGTGTGTGTTAAAAGCCTGAAGGGCATTGGCACTGTAATATAGATGTGTCTTACACTTCCTATTACATAAATATCTGTGTATTTACAGTAAAAATAGACATCTATATCAAGGAATGGTGGAAAAAACATAAACAAGAGTTCTGCTAATCAAGGCTATGCAGAATTCAAAATTAATCCATTGTATGCTAGTGGACTCTTTCATTGCTATATGTTGGACACGTCCATTTGTCATATAAGGGATGTCAGGCTTATTTTTATGTTTTTATTCTTTTTTTGACAGAAAATTCTGTTAGCAAATAGTGCAGGCCCTGATCGGACGCCGCATTCTGCGGCGTCCGATCTGGGCCTGCACTGTTTGCCAAGGTACCCCTTTAGGGGTGTCCCGCTTGCAATGGGTTTGCATGAGCAAGCAGCTAATTTGCTGTCTTGAAAGAGTAACTTGTCCTCGTTACCTAAGAATTTCCCATTTGGGATACAATTAGGGTAGCGTACTGGAAAACATTACGAGGATAACAACTTTCAGACTTTTATAAACTGATGAAAACGGCCCTGATATACTAATGAAAACAGAGTCATTTAAAGAAACGATAAGCAAGGTACTTTTTTGTTAGTGAACAAACTTGCTGCTTTCAATTGTTGACTTGCAGCAAACAATTTCAGAGGGCAGCAAATACTTATTGCCAGCCAAAGAAGTTAGTTTCCCACCCTCTTATGTCACGTCTATGAACATCTGGGTTGACACAGATGTTGATTTGTTTGTTTGTTTGATTTGAGGTTTAACGTCCCTGTCAACACTGTAAAGGTCATTTTGGAGTTGTTGCTTCAAATTTTGTGGGACTTTTACCCGATATTGAGATGAAATGACATCTCAAGCCCTGTCACCCAATCAAACCAATAGGGTTTATTAGCATGGACGGTCAGCCTCGCACCGCGGTTCCTGGACAGGCTTAGATCCTCTAAGCGGTTTACCAGTACTAGTGTGCGGGCCGGATTCAGCTCTGCGTGGAAGCATCATGCAGCCCATATATTTCTTCAAGCCCCTATGGGCGGGGGCTTCACACAGATTTTGAAGGACTGACAAACAGACAAGTGAAGGAAAGCACAGAAAACTAGACTCCAACATATGCTTAACCCTTATCTTGCTGAATATTCATTTAAGCCACACCCATTTCTGTCTATCAACCAATCAAATTACTTGATGTAATTTATTGCTACAAATTCATAAACTGAATGCCAAACAGTGTAGATCCTGATCAGATGGCTTCTTCAGAAGCCATCTGATCTGGATCTATACTGTTTGCAAAGATAGGGGTTGTCATGAACAGCATGATAAGGGTTAATTCAGGTGCAACAAAAAGCCATATTCAAGCAGATTCACAGAAGTTTGAAGATTGGTAAGACTGATATGGGGTTCTATTGTAGATGGTCCTTTCCAACCAGATGGGGGACGGTGCTGAGCAGAACTTGGCTTCTCATATACAGGTCTGAGAGTTTAGCTATTTCTAAAGACTGTCCATATAAATAAAGACAGTGTTTGAATTTATGGACTCATGCATCCATGGAGTGAGTGTTTCAATTTTATGTCCCACCAACAACTAAGGTCATACAGAGACGGGACCTCGGTTAAAGACTCATCCGAAAGTCTGGAGAAGCCCGGGATCAATCCTGTGATCCCTGGTTTACAAGGAGAGTAGCGTAACCACTACACAACGAAGGCTTCTACATGTCCATGGAGAGTAGTACAAATCATAAGAATTTTCAACAAGAAAAATGCCTAATGGCATTATGGACGGGTTTTTTCTTCAGTACGGTTAGGATGGTGGTGGCATGGATGGGGTAGGGTGGGGTGTGCTGGTGTGGGGTAGGGTGGGATGGGGTGGGATGGGTTAGGAGTCGGGTGGGACGGGGTGGAATTTGTGGTGGGGTGGGGTGTGGGGTGGGATGGGGTGTGGTGGGCTTGTGGGGTGGGGTGGGCTTGGGTGGGTGGGATGGGGCGAGGTCGGGTAAGGTGGGGAGTGTTGGGATGGGGTGGGGTTGGGGGTGGATTGGGGTTGTTTTAGGATGGGGGTGGGGTGGGGTTGTGGGGTAAGGTATGCTAGGGTAGGGTGGAAAAAAAAAAGAACGAAAAAAAAAAAAAAAAAAAAAAAGAAAATTCCATGCCTGTGCATGCATGTATGTATTATTACTAGCAACTATCAGGGGAGGAAGATAATAATTGTTCATATGTGTTTATGGAGAAGAAAAGAAAAATAAAGAAAAGAAAGAATGAAAAAAGAAAAAAAAAAAAAAAGAACAAAAAAAAAAAAAAAATGTCTCCACCGATGTTTGAACTCACGCCCCTCAGATTCATAGTCAACAATAGGATTCGTAGTCCAGCACTCTATCCACTACACTGGCATTTGAAAAAAGGTTAACCAAAAGGTAAACCTGAAAAACACAAGTTTGAAAAATGACAATTTCCGACAAAATTTTAGTCTTTTGCGCCATTTATGGATAATACATGAAAGCAGTACCTCCACATATGCATCAGTCCTGATATTAAAACAATATATGTAAAACTAAGTATGCATGTATGTACAGAACAAATGCAATATCCTAACCAAGTAACAACTTTTTGTGGAGGGGGGGTATGATTTGTTTATGTGCTTTAAGAAGAAAAAAAAATAATGTTTTTTTTTTTTATTTTTAGCTCTGGTGGACACTGATTTTAGCGATTTTGAAAAAGGGTCACCTATTGAACATTTCTGTATGTATGTAAAACTATGTATGCATGTATGTACAGAACAAATGCAATATCCTAACCCAGTAACAACTTTTTTGGGGGGTGGGGGGGGGGGGGGTTGATTTGTTTATGTGTTTTACGAAGAAAAAAAATAAAGTTTTTTCTATTTTTAGCTCTATTTTTTAGCTCTAGTGGCCACTGATTTTAGCAATTTTGAAAAAGGGTCACCTAATGAACATTTCTGTAAAATAATTTTGAAATCGGGCCATTATCCCAGGAGGAGATGTTGTTTAAAGAAATTGTTGACGGACGACGGACATCAACTCACCTTGAGCACTTCGTGCTCAGGTGAGCTAAAAAAAGAACGAAAAAAAAAAAAAAAAAAAAAAAGAAAATTCCATGCCTGTGCATGCATGTATGTATTATTACTAGCAACTATCAGGGGAGGAAGATAATAATTGTTCATATGTGTTTATGGAGAAGAAAAGAAAAATAAAGAAAAGAAAGAATGAAAAAAGAAAAAAAAAAAAAAAGAACAAAAAAAAAAAAAAAATGTCTCCACCGGGGTTTGAACTCACGCCCCTCAGATTCATAGTCAACAATAGGATTCGTAGTCCAGCACTCTATCCACTACACTGGCATTTGAAAAAAGGTTAACCAAAAGGTAAACCTGAAAAACACAAGTTTGAAAAATGACAATTTCCGACAAAATTTTAGTCTTTTGCGCCATTTATGGATAATACATGAAAGCAGTACCTCCACATATGCATCAGTCCTGATATTAAAACAATCTGCTACAGAATAGATGAAAAATATCACTTTGAAAAAAGGTTAACCAAAAGGTAAACCTGGGACGACGCCCGCCCGCCCGCCCGCAGGACGCCCGCCCGCCCGGACATCGCTATTTCAAAGGACGGATTTTTTATTAAAAAACCCGTCCAAAAAAAATTGCAGTACATGTGTTGCGCAATCTTCTTTATTACATGATAATCTGCGTGTAGCAGAAAACTGTGTATGATCCGTTGCCTTGTTGGTTAATAATCCAAGAACTTAAATAATTGATTCTGTGTAGTTAAGGTTTTCTCGCTTACACTATAAACAACGAAACATGTCACCTGATGCATGGCACACTTGCTGTAAAGTACATGAAGGGAGAAAACCTAAACAAGAATATCTTTTGTAGCCGTTTTATATAAATACTAGAAAATTAGACAACAGATTCGAAAAAAAAACTTCCTGTGTATGCAATTCATCATGTAACGAAGAAGTTTATATAATGCATTTTCTGCGATTTTCGAATTTTTGAAAATTCTTATGATTTGCAATGCTCTGCATGGACACGTGAGTCCATAAATTCAAAAACTGTCTGTATTTTTACGGACAGTCTTTAGAAATAGTTGAACTCTCAGACCTGATGTATGTGACCTGAGAAAGGCATGAACCGCAGTGGGAGACCTAATGATTTAGAGTCAGCGGCCATAGAGGCCCTTATAAGATTCTGTTGTAATGGTTTTAAACCAGATTTTATTCCAAAAGAAGTTCAAAAGGGTTTCAACAGAAAACATTGGATTGTCATGGACAGCACCATATTTACTTTAGGTGCCACGCCCACGGGGGCTTGAAGAAATAGATGCATAATGCTACCACGCAGAGCTGAAACCCACCGGACACAAGCAGTCAGTACTGGTAAAACGCTAATAGAGGATCTAAGCCTGCCCAGGCAAAGTGGTGCGAGTCGGTCCATCCATGCTTACAAACCCTATTTGTTTCATTGGGCAACTGAGGGCTTCAGATGTCATTTCATTTCAATGTCGGGTGAAAGTCCCACAAAATTGGAAGCAATGTCTACAAAATGACCTATACAGTGTTGACGGGGACGTTAAACAAAACCTTAGGTGCCAATAACCACTCGTATGCTATCACAAAGATGGTCATATTTGTACCGAAAGGAAATCTTCCTCCTTCTATATAGCAGGAGTCCATTCCAAAATTAAGGGCTGTCAGGTTGTTTTTTCTTCAAAATGTATTTGGAAAATGGCTCAATTTTTTGCAAACAGTGTCGGCCCAGATCAGACGCCCCTTTTGGAATTTCCTGTACTAAATGGGTTTTGTGCGATTTGAGGTTTAACGTCCCTGTCAACAATGTAAAGGTCATTTTGGAGACGTTGCTTCCAATTTTGCGGGACTTTTACCCGACATTGAGATGAAATGACATCTCAAGCCCTGCCGCCCAATGAAACCAATAAGGTTTTTAAGCATGGACGGTCTGACTTGCACCGCATTGCCTGGGCAGGCTTAGATCCTCTAAGCGGTTTACAAGTACTTGAGTGCGGATCGGTTTCAGCTCTGCGTGGAAGCATCATGCAGCCCATATATGTCTTCAAGCCCCGATGGGCGGGGGCTGATGGAATCTTGCACCTTATATATGGCAGGGGTCCATTTCGAAATTAATGTCTGTCAGGTTGTTTTTTCTTCAAAATTTATTCAGAAAATGGCTTAACTTTTTGCAAACAATGTAGGCCCTAATCAGACGCCGCATTCTGCGGCGTCTGATCTGGGCCTGCACTGTTTGCCAAGGTACTGAATGGGGTAATGACATGATGGGTTTTCAATTAAATGACATCAACATTATGTGATACTTTAAGTCTCATTTCAGCATCCATGGTACATGTCCTTTTATTGAGTTTACGCCAGGTAAATTTTTCATACAAATTACATTCATGTTTGGTGACAGGCTTACGCGTAGGTCACAAAATGAAGCTGAGAAATCGAAATGAACTAGAAATAGGTAAGGAGAAGATATAAGCATTGTATCTTTTTAACCCCATGTATTCAGATTTCTCAACCCTTTAACAAACTTGTTCCTCTGATCAGGGCCTTCACTTTTTGAAGAAATATATGGGCTGCATGATGCTTCCAGGCAGAGCTGAAACCCACCGGACACGAGTACTGGTAAACCACTTAGCGGATCTAAGCCTGCCCAGGCAAAGCGGTGCGAGTCGGCCCGTCCATGCTTATAAACCCTATTGGTTTCATTGGGCGGCAGGGCTTGAGATGTCATTTCATCTCAATGTCGGGTAAAAGTCCCACAAAATTGGAAGCAACGTCTCCAAAATGACCTTTACAGTGTTGATGGGAACATTAAACCTCAAATCAAACAAACAAAAAACAATTTACACTTAGTGGATAAACTACTTGCCTTGTAGCCGGGTTTGGCAACATTCTTTCTTTGATCTTTTCTATGGTCATTCTCTCCCTTCCGCTGATTCAAGAAGGGCAGATGTCAGTTTCTGGCAAAAGAATGTGCACTGTACTGGTTAACCCCTTAAGTATAAGCCTGCCCAGAAAAAGTATGGGTAGGTTAACTGGCTGGCTCAAAACTCCCTAAAATAGTGTTGACTGGGCCGTTAAACTCCAATACAAACAAACAAACTTGCCTTGCAGACCAGGGATCATGGGATCAATTCATGGCTGGCTCCAGACTTTTGGACGAGTCTTTAACCCATTTTGTACCCAATAGTGTACCCTGGCAAACAGTGCAGGCCCAGATCAGATGCCACAGAATCCGGCATCTGATCAGTGCCTACACTACTTGCAAAAATTCAGCTATTTTCCAAATAAATTTTTTAGATAACACACCCTTTCACCCCTACATTTTTGAATGGACTCCTGCTATATTATTTTAAGAAGGAAGATTCCATTTGGTACCAGAACCCTCCGTGGTGTAGTGATTAAGCTACTCGCCTTGTAAACCAGGAATCGCAGGATCGATCCCACGCTTCTCCAGACTTTAGGATGAGTCTTTAAACCGAGGCCCCGTCTCCGTATGACCATAGCTGTTGGTGAGACTTAAAACTCAAACACAAACTCACTCCATTGGTACCAAATGGAGTGAGGTCCATTCTCCACATGACCTTAATTGTTGTTGGGATGTAAAACTCTAAAACACACACAGAGTTGCACACAATTGTTGTGATGACTCAGCATTCTAGCCTGGTGGGGGAGGATGAGAATTAATTAACCTTTCAGACTGCTAGCTTTGTAGTTTAACAGGTAAATATCCTGAGCAGAGCTGAAGAGTTTACCCTAAACATTTGGACACTTCAACTCCTAAATTTTACTGTAGTAACCGATATTGTGTCTAAAAATAGATGAGTGCCTAACAGTGTAGACCCACCATGCTGCGGAGACTCATCTTGGCTTACCCTGTTTGCCCGGACCTGCCTGTCTGAATACATATGATAAATAGGGTGGTCTGTTTCTATGTGACATTGTCTTAAGAGTTGTACAGCCCAGCCAACACTTTTAAGATCATATAAAGCTGGTCAGTTAACCCTTATCTTGCTGTTCACGACAACCCCTATCTTTGGAAACAGTGTAGATCCAGATCAGATGGCTTCTGAAGAAGCCATCTGATCAGGATCTACACTGTCGGACATTCAGTTTATGAATTTGTATCAATAAATTACATCAAGTAATTTGATTGGTTGATAGACAGAAATGGGTGTTTCTTAAATGAATATTCAGCAAGAGAAGGGTTAACCTATAAACCTAACTACCGTAAAAACCCAAAAATTCAGACAGCTCGAGGATTTGCTGAAGTTCTAAAATTTCAACAGATTTGATGCATGATCCAGCAAGGAGTCCAAAAGGTACAGACAGAATGGCAAACACTGTAGACTCTGATCAGACTTCAGGAGCAGTCTGACGTGTGTCTGCACTGTTTGCTCCTAATATTTAGGATAACATGTATTACGGTAGCTTTTCCTGCTTGTAAGCCCTTAGAATTCTAAAGTGGACTCTTCCATCTTGGAATCTGGAAAAGTCCATTGTGGCTTCGTTTGAAGCGAAATCATTGACAGCATGGCAAATAACGTGTAGATAGAATGTCAAGCATTCACTACGGCAAAATTTAATACGCTAATATATATGTTACCAAATGCATCAGTATAGACTTTGTTAACCTTATATTGCTTTGAACATCTAGGCTTCAATAATGAAAACCAGACTTGTTTTCTGAGAAAACAGATGTTCTCCCACCACGTACCCATTTCAAAACTTGCTTTATTTAACAGCACTGTTGTGACCTTGACCTTAGCACTGCTGTGACCTTGAAAATGAGGTCAAGGTCATGAAAACCTAACAAGATCTTCATCCTGACCAATTATTATATATCCATGCAAATTTGATTAAAATCCACCCAGTAGTTCATGAGATATCTTGCACACAAGAAAGTGTCATGCCGACGCATACGCCGACGCCGACAGGATCCGCACAAAATGCACAATATGTCCCTCTCCCCTTGGGTGGGGAGACATAACTCTGATCATCACACTGCACTTCCTCTCCAGCACTAAACCTGACCATTATTCGAAGAATGTAGCAGGGTTGTAAGAAAACAAAATAAAATCATTTTTTAAACCCTCTAGTAAGGAAGATACAAAGAAGATAATGTCTGATATTGTTGATACAGAGATACCACAGATTAGATTGTTGGAACTAACTCACTATAATTATGAGGGCTTTATGATCATTAGTGAATCATAAAATTGGATATAAATATAATCAAGAACAGCTCCAAACAAATAATTCTCCAACTGAGTCCTATCCTCAAAATCTGAACCAAGCTAATTAACGAAATCATTGACAGAATAGCAAAACAACAAACAGTGTACAGGCTCCTACATGTATACAGCCATATTACAGGGAACCCACACAGTGCAGGCCCAGATCAGATGCCGCAAGATATCAGGATTTGTTTGTTTGATTTGAGGTTTAATGTCCCCGTCAACACTGTAAAGGTCATTTTGGAGATGTTGCTTCCAATTTTGTGGGACTTTTACCCGACACTGAGATGAAATGACATCTCAAGCCCTGTTGCCCAATGAAACCAATAGGGTTTGTTAGCATGGACGGTCCGCCTTCCACCGCTGTTCCTGGACAGGCTTAAATCCTCTAAGCTGTTTACCAGTACTGTGTGTGTGTGTGTGTGAATTCGGGTTTAACGTCGCTTTCAACAATTTTTCAGTCATATCACGACGGTGTCTTGTTGCGACAGGGAGCTCAATGCTCACATTTATAGTGTTTCCCGCAGACTGAAATTAGGGCAGGGTGCTACTCCAAAAAAGGGCATTTTTGCAACGCGGCACTGCATATCATAAGGGCACACCTTACACAGACTCTTGACAAAGAGGGCAAGGCAGGGGTCTTGCACCCCTTTTAGGGAATGGGGATGGGGCCTTTAGAATTGGGAAAATTATCGACATATTGACTGAAATTTGGAAAATGTACTACAAACACTGAAAGGTTTTCTTTAATGGCATTGTTATTTGAAGAGCAGGCCTTATAATTATGCCAGACAGTAGACTGTGGAATAAAGAACAGGGATAAACCTTAACCAGCCACTGGGCCCAAACTCTCAAATGTTTGGGATCCGGATCAATATTCAAGGGCCCGTAAATGGTTAGGTAAGATAATTATACTTGAAAGACACTTCCTGACGGTGACTGCAGTAAGAATTTTATCCAAAAAATTTAAACTAGGGTAATTCTACTTTGAATACAAAACATGCGGTAACTATGAATATCATTCTTCATGTGGAGCATGATAGCTCTGTGGTTAGTGCACTTGCCTCTGATGCTAGAGGACCCGGGTTCAATCCCTGGCAGCGTTGATAAAATTTCGGTATCCGTACACATGCTCCATTGGCTTCATTTGCAGGGATGAATGTCAAGTGCACCGTCCTTCGTATCGGGACGTTAAATGGAGGCCCCCTGTGCAGGGAGACCCATCCCTGTGCAGGGAGACCCATCCCTGTGCAGGTTAAAGAGCCCTACCGTAATCACATGACTACTGTGTAGGCTTTCATCCCGCAAATCTGGAGTGTATGTACATAACATGCCCCTTCGTGTCCCCTCCTAGGGTTAAAGCGAAATCGGAAGATAGAGATAGACAGAAGTACCTGGGCCTCCTTACATTCATTCAGGTACATACAAGACAAAAAACACAGAACAAAAACGATTATTACACAGAATGATTGTAGTTTTCAATTTTTTTGTCCATTTTGCCCTTCATCTAAACGTTATGACATTTTTGGTGACTGCTACCTTAATAAAAGCGTAGTGGCGGACCTGAAGGAGGACACACATTTCAGTGCATCTGGCGACTTTGTTCTGAAGCAAAAATTTAATACTTTTTCCTCAAATTGTAAACAAGAGGGCCATGATGGCCCTGGATCGCTCACCTGATCCTATTGTACAAACGGAATTGTGGGTTATATATGGTGGAGTGGAGGGTTTGAGCAATTTTGGTTGGACCCAAAGACCATTTCTGTGAAATTAATTCAAAATCAGTCTGCCTGTTTAGGAGTAGAAGTCATTTTGAGAAGTAAAAGTCATTTTTGATGAAATGACATCTCAAGCCCTGCCGCCCAATGAAACCAATGGGGTTTAAAACTGAACAGTTTGAGCAATTTTGGTAGAGGATCCCCCAAGGAACCTTCCAGTGAAATAATTTTCAAATCCATCCACTGGTTAAGGAGAAAAAGTCGTTTAAAGCTTTTTCTATTTTTAGCTCTGGCGGCCATTTTGTTCACCCGAGCGGAACGGTTGGGCAATTTTGGTAGAGGGTCACCGAATTAACATTCCTGTGAAGTAATTTCAAAATCCATCCACTAGTTAAGTAGAAAAAGTCATTTAAAGCTTTTTCTATTTTTAGCTCTGGCGGCCATTTTGTTCACCCGAGCGGAACGGTTTGAGCAATTTTGGTAGAGGGTCACCCAAGGAACATTCCTGTCAAGTAATTTCGAAATCCATCCACTGGTACAGGAGAAGAAGTCCTTTAAAGGTTTTTCTATTTTTAGCTCTGGTGGCCATTTTGTTCACCCGAGCGGATTGGTTTGAACAATTTTAGTAGAGGGGCACCCAAGAAACCTTCCTGTGCAATAATTTCAAAATCCATCCACTGGTTAAGGAGAAGAAGTTGTTTAAAGGTTTTTCTATTTTTAGCTCTGGCGGCCATTTTGTTCACCAGAGCTGAACGGTTTGAGCAATTTTGGTAGAAGGTCATCCAAGGAACATTCTTGTGAAACAATTTCAAAATCCATCCACTTGTTAAGCAGGAGAAGTCGTTTAAAGGTTTTTCTATTTTTAGCTCTGGCGGCCATTTTGTTCACCCGAGAGGAAGGGTTTGAGCAATTTTGGTAGAGGGGCACCCAAGGAACATTCCTGTGCAATAGTTTCAAAATCCAACCACTGGTTAAGGAGAAGAAGTCGTTTAAAGGTTTTTCTATTTTTAGCTCTGGCGGCCATCTTGTTCACCCGAGCCGAACAGTTTGAGCAACTTTGGTAGAGGATCACCCAAGGAACATTCCTGTGCAATAATTTCAAAATCCAACCACTGGTTAAGGAGAAGAAGTCGTTTAAAGGTTTTTCTATTTTTAGCTCTGGCGGCCATTTTGTTCACCCGAGCGGAACGGTTTGAGCAATTTTGGTAGAGGGGCACCCAAGGAACATTCCTGTGCAATAATTTCAAAATCCAACCACTGGTTAAGGAGAAGAAGTCGTTTAAAGATTTTTCTATTTTTAGCTCTGGCGGCCATTTTGTTCACCCAAGCGGAACGGTTTGAGCAATTTCAGTAGAAGGTCATCCAAGGAACATTCCTGTGAAATAATTTCAAAATCCATCCACTGGTTAAGCAGGAGAAGTCGTTTAAAGAATTTTCTATTTTTAGCTCTGGCGGCCATCTTGTTCACCCGAGCCGAACAGTTTGAGCAATTTTGGTAGAGGATCACCCAAGGAGCATTCCTGTGAAATTAGATCAAAATCTGTCCAGCAGTTTTGGAGGAGATGTTGTTTAAAGCAAAAGTTGACGACGGACGGACGCACGCACGCACGCACGGACGACGGACGACGGACGACGGACAAAGACTGATCCCAAAAGCTCACCTTGAGCACTTCGTGCTCAGGTGAGCTAAAAAATCATCATTTATTTTATTTGTAACAAAATATCTGGCTAAAAAAACTAGAGTGAGCATATTTGGGTCCTCAAAATCCGTAATGTAGTGGGTGGGGTACATACGTAAAAACTACATCGTAGAATGAATGGTAAAACTTACTAGCATTACTAAAACTGTACACCATGCATTTATTCAGAGAGATTTGGAAGAAATGCAACATTATTTGGACAAAGTGTGCTTGGCCAGATTGGAAATTCGTCTTCCGGATTGGATACTTTATGGCATTTGGAATGGGGCCGAATTTCGGCCCTAAATTTGGGTGATCGAGACCTCTTGTCAACAAATGCGGTCATTAAAAAATTTCCTGGTTATTGCCATTTGTATAGGCGAATAAAACGGGAACCATACTATACACTCGACTGAACACAACACAGGTATTTTACATTGTGTGTATTTATTGCGATTGTCCCGTGTCGGTAATAACGCATGACTGTCCCGTGATTATTGGATAAAGGGTGAAAAGATTAGGTCTTTTGCAGGGCACATTTAATTGGCGTAAAGGGCAATGCGGGGCGCAAAAGGGGTCAAAATTTCAAATTTTAGGGCAAGAGGGCGGGAATTTAGGGCACCGGGGCGCTGCGCCCCGCTGTTCCGCTTTAGGGCAATCACTACGTTTATAGTGCTGCCTCACTGAAGTATCATGTCCCAGACACATTACATGATACCACACCCAGTCACATTATCCTGACACTGGATCGACCAGTCCTAGCTCTACCCCGTAAATCTCAGTGCCAAACGAGGAGCAACTAGTACCATTTTTAACGACTTTGGTATGCCGCGGCCCGGGATCGAACCCGAGACCTCCCGTTCCCCGGAGCGGACACTCTACCAACTGAGCTATCGGGGCCGGTTTTTACCAGTATTAGTATCCGGGCTGGATTCAGCTCTGCGTGGAAGCATCATGCTGCCCATATATTTCTTCAAGCCCCTATGGGCAGGGGCTGGCAAGATATCAGGACTTTAACTGTTTGCAAAAAGTCTAGCCATTCTGAAAATACGGTAATGATCCTAGGTATTGGAACATATAGGCCTTAGCAAACAGTGCAGACCCATATCAGACTGCTCCTTCAGGAGCAGTCTGATCAGGGTCTGCACTGTTAGCCATTCTATCTGCACCTTTTGGACTCCTTGCTGGATCATGAATCAAACTTGTTAAAATTTTAGGAGCATTACAGCAAGTCCTCAAGGTGTCCAAATTTTTAGGATCTTTACAGTACTCATCCTGACACACCTAGACTGATGCTCCTTAGGCCAACACTGGACATGTTTGGTTGAACCAAACATGTTCAAAGTTGACTAAATTTGTTTTGTTTGATTTGAGGTTTAAAGTCCCCATCAACACTGTAAAGGTCATTTTGGAGACGTTGCTTCCAATTTTGTGGGACTTTTACCCGACATTGAGATGAAATGACATCTCAAGCCCTGTCGCCCAATGATCCCAATAGGGTTTATTAGCATGGACGGTCCGCCTCGCACCGCGGTTCCTGGACAGGCTTAGATCCTCTAAGCGGTTTACCAGTACTAGTGTGCGAGCCGGATTCAGCTCTGCGTGGAAGCATCGTGCAGCCCATATATTTCTTCAAGCCCCTATGGGCGGGGGCGGCAAAGTTGACTAAAGGGGCATATAATTACTGTATTAACCCTTTTCGTACCAAATGGAATCTTCCACTTTATATATCAGGTGGGAGTCCATTTCAAAATTTAGGGGTGTCAATTTAACCTGTGTTTTCTTCAAAATTTATTTGGGAAATGGCTTAACTTTTTGCAAACAATGTAGGCCCTGATCAGACGCCGCATTCTGCGGCGTCTGATCTGGGCCTGCACTGTTTGCCAAGGTACCCCATTAGGGGTTTCTGGTACTGAATGGGTTAAAACACATATTCCTTACCACAAACAAGCCCCCAATGCTCAACAATACCAGTTACCATAAAAATTCTAATTAAGGCCCATGTTCTAACCAGAGGACCATTGGTCCTGAATCGCTCACCTGACTTTTCTGAGGAAGTCCTCAAAGACTTTAATATGTGATCTTTGGCCAAGAGGGACCGAAGGTCTGTGTAACTGGGTGGGGATCTCAACTGTTTCCGAGATATTAAGCATTCAATGCAATAAAGGGAGTTGGCCCCCAGCCCCACCCCCCCCCCCACTGGAACCGTAGGTCCAACGGTCCATTACACTGAATGCGACAAGAATATATATGGTTTATGGGTGGGGGTCTTAACCGTTTCCGAGATATTAAGCATTTTGTGGAAAAAAGGGGGTTAGGCATGCCCCCCTCCCTCACCCAGGGACCCCCGGGTCCAAAGGTCCATGTCACTGAATGCGCCTTATCATAAGGAACAAGAATATATATGGTTTGTGGGTGGGGATCTTAACCTTTTCCGAGATATTAAGCATTTTGAGCAAAAAAGGGGGAGGGGCATGCCCCCCCCCCCGGACCCCTGGTACCCCAGGGTCCAAAGGTCCATGTCACTGAATGCGCCTCATCATAAAGAACAAGAGTATATATGGTTTATGGGTGGGGATCTTAACCGTTTCCGAGATATTAAGCATTTAATGCAAAAAAGGGGGTGGGGCATGCCCCCCTGGGACCCCCGGGTCCAAAGGTTCATGTCACTTAATGCGCCTTATGATCAGGAACAAGAATATATATGGTTCATGGATAGAGATCTTAACCGTTTCCGAGATATTAAGCATTTTGTGCAAAAAAAGGGGTGGGGCATGCCCCCCCCCCCCCCCCGGACCCCTGGTACCCCATGGTCCAAAAGTCCATGCCACTGAATGGGCCTCATCATAAGGAACAAGAGTATATATGGTTTATGGGTCGGGATCTTAACCGTTTCTGAGATATTAAGCATTTTTTGCAATAAAGGGGGTGGGGCATGCCACCCCGGGGACCCTCCGATACCCTGATGTCCAAAGGTCTGTGTCACTGAATGCGCCTTATCATAAGGAACAAGAATATATATGGTTTATGGGTGGGGATCTTAACCGTTTCCGAGATATTAAGCATTTTGTGCAAAGAAGGGGGTGGGGCATGCCCCCCCCCGGGGGGCCCCAGGGTCCCAAAATCCATGTCACTTAATGCGCCTCATCATAAGGAATAAGAATATATATGGTTTAGTGGCATTATTTGTAACAGTTTGCAAGATATCAGACATTTCTACTTTTTCCCATACAAATGCCCATGTTACCAAATTTAACCTTGGCGTAAAATAGGTCAAGGTCATCCCAGGGACACCATTTATGCAATTTATGATGGGCCCATGTCCCAGGTGCTACATGCCAAGTTTCATGCAAATCGGCCCAGTGGTTCCGGAGGAGAAGATTTTCGAAGGGTTTTTTACCATATATGGGCATGGCGGCCATCTTGGTCATGTGACCTAGACCAAAAATGCAAACTTTCGTTCCCCCACCCCATGGAGCCTCCACATGAAATTTGACTACAATCGGCCCAGCGGTTCCGGAGGAGAAGACGTTTGAAAATGTGAACACACACACACACACAGAATTTTTGCCTGGCCATACTATCAGCTCACCAATGAGCCTTCGGCTCAGGTGAGCTAATAAACGCCTATCCCCCACTTGCCAAATGTTTGGTCCGTTTCTGGGAAAGTTGTAACCTCTATTACCCATTACCGAAAAAAAAAAGAACAAAAAAAAAAAGGTGGAAAAGGAAACCAAATATGGTATCCTACCTTAACGCAGTCAGTTTGTCTATTATCAAAACTGCCACAAAAAAGCCTTGCTACATATGTATAGGTTTGGTGAAAAGAAAACAGAACATATTAAATCCTAGCATTTCATTTCAAAGCAATATTAATAAGCACAAATTATTGTGATCAATGTGGTTTGAACAATTTATAATAACCCATGACACCTCTATAATATAGTGTTGGTTCTATAGGACAAGAAGAGAGGCTGTAGTACTAGTTCTTGAAGAGCAAAATTTAATGAGGTCTCTGACAATCCCCATGGAAATGCAGCCTCCAATAAGCGCCCAGGCCCTTCTCTCAAATTGGACATGATACTTACAAACGCCTGGGCGTTAATTAGAATTTTTATGGTAAATGACCTGGCCTCCAAGAATTGAGAAATTAGCTAGGCCTCTGATACAGTTAGAAAAAGTCCAACGTCAGCATAAGGGATGCACAAAATTAATGCACCGGACCGTTTGCTTAATGAAAGAACTAAAAAAGGCTTGTTTTCATGGTTAAAATGTCTAAGAACACGGCAAATACATAACCATAAAAATTTGGACACCTGAAGGACTTGCTGTAATTCTGCAAAATATTTTAACAAATTTATTTCATGATCCAGCAAGTAGCCCAAAAGAGTAGATGGAATGGCAAACAGTGTAGGCCCTGATCAGACTGCTCCTTCAGGAGCAGTCTGATCTGGGTCTGCACTGTTTGCTTAGGCCTATCTGTCCCAATACTTAGGACGGCCCCCGCCCATTGGGGCTTGAAGAAATATATGGGTTGCATGATGCTTCCACGCAGAGCTGAAACCGACCTGCACACGAGTACTGATAAACCGCATAGAGGATCTACGCCTCCCAGGCAAAGCTGTGCGAGTCTGCCCGTCCATGCTTATAAACCCTATTGGTTTCATTGAGCGGCAGGGCTTGAGATGTCATTTCATCTTAATGTCGGGTAAAAGTCCCACAAAATTGGAAGCAACGTCTCCAAAATGACCTTTTCAGTGCTGACGGGGACGTTAAACCTCAAATCAAACAAAAACATTACTTAGGACCGTAACGGTAGTGTTTGAAACTACACAGGTGGTTGTTTTTGCTAAGCATACCTTCAATTTGCATTTTTAAATCTAAATTTGACCTGCTGAAAGGGTTTTAAATGCAGTAGCACAGTTTGAAGTCAGTTTATCAGTTCAATACATCACTGTAATCAGATGTTTGACAGGTTTTTGGTCTACATTTCTCATCTATTAGTTTACTGGGAAACAAAGTGCTAATAATACACAACCTCATATATATTTCTCTATAACCAGAAAGTTTCTATTTCTTTCTGGAAAGCTCCCAGCCCAAACATTATCTGGATACAAACCACTCAATTAAATCTTATCCTGCTGAATATTCATTTTAGCCACACCCATTTCTGACTTTGAACCAATCAGATTACTTGATGTAATTTATTCCTACAAATTCATAAACTTAATGTGAAACAGTGTAGATCCTGATCAGATGGCTTCTTCAGAAGCCATCTGATCTGTATCTACACTGTTTTCAAAGACAGGGGTTGTTGTGAACAGCAGGATAAGGGTTAAGTCCCCAGCCCAAACAATCTGGATACATCCCTACTCAAAGTCCCCACCCCAAACAATCTCAATACATCCTAGTCAAAACTCCCAGCCCACACATCTGGATACATCTTAATCATAGCCCACAGCCCATACATCTGGATACATCCCAATTGAAGCTCCCAGCTCAAATTATTTTATTTGGATACAAACCACTCAAAGCCCCTAGCCCAAACAATCTGGATACATCCTACTCAAAAGCTCCCAGCCCAAACATTATCAGGATACAAATCACTCGAAGTTCCCAACTCAAACAATCTGGATACATCCTACACAAAACTCACAGCATACATCTGGATACATCCTACTCAAAACCCCCAGCCCAACAATTAGGATACATCCTACTCAAAGCCCCCCGCGCAACAATCTGGATACATCCTACTCAAAAGCTCCCACCAATCAAAAGTTATGGCCAACTGTTAAAGTTTTTGAAAAGTAGGTCAAACATCAAGGTCACAAGGTCAAAAATTATGGTACCATTGGAAAGGTCTTGTGACACAGAATGCACATGTGAAATGTGAAAGCCATATCACTTACCAATCAAAAGTTATGGCCAATGTTAAAGTTTCACAAGGTCAAAAATTATGGTACCACTGGTAAGGTCTTGTGACAAGGAATGCACATGTGAAATATGAGAGCCCTACCGGTTACCATTCAAAAGTTATGCCGTATGTGAAGGTTTTTGCGGACAGACAGACCTAAAACTATATGCCCCCCGAATCTTTGATTCTGGGGGCATAAAAATTTGTACACTGAGGACTTGCTGTAATACTCATAAAATTTTAACAAATTAGTTTCTCGATCCAGCAAGGAGACCAGGAGTCCAAAAAGCGCAGATGGAATGGCAAACAGTGTAGACCCTGATCAGACTGCTCCTTCAGGAGCAGTCTGATCTGGGTCTACACTGTTTCCTAAGACCTGACTGTCCCAATACTTAGGAACAATCTGGATATATCCTGATAAAAGCTCTCGGATACTTACCATACACTGAATTTCAAACTCCTATGAAGTTATAAATTGTCAGCCAGGAACTAAATTTTTCCAATATTAAAAAAAAACCTCATTTGATATCTCTGATAATTTTCATGGAACATCCATTTAATGCATGCGCATTATTAAATTGAGGTGTATCTATACACAGCTGAATATTCAAGAAGAATTTAATACCACCAATACACGTATATTGACATTGTATACTACCATTTATTCAACTTTGTCAATATTTATATAAGTTATGTCTTTTATAGGGATCATAAAAAAAAGTAAAAGGCTATGTTGACAATGTCAGGGCTCAGATCAGCCAGTGCATGCATCCAAGCAGTCTGAATTCAGAGTCAGAAAAACAGTTAACCTTTTGCACAGAACTGGGTAATACCCATTATACATGTATTCAACATTAATAAAGAGAGGACTGGTTATCTTGTGTTTTGATCACCCCAACCATCATTGCTTGTAGAAATAGATTGGGCTGCATGGTACTTCAACACAGAGCTGAAACTGTGGGGATAACCAAGAGGGGGGATCTCCCCCCAACCTCAACCCCGAGAAAATGTTTGAAATTTCATGCCATTTTGTAGCTTCTGCCATTGTCTGAACTTTTTGACTATTTATAGGTCAATAGTTTGGTTATAAGTCACCAAGACACTTTGTCACAGAACATGATCATTAAGCAACACTGAATGATGCAGAAGCTATGAATAACACAATGGTGTGTATAACTTGATTTTTATGTTCAAAAGATTCTAATTATTTTAAGTATGAAAAGGCATACTTGAAAAAATAATGATGAAGCATGGGCTTCCAGGCTTACGCCTGGCTACACGCCTGACAATACATCCAGTGATTGTTCAAGTTTATACTAAGTTTCAGCTTTCTAGCTTTCATAGGTCCTGAGTAATCTTTCACAAAACTTTTCAAGAAAACAAGAGGCCCATGGGCCACTACGCTCACCAGAGGTCATATGGTTTATACCAAATACAGGCAAGGTGCCCATCTTGGTCATGTGACAACAATGCCACAAATAATGTTTAATTGCCTCATCCCCCTAGAGGCTTTTCATGTAATTTGGTTTCAATCAGCACACCTCTTTTACTGGAGAAGAAAATAAAAATACTGAATCTGCCAGCCATCCAAGATAAAGGTCAGTAATAACCTTGACCTTTGGAATTAATAAACTTCCATTCAGCTAACTGCAAATATCATTTTTGATTTTTGATGTCACAGCCTACCAGGCAATCAGAAATATCCACTACTTTGCCATTTTTCCATACAAATGTCTAAGTGATCAAATTTGACCTTGACATAAAACAGGTCAAGGTCAACCAAAGGTCATCATTTGAACAAACTTGGTAGGGACAGAGTCCCTGATGCTGCATACCAAGTTTCCAGATCATCGGCCATTCTTGAGAAGAAGATTTTTAAAGGTTTTTACCATATATGGGCATGGCAGCCATATTGGTCATCTGACCCAGTCCTCACATACAAACTTTCGTTCCCTCATTCCACAGAGGCTCCACATGTAATTTGGTTTCAATTGGCCAAGTAGTTTCAGAGGAGAAGTTGTTTGAAAATGTTGACGACGCAGACACAGACGACGACGACGGACCAATGCCTATACTATAAGCTCCCCCGGAGCCTTCGGCTCTGGTGAACTAAAAATTGAAAACCTACCAAGGGACATAACTCCAAAGCTTAAGTGCCCTTGGTTACTATTATGCTATTACACGTTCCTTACCTACAAGATTCATTGAAATAGAACAAAAACATAAAAGATGTTAAGCAAAATGCATTTTGAAATTTGAAAACCAATGAAGGGACATAGCTCTTGCTATTCATAAGAAGGAAGATTCCATTTGGTACAAAATGGGTTAAAGTAACTAAAGGATACAGTGGAAATTAAATGATCCAAACCACTGATTTCTCAATAACTATGGCTAACCAGTGCTTCAGCTGAAGTGCACGACCCGCCGGATGCTTTTAGCTTTATGAGTGTTACCATATATGGGTATAACGGCCATTTTGGTCATGTGACCTGGACATAAAATGGTTCCCCAAATAAATGCGCCTTATCGTAAGGAGCAAAAATATATCTTATACTTTAGTACTGTATTCTGAATCGTTTGCAGGATAAAATCCAACACAAAAGCATATGTGTCAAAGTTTGGCACAAAGAAGGTCAAGGTCAACCCAGGGTCACCATTTTAGCAATTTATGATGGGCCTACGTTCCAGATGCTATTTATCAAGTTTCGTGGAAATCTGCACAGTGGTTCTGGAGAAGACTATTTTTGAAGGGTTTTTACAAAATATTGCTTGGCGGCCATTTTGGTCATGTGACCTGGAAACCATGAGGAAATTTTGGTTTCCCCCATCCCGTAGAGGCTCCATATGAAATTTGACTTCAATCGGCCCAACGATTTCCGAGGAGAAGCAGTTCGAAAATTTTCACATTTTTCGCCTCGGCGATCCTGTACTAAATGGAATGTAATATTTCGCAAGTTCATTGATAAGATCTCATTGATATCTATCAGTATGCCAAAAATTGTTTAAATATTCCAAGCGGTTAAGTCACTATCACCAATTTTCACAAACGGGTTACGGACGGACAGATAGACAGACCATATATGGCTTGGTGGCCATTTTGGTCATGTGTCCTGGACCCCATGAGCAATTTTTGGTTTCCCCCATCCCATAGAGGCTCCATATGAAATTTGATTTCAATGACCCCAACGGTTTCCGAGGAGAAGCAGTTCGAAAATTTTCACATTTTTCGCCTCGGCGAAGCTATACTAAATGGAATGTAATATTTCGCAAGTTCATTGGTTAGATCTCATTGATATCTATCAGTATGCCAAAAATTGTTTAAATATTCCAAGCGGTTAAGTCACTGTCACCAATTTTCACAAACGGGTTACGGACGGACAGACAGACAAACCATATATGGCTTGGCGGCCATTTTGGTCATGTGACCTTGAAGAAGGTCAAGGTCAACCCAGGGTCACCATTTTAGCAATTTATGATAGGCCTACATCCCAGATGCTATTTATCAAGTTTCGTGGAAATCTGCCCAGTGGTTCTGGAGAAGACTATTTTTGAAGGGTTTTTACCATATATGGCTTGGCGGCCATTTTGGTCATGTGACCTGGACCCCATGAGCAAATTTTGGTTTCCCTATCCCATAGAGGCTCCATATGAAATTTGACTCCAATCGGCCCAACGGTTTCCGAGGAGAAGCAGTTCGAAAGTTTTCACATTTTTCGCCTCGGCGAGGCTATACTAAATGGAATGTAATATTTCGCAAGTTCATTGGTTAGATCTCATTGATATCTATCAGTATGCCAAAAATTGTTTAAATATTCCAAGCGGTTAAGTCACTATCACCAATTTTCACTTACGGGTTACGGACGGACAGACAGACAAAGCATATATGGCTTGGCGGCCATTTTGGTCATGTGACCTTGACCCCATGAGCAAATTTTGGTTTCCCCCATCCCATAGAGGCTCCATATGAAATTTGACTTCAATCGGCCCAATGGTTTCCGAGGAGAAGCAGTTCAAAAATGTTCGAAAATTTTCACATTTTTCGCCTCGGCGAGGCTATACTAAATGGAATGTAATATTTCGTAAGTTCATTGGTTAGATCTCATTGATATCTATCAGTATGCCAAAAATTGTTTAAATATTCCAAGCGGTTAAGTCACTATCACCAATTTTCACAAACGGGTTACGGACGGACAGACAGAATGACACGGTGATTTTAGGGCACTCTTAGAAAAAACCGACTTCAGTCGGTTGCTTTTTCTACGGGTCGTGCAATTTGAAACTGTGAAGCAGTCTGGCAGATAAAGTTACAACAGTGAAAATATGTATAATGCACTAGTCATTTGTAACCTTCCCGCCCCTGCCCCCACCCCTTCCCCCTCCCACCTACGGGGATGGGTGGGGGACAGCGGGGCTAATGTGCAGGGTAGTTACCCTCTGTGTTCCCCAGCAGTGCCGGGTTAATGCAGGTGTTTTGATATTATGCAAACATACCCCAGTGGAATCAACTACTATAAACAGCGGGCAATGACATTCAGGTCCCCGCAGTGCAGGGCTTCTAGTAGGGCTGTGAAAAGTAAGAAGTCACTGTCCCCGCTATTCCCCATAGGTTGGGGGGCAGTGGTTAAAAATGACTGGTACATAAGTGATGTTATCATTTCACATGTCTGGTTCCACATTAAACATAGCTGCATTTTAACGTCGCAACAAATGCCGGAGCGAAGAGCTAGTAAGGATTGCAATACGGAATTGGAAAGCACAAGTTGGGTGATACAGAATTCTATATATTTTTGTGTCGGAAAACTGATAGTAAACAGTAGTATTTTAACTATTTTTGTAGGTATATAATAGTTAATACTAATTTGTTTTAGTTCGATTGTGATGGAAGCTTGAAGCTTATTTGTTTGTTTGATTTGATGTTTAACATCCCCGTCAACACTATAAAGGTCATTTCGGAGACGTTGCTTCCAATTTTGTGGGACTTTTACCCGACATTGAGATGAAATGACATCTCAAGCCCTGTCGCCCAATGAAACTGATTTGCACCGCTTTGCGATACTCTAAGGGGTTTACCAGTACTCATGTGTGGGTCGGATTCAGCTCTGGGTGGAAGCATCATGCAGCCCATTAATTTCTTCAAGCCAAAATGGGTGTGGGCCGTTGAAACTTATTTAATCGCTCTTGAACACTCATTCCGGATGTTTTCACGCGCAAGAGAGAGAGGCAGTGACTATTACCCCACTGCTACCCATTTACACCTGGGTGGAGTGAGGCAGACTGTCATCTTGCTCAAAGACACACCTCGATACCAGATGCCGGATTCGAACGCACAACCTCTTGATCAGGAGTCGAACCTGTTAACCAAGTGCGCTTTCGAGGCTAGGTATGTAATAGAGTATATTACCCTTTTTATAATATGTCAGATTTATTTTAGTGTTATAACAATCTCAACAGATCATTTTTTATTCAGCATCTTAAGAGTGAGAAGATTTGTTTGGGTCAGGAGCCATCTACTAGGCTTATAACAAAATTGTCACCTCATTAGTCAACTTCTGTCCAGGTGTTGGATTTTACTCCTCAGGTGTTGGATAATTCACCCAGTTATTCAGATCACGTGTGAAGTTTGATCATTGGAACTGCCAAAATTAGCCATGTATTTTACCATGACAGACTGGAGTTTTACAAAGACTTGACAAAAACTGACTGATAAAGCTCTATGACATCATTATAATCATAGGCTAATCTGGGTCTTTCCTTTCCCTTTCAATAAGGGCACGTTTTCTCTGGACACAGATCTTTTGATAGATTACAGCAACTATTTGTCCATAATTCATTATATTGTTTATGGCTGTAGTTATGATTATGGGCTTAATTTATGGCAATATATCAACTAAGAGCAATGACTTGGATTCTGCTAAACTTTTGTGGTCAACCCACAGCTTAGGCAAGTGATTGATGATTGAAGCCCCCGCCCATAGGGGCTTGAAGAAATATATGGGCTGCATGATGCTTCCACGCAGAGCTGAATCCGGCCCGCACACTAGTACTGGTAAACCGCTTAGAGGATCTACATGTAAGCCTGTCCAGGAATCGCGGTGCGAGGCGGACCGTCCATGCTAATAAACCCTATTGGTTTCATTGAGCGACAGGGCTTGAAATGTCATTTCATCTCAATGTCGGGTAAAAGTCCCACAAAATTGGAAGCAACGTCTCCAAAATGACCTTTACAGTGTTGATGGGGACGTTAAACCTCAAATCAAACAAATTGGTGATTTGTTTGTTTGATTTGAGGTTTACCATCCCAATCAACACTGTATAGGTCATTTTGGAGATGTTGCTTCCAATTTTGTGGGACTTTTACCTGACATTGTGATGAAATGACATCTCAAGCCCTGTCACCCAATGAAACCAATATGGTTTATAGGGATGGATGGTCTGACTCGCACCGCTTTGCCTGGGCTGGCTTAGATCCTCTAAGCAGTTTACCAGTAATTGTGTGCAGTCAGTTTCAGCGCTGCGTGGAAGCATCATGAAGCCCATCTATTTCTTCAAGCCCTGATGGGCGGGGGCCATGATGATTGATAAACCCATTGAATACAGGTGGACTCTTCCATTGCTATACGTTGGACAAGTCCATTTGTCATATATGGGGTGTCATGCCCATTTTTTTATTCTATTTTTGATGGAAAATTCTGTTAGCAAATAGTGCAGGCCCTGATCAGACGCTGCATTCTGTGGCGACTGATCTGGGCCTGCACTGTTTGCCAAGGTACCCTTTTAGGGGTTTCCCCGCATACAATGGGTTAACCCATAAAATGCCATTCACAACAACCTCCATCTACTTTGTCATCTGCTATACCTTGGAGTCATTTCTGCAAACATTGTGGACCCAGATCAGACTGCTCCTTTAAGGGTCCACATGGTTTCCCTGTATGCAAAAGTACCGTAATGATCCTAAGTATTGGGACAGATAGGCCTTAGCAAACAGTGCAGACTGCTCATGAAGGAGTGAGTGTTTGGGTTTTACATCCCACCAACAGCTATTAAAGGTCATACGAAGACGAGACCTCGGCTTAAAGACTCATCCGAATGAAGGAGCAGTCCGATCATGGAGAGGTTGCTTCCAATTTTGTGGGACTTTTACCCGACATTGAGATGAAAAGACATCTCAAGCCCTGTTGCCCAATGAAACCAAAATGGTTAATAAGCATGGATGGTCCAACTCGCACCGCTTTGCCTGGATTGCCAGTACTCCTATGCGGTCAGTTTCAGCTCTGTGTGGAAGCATCAAGCAGCCCATCTATTTCTTCAAGCCTCGATTGACATTGCTTAATGCAATTTTGTGGGACTTATACCCGACACTGAGATAAATTCTCAAGCGATACCACCCAAAAAACCAATAGGGTATATGTGCAAGAACAGTCTGAGACGCAACACTTTACCTGGGCAGGGTTAGACCTTCTAAGCAGTTTACCAGTACTAATGAGCTGTCAGTTTCTGCTCTGCAGGGAAATGCCAATTTCTCAAAGCCCCAATGGGCAGGGGCGCTTTCTTCTTGTTGGAAAAATATCGCCGATAAGGCACTTTTTTCATCTAAAAAGTACTGATAGTTTTCTTATTTCTGCCCGAAAAATATGCTGTGGGTATTCATTAGAAGCACCTCGCTGAGGCGCTTCTAATGAATACCGACAGCACATTAGAAGCTGAGACACTTCTAATGAGTCCGCACATGTTTTTTGTGCAGAAATAAGAAAAATTATGTGGATACCCCCTCTTTTCTGGGGCTATGCATATGTTGTGGGTGATGTTAGAATCGCCTAGTTGAGGTGATTCTAACAAGCACCCACAACTTACACGTATGTTCAATGGATAAATGAAGAAAAGGATCCCCAAATTTACCAAAATACTTCCCCTTATCTGCAGCTTAAAAAAAACACATTATATACATATAAATATCAAAAAGAGTTTCATATTTGGCAAAACAGTTTCATATTTGGCAAAAAAAGCAATCTCATTGTCAGTTTAGCAATCTCATTGTTATTTTTTTCTCCTAAAGTGTGTGATTATAACATTCAACCTTCCCATCTTCAGTTCAGACTTTTGGATGAGTCTTTAAACCGAGGTCCCGTCTCCGTATGACCTTAGCTGTTGGTGAGACGTAAAATGCAAACACTCACTAACTCCGGTCTTCATTTGAACATTTTGAAACTAGATTTTTTGTGTTTTTCTTCTAACAACAAAAATACACTTTTTAACCCATTGTATACTAGTGGACTCTTCCATTGCTCTAATATGCCAGACAAGCCCATTTGTCATGTAAAGGGTGTCAGGCCTTTTTTTTCGTTTTTATTCTATTTTTACCGGAAGATTCTGTTAGCAAATAGTGTAGGCCCTGATCAGACGCCGCGTTCTGTGGCATCTGATCTGGGCCTGCACTGTTTGCCAAGGTATCCCTTATGGGGTTTCCCGCATGCAATAGGTTAATCTGTTTTCTTGATGTGAGGTTTTACGTGCCCGTCAACGCGGGAAAGGTCATTTTAGAGACGTTGCTTCCAATTTTGTGGGAGTTTTACCCAACACTGAGATGAAATGACTTCTCAAGCCCTGCCCCCCAATAAAGCCAATAGGGTTTATAAGCATGGACGGGCCGACTCGCACCGCTGTGCCTGGGCAGGCTTAGATACTCTAAGCGGATTACCAGTACTCGTGTGCAAGTCGGTCTCAGCTCTGCATGGAAGCATCATGCAGCCCATATATTTCTTCAAGCCCCAATGGGCAGGGGCCGCCAATAGGTTAATACGCATATTTTATGATAACATGCAGGGATCATTTTCTGACGCGATTTTGCGATATTCTCACATTTTTTTTTTTTCAAGAAATTGCATCAAAATTTTAGCCCATGTGCAAGATAGACATTAAACAGGAGTCCTTTTCAAAACTTAGGTTTTCTTTAAAATTGGATTGGAAAATGACTGAACTTTTAGCAAACAGGGGATGCCCTGATCAGATGCTGCTATCTGGGTCTGCACTGTTTGCCAATTACCCATTTTGGCATTGGTTAAATTCGCTTACTTCTGCATTTTGTTGCAGGCACTTAGTAAAATATTTTAATCAGTTTTACCTGGATTAGCACATCATTAATTTCCAGCATATTATTCCAGAGATCCTCTCATGTGAAGTAAATATAACTGCAGAAGTTGAAAAACACAAATTCTTTGGCCCACAGGTATCTACTACTGCCAAATTAAGAGTCCTGAGTCATACTGTACTATGTATAGGTAAATAAAACATGCTGTGTTTACACACAAGAAACAGAACAAATACATTCCCTGGATTATGCTGCCAAAATCGACCTGCCAAAACTGACAATACAAAAAGACAACACTGAAATCAGCCTATTTACCAAGTACCATAACATATCCATATACACCTCAACTTCATTATAACATGGTTCGTTATAACAGGGTTATGGATATAACACTCTTTCAAGAGGGATCCCAAAAATGTATAGATTATACAGAAAAATGACCATAATATGATATAATACGGTTGTTTAACTAACACGGTATCTGCTTTTGACCCTTTTAATAGTGTTATAAAGAGGTTTTGGTGTTACAGAATGGCATCTTCTACTGTAATGATCCTAATTACATGTACACCCGGACCTCGTTATAGCATGATTCGTTACAGCACGAATTCGGATATAACACGGTTTTGGTTTGGACCCCATATTTTCCCCAACCAACATTTATAAATATTTTCCGAGGTTCTATCAGGTTTTAAGCACAACAATTTTATTTTCCTCCCTTTTTTGACTGCGGTAATATGGTAGCTAACACGATCTATAACGGTACTTTTTGATATTTATTGCAGGCCTCCAAACATGTCATGGATATTAGCAGAGTTGAATATACAGTATATAAACCTGTTTAGCCTCGCACGCACGATAAACATGAACTGCCATCGGCATAATCGAAAGTGTTGGCTTAGGGAGATAAAGAGATTAAAGAATTCTGTTACACAACCGGAAAAAAAATTATAATGCTCTGTCAAGGATCACTGCTCAGCAGAAATTTTAAACATCGATGCAGATGATCTGATCCGTGAACTGCAATAAAATTGATTTTCTAGAGCCGCATGTAAAAGAAAGTCGGATTTATTCCAGCTTAAAACCAAATGATAAAACATATTCATGATCAATTTTCGCGGTAAAAAAAAATAATTCAAAGACCACGTGCGCCATTAAAAATTGTTTCAAATGGGTGAGACATTCCAAGGGAAGTACTTCAAATTTCTCGTATCCGGTTCCGAACCCTAATTCGGTAATTTTAACATTGAAATCTATTAACGGTACTGTATTTCAGTACTCTCCTGGACAATAGCCAATAGTTCGGAACCGAACATGGGCCAGGAACCAGCTATCAAAATGGTGACATACTCGCTGTCAGATCGGACGATTTTGTGGATAAAAACGTGGTTTATCAGCTGGTTTCAATTAAAGAGACTTGTTTGGCTAGATGGGCCATGGTATTTACTGCCATTGATTAGTTCTAAACACATTTTACTCGGGAAATACAGTTATAAACTGGACCGCACATCATCTTGTTTGGAAAACTATTGATCACCATAGTGTCAATCTGTGACAAATACGGTTGGCCTTTATAACACGATTCGGATAACTAACACGTTCCGTTGGTTGGACCCGGAGTTCTGTGTTATAGCGAGGTTGAGGTGTATTAGGACAGATAGACCTAAGACAACAGTGCAGACCCAGATCTGACTGTTCCTGAAGGAGCAGTCTGATCAGGGTCTCCACTGTTTGCCATTCCATCTGCACTTCCCAGACTCCTTGCTAGATGGTGAAACAAAATTTGTTAAAATTTTAGGAGAACTTACATGGTATGTATCTTGAAATTACGGTATGTACATGTATCTTGACCCTTGTCTTGCTGAGCCCAGATATGCCTTATTCTCCAAACAATGAAGATCCAGATCAGATGGCTTCTGACGAAGCCATCTGATCAGGATCTACATTGTTTGCCATTCAGATTGTGAATTTGTTGCAATAATTTGCATCAAGTTATCTGATTGGTAGATAATCGGTAGTGGGTGTGGCATATATGAATATTCAGCAGGACAAGGGTTAAGGAAGCAGTTTTCAGGTGAAAATTAATGTTTTGTTTTTCTGATTTCTGCTCCAAACAATAATCGCATGCATACAACATGTACATTGTGAGCCGACCTTGGTAGCTCAGTCAGATGCGCGTCTCACTGGTGATCTGGAGGACGTAGGTTTGATACATGCAGAGGTCAGCAACATTCTTTCATGGAGATAGATCATGAAATCTTTTCTGCTGTCATGTTCTCCTTTCCACTGATTTGAGAAGGGCAGTTGTCAGTTTTTGGCGAAAGAATATGCACTGTACTGGTTAACCCCTATGTATAAGCCTGCCCAAGAAAAGTGTGGATAAGTAAACTGACGGACTCAAAAATTACCTTAATAGTGTTTACTGGACTGTTAAACCCCAATACAAACAAAGAATGACTGTACATTGGGGCTTTTAAAAACCAGTCTGACAATGATCATCCAAAATCAAAATCTCTTATTTTTACCAAAAAGAAGGAAAATCATTGTAAAACCTACAGTACTTTTCTCTTTAACAAGAGGGCCAAGACGGCCCCGAATCGCTCACCTGATTATAAGATGTCACAATGCTTCTGAAGTCATGTGGGCAAAGTATAACTGTTGCACAAGTTTCTATTTAAGCTGTGTCAGCCATTTTGTTCATTACAACAGAACTGTTTTAGCTATTTTGGTAGGGGATCATCTAAGCAACATTCCTATGCAGTTTGAATGAACCTTGCCTGTGGGTATAGTAGGGGTTGTCGCTTAAAAGTCTGCCTATTTTTAGACCTGGTTGCCATTTTGATCATCATAGACGACCCAATTTAGAATTTTCGGTAGAAGGTAATCCAAGCAACATTTCTTTGAAATTTAGTTGAAGTTGGCCAAGGGTTATGTATAGGAGTTTTTGTTTAAAGATTTTTTTTTTCTATTTTTATCTCTTACACGCATCTTGTTCGTCGCAGCAGAACCGTTTTAGCTACTTTTGGCAGGGAGCTACCTAGGCAACATTCCTCTGTAGTTTGAATAAAATTGACCCAAGTGATTTAAAATAATAGGAGGAGTTTGCATTTAAAGCAAACAGTTGCCATTTTTTCTATTTTTAGCTCTGGTGGCCATATTGCTCTTCGGGGCGGAACCAATTAGTTATTTTGGTAGATGGTCACATTAGTAACATTCCTATTAAGTTTGAATGAAATTGGCTGAAGATTATGGGACGTTTTTATATTTTTAGATCTAGTAGTCATGGTGTTATTCTGAGTGGAACGATTTTAGCTATATGGGTAGGGACAGGCAACATTCTACATGACCAACACAGACTCTAAGCGCATCTGCGCAGACTGATCTCATCCTTGGTTGTTCGGGCCACACCGGCACAGTCTGATCTGAGCTTTGGCTGTTCACGCTGCATCTGCAGCAGTGCGGAGTCTGATCTGAGCATTGGCTGTTCGAACCAATCTTATATTGGGCTTCCAGCAAACACAACCAACACAGACTTAGACCACGATTTTGGCTTTGTGGGTAGGGAGCCACCTAGGCAACATTCCAATGAAGTTTGAATTAATTTGGCCCAAGGGTTTAGAAGAGAAGGAGTTTGCATAGAAAGCAAATGTTTGTTGGTCTTCTAATTTTTACTCTGGTGGCCATATTGTTTATTGGAACAAAACCTTTTAAAAGTCGATTTTTAATCTTTTTTGCCGCATTTTTCGACAATAACTTCTTTATTTTTTGGTTTCAGTCGCCACATCCAGACAGAAAGTTGTAGAGGAGAAGCTCTGCCAACTTCTCAAAAAGGTTTCATGCCATTAAGTGAGCCCCGCCAAGCGAATTTGTGTCTTCGAGCATTCCGTCATGACAAATTTTAACTGCGCATGCCCAGCCATTCAGAGGGGCCAGGGATATGTTTTTCTGTCTGAAGGTTCCGCTTGATTCACTGCTTGTATGAGCGAGCAGCGAAGGTTCTGGCGAGACTGTGCAGATGCGCAGGCTCGTCTGAACCTTCGCTGCTCGCATAGGCGATAAGTACCAAAATCGCTTGACGGGGCCCAAGTTATATTAGCAGAGCTGTAATCAGATGGAGATTTCTGCAATTTCAAGCTTACCGTGCAAAATTTTCTGTTTCCTTTAGTCCCGTCTTGACGGTGTGGTTTGACGCTTTGTCGTCTGTTCAGTGCTTGACTGAAGGATAATTATGTGGTCATTCCATTATCTTGCATGTTTACAATGTGCACATTCGAGAGTGAAACAGACTGGTGAAGTAATTTAAATATTTGATTAATTATATTGATCAAAGGCGTAAGACCTCTATTGTCTTTATAATGATTTGCCGACAAAAACTATGTTTTTCATGTTTTTGACTGTCTGCGTTCTAATGCTTTGTACAACGTCCCTTCAGTTATCCATATTTAGATATTGCTACAAATACGCTAGTTATTTATTTAAATTTCCAGGGTGTGAGTGACAGAATAGGACTTTGTTTTTATCTAAAAATTCAAAAATTGTAAAAAGTCCATCTGATTAGACCAAAACGTATAGGACCCTGGAAGCTGAATCCTTTACAAGAAATTGGCGTAGCTTCTCGTCTTCAACATTCTCGCTGGAAGTGTTGATCAAAAATCAAAAGTAATAAAGTTATCGCCAAAAATGCGGCAAAAAAAAAGATAAACTAGAAATGCATCCATAGGACACGGATGCCCACGCCTGAAAATATGTCTGTTCGTATTCATCAATAGAAAGTTATTGACCGTGTTTAAATTTTGGACCCTTTTTTCACGTTTGACCTTGACCTTGTAGGTAAGGACCTTGGTTTTGTGTGAGGCAGATTGTCTCATGATGGCCAATATTTCTGCCAAATTATTTCAAAATCCATCCAGAGATAAGAAAGTTATTGACCGACCATTTTTTTTACCTTGGACCTCTAAGTATGACCTTGACCTTGGAGATACGGATCTGGGTTTGCACGTGACACATCGTCTCATGACGGTTAATATTTCTTCAAAGTCATTTTAAAATCCATCCAGAAATAAGTAAGTTATTGACTGCGTTTAAGTTTCGGACCCTTTTTTTGACCTTTGACCTCTAAATATGACCTTGACCTTGGAGGTACGGATCTGGGTTTGCATGTGACACATTGTCTCATGATGGTCAACACTTCTTCAAAGTAATTTCAAAATCCATCCAGAAATAAGTAAGTTATTGACTGCGTTTAAGTTTCGGACCCTTTTTTTGGCCTTTGACCTCTAAGTATGACCTTGACCTTGGAGGTACCAACCTGGATTTTGCACATGAAACATCGTCTCATGATGGTTAACATTTCTACAAAGTAATTTCAAAATCCATCCAGAAACTAGAGAAAGTGACCAGTGGGTCACATATACCCCCGGCCAGCGTCACCCTCTGATATATCTTTCGAGCTTGTATGTAATATAATAAATGTGCTTGTAAAAGCTAAACCAAACATAAAATTTCTAAATGGACCAAGGGATTGAGGGCAACAAATAGAACATACAGGCATCTATAAACTTTGACATAAAACTTTAACCAAATGTAAAATTTCTAAGTCTGTGACCTTGAGGTCAAGGTCACCGTGGGTGGGGGAAGGGACATGCATCATGAAATCATTTATCAAACATGAAGAGAATCTAACATGTGGTTACAGAGATATCAGCCATGAAAAAGGTTTAACACAAAACTTTGACGTAAAAGTAGATGAACAGACAGCCAACCCAGGGGCTTGACCCAGAGGCTTAGATATTCCATATGAAAGGTAACGCTATACAGATATTCTTTACCAAACATGAAGAGAATCTAACATGTGGTTACAGAGATATCAGCCATGAAAAAGGTTTAACACAAAACTTTGACTTAAAATTAGATGAACAGACAGACAGACAGCCCACCCTGGGGCTTGACCCAGGGGCTTAGATATTCCATATGAAAGGTAATGCTATAGAGATATCCTTTACCAAACATGAAGAGAATCTAACATGTGGTTACAGAGATATCAGCAATGAAAAAGGTTTAACACAAAACTTTGACGTAAAAGTAGATGAACAGACAGACGGACAGACAGACAACCCACCCAGGGGCTTAGATATTCCATATGAAAGGTAATGCTATAGAGATATCCTGTACCAAATATGAAGAGAATCCAACCTGTGGTTACAGAGATATTAGCAATCAAAAAGGTTTAACACAAAACTTTGACGTAAAGGTTGACGAACGGCCGACAAAACGTACAAACGAACGAACGTACGAATAAACCAACGAACGGACGGAAAGACGAAAACTATATACCCCCTGACATACTTTGTATGCCGGGGGTATAATAGGAAAGTTATTGACTGCGTTTAAGTTTCGGACCCTTTTTTTGACCTTTGACCTCTTAGTATGAACTTGACCTTGGAGGTACGGACCTGGGTTTTGCACCTACGTAACAAGTCGTCTCATGATGGTTAACATTTCTGCCGAGTAATTTTAAAATCCATCAAGAAATAAGGAAGTTATTGACTACGTTTAAGTTTCGGACACACGGAGCAACGCTATATGCCCTTTCCACCATTCTTCGAATGGCGGGGGCATAAAAATCAACTTTAGCTACCTTGATTGAGGGTCACCTAGGCAACATTCCTGTGAACTTTGAATCAAATTGGTCCAAGGGTTTAGGAGAAATTCACACTTGAGGAAAATGAATGGAAGTGTAGAAACAGAAGAAATAACCGCACTCCCCTCTACCTTTTACAGCTGCAAGGAAAGTAGGTCTTACCCAACTGTAAGCCAATATCAGTTGGGAGCCCATCGACACAAGACATCACCCAAACAGATTACGATCTATTTAAAATTGTCACATTCAAACATATTAATGACTGCTATTGGGTCAGTCAGGTCTTCATGAATTGCTGATTATTTTCTTGCCACACATGTGCTAAAATATTGAATCGTGGGATGGCATTTCCATAGCGACTGGTGGCGACCTAAACAAATACATAAAAAATTATAGGGACAAAACAAGATTGTTAAAAGCGGGTTGTCTTTGTTTGTTTGATTTGAGGTTTAACGTCCCCGTCAATCTAGGTTGGGCGGTCAAAACCAGGGTCGGTTTTAACCGGTTAAAACCGTCCCGGTCAATACTCCCAGAGTGGTCAATACTGGTCGATTGAAATATTGAGTGGTCAATTGAATAATTTTAGTGTTGAAAAGGCAAAGCTACACATACTGAAACTATTCTGAAGTTTTGGTCTCTTTGCTGGAGGCTGATCATTTGATAGAGTTTATGTTATTTCTTTAAGTGGCTTCTTAGCAATACTATCTGGCTTTTTAGCCCTAGGCATTTTTGACCCATCAGTCTTAAAACCTTAGCACTCACTTCAACACCTTGCACTTTTTTTTTTCTTGTTATCTTCCAAAATAGTGAAGAAGTTCCAAATTTCATTCATTTTTGACACCTTCAGTAATAGCTTGATGGTATGATACTGTCTATATTGCATATAAATAAAAATTTCACACATTAGGAATGGTGTCAGTTTATAATACCCCTATTGGGGACATGTAATTGGTCAATTTAGCAATTAGATCTTTGCCACACCCACTCCAGTGGCATGGGTTAGTCTGTTTTCACAGCAATTTACAGGTGTTGCATATATTTTTAAATATTCAAAGACATCAGCGAATCAAAGATTATGTTAAATAATTGATATTTTCAAAGCTGAAGAGGGAAGAAGATTTGTGAGGGGAGAGAGGGGAGTGGGTCAATCTGGTACAACAATTTCTGTTTTCTGTCTCAAACAAAATAGGAGCTTTCATAAATCCTTCAAAATCCATGATACATTCAGCTCATTCATATTCCTAAAATCAAAATATGAACAATCAATCTAACCTATAAAGCAAAAAAGAATAATTATAAAGATTGTTTGATTGAAAAGAACAGGCCTGTCTACAGTTCAGTGAGTCAATCCAACCTCTTCATTTGACCAGCAATAATGTGTATTGACTTTTGATCAAATAAAAAATACCTAAAATAATTACTGTTATTAATAAAAACTATTTTTGTCTTGTTCAGTCATGAAAATATAATCTTACATCATGTATATATATCATGTAGGGGGAAAGCCTTTAAGACCAGTTTAGCAAAAGGACAGAGGCATATACTCCAGTGATTTAATCGACCACCAATCGACCAGTATTGACCGGTTAAAACCAGTTTTAACCACCGGCCCGGTCAATACTCATATTGACCTGCTTTTTGTCAACCTTGTCGTCAATACTGTATAGGTCATTTTGGAGACGTTGCTTCCAATTTTTGTGGGACTTTTACCCGACATTGAGATGAAATGAAATCACAATATCGTAGGTACTAGTCCTATAGTGATGCCCTGACGAACTCCTTTCCTAGAACAATTCCTCAGTGGAATAGTCTTCCCTCCTCTGCGGTGAATGCCAAGTCCGCAGAAGAGTTCAAAGCCTGTACAGTTATAAGATTGAGACTCAGAGGTATGCGTTGTAGGATACAGTACAGTTGCCGCGAAGCCTCGATGGTTTTCGCATCATGCGTGGATAAATTTTATTTTCCGCGTTTCTGTTACGTAATTTTTGCGTGGATTTTGCGTGAATTTTGCGCGAATTTTGCGTGGAAGTCGTAGGCTTCACGCGCGAATTTTATCTCGAGTTGCGCGGAGTTTCCGCGGTTAAAACAAGGTGTCCACGCATGATGCGTGAAACATCCCGCGTAGTTTATCTTAAGTCCTGAAAGATCGATTTTTTCTTCACGCGTGGATGCGTGAAAATAGTTGGTAAAATTTAAGACCGTGCGGCATCTACATGTACATGTATATTAAACAGAAACGACATATGTTCTTATATAGCATATCCCGTTAAAATTACTATTAAGATATTGAAATTTATAGCCATAAACATGGACGTAACTAAGCATTCAGACCAAATTCTCAGATGAACTATAAAATTTAGACATTAGTCACACGTACTTGTATGTAACATCAACTACATGAACATGTACTGTACAGTGTAGCTTTCGCCAGTAAATCATTCTTATTCGGAAAAAACTTGATTGTTGTAATCATCCAGCTGTAAAAACCACCGTAACCTTTCCCTTTCTCCACCATGCATATTGTGTAGATTACGACATTTTGCTCCACGTCCAACACGAACGCAGGTACAGCAATACTTACACGGTTCATGAGTGCGCCTAGCATAGACCAAGAAGACCAAGAAGAGTCCATGTATCTGCATCCTTAATTAGAGTCTATGTCGTACTCATCGAAAACTTTCGGAATACCAAAATACCAGTAGACCCATAACTAGGCTGCGCGAATGCGAAGGCCCATCCAAGCCTCCACGGGGAACCCATCTACCGGCATTGCGTCTCATATAAGCCTGAGCACAGCAACACCTGTGTGCGGCCCAGGCAAATTAAATAAATTACCTGTGTGCGGCCCAGGCAAAAAAAAAACAACAAACAGCACCTTGACTGACTCGGTAATAAACCCAACTTTTCTTTTCATAAAGCGGGGTTTAGACGTGTGAACAGGTCTGAACCCCACTTTATATGAAGAAAAATTGGATTTATTGGCAGGTTAGCTACCCTCTTTTTCCGCAAGAACATAGAGTGTGGGTACTCGTCACAACCGCCTCTCAGAGGCAGTTTTTCCAAGCATCCGAAATTTGAATGTCGGGCAAAATTTTCATTTAAACAACATGAAAATTTATTTAGCCTATGTGTAATCATAATGTAGCCGCTGAGTCCCTCAAGCATACAAAATGTCGCTTTAGCATTGGACCGACATTGGGGTAGACCATATTTAATTTTTTCAGTCTAAGATCGAATTTTATTTCACAACATGAACATGAAATGTAGATCTATTTTCATTCAAAAATTGTCCACAGTTGCTATGTTGATCTGGTGCCACGTGCAGTATTTACATTGTATTGATGCTAAAAGTGACGTCACCAACAAGCTGAATGGCGTGCAAGTGTGCATGACCCAATTTCTGACACACATTAGTAACGTTTGGCTTCTAACAGACAGACGGGGTTATTAGAAATAAATTGTGCTGCTTGATGCTTCCTCGCAGAGCTGATAGTGAGTAGTGGTAAACAGCTTAGAAGGTCTAAGTCTGTCCAGGGAAATTGATGGGAGTCGAACCATCCAGACCCTATTGGATTCATTGGTTGGCAGGGCTTGAGATGTCATTTTATCTCTTTGTCGGGTAAAAGTCCCACAAAATTGGAAGCAACGTCTCCGAAACAGCGTTGACGGGGACCTCAGTTCAAACAAACTAACAGACAGAGAATGTAGATGTCAGTTTTCGATTTTATACCAGCAGTCTGTTTGTCAGTTTGTATTGGAGTTTAACGGCCCAGTCAACACTATTTCAGGTCATTTTTGATCCGGTCAGTTTACCTATCCGCACTTTTACTGGGCAGGCTTATACGTAGGCGGTTAACCAGTACAGTGCACCTTCTTTCACCAGAAACTGACAACTGCCCTTCTTGAATCAGCGGAAGGGAGAGAATAACCGTAGAAAAGATTTCATGATCAATCTCCGCGAAAGAATTTTGCCGACCTCGGCAGGTATCGAACCCGCGTCATCCTGATTACCAGTCAGATGCGCATCCGACTGAGGTTCCGATGCTGCCTATATACCAGCAGTGAAAATCACTGGTTGTGACAGTGATAATATCAATTTCGAATTCACTTAAAATTTCTATATCTATATCACTGAAAAGCATAGCATTGAACTAATTAAACACAAGAAAGCAGTGTGAAGGACAACCAAATCCCCCGCCGCATTTTGTATCAAGGCTCAACCTTGTGACCTTCACCTGTGACCTTGACCTTATGTTGGCATGGTTTATTTATGGTTCTGCACATCATCTCACTGTGGGGTATATTTCACAAAAGTTTAATGAAAATCAATCCAGGGGTAAAGGAGATATGGAACGGACACAAAATTCAAAGGTCCTTTCAAACTCGTGACCTTCAACCGTGACCTTGACCTTAACTCGGCATGGTTCATTTAAGGGTTCTGCACACCAGCTCACTGAGACAAATTATTGACCAAAGTTTAATAAAAATCTATCAAAGGGTTCAGGAGATATGGAGTGGACAAGAAAGTGTTACGGGCAGACAGATGGACGGGCTTACAGACGGACGAATGGACATAGGTTCTGCACATCAGCCCGCTGAGATGACTATTTGACCAAAGTTTAATGAAAACCCTTCCAAGGGTAAAGGAGATATGGAACGGACACAAAATTCCAAGTTTCAGACTCGTGACCTTCAACCGTGACCTTGACCTTAGGTCGGCATGGTTTATTTATGGGTTCTGCACACCAGCTCACTGAGGCGAATAATTGACCAAAGTTTAATGAAAATCTATCAAAGGGTTCAGGAGATATGGAGCGGGCGAAAAGTGTTACGGACGGACGGACATGGGTTCTGCACATCAGCTCACTGAGAAGAATATTTGAAGTTTAATGAAAATCCAGAGTAAAGGAGATATGGAACAGATAAAAAATTCCAAGTTTCAAACTCGTGACCTTCAACTGTGACCTTGACCTTGAGTCGGCATGGCTCATGTATGGGTTCTGCACGCCGGCTCACTGAGACGAATAATTGACCAAAGTGTAATGAAAATCTACCAAAGGGTTCAGGATATATGGAGCGTACAAGAAAGTGTTACGGACAGAGAGACGGACAGACGAAGTCCATTCCTATAATCCCCGCTCCGCTTCGCGGCGGGGGATGAAAAACAGGGACGGTAAAAAAACAAAACAAATAAACTTTGTGTTTTTTTATTATTAACTTATCAAACATCACCGCTAACAAAGATCATACAATAGTTAAACTACGGAGTCCGTGACATTATTTCATTTAAGGGAAATGGATACACATGTCCGATTTTCCGCCATTTTTCTAAGTGAGGCAACATTTGGGACTTTCTATTCGATTATTATAAACTATGTCCCACAGAAAAAGAGACTCTCTTAAAGGAAAGAATTTGCTCCTAATGCACACATTCTTTCCTGTAAGAGTCTACTCTTAAAGGAAAGAGTTTACTCCCACAGAGCAAGTTCTTTCCTGTAAGAGTCTACTCTTAAAGGAAAGAATTTGCTCCTAAGGAGCAAGTTCTTTCCTTTAGTGACATGGGAAACATCTTTGAAGGATTTTCCACAACGGAGAGCATTGCGAAAGCACGCCTATTCAAATATATTAGAAAATTTTACCAAGAAAATCTTCAGATAAAAAGTTCTGATGTTTTCCTTATTTCGGCTCGAAACATAGATAGTGGGTACTCCTTAGAACCGCCTCGTCGAGTAGTACCCATAATATATATTTTTGAACAGAAATTATGAAAATATACGCCTGAAACCCCGGTTTTACATATATATAACTGGGGTTTACGGGGGTTAAAATTGTATAGGCGTGTTTTCGAGATGGTGTATCCATTCCCCTTGAAAGATTTACAAAATAATCTATTTATTATTAATATTTTTTTATTAAAGTAAAACTGGGGTTACAGGGATACGCATTGTTTTTCTTATTTCTGCTCAAAAACATAGATTGTGGGTACTCGGTAGAACCGCCTCGCCGAAGCGGTTCTAACGAGTGCCCACAACCTATGTTTTGAGCAGAAATTTCATTTTTTTGGTGAAAATGAATCTATATTTGAGTAAGCGTGTTTTCGAAAAGCAAGTATGACCTTACCTGTTGGTGGGACGAAAAACTAAAACACACACTGAGACCGCATTCTTATTTTCCATATGAGCTGGCGCACGACAAGGATTTTTCTACTACAGAAGTATCTGACCAGCCTGTGCAACTAGATAGCATGGCCAGCCATCGCTCTTTAAATAGCCCACATAGGAGATTCATACGAACAGCAAAGGCTCTGATCAGACTGCGCGGATGCGCAGGCTGATCTGAGTCTTCAATGGTTACATGTCTTATCGAATCACGAGTTCATCAATTTTGGCCAGTCTTCACTTGTTGTTCTTGAAATAGCCCAGAGATCGGAATGCTCACAGGAACAGCAAATGCTCTGATCAGACTGCGTATATCAGTTACCAAACGAGCGATAGCTCATTTGTGTTTGTGACGAACTGCTGTATATCGTGGGAATCATGGGCTCGCAGCGCATGAGAAAAGGCTATTTGTCACATTAAAACACTGTTAGCCACCAAGAAGGGGAGGCTTAAGATAGACTTCCTAATACAGTATAACGGCCCCCGCCCATCGGGGCTTGAAGAAATTGATGGGCGACATGATGCTTCCACGCCCGCACACGAGTACTTGTAAAACGCTTAAGAGGATCTAAGCTTGCCCTGGCAAAGTATCAACATCGGGGCTTGAAGAAATAGATGGGCTGCATGTTGCTTCTACGCAGAGCTTAAACCGACCCGCACACGACTACTGGTAAACCGCTTATAGGATCTAAGCCTGCCCAGACAATGCGGTGCGAGTTGGTCCGTCCATGCTTATAAACCCTATTGATTTCTTTGGGTGGCAGGGCTTGAGATGTGTTATTTCATCTCAATGTCGGGTAAAAGTCCCACAGAGTTGGAAGCAACGTCTCCAAAATGATCAGTGTTGACGTGGAGTTAAACCTCAAATCAAACAAACAAAACAGAAGTAGATAACGTGACTAGTCTTCGCGTGTTGCTCTTCGAATAGCCCACATAGAAGGTTAATGCGAACAGCAAGGGCTCTGATCAGGCTGTGCGGATACGCAGGCTGATCTGAGTCTTCAATGGTCACTCGTCTTATCGAATTACGTGTTCATCCATTTTGACCAGTCTTCACTTGTTGCTCTTTGAATAGCCCAGAGATCGGAATGCTCACAGGAACAGCAAATGCTCTGACCAGACTGCGCAGTTCATCTCAATGTCGGGTAAAAGTCCCACAATGTTGGAGCAACGTCTCCAAAATGACCTATACAGTCTTGACGGGGACGTTAAACCTCAAACAAATACCTTTATGTAGTAAGTTACGGAGGAATAATTAATAATAGCTACATTTTCAAGAGGAGAAGACCCCGTGCTGTATTTGTTTCGTTACTCTCGCCTCATAAACCAGGGATCGTGGGGTCAAACCCCGGCTTCTCCAGACTTTCGGTTGAGTCTTAAAACCTAGGACCCGTCTCTGTATGACCTTACCTGTTGGTGGGACGAAACTAAGACTGCATTCTTATCCATTTTCCATGTATATGAGCCGGCGCACGACAAGTCTTCAAGGCTCTGATCAGACTGCGCATCCGACTGCGCGGATGCGCAAGCTGATCAGGGTCTTCAATAGTTACACGTCTTATCAAATTACGTGATATCAATTTTGGACCAGTCTTCACTTGTTGCTCTTTGAATAGCCCAGAGAGATCGGAATGCTCTTAGGAACAGCAAAGGCTCTGATCAGACTGCGCAGATCAGTTACCAAACGAGCGACAGCACATTTGCGTTTGTGATTCCTGTAAGTACCTTTTCGCACGCAACAACGGCGCGTGCTCACTTATGACGTAGCGTTTTAAAACAGCACGTGCTAACATGACAAATTGCGGTAAATCGTGGGAATCAGAGACAGCGCATGGAAAAAAGCTATCTGTCACATAAGAACATGCCGTTAGCTACCAAGAGCAGCTAGCTTAAGATAGATAGGTGGGCCGGCCTCGGATGTTCAGTCGAATGCGCGTCTGACTGGTGATCAGCAGGACGCGGGTTCGATACCTGCTGGGGTCGGCAACATTCTTTCGTGAAGTGCACCGTCCTTCGGATCGGGACGTTAACTGGAGGCCCCCCCTGTGCAGGGAGAACCATCCCCTGTGCAGGTTAAAGATCCCTACCGTAATTACATGATTACTGTGTAGGCTTTCATCCTGCAAAACCTGGAGTGTATGTTATATACACCTGCGGTAATGGTCAAATGTGACCGACGCAGTATCAGTAGATAGATAGATAGAAGATTGATCATGAAATCTTTTCTACGGTCATTCTATTCCTTCCGCTGATTCAAGAAGGGCAGTTGTCAGATTCTGGCAAAAGAATGTGCACTTTACTGGTTAACCGCTTACGTATAAGCCTGCCAAGGAAAAACTGACCGGCTCAAAAATAACCTAAAATAGTGTTCATTGGGCCGTTAAACTCCAATACGAACAATCTGTTAGGTGTTTGATTTGAGGTTTAACGTCCCCGTCAACACTGTAAAGGTAATTTTGGAGACGTTGCTTCCAATTTTGTGGGACTTCTACTCGACATTGAGATGAAATGACATCTCAAACGCTGCCGCCCAATGAAACCAATAGAGTTTATAAGCATGGGCGATCAGACTCGCACCGCTTTGCTGAGCAGGCTTAGATCCTCTAAGCGGTTTACCAGTACTCGTTTGCGTAAAAGCATCATGCAGCCCAACTATTTCTTTAAGCCCCGATGGGCGGGGGCCGCCGATACAAACAAACAAGGCATATTAGGTGAGTGATGTTTAATGGTGAAATAAGGAAACCAGCATCACGACAAAGCAATGACAGCACTGGCAGGTCGATTGTATCTGAGTGTAACCTGGATGGACGCTAAGACTGTTTCGTTTAACCTATAAATGCCGGTACTTTAAACAATGTAGACCTTGAACAGAGGTACTATATATGGGGACTGACCTGGATCTTCACTGCCATTTCAAGTCCAGATCGAATCTACAGGTAATCCTCTTTACACACCACTCTGTTTTTGTTTTTGTTTTTTTTGGGTTTTGGGGTTTTACGGCCCTTTCAAGATTATTTCACTCATATCGAGCCGATCGTTAATCAGAGGTGGGCGAAAACTGGAGTACCCGGAGAAAAACCACCTGACCTTCCGTTGCAGAACTTGGCGTCTCACACGTGGCCCGAGCGAGGCTCGAAACTACGGCGGTGAGAGACCTAATGACTAAGCGTCAGCGCTCTTATCCACTTGGCCACGGAGGCCCGTTACACACAACTCTGGTCTCAACCGGATAAGAACAGGGCGGCGATAATAAACCGTTACCTGGCTTTCGTACAAATGAGTGACAGTCATTTGGACATTAGCAGTGTAAAGCTACTGCGCTCCGTAACTTTTGGTCGACAATCGACTCAAAACTTTTGTGGTGCTTTAAGGTTAATAGTCAGCCAGCATAAGGAGGCACGGAAGAAATGGACCAGTCTCGATAAAAATTGCCACCTAGTGAGTGAGCACTATTGCTGATCCAAGACTATAACTGGCCTAAATGTGTCGCTGGGATTGTGCTTGAAAAGTTCACAGTCAGACCGTCTCGCCAATACCAGTGGCTTAGCCAGAACCAAAATATTACACACAGCAAGGAAACTCTATGTAACAACATCTTTCTCCGAGATGGGATGCTACTCTTAAAGGAAAGAATTTGCTCCCGAGGGGCAAATATTTTTAACATGTGCATTACGCACATGCGTAAGACGTCTGATGGCGTTAAGCCTATCATTCACTGGAAGTCGCTGCACCCCTTCCATGGACGTTTTTTTTTAGGTTACAAGCCAGCGCCGGATGAAAACACATCCAAGTGCCTGATCGAGTGTCTTTGATGATCACTCGAGCCTTACATTGTAAAGGGATAATGCAAAAGATAATCGAAAACTCGGCTGCGCATATTGATCTGAATCTATGCAGGTCGCTGAGCAAGCAAAGACGCAGCTCAGAGTGCGCATCCATGCAGTCTGATCAGTATTCAGCCATGTAGCAAACTGAGATGAGCAAAAACACTTACCTTTGACAGTGCATCTGGGTCTTTGTGTGTAGCATAGGTTTTATGGTTAACTTTGTCTTGCGTTAGCTAATGTGCGATCAGTGGTTTGTTTTAAAATAAGAGATATCTGCAACATGATTCCTCCATGCTGAACATGGCGACGGAGTTTTGCATTACAAATAGACCAAAAATAGTCAGTCCTATTTTCTTTTACCCCGCAAGTGAGGGTGGGGATACCGCATTATTTTAAAGTTAAAGGGGTGTATAGGATTCATTTGGTGTGTCCACTGGCTAAAATATGGATGTGCGGTTGAGTTTATCTCTGTTATTATACCCGCTTTTGTTTTGTATAAAAAGGGTATATTATTTTCTTCACGGCTGTCCGTCCTTCTTTCCGTCTGTTACAATCAGAATGCAATTTTTTTTTATTTCGTGGCCTATGGTGACCAAACTTGGTATACATATTGCTTCGGACGGCGTATTCAAAGTTTTATCTGACCCATTGGAGTTATGAGGGTGGTCAAAGGTCGAATTTCAAGAAACTGCTTGTGAATGCAACTACTTTATTATTCCTTGACCTATGGTGACCAAACTTGATACACATATTGCATAGGGACTGCAGATGTATCCAAATTTTGATCTCTCCCACCCCACCCCCGGTCATGGGTTGCGATCAAAGGTCAAATAATTTTTTAAGGGTTTTGTCATTATACAGAAGAAAGCGGGTATTTTGCGATGGTGCAACAAAACTTGCATGGTCAGCTGTCTAACCAGTGTAGATCAGCCGGCCTGTCTGGTCTGCGCAGTCCGAGTAGCTTTTCCGTTTTGTAGGCATCTGACCAGTAGCTGCACGGTTTAAAAAAACGGGTACTGTGCACGCATGCGTCATGCTACAAGTTACGTTAAATGTATAATTGTGATGGACATTATTATAAAAAATGGCGGGCGGTGCACGTCATTTGGTCAAATGTAGATTTCGTTCGAATACAACATTTGGTTGGAAAAAAAAAAAACTTTTAAATTGGACAATTGGTCGAAATTTTTGTTTAGAAATGCGACACTTGGTCGATTTTATTTAACCAAGATCTGCTTATCCCGACCGGTTGTTATTGACTCACTCGATTATTATTGAAACCTTTTTTGGGGTTTTGGTTTTACGGCCCTTTCAAGATTATTTCACTCATATCGAGCCGATCGTTAATCAGAGGTGAACGAAAACCGGAGTACCCGGAGAAAAACCACCTGACCTTCTGTTACAGAACTTGGCGTCTTACATGTGACCCGAGCGGGGCTCGAACCACAGCGGTGAGAGACCTAATGATCAAGAGTCAGCGCTCTTAACCACTAGGCCATGGAGTCCCGTTTTTAAAAAAATAGGTCGGTCATAATATTATGACCTGAACGTTATGTTTTCCAGCAGTTCTGATATATTGGGTTCTTAAATGTATATATTTATTTGAAATACATTAAGGAGAAGACAATTAGTGGTCAATTAATAAGAACAAATACATTTGCATAGAAGGGGAACAAGCATAGAACCCTGGGTGACGCCAACATAGACTTTGTGTCCAGGTTGTTCCGTAACACCTCAATGGACTTGTGACTTAAACAAAATTATGCGCAATAGGGTGATTTGGAGTTAATTACTTACGTTTCAGCTTCTTTCAGTTTTGACGAAAAACTTCGGCAAAATGTTAATTAGACGCATTTTTTTTTTTTTTTTTTTTGGACGAAAATTCGACCAAATATTGGTTCAACGGAAGGTACCATTCGAACGAAAAATACATTCGACCAAGTGGTTTTCAATGAAATGTCATAGAAGCAAATAATGGAATCGCCGCGTTAAACCAGAAGCAAACTCATAAGTTTGAGCCAGCGCCAGCCAAATACAATAAGTTTTGCACGACCGGCAAAGACACTCAGATCGGAGCCTGACCAGTGTAGATCAGCCTGCACAGCCGCACATCTGATCAGCGTATTAATGTTGTCAGATTAGGATCTGAACTGTTTACGTTACAGGTATGCTATAAGTTATCGCTACGATGAGAAAACACTTCATAAATGGAATCGCCTCGCTAACTGTAGTTTGAGCCAGCACATGGTGATAAGACCTACACGAGCAGTAAAGACCTCAAGCCTGTGTACCCGCTCGGTCTGATCTGAACCAGCCTGTGCATTCGCACAGTTAAACCTACAGCATCTGGGCAATCAAAAGAGGGAAATGAAAGCTCAGGCCATTTCAAGTGGATGTAATCATGGGTCATAGCAATGCCAATGGCATTTTGCAGGTCTGGTCATGCACTGCCTCTTTGGCTAAATAATCCTTGACGGCGACGTGAAAACTACTCAATTTAAATTCAAGGAATAAAAATGGTGTATGTTCAGTGCACATATAGGATTCTCCGACCTAAACTGTTGCAATAAAAAATGTGATAAGAGCGGTTTCAAATCTATTCATTAAAAACATGTAGAACCACACACGAATACAAAACTTTGAAAGATAAACGTGAGATTATTGATTGTTTGTGGATTGATTGTTTGTGGATGATTTTGTGTCATCTCCCTGAGAAAGGGAGAAAAGAGATGGAAGAGATAGCAGTGGAGATGCAGGTGAAAGACAGAGGAGGAGGAAAATGAACGAAAGTGTAAAAAAAAGAAGAAAAAAGCTGAGATGAAAGAAAACAATTTCATTTAGAAATCAATGCCCGAATTCATATTTTACAAAGAATCTATATTGATGCACAATAGATCTTCTTAATTGGCTGTCCTCAGTAAATAATTGGCCAGGCTTTTATAGAACATCGTTAACCATAAACAGATATGTGATTATTTATAATTGCAATTTAATCAAATTGTACATCAATGTAGCGTAATTGGATAATCACTTTTTCAACAGATATAATAAGTCTGATGAGGACAAAAAAAAAAAAAAAAAACAGCCATCAAAATAATGGTGTTTGTTGCACTCTATCAACTAGTGAAAATCTTGCATCGGCTTAATAATAAAGATCGATCTTAATTTGCTACACAAGTAGCTGTTTTCCCGTGTCATGCGCGGATTTTCCGTGGAATTTTCACGTGAAGTTTTAATCGTCCACGCGTGATATGCGGGAAGACTATCGGTTCACGCGTGAAGTAAGACATGCAAGCGCGGATTTTGCGCGAATTTTGCGGGGAGTTTGCGTGGTTCATGCATGGAAGTTAATCCTTTCCACGCATTTCCACACATCATGCGTGTGCGCGAACCATCGAGGCTTCGCGGCAACTGTACTGTACCTCTGTTATGCAGATTGTAAAAAGACCTCAACCTCTTTATAACACGGAACTCTGGTACAACCAACAGGCTGTGTTAGTTAACCGAATTGTGTTATAAATGCCGACCGTATTTGTCACAGATCAACCATTGACACTATGGTGATCAATAATTTTCCAAACAAGATGATGTGCGGTCTGGTTAATAACCGTATTCCCAGACTAAAATGTGTTTAGAACTAATCAATGGCAGTAAATACCATGGGCAATCAAGCCAAACAAGTCTTTTTAATCGAAACTTGGGCCGGCCTCAGTGGCTCAGTCGGATGCGCGTCTGACTGGTGATCAGGAGGACGCGGGTTCGACTCCCGCCGGGGTCGGCAACATTCTTTCGTGGAGATTGATCATGAAATCTTTTCTACGGTCATTCTCTCCCTCCGCTGATTCAAGAAGGGCAGTTGTCAGTTTCTGGCGAAAGAATGTGCACTGAACTGGTTAACTGCTTACGTATAAGCCTGCCCAGGAAAGTGTTGATAGGTAAACTGACTGGCTCAAAAATGACCTAAATAGTGTTGACTGGGCCGTAAAACTCCAAAACAAACAAATAATCGAAACCAGCTGATAAACCATGTTTATATCCAGAAAATCGTCCGATTTGACAGCGGGTATGGCGCCATTTTGATAGCTGGTTCATACCGGCTAACTTTGTAGTAACTGAATGTCTGGGACTGTACCAAACTACAGTACCGCTGATAGATTTCAATGGCAAAATTACCGAATTAGGGTTTGGAACCGGACAATGGTCAACGCTTACAGGATATTTGAATTACTTCCCTTGGAATGTCGTACCCTTAATATTTAGCCATTTGAATCGATTTGCAATGGCGCACATGGTCTTTGAATGATTTTTAACCACGAAAATCGATCATTAATACATGTATGTTTTATCATTTGCTTTTAAGCTGGAATAAATCAGACTTTCTTTTACATGCGGCTCTAGAAAATCAGTTTTATTGCAGTTTGTCTGCATTGATGTTTAAATTTCTGCTGAGCAGTGGTTTTTAAAAGAGCGTGATAAATACATGTAATTCTTTCCGGTTGCCTAACTGAATTCTTTAATCTCTTTATCTCCCTAAGCCAATACTTTTGATTGTGCCGATGGCAGGACATATTTATCATAAGTGTCAATCTAAACAAGTACTGAATATTCAACTAAAAAACAGACGAGCTAAAAAGCACCTTTATAGACCGTGTTAGCTACCGTATTACCGCAGTCAAAAAAAAAATACGGCCCCCGCCTATAGGGGCTTGAAGAAATATATGGGCTGCATGATGCTTCCATGCAGAGCTGAATCTGGCCCGCACACAAGTACTGGTTTCATTGGGCGACAGGGCTTGAGATGTCATTTCATCTCAATACCGGGTAAAAGTCCCACAAAATTGGAAGCAATGTCTCCAAAATGACCTTTTACAGTGTTGATGGGGACGTTAAACCTCAAATCAAACAAACAAACTGCAGTCAAAAGTGGGAGGAAAATAAAGTTGTTGTGCTTAAAACCTGATAGAATCCTTGGATAATATTTATAAATGTTGGTTGGGGAAAATATGGGGTCCAAACCAAAACTGTGTTATATCCGAATTCGTGCTGTAACGAATCGTGCTATAATGATGTCCAGGTGTAGTTGTAAGGACGCATCCAGTCACTGGGCAGTGCCTCTTCTTTTTTCTTAGCTAAATTCTAAATTTAGCCACACAACCGAGGTAATGGCCAAATGTGACCGACTCAGTATAAGAAGATAGGAGGTTTTAGGAATTCCGTTTATGATGTCATTCTTGCGCATGCGCAAAGTACTGGCCGTCAATTGAAACGGCCATCGCTATTCAAATGTACTGGCGGAACTTAAAATGCTAACAATATTCAGACATTTTGAGAGAAAATATACCCGTTTTCATTTAAATAATGCCTCGAGAAGGAAAGAATGATATTTCGCTTTTATTACCGAAATTCATTTAATCCTTAATCCGTTTTTAGTTGACAAAAATCTTTTTGTGAATGACCCATGTCAATGGCTTGGGATACCGTTATTCACGAAAGCTCACTTACAAAATAAGTTTTTACGTAACTTTCGTTTTATTCGCTATCCAAATCTATCTATCTGTCTATCTAAATGTATCTATCTATCTACATGTATCTATCTGGAAAAATCTGTCCAACGATCTGTCTACATATGCAATTTAAATGTCCATACTGACGGTCGAAATAAACAAATGAGTGGACTGACGGAGGGGCGTTGAGTCAATGTTGGTCCGACGTCATGCCGTCGACACGCATTCCAACCCACTTCATTGTCACATGACCGTTGGTATTAGAGAGAGAGACAGAGAGAGAGAGGTTTGACTGACAAACTGACAGTAGACAGAGAGACGACACACAGACCGGCTGACTGAACGACCGACAAACAGACGAACGTACGGACTGCTAGACAGACAAATAAACATACTGACAGTCGGGAAAAAAAAAAAACAATGTGTGGACTTACAGACGGGTGTCGAGTCAACGTTGGCTCGACGTCATGCCGTCAACAACCACTCCAACTCACTTCAATGTCACGTGACTGAGATGAGAGAGGTTTGACTGATCCCTGTATCCAAGAATACATAACCCTTTTTGTACCAATGGAATCTTCCTCCTTATATATAGCAGGAGTCATTTTCAAAATTTAGGGGTGTCAGGTTGTGTTTTCTTCAAAATTTATTTGGAAAATGGCCGACCTTTTTGCAAACAGTGTAGGCCCTGATCAGATGCCACGTTCTGCGGCGTCTGATCTGGGCCTGCACTGTTTGTCACTTACCCCTTTTGGGGTTTCCAGTACCAAATGGGTTAATGTAGACCTAACGGCTGGGCAGGTTGAACCAATCTACAAATCTTCCAGATTTTAATGTAAACTCTTGCAATTGCGAAGGAGTGTTTCATTCTTATGCACCCAAAGGGTGTTCTACGTTTGTTTTGAATTTAATGTTCTACTCCCACTGAGTCTTGATGGGTCCGAGTACTGGGCAAATGACATTTTAATATGCAACGCCGTATTATCGCCAACGCAACGTTGACGTTTCATCGACGTTGCAATGTAAAATTCAATGCATCGCTTTGAAGTTGGTTTGATGTAGACACGACGTTGTTGACACGCTACATGTCGGTTGACGTGGCGTCATTTAACGACAAACTGTAGTTTACATTTGCATGCGCTTGCTAATTGTTGGTGCGCTAAGAGAGAGAGACCCTATTGGGTCATATGTACAATATATCATTTTCGTAATGCGAAATTTCACATCTGACAGCATATCGGTGTTTCTCCCTTTATCTTACATTAGAATCCACCAAAAGTTTAAAAGAATTCCTCTGTTTTACGCTGTAATTAACACTTTATTTGTCCCAGTGCCTTTGAAGCAATACGACAGATGACGGCCAGGGCTTTTCCCGTTCTATTTTTAGAACCGGAAGTACGTCACGAAAAAAGCTCCTATGTAGACAAATAGATAGAAATGACATCTCAAGCCCTGTGGCCCAATAAAACCAATTCACCTTAGTCGCATTATCTGCTGGTTCCTAGTCTGAAGATTATCAGTGTTGGAAAAACAAGTAACCAGACCCCAATGACCTTTCAAGGTCAGGGGGTCTGGTTACCTGTTTTTCCAATATTGATGAAGTGTAAGCTGGGCACCAGCAAGTAATGCCAAAACGGTGAATAGGGTTTATAAGCATGGACAGTCCAGCTCGCACCGCTTTGCCTGGGCAGACTTAGATCCTATAAACTGTTTACCAGCACTCACTTTGAAGCAATACGACAGATGACGGCCAGGGCTTTTCCCGTTCTATTTTTAGAACCGGAAGTACGTCACGAAAAAAGCTCCTATGTAGACAAATAGATAGAAATGACATCTCAAGCCCTGTGGCCCAATAAAACCAATTCACCTTAGTCGCATTATCTGCTGGTCCTAGTCTGAAGATTATCAGTGTTGGAAAAACAAGTAACCAGACCCCCATGACCTGGTTAAAAAAAATGGCTGATGTTATAAACCGCAACAAATCGCTATTGACCGAATAGGGTTCGTCCGGGTTACCCTAAAATGCGAGGAGCGTGATAGCTCAGTGGTTAGTGCACTTGCCTCTGATGCTAGAGGTCCCGGGTTCGATCCCCGGCAGCGGCGATAAAATTTCGGTGTCCGAACGCGCTCCATTGGCATCATTTGCAGGGATGAATGTCATAAAGTGCACCGTCCTTCGGATCGGGACGTTAACTGGAGGCCCCCCTGTGCAGGGAGAACCATCCCCTGTGCAGGTTAAAGATCCCTACCGTAATTACATGATTACTGTGTAGGCTTTCATCCTGCAAAACCTGGAGTGTATGTAATATACACCTGCGGTAATGGTCAAATGTGACCGACGCAGTATCAGAAGATAGATAGATAGACCTTTCAAGGTCAGGGGGTCTGGTTACCTGTTTTTCCAATATTGATGAAGTGTAAGCTGGGCACCAGCAAGTAATGCCAAAATGGTGAATAGGGTTTATAAGCATGGACAGTCCAGCTCGCACCGCTTTGCCTGGGCAGACTTAGATCCTATAAACTGTTTACCAGCACTCACGTGCTGGTCGGATTCAGCTCTGCGTGGAAGCATTCAAATTCGTACAGTACAGGCAACGAGACATTCCTATAGACCTCGACCGTCACCGTGGCAGAATTCTCTGTCACCGTGTCGCTTCCACTTGTCACCGAGACGAACGAGACAGCTAGCGAGACGCACAGGTGTTCTCAGCGTGACAATGTAGCGGTACACTGAGCGAGACAATAATCCGTCCGATAATTTTATTGTCTTTCACAGAGACGCAGCGAGTCACAGCGCGACATTTATGACCGTACAGACAAGCCCTTTTTACTTGTTTTGGCAATGCTCATATTTAATGAAATTTACAAACATGTTTTTTTTTTGTTTTTTTTTTGCCATTTACCGTTCAAGAGAAACAAATATTATCATTAAGACGTTCAAGCTATATTTTTTCTTGTTTTAACAGTGTTTTTCTTTTTCGCTAATGGGATAAGGACCCGTTTCCCATGCTCTGTTTCAACGCTTCGATGCCTCAGCATCATGGATTTTTCATGTAAAAGAGCCAGCGCACAGCAAGACTTTTTTTACCAAGAAAGGATAAGATCGGTCTGTGCATCTAGCAAACGTTGCCAAAGTCTTCGCTTGTTACTGTTTGAAAAACCCAGAGGCCTGAGACGGCTCGTGTTAACAGCAAAGACTCTGATCAGACTGCACAGATGCGCAGGATGATCTGAGTCTTCACTTGTCACACATTTCTTTATATTGTCCGAAGTGTTTTCAAACAATGCACACAGTTCCTCAAAGTTAGTTTTATTCCCTTGTTCCCCTAAAATTAAGCAATGATAAAACGGTATTCGGGGTTTGCGACGAGGTCAAGACACAAACCGGTCATCTCGGCTACAAACTGACAGCAAATTGAAATGTGCTGCTCAGACTTACGGATGCGCAGGCTGACCGGCCCCTTTGTTGCACGCAAAAAAATGGAACGGGTTTTCTCATGACGGGGCACATTCTTGCTGAGCGATGGGGTCTGGTTGTTCCATTGCATTTTTGCGGGTTCACATTTGAAACGCCTCTGCGAGGCTAGTTAAACTAATGGCCAATTAAGTCGTATATCGACCAGAGTGCTATCTGATCAGTCTTGGTAATCTTCAAAGACTATTCTTCTCCTACTATTCTGTGTATCAGTTTAACCCCTTCTTCTATTATCATGACTTAAATGAGCCAGCGCACAGTAAAAAACTATTTCAAACCAAGGAAGAATCAGATCCGCCTGCGAATCTAGCCGGTATGCTTAAGTCTTTGCTTGTAACTCTCATGCGAACAGCGGAGACTTTGATCAGTCTACGCTGATGCGCAGGCTGATCTGAGCTGTTATTAGTCACTAATATCTTATTATCCTAAACGGTAAACTTCACGCTTCAGGGTAGAACCAAGGGCGAAGATGGCGGCCACGTAAAATCAATTTAATGCCCCCCCCCCCCCCCCTCCCGCCAGTATTTTTTTTTTCACTGACCGTAACCAGTACAACACACGTCCTTTCGGGCCAGAAACTGACAAATGCCCTTCTTGAATCAGCGGAAGGGAGAAGGTGGCCATAGAGAAGATTTCACGATCATCTCCCGTCCCTTAGTCTTTTAAAGGTCCGATTATAAATTCGTCAACGTAGGCGCGGCCTGGTCATTATCTGTATTTTTTTTTTTTTTTTTTTTTTTGTTCTTTTGCGGGCCGTTGTAATTGCCACATAGTTTTCCGGGATGCGGCGATTTGTTAGATTTACATGCGCACCCGGCTATGACTCGGATCAGCCTGCGCATTTGCGCAATCTGATCTTGGTCTTCGCAGTGCGCGCTTTGGATGGCTTGAAAACAAAACAAACCCATAAAACCCCCAAGAGAATATGAGCGACAGCGTATTAATGTAAAGACCTTTTCTTATGCAATAACCGTCTGTGCTCGAAAATAATCAATGACATCACGTTTTGCTGTAGAATCAATAAGGAACGTCATGGAAAAAGTTGCATGTCACTAATTGGAAAACAAACTGTCAGCGCTCCATATAAGGGGTCAATAGTTTGCTAAAACGGGTTCACATATGAAACGCCTCGGTGAGGCTAATCTAACTGAATATGGCTGATGTCTTTAGTCAAGTCTGCTCCACCTGTTCTATATGGGTACCCATAATCATAAGATCTGGTACTAAAGTGCTGATAAAACGGTATCGAGGTCAAGAGTAGACACAAACAGGTCATCTCAGCTACAAAGTTGCAGCAAATTAAAAAAAGTGCTGATCAGACTCATGGACGCCCAGGCTGACCGGCCCTTTTGTCGCACGAAAATAATGGAACAGGTTTTCTCATGACGGGGCACATTATTGCTGAGCGATGGGGTCTGACTGTTCCATTGCGTTTTTGCGGGTTTACATATGAAACGCCTCTGCGAGGCTAGCTAAACTAATGGTCAATTAAGTCGTGTATCAACCAGTGTACGGGCCTCCGTGGCCTAGTGGATAAGAGCGCTGACTCTTAGTCATTAGGTCTCTCACCGCCGTAGGTTCGAGCCTCGCTCGGGCCACGTGTGAGACGCCAAGTTCTGCAACGGAAGGTCAGGTGGTTTTTCTCCGAGTACTCCGGTTTTCGCCCACCTCTGATTAACGATCGGCTCGATATGAGTGAAATAATCTTGAAAGGGCCGTAAAACCCAAACCAAAAAAAAAAAAAAAAAAAAAAAATCAACCAGTGTGCCATCTGATCAGTCTTGGTAATCTTCAAAGTGTCTATTCTGCTTCTACTATTCTGTGTATCAGTTTAACCCCTGCTTCTATTATCATGACTCAAAAAAGCGCACAGCAAAAAGAAAAAAAAAATAAAACTAGAAAAAGTGTCCATAGGACACGGATACCCCCGCCAAATGCCATTCATGAAACGGTTTACTATATGGAACTAAATCAAGGGCAGATAATTCAAAAACCAAAAATGCAAGAGTTGTCTTCCTTGTTCATAACACATCGTCTCAGTGTGATGAATGCACCTGTGAAGTTTCATGAATATATTCCATACGGTTTAGGAGTTATGGCCCGGACACGGTTTACTATATGTGGCCCCCGCCCATAGGGGCTTGAAGAAATATATGGGCTGCATGATGCTTCCACGCAGAGCTGAATCCGGCCCGCACACTAGTACTGGTAAACAGTTAAGAGGATCTAAGCCTGTCCAGGAACCGCCGTGCGAGGCGGACCGTCCATGCTAATAAACCCTATTGGTTTCCTTGGGCGACAGGGCTTGAGATGTCATTTCGTCTCAATGTCGGGTAAAAGTCCTACAAAATTGGAAGCAACGTCTCCAAAATGACCTTTACAGTGTTGGCGGGGACGTTAAACCTCAAATCAAACAAAAACAAACGGTTTACTATATGGAACTAAGTCAAGGGCAGCTAATTCAAAAACCAAAAAACAAGAGTTGTCTTCCTTGTTCATGACACATCGTCTCAGTGTGATGAATGCACCTGTGAAGTTTCATGAATATATTCCATACGGTTTAGGAGTTATGGCCCGGACACGATGTCGGGACGGACGAACGAACGGACAGGGGTATGTAGTACTTATGTAGCCTTTTTGTTCTTCTGGGGAATTATTATAATAAATAACGACAATTCAAATCAGTTCTTTTATTTCACAAGTTCCTTTTTAATTTCTTTTACACATTATATAATAGAGTTGTACATAATTTCAAATATAATTTCCAATAACAGTTAATTTTCCATTTTACAGTTTCAGAATAATTTAGGATGTTAAAGGTCTAAATACATGTTGTCAAACAAGCCGAAAGAATTAAACTGAAGTTTCTCTCCAATCCAGCCTAACATGTGGAACCAAGCTTCTCTCAAAATATTTTCTCACACTGACCAACCAATTAGAAATTCGTTAATGTGATTCTATGGTCAGATAAGGTAGCAGTACTGTTTACCATGGCGTGGGAATGTTTATATTAACTTCAACTTGAACTACTGCAGACTTTCAAAGAAAATATATGTTAATATATCACATCCCCCTACAGAAAATATATCACCCAGTCTACATAAAGATGCAGGACCAAGTAAACAAAGAGAAGCATGGGTCAACATATTGACATCATTGTGAAATGAACAAATATACTAGAATAAATTGTTTGTGACAACAATAGAAGACAAAACAAAAATGACATGTTAACATAAAACCAATAAAAAAAAATTATCATTCTGACAGCATCGCAATAATAGTCGGAGTGATAATTTGGTTTTTAAGCGAGTTCTTTGAAATTTCTGTATCCATGTGCTGAAAATGCAATTTAGCATATTGAAAATAAAGAACAACAGCTTCATTTGGACAAGAACAATGTGTACAATTAATAATTATTGACTAAAAAGCATTCAAAGGTGGCCCAAATATGAAATCAAATGTGTGAACATAAAATTAACAAAAGCAACACATTTAACAGCAATTGCATAGACATACAACAGTATCTGATACAAAAACAATGCCAATACATATTCAAAGTGTTATGTTAAAACATTATTTCTAACTATCATAGTATAAAACAAATACATCTTTTCCAGATTATTTGCTTAGCAATAGTCTCCTCATTATCATTATTTGGCAGAACCAAGATATAGGTAGTGATTACCTGGGGATTATAGATAATCAATGTAGATAGTCAATACTGAATTGATGAATGGCTGAAAAACCTGGGAAAGTCCATAAAATTAATTGAAGTCCAAACAGTCTAGGGCTGAATGGAAAATAAGCCAGAATTTGTGTGTTGGTATAAATGCCATTAGCAGCTAGAGAGTGAGACTTTGTTTGTTTGTTTGTTTGATTTGAGGTTTAACGTCCCCGTCATCACTATTTAGGTCATTGTGGAGACGCTGTTTCCAATTCTGTGGGATTTTTTTTTTTTTACCCGACATTGAGATGAAATGACATCTCAAGTCCTGCCACCCAATGAAATCAAAGGTTTATATGCACTGGACTGTCTGACTCACATCACTCTACCCTGGCAGGCTTTGTCCTAAGCAGTTTAACAGTACCCATGTGTGGTCAGTTTCAGCTCTGGGTGGAAACACCATGCAACCCAATCTATTTTTCCATGCCCCAATGGGCATAACATATAGCAAAAGGCACATGTGCACCTAAAAGTGATGATGAAAAATCTGGGAGGCGAAAAAAAAAACACAAATAAATTATAAAATGCATACACAAATACATTTCCACATTACACCAGCAAATATGTAGTCAATATACTAAAGCAGGTGTATAAAGTAACAAATTGAAACAAACCAATAAAAATAGCTTCAAAGTCATACCGGTACATGTAAATAACACAGTGTGTACGTACACACAAAATTTCACATCAAAACCATAATAGCCTAAAGCATAACAGAAATCATTTTGCATATCAGCAAAAAGCAATGCAATATGAAATGACCCTTCATGATAAAATCATTTAACATGATAATAATTTTTATACCAAGTAAGTATTCAGTGGCAGCCAGCAGACCATTAGCTGTATTTCAACTTAAGGCTTTTTTGAATAACATTTAAAGGGTATTATTTAGGCTTAATTATTACATGTAACTGTGCCATGTCAAAACATCAACACTTACATGTGTCCTGCTTCAGTCAGAAACACAAACTGATGTTCTGAAATAGTTTCATTCCATCTGAACAATAACCGGAGGGGGTTTTTCCTGGATGGACTTCTTCAATTTCTCATTGAGATGGTCAAATGGTACCCAAAGGGAATTGTCGGCTGATTCTCCGGCGAATTGTATGAGATACTCTTTGTTTCCCTTAACCAGTCTCTGACCGAGAACACGTTTAATTTTGTGATATTTGTTTCTTTCAGTGTAAAACCCCTCTTCACTCAATGCACTGTCAACACCAATGTAAACCCCAAACCGGTCAGGAGGTTTACGTGCTCTGGATGACCTGCGAACTGAATGGCTATTTATTGGGTTGTCATCTGGGAGGGCTGGCGGCTGCCTGTCATAGGACTGTTCCCTAATTACCTCAGTGTGCACAGTGCTAGGCATGGCCTCTGTGACCTTTTCAGGTCTTACAGTCTCAGCTGTAACAACCTTACTAAGAAAATAGGGAGTTGGGTCTGGTTCCCGAACATAAGCCATTTTCAAGCGGTCACTGTGGACCTCTGACTTATGTATAGTTCCATTATCAGGATTCCGTAACAGAAACATATGAGGACTGATGCAACGGTGAATAATGAATGGTCCTGTAAACTTGTTCTGTATTTTCTGTCCAACACCTGTTCTTTCAGTCAACAAGAACACATAATCCCCTTCTTTGATGTGAAGTGGATCAGTATCCTTGTTTGCACGCTCGAGCATCTTTTGCTGCGAGGACAATATATTGTTCTTCACTTCGCTGCGAATGATGCTCAGTTTGTCTGCATGTTTACGTACGTAGGCGCGCATATCTGGTGGTATTGTATCGAAATCTGGTGGTGTCGGCGGAGACAGAGGAAACTTTGGACGCTGGCCATAAATAATTTCATGTGGCGAGTATTTGCTGCCCGAATGAACAGACTGGTTAATTGAAAATGTGATGCATGGCAAAATGTCTATCCAATTATTCAGTCTGCTATTCATGTACGGTGTCAAACGCTCAGCCATCGTACGATGTACGCGTTCCACTGCACCTAAACATTTATGAACAAATGCAGGACTGAACTCTTGTGGGATGCAGAGTTGTCTGCAAACCTCTGCCATTACTTTTGATACATTCTCAACTCCCCTGTCGCTGAGTAGCGTGTCACAAACACCATATTTTGTGAAAAGTTGTGTAAGCCCAGATGCAACCGACAAAGTGTCTTTATTTGCAAGTGGAATTGTCACTAAATACTTGCTGAACAGATCTGTTGCAGTTAAAATATATGTATATCCTTGGGGAGTAATGGGCAGATTTCCATATAGGTCAATTTGCCAGACCTGAAATGGCCCACTTGGTGTTTTATATGCTGTTATCCCAGACTTTGTATGCACTTTTGTTTGTTTCCTCTTTTGACAATCTGGACAAGACCGCACATAATCGGCAATAAGCTGACTCATACGAGAGAAGAAGTAATGCTCTTTCACTCTATCTAGTGTGTCTTGAATCCCAGAATGACCTCCCATTGGTGAGTCATGGTATAAACCAAGGACGGTTTTGATCATTATTTCAGGTACCACTAATTGATACTGACTCATATTACTGCTACGCTGTGATTTCGGTACACGACAATGAAAAAGTAAACCGTCAATAAGGCAATAATCAGCTGATTGCAGCAAGAGTTTGCGAGCTCGCTTTTGACTTTTTGGAAGTTCCTTGCTTTCTAAATACTGAATGATGTAACGCAATTCACAATCTTCTCGTTGCAAAGCACTAATATTATCTGGACTAAAATCAAACGTCTTGAATAAATCAACATTTTCTACTGACCTGTTATTGCCATGCGTTTCGTGTGCTGATGACTGACTTTCAGAAAGGGAAGAAGTTGTCAGTTCTGAATCCATTGACTGACCTTCATGTTTATTTGTTTGAGAGTCGGAATGTATTGTTGCTTGTACAGAAGAGAGTGACACATTATTCCCTTTAACATGGGTAGCTGTGCGTTGTGTGTAATTGGTATGTTGAGAATCACCTGGTGAATATTGCTTATCTTGCTCATTGTCACAGCTGGGTAATTTTCGTGGTGATTGGGGCTCTGTCGCAAGTCTAGGAGGTTTTACCTTGCCAGAAACCTTGAGAAATTTTCTCTGAGTTTTCCCACGGGTTGCATATTTTTGTTTGATATTACTACACTTGACCTGTGGAAGGTCAGTATCCCCTTCATAGGCTGAGTCACTATCCAGCTCCATGTTTAGAGATGTGGGACAGGGAGGGATCAAAACATGATTAACAGACTTCTGCTGGTTTGACTGTTCAGCGCCAATAATGTCTTGTAATGTAGACCCATTGGGAAAAAGGATTTTGTTGTCTGGTTCTGGCACATAAGGGAAATAAGGGTCATTTTCATTGGGACTTGACTCTGCGGAGTCCAAAGAACGAAGGGGTTTAGCTCTTGATAAGCTATCGCAAACAACCATAGCTTCTGCAGGTTTATACAATATCTCAAAATTAAACTCTTGTAATATAGCAAGCCACCTTTCATATATTGCTCCTTTCAAACTCTTTTGGAAAAGAGGTTTCAGTGCCTGGTGATCACACTCAACAAAGAATTTCCTACCTCGCAAATAGGAAGCACAATCTAGAATGCTAGTTACTACACCTAATAACTCAAGCTTTGTGGGTCCATATGATGTCTGATAGTTGGAAAGTGACTTTGACCCAAAGCGGACAACACGGACACTTTCATCCCCACTGTCAGTAGAATGTTTTTGATATAGCATGTAACCAATACCCTTACTGGAGGTATCAACACCCAAATAAAATGGCAAATCATACCGAGGGAATGCTAAAGCTTCAGAATTAAGCAGCGAAGCCTTAAGAGATTCAAAGGCAACATTGTGTTCTTCCGTCCAAATAAATTTCACACCCTTTCTTAGAAGTTGGTACAAACAGTGTGCTTTTGCACTGTATCCAGGTATATACTTTTTAAACCAGTTCATGAGCCCAAGATATCGTTTCAGTTGTTTTGTGTTTGTTGGGACAGGATACTCAGAAACTGCTTTGAGCCGGTCAGAAGGCGGACTGACCCCATGTCGCGAAATCTGGTGACCAAGAAAAATGCAGTGACTCTGTGCAAATCTGCATTTTTCCGGTGAAAGTTTCAAACCAGCTGCACGGAATCTGTCAAAGACCTCTTGCAAATCGGACAAATGTTGATCAAAAGTTTCCGAGAATATCAATACATCATCCAAGTAGCACAGGGTTGACCGAAAAGAAAGCCCGGAGAGAATCTTGTCCATGAGCATTTGAAAACTGTTCGGACTTGTCTTCAAGCCTTGGGGTAGCCTCTGAAATTTGTAGGTGCCAAAACATGTATTGAATGCAGTGTACTTCGACGCGCCACTGGCAATTTTCATCTGGAAAAACCCCGAACTCATGTCGATAGATGAAATGTAATTGGGTGGTCTCTGACTAAATGACTCTGTAAGTTCCTGTACATCAGGAATAGCATATCGAAAGTCTTGTGTCTGGGAATTGAGATAACGAAAGTCAACACAAAAGCGGTACATAGAAAGGCTTGCTTCTCTGGACCCCTTTTTGACTCCCGGTTTCGGTTTATTACGTTTGGAAACCAAAACTATTGGACTTGAGATAGGAATATCGTCCTTCTCACTCACAGGCGTTATAATACCTTGCTGTAATAATTCATCAAGTTGATGACGCAACACTTCCCTTTTGTCTGGCGACAAACGATAAGGTCTTTGATGTTTAGATTGGGCATTGGGAATCAAATGAATTTGGTGTTCTACAACTGAAGTCAGACCAAGAGAAGGATTTTCCTCGGTAACAAACAAGTCATGGTTCGAAACTAAGCAATCATTCAACCTATGGCTCTCATCAGAGGACAACGCCGACGCTGTTGAACTATGATGAAAGTATGATAAAAATCCTTCCCTGTCTGGATATTCAGTTGCACCAGCAGTAGCATGGCACTGCTCTGATTTTGCATTGATATTCATACATGTATGATTGGAGGCACGGCTACTGGTATTAGTATTGGACTTTCTAACATTTCCCTGCAGTGTTGAACTTTCATGACCTAACCTACCAACTGGTATTACATTGAAAGTTTTGTCTATGACCTGAAATGATCCCAGGGGTTTGTTTTTGTGAATGGTAACTGGCTCTGTTGTGGGATTTAATATTTTGAATGGGACCATTTGATCTGAAGAAATGATAGATACAGATCTGGCCACAAATAAGCATTTTTTGGAAATATGGGTGCTACCCGAGCAAAAACCTTCAAGCCCTGGAAACATACATTTTGGCGTTTTACCCCAGATTACTGTTTCAGAATTGGGTTTGATTGTGATCTTTTTCTTGGCACGGACAGTTGTACTGGTTGTATGAACAGACATTTTATCAAAATTTAATGTGACACCATGAGTTTGCATGTACTTAGTCCCTAAGATCAATGGATGGGATGTACCCTGTAAAACATAAACAGTAAATGATTGCTGCTGACCACTGATTACAGCAGATACCTTTGCAACACAATTAATACTTACTTTTTGATTGTTGGCAAGTACAATAGACTCATTACAGTGATCTACCTGTAGCTTATTTCTGTGACTAATAGTGTCAAATAATTCTTGTGACATCAAATTTATTGAACTACCTGTATCGAGTAAAGCGGAAATTTGTTTTGATGAAAACGTTACAGGTAAAAACATGAACCCAGACTCACTTTGATAGTCACTGACTACAGAATTGGAAACAGTACATTTAATGTCACTCACACTTTCCTGTTGCTTTCGTTCCGGTGGCCTCGATCTGGCGCGTTGACTGTCTATTGTTGCTCGCCCAAGGGACCGCGCCTGGTGTTCCTTGGGTTGCTGGAGTTTCCCGAATTAGCACTTTGATTGTTCAAAAACAGTTTGCACTGTGTCGCAGCATGACCACGCTGCAAGCACAACTGACACATAGAGTTCGGGTCTGCCGGTCCTGATATAAGGTTGCACCGCCTTCTTATGTGCCCTGTGCACGAACAGTTATAACACACACGAACACTTTTTGCACTCGTAGTATTCCGTCCAGTGTTATATGACGAATCCTGTTTGTCCTGCTTTTGTGACACCAAAAGTCGCTCAATTGTCTCCCCCAATTTATTCACCGTGCATTCCAGTGAAGTTATTCTATCATCTGCACGTGCAGCGGCTGCCACACTAGCTGTTGGGGTATTTCCATTGCTTGTGAGCCCAGGAGAGAAGCGGTACCCAAATGCTTCCCCCATCTTGGCGGATGTCAGAGCTGCTTGAACGTCCGACGGGTTCCCAGCCCTAACAAAGAAGGCTAACTGATCTGGAAGGCCCTGAATGAACTTCAGTAGAATTTCCTGTTCAGATTTATGTATTTTATTTCCTTTTTCTATCACTTTACTGAAATAGTCCTCGATTTGATGGTGTGGTAGTAGCTTGAGGTTATTAAACTGTTCTGTCTCAACCAGGAGTACAGGTGGGTTATTAGCTACAGAGTATTTAAATTCAAAGGCATCCTTTAGTGTTTCCCAGTCGCCTTTCTCATCCTGATCGAGGCAGCAGAACCAAGTCTGTGCTGGACCCTGTAAATGGAGCTGGAAAGCCGCTACTTTCCGGCTGTCTGTGTCTGTTATTCTTGAGAAGGTACAATAAGCAGAAAAGTCTGACAAGAACTGATCAGGATCCTCTGATGGATATCCAGAAAATTTCCTTAAGGTTATTCTACCTGTGTCCATCACTGTGTCACCTCTAGGTGGAATCCCACACGCCTGGTCAGGATTTACTGCTCCTAAGTTCAAGCTTTCATTGTCACTTGACATCACTGGGTTCCGTGAAAATGACCACATTTTTGTTGAAATTCCAGTTTAGATTCTCCACCATGTAGTACTTATGTAGCCTTTTTGTTCTTCTGGGGAATTATTATAATAAATAACGACAATTCAAATCAGTTCTTTTATTTCACAAGTTCCTTTTTAATTTCTTTTACACATTATATAATAGAGTTGTACATAATTTCAAATATAATTTCCAATAACAGTTAATTTTCCATTTTACAGTTTCAGAATAATTTAGGATGTTAAAGGTCTAAATACATGTTGTCAAACAAGCCGAAAGAATTAAACTGAAGTTTCTCTCCAATCCAGCCTAACATGTGGAACCAAGCTTCTCTCAAAATATTTTCTCACACTGACCAACCAATTAGAAATTCGTTAATGTGATTCTATGGTCAGATAAGGTAGCAGTACTGTTTACCATGGCGTGGGAATGTTTATATTAACTTCAACTTGAACTACTGCAGACTTTCAAAGAAAATATATGTTAATATATCACAGGTAACACTTAATGCCCTTTCCACCATTCTTCGAATGGGGGGGGGGGGGCATAAAAAACGGTTGTAACTCTAATGCGAACAGCGAAGACTTTGATCAGTGTACGCAGTAACAGTTGCGTGTGCTGATCTGAGTTGTCATTGGTCGCTCATTTCTTATCGTCCTAAACGGAACAATTCATGACAGAATCAAGGGCGAAGATTGTGGTCAGGCAAAATCAATTTACATCCCCTTACCCCTTACGGTCCGCTTATAATTTTGTCAGCCTGCGCGTGGGTGCGGCCTGGTAATTTGTCTTTTTCTTTTTTTTACTTTCCCCGGCCGTTGTTATTGCCTTTACGAGGGTTTCAGTGCCTAGGCTGGTGATAGTTTTCCGGCTTGCGTCGATTCGTTATATTTACATGCGCGCTCGGCTATGACTCGGATCAGCCTGCACATTTGCGCAGTTTGATCTGGGCCTTCGCTGTGCGCGCTTTGGATGGCTGGTAATCTAGTTACTATTTGTACGGCCGATGGGGACTTTTATCCGACTGCGCGGATGCGCAGGCTGATCCGCCCGGCCTGGCCTCGGGATAATAGAACCTTCATGCTCGGGTCTTCGTGGCATGAAATTTATTATGCTCGTCAATATCGAGATACATATGAAATGAAAGAGGCGGTTTTCCTGCTCAGATCAGCACAGACTTATTTGGCCTACTCATAAATTTTAACCATTATCTTGCTGTTCACAACAACCCGTATCTTTGCAAACAGTGTAGATCCAGATCAGATGGCTTCTGAAGAAGCCATCTGATCAGGATATACACTGTTTTGGCATTCAGTTTATAAATTTGTAGCTATAAATTACATCAAGTAATTTGATTGGTTGATAGACAGAAATGGGTGTGGCTTAAATGAATATTCAGCAAGATAAGGGTTGAAATGCCAACAGTTTTGAAGTTTATGAGCGGAACAAATTTCGTGCTCGGATAAAATAAGCATGTGTGTGTGTTGGGGGGGGGGGGGGGGGGGCACCGCGGACCCTAGTCTTGGTTTTCGCATGCCACATGTACATGTATGCGTGTTGTTCTGCTTCTTCGGGTTGCCGTTATTTTTTTTGTGTAACATAGTTGGCGTGGTGCATTGCTTGTGTTCGACGTCATCTATGTTTTTTGTTTATAATATGAAGAACCGATGATGGCGAAACGTTGATGTAAAAGCATGACAAAGATTATTTCGTGTTGGTGTTGATTTACTATACAAAATTACTTCTTTCACTTTAATGAAAATCTATCAAAGGGGTCCGGCCCCGACCATTGGGGCTTGAAGAAATTGATAAGCTGCATGAGCTGTAACCGACCGCACAAGAGTACTGGTAAACCGCCAAGAGGCAAAGTGGTGCGAGTCGGACCGCCCGTGCTTATTAACCCTATTGGTTTCATTGGGCCACAGGCCTGGAGACGTCATTTCATCTCGGTGTCTTAAAAAGGTCCCACAAAGTTGGAAGCAACGTCTCCAAAATGACCTATACAGTGTTGATGGGGACGTAAAATCTCAAATCAAACAAACTATCAAAGGGTTCAGTTGATATGGAGCAGAAAAGAATGCATTGCTCAAACTCAAGAACACACAACTGTGACAATGGTCTTGAGTTGACAATGCCGCATGGTTGTGTTATTGGTTCTGCACATCATCTCACTTCTATGCCAAGATCTGACCAAAATGTAATGGCGTTAAGGAGATATGCAGAGGACAGAAACTGTTATCAACGGACGGACGGCCATGGACGGAGGAAGGTCATTCCAACAATCCCCTCTCCACTTCTCGGCGTGGGATTAACACACCCACAAAAAACGTACAGAATCAAACAGAACCAAAATATTATAGCGCACAACCTGAAACAAATCTATGTAAAACAGCTTTTTCCGAGATGGGGGCTACTCTTAAAGGTAAGAATTTGCTCCCTCGGAGCAAATTCTTTCCTTTAAAAACAGCCCATATGATATATGTAATGGAGAACTCTATTATTTTGGTGCTTTCTCTTTACTGCAAATATTTTTCATTACGCACATGCGTAATGGGCGTATCTTCTATGAAAGATCCCTTCCAAAACGAGTTATAGCATATTCCTGTAACGACCTTTTCGTATGCTACAACCGCTCGTGCCTAAATGACGTAATTGTATCTCAGTGACTTCACGTGCTGCTGTGAAAAACGGGAAGACTCTCTTAAAGGGGCGCTTCAGCTATCAGAGAGGCACATTATCAATGAGGCACTGCATGCGAAAAAGTGCACATCACAAAATTGAAAGAACTGTTAGCGCCAAAGAAGACTTCAAGAGACCCGGCATAGATCGGTAGAAGCATTGCGACAAGGTCAAATCAAACTGGTCAGCTCAGCTGCATGTATTAGAGAAGTAAACTCGGTATCAAGCTGCCCAAAGCTGACCAGACTGTGCGTATGCACAGGCTGACTGGTCTCTCGCAAACAGTCGAACGGGTTTTGCCATGGCGTGGCTCATGCTTGCTGTAAAATGCTGGGGTCTTATTGTTTCACTGCCACATTTGTAACGCCTCGGTGAGTCGAGTCTATTTTGAAAGAATTTGCTCCCGGGGAGCAAATGCGTCTCTAACTGTAAACAGGTTTTCTCATCCTCGCCGTAGTCAGCTGTTGAGCGACGGCGTCAAATGAAACTCGGTATCAAGCTGCCCAAAGCTGACCAGACTGTGCGTGTGCGCAGGCTGACAGGTCTCTTGCAAACATCTGAACGGGTTTTGCCATGACGTGGCTCATGCATGCTGTTCAATGCTGGGATCATATTGTTTCACTGCGTCGGTTGCGAGTTCACATTTGTAACGCCTCGGTGAGTCGAGTCTATTCTGAAAGGAAACAATTTGCTCCCGGAAAGCAAATGCGTCTTTAAGTGTAAATTTATTGTCTCTGATGGGAGCTGTTTTCTTTTTCTTTTTTCTTTTTTGGCAGGAGTACATTTGAAACGCCTCGTTTCTTGGTCCTTAAGCTTTTTTATCAATGATGCCTTATTCCCTGAAAATAAACGGACACGTTCCCGTGCTGCACAGAAACCGGGGTAGTCCCTTTCATTGTTCGAACACCGGACTGCCTCAAGAACGCTGAAAAAGTATGTGATATGTTGGTACATGGTCATTGCCTGGTGGGTAGGCCCCCGTCCATAGGGGCTTGAAGAAATATATGGACTGCATGATGCTTCCACCCAGAGCTGAATTCGGCCCGCACACTAGAACTGGTAAACCGCTTAGAGGATCTAAGCCTGTCCAGGAACCGCGGTGCGAGGCGGACCGTCCATGCTAATAAACCCTATTTGTTTCATTGGGCGACAGGGCTTGAGATGTCATTTCACCTCGATGTCGGGTAAAAGTCCCACAAAATTGGAAGCAACGTCTCCAATATGACCTTTACAGTGTTGACGGGGACGTTAAACCTCAAATAAAACAAACAAATCAAAATCATTAGGTCTCTCGTCACTGTGGATCGAGTCTTGCTCGAGTCATATGTGAGACGCTTTCTACAACGGAAGGTTGTGTGTGTGTGTGTTTTGTTGTTGTTGTTTTCTGCTCTATCACGAACGGGGAGTTTGGACGCAATATATCATTTTGTAATCAAAGCAGCGAGGCATCGGCGACGGCGCTGCGTATAGACGTAGCGCCGACGTCGAGGTACCCTGGATGCTACTGTGTCTAAAATCTTTAAAAGGCGGAAGGCAGCGTGACATCGGCGTCGGTGCTGCGTAGAGACGTAGCGTCGGCGTTGGCGTACCCTGGATGTTACTGTGTCTGAAAGGCGAAAGAAATTTCTGTAAATTCATTTTAGTTTGAGAGTAGCGTGACATCGGCATCTGCGCGGCGTGGAGAAGTAGCGTTGACGTCGCTGTATCCCGAAAGGCGGAAGTCATTTATGTAAATTTCCTTGATATGTCCGCTTTGAGAGCAGCGTGTCATCGACGTCGGGCCTGCGAAAAGTCGTAGCGTTGACGTCGATGTATCCGGGACGCGGCTTTACCTGGGATGTATAAAATAAGAAAGTCATTTCCGTTGGGTTTCACTGATACGTTTGGTTTGACATAAAAAAATGGGTCTCTTCAGTATGACTGGCCGTTGACGGGGACGTTGAACAACAATAAGACAAACAAAGTTATGGCGCCAACGACGCTGTTCCACTGCCAGTAAGAAAACTGCGTGCAATTGTTTTGAGAAATAATGTAATGTAGATGTCAATATTTAAGTAATCAAGGTATTTTTTAATGTTCATCTAATTAAGATGAGCAAAATTTAAGGGAGAACCCCGACGGGGCTAACAAACTTTGCTGGTGACCCGACGCTGTTCATACTCCGATGACCGTTGACTAAATTACCTTCATTTCTTAAATAATTTTAATGATACGTTTGCTTTGAGCACAGCGCGACGTCGGCGCTGCGTAAAAACGTAGTGTCTACATGTACGTCAATGAGATATTATCCTCAAGAGTGTAATTGAACCTGAGTAGTATCAGAGGTGTGAGGCACACTTTCTATCACTATTTTTAATTATAAAGTTTTGCAGTATTTACATATGCATGATCTTAGTGTCTTATAAGTCGACGATAAACCTCAAATCAAAAAAGCAAATTACATCCTCAAGAACCGATGATGGTGAAACATAGATGTTAATACATGACAAAGATTATTTCGTGTTGGTGTTGATTTGCTATACAAAATTACTTCTTTCACTTTAATGAAAATATGTCAAAGGGTTCCGGCCCCCACCCATTGGGGCTTATAGAAATAGATGGCCTGCATGAAAGGGTTCAGTTCATATGGAGCAGAAAAGAATTCAAGGCTCAAACTCATGACCTACAACAGTGACATTAACCTTGAGTCGGCATGATTGAGTTATTGAATCTGCTCATCATCTCACTATAGTGCCAAGATCTGACCAAAATGTAATGACGTTAAGAAGATATGCAGCGGACAGAAACTTGTTATGGACGGACGGATGGACATGGACGGAGGAAGTTAATTCCAACAATCCTCTCTCCGCATCGCGGTGGGGAGATTTGAGGGTCAACGTCCCCGTCATTACAGTACAGGTCATTTTGGAGACGTTGCTTCCAATTGTGTGGGACTTTTACCCGACACTGAGATGAAATGACATCTCAAGCCCTGTCGCCCAATGAAACCAATAGGGTTTATAAGCATGGACGGACCGACTCGCACCGCTTTGCCGGGGCAGGCTTAGATCCTCTGAGCGGTTTACCAGTTCTCGTGTGCAGCCCAATTATTTCTTCAAGGCCCGATGGGCGGGCTGGGGACGACGGGGGATTAAAAGACAAGGGAGTAACCAGAACCAAAATAGTATTACGCACAACAAGAAAAATCTATGTAAAACAGCTTTCTCCGAGATGGGGGCTACTCTTAAAGGAAAGAATTTGCTCCCGAGGGGAGCAAATTCTTTCCAATTCTCCCGAGGGGAGCAAATTCTTTCCTTTAAGAACAGCCCATATATAATATGTAATGGAGAACACTTTTATTTAGGCGCTTCTCTTCACTGCAAATATTTTACATTACGCACATGCGTAATGGGCGTTACGCCTATGAAAGCTCCCTTCCCAAACGAGTGATAGCATATTTGTGTTTGCCATTCTTGTAACGACCTTTTCGTATGCAACAGCCGCCCGTGCCTAAATGACGTAATTGTATCTCAGTGACCTCACGTGCTGTTGTGAAAAGCGGGAAGACTTCAATGAGGCACTGCATGCGAAAAAGTGCACATCACAAAATGGAAAGAACTGTTAGCGCTAAAGAAGAGACCCATAGATTGGTAGATTTGTTTGTTTGATTTGAGGTTTGACGGGGTCCCCGTCAACGCTGTATAGGTCATTTTGGAGACGTTGCTTCCAATTTTGTGGGACTTTTACCCGACACTGAGATGAAATGACATCTCAAGCCCTGTCGCTCAATGAAACCAATAGCGTTTACAAGCATGGACGGGCCGACTCGCACCGCTTTGCCTGGGCAGGCTTAGATCCTCTTAAGCGGTTTACCAGTACTCGTGTGTGGTCGGTTTTAGCTCTTGTTTTGTTTGTTTGATTTGAGGTTTAACGTCCCCGTCAACACTGTAAAGGTCATTTTGGAGACGTTGCTTCCAATTTTGTGGGACTTTTACCCGACATTGAGATGAAATGACACCTCAAGCCCTTTCGCCCAATGAAACCTAATAGGGTATATTAGCATGGACGGTCCGCCTCGCACTGCGGTTCCTGGACAGGCTTAGATCCTCTAAGCGGTTTACCAGTACAAGAGTGTGGGCTGGATTCAGCTCTGCGTGGAAGCATCATGCAACTCATATATTTCTTCTAGCCCCTAAAGGCAGGGGCCGTGGTTTTAGCTCTGCGTGGAAGCATCATGAAGCCCATCTATTTTTCCAAGCCCCGATGGGCGGGGGCCGCAAAGATTGGTAGAAGCATTGCGATGAGGTCATATCATACTGGTCAACTCAGTTACATGTAACTGGAGTAAACTCGGTATCAAGCTGTCCAAGCAGCGAATTGGAATGCTGACCAGACTGTGCGTATGCACAGGCTGCCATGTCTCTTAGTTGCTCGCAAACAGCCGATTGGGTTTTGCCATAACGTGGCTCATGCTTTTTGCATGCTGGGATCATATGGCTGAGAGTGCCTCGGTGAGTCGAGTCTATTCTGAAAGGAAAGAATTTGCTCCCAAGGAATAAATGCGTCTTTAAGGGTAGACTAAGGGTAGACAGGTTTTCTCATCATCACCGTTGTCAGCTGTTGAGCGACGGCGTCAAATCCTTTTTCTGGTGCACATTTCTTGGTCCCTTAGCTTATTAACCAATGACGCTTTATTCTCTGAAAAAAAAAATGGGCACGTTCCCGTGCTCCGAAGAAAACCAGGGTAGACCCTTTTATAGTTCGAACACGAAGCTGCCTCAAGAATGCTGAAAAAGTATAGGATATGGTGGTACGGTCATTGCCTGGTGGGTAAGAGCGTAGATTCTTAATCATTAGGTCTCTCATCACTGTGGTTCGAGCATTGCTTGCGTCATATGTGAGACTATATTCTACAAAGGATGGTCGTGTTTTTTTTTTCTGCTTTACCACGAACGGTCGGTGACATAGACGCTATAAATCATTTTGTAATGAGAGCAGCGAAACATCGGCGACGGCGCTGCGTGTAGACGTTGCGCCCTGGATGCTACTGAGTCTAAATTGTTTAACAGGCGGAAGTCATTTCTTTAAAATTTATTTTGGTTTGAGTGCAGCGTAACATCGGCGTCGGCGCTGCGTGGAGACGTAGCGTCGGCGTCGATGTACCCTGGATGTTACTGTGTCTAAAATGTTTAACAGGCGAAAGAAGTTTCTGTAACGTTCATTTTAGTTTAAGAGCAGCGTGACATCGGCATCGGCGCGGCGTGGAGACGTAGCGTCGACGTCGATGTGTCTAGGATTCTATTGTTAAAAGGCGGATGTAATTTATGTAAATTACATTGATACGTCCGGTTTGAGAGCAGCGTGGCATCGACGTCGGGGCTGCGTAAAGACGTAGCTTTAAGTAATAAAGGTATTTTTTTTACGTTCATCAAATTAACTTACACCGGGTCACGAGCAAAATTTCAGTGAACTATTTTTTTTTTTTTTTGCTCGTGACCCGATGTTGTTCATACTTCGATGAACGTTATATAAATTATCTTCATTTCTTAAATAATTTCAATGGTACGTCGCAGTGTCGGCGTTGCGTAAAGACGTAGTGTCTACGTCTATGAGACGTTATCCTCAGTGTGCAATTGAACCCGAGTAGTATCAGAGGTGTGAGGAGCTCTTTCTAGTCACCAATTTTTAACAGCATTATAATATTATAATTTTCTTACATGATCTAAGTGTTTTTAAAGTCGACTTGGCTGGGTGTCGATATTATCTTGCGTTTTTTTTTATATACAGGATCTTACACGAGTGGTCATGTCATATGAAACTTATGAAAGGAGCCTTTGGCGAGTTTCATAAATTTTATATGAATTGACCACGAGTGTAAGATTCTGTTTATCATATGACCACTTAAAATTGGATTTCATCGCCTTTAGATTTGACAAATTTTCCACAAAAAATGCTTTGTTGACATGGAGGTCATCATGACATTACTTAATCCCGCCAAAGTGTTATTACACGTGTGGTCATACGATATTTTATTACACGACGTTATCCACTGCTTATCAACGACGTCATATGATAAAGTTTCAATATGCACATGTAGATACTGACACAATACACTTGAAGAAATTCCTTCCATCCTTACTGTCAGTGTAGGCCCGAACAGACTGCTTTCTGCGGCGGCTGATCTGGGTCTACCTGTCAAGATCGATTCTACTGGTAACCCCTTTACACAACGCTGAACCATTAAGAATGTGCAGCTATAAGACACAAATCAGCCTGCACAATCATGCAGTATGAAAAGTATTCGCCTACCACAGTATAATGCGCCTTTTGTAGCCACAGTGCTATTCATTGCCACTTGCCTCAGACAGTGGATGTTGATCCGATTCTTTGCAGGCCACTGTGTGCGACCAACAGAAGCTCAGCTCAGCCTCCTCATCCAAGTAGTTTGATCAGTCTTACCCGGCCACTGGGATATCGCAACATACATATACAAATACGAAACTCTGGTTGTGCATGTTGATCTGAGCAATCACTGAATGGCCAGACTGAGAGAAGGCGCAGCTCGACATGCGCATTCACGTAGTTTCATCAGTATTTACCGACTTTATGCAACTTCTCTAGCCTCAGACCAGCAGAGACGTAGCATAGCGTCACATCCGTGCAATATGATAAGTATGCAAAGTGCAAGCTCGGCCTGTGAATCCGAGTAGTCTGATCAGAGTCTCACATAGCCACCGCCGGTAAATTGCAACCTCCGGTTGTGCATTTTGATTTGAGTCTACGCAGGTAGTTGAACGACAATTGAAGACGCATGTCGGCATGCGCATCCATGCATTCTGATCAGTATTCGCCAATCATCGGCCTCTTCTGCAGCCACGGTGATACTGATCTGATCCCTTGTATGTCAGACAGGTTTTATGATAAGTTTTGTCGTGCGCTAGCTCATATACTTTATGGTCAGTGAACAAGACATGTCTTGAGTTCCGGGTATATTGATGAGCCTTAGCTGACAAGATATGGATATTTTATGCAGTCTTGTATTTCTAGTCTAAATTTAGGTTTTGGGTGCTCGTTAGAACCGCCTCATCGAGTACCCAAATATGTTTAGAACAAAGAAATCTCAATCCCACGTAGGGATACTCATTACACGGACTTGTTAACGTGATGAGATAGGATAATGTGGCATGGTGCACAGGACACAGGCGTTTTGTATTACACATTGACCAAAACCAGTTAATTGTTTGTCTGTTGTGAAAAGATTCTTTTATCCACAACTTATACGTCGGCGCACGTGTTTAATATAGCGAACTTCTAGTACGAGAAACATCATTATAAATTGAGTCGGGGCACAGCATTTCCTGCAGTTTACATGTGCGCCTAGCGCAGACTCAGATCAGCCTGCACATCCGCGCAATCTGATCAGTCTTCGTATTTGCGCAGTCTGATAAAAGTCTTCGTTGTGCGCTTTGAGGATAATTAAGGGTCCAATGTTCCTTCCTGCAGCAGGAGAAGTCTCTGGTCGCACTACATGGATGCGGAGGCTGAGCTGATTCTTCGTAATTTGTTGGAACTGCTGTGACCCTGCCCACTGTCGATATTTCAGGTTGATTTAAAGGGGCGCATCTGCTATCAAAGAGGCGTCCAAGCAGCGTGTTAGAAATACTTGTTGCGTAAGCGAAAAACAAAAGCTATTGAAGAAGAGTAAAAAGAAAAAGAATGGTTGTTGCGTCTAAGCTATTTTTGACACTCGCAAAGAGCGCAGACCGAGATCAGCCTGTGCCGCGACATATGGTCAGGGCCTTCACTGTTTGTAAAAAATGGTTGTTGCGTCTAAGCTATTTTTGACACTCACAAAGCGCGCAAGGCCGAGATCAGCCTGCGCCATGACATCTGGTCAGGGCCTTCACTGTTTGCAAAAAAAAAAAAAAAAAAAAAATCAGGCTTTTTCTCATTGAATTTCTAAAGGTAACTAATTAGGGTACCCCTAAATTTGGAAAATAATAAGGACAAAAACGTTTTTTATGTATATAATATTACTTATATGTTTATTTATTTAAGAAAATATAAATTCAAAGATATTGGGAAGACCCGGATTTTTTTTTTTTTTTATATATATATAAGTTTTATCCAGGTAGATGGAGCTCGGGCGTAATGATTACATAACCATGCAATAAAATGTCACGCTGTGTCTCGCTGGGTCGCGGTGTGTAACGCCGAGTCATCGGGACAATTTCACCTGTCTCGCTGCCTTGAATCTTGTCACCGCGACAGGGAAACTGTTCAGCGAGACATGAGGCTTTGTCACCATGACGGATTGTCACCGGGAAACGACACAGATAGGAATGTATCGTTGACTGTACTGTATCTATTTCTTAAAGCCCCGATCGTAAAAGCCGGTTGTCAGGCTCACAGGCCAGTGAGAACCAGTTGTCAGCATCCAATTCCAAGACTTATGTAGCTTGTTGCAAATACCTGGGATCAAGAGAATCTATGTTTTAAGGTAAGAAAGATAAAAGAACGTGTCAAGAAGGAAAAATTTTTCAACCAACTTCACTTTGACGTTGATTCAATGATTATCATCCACAATATTTTGGATTAAACTTAAACACAGACAATTTCAAACATTGTGCTACCTTCAAAATGATGCCTTTAGCCTCCAGCAACAGTGAAAGCTTCTTAATTCCAAAGATATCTCTTTATTTTCCACGACACTCTTTCTTTCTTTCGCCAGAGCAAAAAATGGCTGATGTTATAAACCGCAACAAATCGCTATTGACCGAATAGGGTTCGTCCGGGTTACCCTAAAATGCGAAAAGGAGTCCTTTTCGCGAAAAAAAAACAATGAGTGGACTTACAGACGGGTGTCGAGTCAACGTTGGCTCGACGTCATGCCGTCGACAACCACTCCAACTCACTTCAATGTCACGTGACTGAGATGAGAGAGGTTTGACTGATCCCTGTATCCAAGAATACATAACCCTTTTTGTACCAATGGAATCTTCCTCCTTATATATAGCAGGAGTCATTTTCAAAATTTAGGGGTGTCAGGTTGTGTTTTCTTCAAAATTTATTTGGAAAATGGCCGACCTTTTTGCAAACAGTGTAGGCCCTGATCAGATGCCACGTTCTGCGGCGTCTGATCTGGGCCTGCACTGTTTGTCACTTACCCCTTTTGGGGTTTCCAGTACCAAATGGGTTAATGTAGACCTAAGGGCTGGGCAGGTTGAACCAATCTACAAATCTTCCAGATTTTAATGTAAACTCTTGCACTTGCGAAGGAGTGTTTCATTCTTATGCACCCAAAGGGTGTTCTACGTTTGTTTTGAATTTAATGTTCTACTCCCACTGAGTCTTGATGGGTCCGAGTACTGGGCAAATGACATTTTAATATGCAACGCCGTATTATCGCCAACGCAACGTTCTGACGTTTCATCGACGTTGCAATGTAAAATTCAATGCATCGCTTTGAAGTTGGTTTGATGTAGACACGACGTTGTTGACACGCTACATGTCGGTTGACGTGGCGTCATTTAACGACAAACTGTAGTTTACATTTGCATGCGCTTGCTAATTGTTGGTGCGCTAAGAGAGAGAGACCCTATTGGGTCATATGTACAATATATCATTTTCGTAATGCGAAATTTCACATCTGACAGCATATCGGTGTTTCTCCCTTTATCTTACATTAGAATCCACCAAAAGTTTAAAAGAATTCCTCTGTTTTACGCTGTAATTAACACTTTATTTGTCCCACTGCCTTTGAAGCAATACTACAGATGACGGCCAGGGCTTTTCCCGTTCTATTTTTAGAACCGGAAGTACGTCACGAAAAAAGCTCCTATGTAGACAAATAGATAGAAATGACATCTCAAGCCCTGTGGCCCAATAAAACCAATTCACCTTAGTCGCATTATCTGCTGGTTCCTAGTCTGAAGATTATCAGTGTTGGAAAAACAAGTAACCAGACCCCAATGACCTTTCAAGGTCAGGGGGTCTGGTTACCTGTTTTTCCAATATTGATGAAGTGTAAGCTGGGCACCAGCAAGTAATGCCAAAACGGTGAATAGGGTTTATAAGCATGGACAGTCCAGCTCGCACCGCTTTGCCTGGGCAGACTTAGATCCACTAAACTGTTTACCAGCACTCACTTTGAAGCAATACGACAGATGACGGCCAGGGCTTTTCCCGTTCTATTTTTAGAACCGGAAGTACGTCACGAAAAAAGCTCCTATGTAGACAAATAGATAGAAATGACATCTCAAGCCCTGTGGCCCAATAAAACCAATTCACCTTAGTCGCATTATCTGCTGGTTCCTAGTCTGAAGATTATCAGTGTTGGAAAAACAAGTAACCAGACCCCCATGACCTGGTTAAAAAAAATGGCTGATGTTATAAACCGCAACAAATCGCTATTGACCGAATAGGGTTCGTCCGGGTTACCCTAAAATGCGAGGAGCGTGATAGCTCAGTGGTTAGTGCACTTGCCTCTGATGCTAGAGGTCCCGGGTTCGATCCCCGGCAGCGGCGATAAAATTTCGGTGTCCGAACGCGCTCCATTGGCATCATTTGCAGGGATGAATGTCATAAAGTGCACCGTCCTTCGGATCGGGACGTTAACTGGAGGCCCCCTGTGCAGGGAGAACCATCCCCTGTGCAGGTTAAAGATCCCTACCGTAATTACATGATTACTGTGTAGGCTTTCATCCTGCAAAACCTGGAGTGTATGTAATATACACCTGCGGTAATGGTCAAATGTGACCGACGCAGTATCAGAAGATAGATAGATAGACCTTTCAAGGTCAGGGGGTCTGGTTACCTGTTTTTCCAATATTGATGAAGTGTAAGCTGGGCACCAGCAAGTAATGCCAAAATGGTGAATAGTGTTTATAAGCATGGACAGTCCAGCTCGCACCGCTTTGCCTGGGCAGACTTAGATCCTATAAACTGTTTACCAGCACTCACGTGCTGGTCGGATTCAGCTCTGCGTGGAAGCATTCAAATTCGTATCTATTTCTTAAAGCCCCGATCGTAAAAGCCGGTTGTCAGGCTCACAGGCCAGTGAGAACCAGTTGTCAGCATCCAATTCCAAGACTTATGTAGCTTGTTGCAAATACCTGGGATCAAGAGAATCTATGTTTTAAGGTAAGAAAGATAAAAGAACGTGTCAAGAAGGAAAAATTTTTCAACCAACTTCACTTTGACGTTGATTCAATGATTATCATCCACAATATTTTGGATTAAACTTAAACACAGACAATTTCAAACATTGTGCTACCTTCAAAATGATGCCTTTAGCCTCCAGCAACAGTGAAAGCTTCTTAATTCCAAAGATATCTCTTTATTTTCCACGACACTCTTTCTTTCTTTCGCCAGAGCAAAAAATGGCTGATGTTATAAACCGCAACAAATCGCTATTGACCGAATAGGGTTCGTCCGGGTTACCCTAAAATGCGAAAAGGAGTCCTTTTCGCGAAAAGGAGTCCTTTTCGCGAAAAGGACTTACCCTTAAATGCGAAAAGGACTTTTTTTATACGAAAAGGAGTCATTGCATTGAAAAAGTCTGTCAATTTAGTGAAAAGGAGCTTGATTTTCGCCCTGCCACGTCTCCAGCCAGAGGATAAAAATTTAACCTGTGTCTCCAGCTGGCACCGCACAGTTTTTTTTAGTCTGTGACACGTGGAGGTGTGGCTAGGACTTGTCAGCCACAAAACAAGACACCACCTGGCACATGTCTGGAACATGAAAAGTACAATAATGTTGTTTTTTGTTGTTGTTTACAGTCGAACTTCGATGGGTCGAACCATTTTGGAAGAATCAAATTTGTTTGAGAGGAGGGTAGTTCGCCCCACTGAGGGTTACTAATAGTGTCACACAGAAAGCATAATGTAGATAATTTTGGGAAATCTTTTCTGTGTTCTGTAATATCCATTAACCTATCCATCACTATATCGAAGCTGAAGGAATTCCACAGGGACGAGAATATGTTTCGGCTCACACATGGTAAATGAGCCATCTGAATTCTAGCCATAGAAGTTTTGCTGTATTTTGGAGTTTAATGGCCGAGTCACAACTGCATGGCCATAGAAGTTTTGCTGTGTTTTGGAGTACAGCGCGTGTCATCAAAATTGTATTAATAAAGCTGTTGACATTAATGACTATCTTACTTTTTAACCGCCGCCTATGCAATATAATATCAATTTACCTACCAGGCACGCGTATGGTTTCTTTCCGGAATGCATTCTTCTATAAGTTTTTTTACCTGTAATAACGGATCATTGCATACGGCACGTGTCATCAAAAATGTATTAATAAGGCTGTTGACATTAATGACTATCTTACTTTAACCACCGCCTATGCAATATAATTCTAATTTAATATAAGAAATCATTTTAAAAAAATGTGATTTTTTTCTTATTTCTGCTCTAAATCTCATTTCTGCTCAAAATATAGATTGTGGATACTCGTTAGAACTGCCTCATCGAGGCGCCAACAATCTATATTTTGGAGCAGAAATAAGAAAAATAAGGTTTACCCCTGTAAACCTCAGTTTTACTATATAAAAGTGAGGTTCAAGGGGGTCAAAATTATATAGGTGTGTTTTCGTGATGAAGAGAAAGAAAAAAGAAAGAAACCATAACAAAACAAAAATGAAAACTGTTCTGAGAGAGAGAGAGAGAGAGAGAGAGAGAGAGAGAGAGAGAGAGAGAGAGAGAGAGAGAGAGAGAGAGAGAAACAGACAGACAGACAGGCATAGATATGTATACATTAGTTTTCTTCTTATCCAAGCTGTTGTGTGTACTCGTTAAAACCGCTCAATCTTTTTTTCCAAGCCCCGATGGGCGGGGGCGAGACAGATAGTATAATTGGAGAGAGAGAGGGATTGTTTTGAGTTTACATGACAAACAATGAGAGACAGACGGACAGACATAGATATGTATACATTTTTTCTTCTTATTCGAGATATTGTGTGTACTCGTTAAAACAACCTCAGTGAGTCGTTTATAATGGTTTCAGTTCTGCGTGGAAGCATCATGCAGCTCAATCTATTTTCCCAGCCCCGATGGGCGGGGATGAGACAGATAGTATAGTCGGGGAGAGAGAGAGAGAGAGAGAGAGAGAGAGAGAGAGAGAGAGAGAGAGAGAGAGAGAGAGAGAGAGAGAGAATTAAACATACGCAACTATATGAAACGACTGAAATACGAGGACGGGACAGAGCGAGAGACTAACTTCTCGAAATATACAATTCTCGAAGTTAAGGGTACTCGTTAGAACCGCCTTAATTAGTGAATTCTAAAGAGCACTTACATCTCGAAAACACGCCTTTATAATTTTGAAACCATAAACTGGTAAAAATGAGGTTTATGGGTATACAGTATGTTTATTTCTGTTCAAAAAATAGATTGTGGGTACTCGTTAGAAGTAACTCGCCGCGAAGAAACTTGGCAAATATCAGAGTTTTTTTTTATTCTCACAAAATATACAATAAAATTGCTCATTTCTCGTTTGAAGACAAAGGATAGCGGTATGTACCTTTAATTTGTGTTTCTTAGAAGGTCTCTCTTTTTCAATTATAAAGAACTTAACCACATCGTTAATGATGTCCGTCGGATTATTATCTACCTGTACGCAGTTTGTCTGCAAAGGTATTTCTTTTGATCTGCAATCAAAAGGCCGAGAGAGACAGAAAGACAGTCGCAGAGAGAGAGAGAGAGAGAGAGAGAGAGAGAGAGAGAGAGAGAGAGAGAGAGAGAGAGACGTAAAGACGAAGGAAGAGACCGATAGTATTTTCAACATACATATATTGATTGTGGGTACTTATTAGAACCGTCTCATCGAGGCGGTTCTAACGAGTACCCACAATCTATATTTTAGAGCAGAAATAAGAAAAATAAGGTCTACCCTTGTAAACATAGGTTTTACTGTATAAAAGTGGGGTTCAAGGGGTTCAAAAGTATATAGGCGTGTTTTCGTGATGATTTATTTATTTTATGAATATTTAATATCTCATTACGCTAACACACCCGTGCGACATAGTGCATTTTTCATATCTCCAAAATGGCTACTTTTCTAATGAAAATGCGTAGTATTTTTCTTATTTTTACTGCTCTAATAGGTCCTGGGTGCTCGTTTGAACCGCGTTCTAACGAGTACCCACAACCCATGTCTTGGAGCAGAAATAAGAAAAATATTGAATACTCCGGTAAGCCCAGTTTTCTCTATATAAAGTGGGGTTTACGATAACATGTCCGTGCGACATAGTGCATTTTCGATATCTCCGAAATGGCTACTTTTCTGATGAAAATGCGTTGTATTTTTATTATTTTTACTGCAATCATAGGTCGTGGGTGTTCGTTAGAACCGCGTTCTAACGAGTATCCACAACCTATTGGGGCTTTAAGAAATATATTGGGCTGCACGATGCTTCAACAAAGAGCTGAAAGCGACCGCGCACATGTGTACTGGTAAACAGCATATAGAGGATCTAAGCCTGCCCGACTTTATATTTATAAACCGTTTTGGTTTCATTTGGCAGCAGGCCATTGGATGTCATTTCATCTCAATGTCCGGTACAAGTCCCACAAAATTGGAAGCGACGTCTCCAAAATGACCTAAATATTGTTGACGGGGCCGTTAAACCCAAAATCAATCCAAATGCAAGGAACATCATCAAAATCAAATTAAAAAAAAATATTTTAATGAAAGAGATTACTACAAGAACTTCCATGTCCTATCTCGTCCGCAACAAAAGTATAGAGCAGTCCTTTTCGGTAACAGTAATTGTCCGTTTCGTATAAAAAAAGTCCTTTTCGCATTTTAGGGTAAGTCCTTTTCGCGAAAAGGACTCCTTTTCGCGAAAAGGACTCCTTTTCGCGAAAGGGAGTCCTTTTCGCACTTTAGGGTAACCGGGTTCGTCCTGCGGTTCCCCTTAATAGCGAAAAGGACCTGAAAAAGGAAGCTTTTGGGATCACTTCGTTAAGGGATAACGGTATTCAAAAAACAGATTCGCTCAATAAGGCCAACATATGTAACAAACATATAACTAAGGCTTTTGACTGCCTCCCTCACAATTTGATGACTGCAAAGCTACAGGCATACTGTCTCTCATCCATCGGAGGCTGTACAGATTATTGGCAGTTGAAATGTCTGGAAGTCTTCCTTATTTATAGATGGTCCGAGAAGACCGGAAAGAAGGCAGCAGCAATAGTTTATTATTTTTATTGTATTATGTGAACGTTTACTGTATAGCCATTACATCGTAACCTAGAAACGGACGTCAGGAAAGTAGCGTAATGACGTGACGTTATAACTATCAATAACCGGATATGACATCTCTCCATTATCTTAACGGAATGTTAATATCATTCATATGCGTAACAAGTTGTATCACATTATCTCAGCAGAATTCAATGATAAAATTAAAATCAATTATGGTGTTAGATCAAAATGTTTCTCAGTGAATATTCTATTAGTGTAAGTCAGTAATATAGTCCTTTAAATATTCTGGCCTCCGCCTTGTTCTTTCAGATCGTCTCGGCAGTTGCTCTTGTCTGTTTCCCGTCTCTTCTTCAGCAACCTGTCTCTCGACCGCTTTTTTGACAACCTGTATCTCGACATCTTCTTCGATTGTCTTTTCGTCTGCCCCAGTCCTGTTATCATCACCATGTGCTTGCTCAGTTTGATTAGTTTGTTCGTCTGGCAACTTGTTTCCCTCTTTATCGTTATGTCTCCTTGACTTTCTCAGCATGGTTTCTCGTTTGGCATACTGTTCACTGTTTGATTCTTTCTCCGTGGCATTTTGCTGCTTGGGTAACACTGTCAATCTGAAATAGCTAGAATCCCGTGATACTTCTTTTCCGTCTCGTTTCCGTCGGGCTGAAATGGTGGAACCATCTATTCTATAGATGATGTAGATATCTCGCTCATAAACTGAAGACCATTTATTTCTTTTGGTCTGTTGCAAGAACACGTGGTCCCCTATACTAAAATTGTGTACTTTGGTATTTTTGTTTTCAGCATTCCGCTTTATCTTATCTTTGTATAGTTTATCATTCTCATTGATAAGTTTTTCCTTCTTCGTTTGTTCATTCATTCTGCTAACATAATCTAATTTTGTCCGAATTGTCCTGTTCATCATCCCTTCATACGGAGATATGCCTGTCGCGGGATGCGGGGTTGATCGATAGCCGGTAAGCATCTCTTGCATTGCCATTATTGGTGATATTCTCTGAATCTGTGCTCTCTGTTCTGTTTTGTTTACGAGTTTCATAAAACTCTCTGCCTCACCATTGGCTCTGGGGTGTAGAGGTGTGACTCTGTGATGTTTGAACCCTTCTATGGCTGCGAACTCTGCAAATTCTTTGGATGTAAATGGTGGACCGTTGTCACTTTCAACCTGTATGGGTGTTCCGTGTGTAGCGAAAATCTTCTTCAGTTTTTCCTTTGTTGGTTTGATTCCTGTCGAATATACAACTTCCACCTCTGGATATCTAGTTCGTTTGTCAATGACGACTAGATTATAATGTCCGTCAGGGTATGGGCCCCCAATAGATATCAATAGATACGACTTCCCATGGTTTTTCAGGTATTTTTGTCATCTTAACAGGTTCCTGTCTATGCTGTTTTGTGGTAAGCTGACATTCGTAGCAGTTCCCTACAGCGTTTTCAGTCATTTTGTTTAAATCCGGGAACCAGCATTTCTCTCTTAGCAACTGTTTTGTCTTTGTCATTCCCATGTGCCCCAAGCTATGTGCTGCTGTAATAACCTTACTTTGGAGGCAAGACGGGAAAACTATTTGATTGAATCTGAAGATAAGTCCATTCATTACAAATAGATCATGTCTAATGCTATAAAATGGTACAATATCCTTGTCTTTTCTATGTTTCTCCCAATCCTCTTTGACTATTCTCTGGTATAACTTCTGTAATTGAAAAGTAGAAGTAAAACAAAGATCAGGAATTGATACAATTAACTTACTCCACCCATAAAAGACACCAAAGGGAAAGAAGTACAAACATTAAGCGACAAGACCATAATGGAAACCTAAACAAAGGAAGGCCATAAGGACAGTTACTTTCCCACAAAATGGCCATATGGCCATCCAAAATAAAAAGACAAAAGTGATACACACAGTAAGTAACAAACAACAACATAAATAAATCGCCACAGAAGAGCCGCCTTGGAACGGTCAGTGGAAGATTTCCACTGGGGGGCTTAAATCGATTTTACGTGGCCACAATCCTCGCCCTTACTTCCGTCGCGATTTAGACAAATAATTTGTTCAGTCCGCATGAAGGCCTCCTAACTCATCAGTGCAACATCTCCGTGAACACAAAAATCAAATAACCACAGAGGTGAGACAACGGTGAGGACTCGACAGCAAGAAACCACTGAAATGCTGGAGCAAAAGAAAACCAACAGTTAGACTCCGATGGGCCCGAAAGTCTTTTGCAGTCTCCTCCCGAATGCGTTTTAGCACTATTGCATGTTCAGCGACTAAGACGCTTTTTATAACTTTTTCAGTATTATCCGTGCCGGTGACTGGCAGTGGGTGCCTGGATAAATAGTCCAATGGATCAGCCTCGTCTTTTCCTGGCTCATATACAAGCTCAAAGTCGACATCTTGCATATCCATGACCCACCTTTCGATTCGTGGTGGGAGTTTCGCTGTAGGTTTGTTGAACATCGGCAATAAAGGTTTGTGGGCGGTAATGATCTTGAATCTTGGCGCTCCAAGTAAATACATTCTAAATCTATTTTTCGCCCATCTCACTGCCAGTGCGTCTTTCTCTGTTTGACTGTATCTTTTTTCCGTATCTGTCATTGTCCTACTAATATAGTGAACTGGTTGCAAACCACTTCCTGTGTTCTGAAACAAGCCTGCCGAGAGTCCATCATGATAGCTTGCCTCTGCTCTCACAAATATTTGCCGCTTTGGGTTGAAGTATATCATCGTTTTCTCATTCGTTATGCTCTCTTTCAATCTGTTAAAGGCGTAATCTTCTTCAGGCCCCCATTTAAATTTCACATCTCTCTCCGTCAATTTTCTTAATAGCGCAGTGATAGATGCATACTTATCGATGAATTTTGACAAGTATCCCACCATTCCAAGAAAGCTTCTGACCGCCTCCTTTGTCTCTGGACGTTTGCAATCTTTGACTGCAGTTACCTTTTCTGCTGTCGGTTTCAGTCCATCTTTGGTAAATCTGTACCCATAGAATTCTATTTCGTCTACTCCGAACTCACATTTGTCTCTGTTGAAAGTAATGCCAAAATCTTCAGCCCTCTGTAATACTGCTTGGAGTGTTTTGTTATGTTCAGCCATGGTTCGACCCCCTATCAGAATGTCGTCACGCTGATTCATGCAGTATGGTATATCACCGAAAATTCTGTACATCATCTCGTCGAACAAATCCTGAGATGCTTTCGCTCCAAATATTAAACGCTTTGCACGTAAATTCCCCCAGGGAGTGCTAAACGTTGCGACAGCACGGGACTTCGGGTGGAGGGAAAGCTGATGGTAGCCACTCCGCAAGTCTAATTTCGAAAACTTCACACACTCATGGAATTTATATATGAAATCTTCGACAACTGGTCCCTGTGTTATCCTATTTCTCTCCATGTATTTATTTGGTGTTCTTAGATCAACACAGGCTCTGATCATATTTGGTTGCAAGTCGTCCTTCATTACGCTGGCGAATCTCGGTTTTGGTTGGTCAACCATAGGTGAGCACCACGTTACTGGTTCACCGGGTGGTACTTTCTCAAAGATGTTTTCAGCAATACCCTGCTCTAACCATGCTTTCAATGGCTTCTGCAAGTAATATGCTACTGGTCTAGGTTTCTGCGCTATCGGTGCTGCATCCGGTTTCATATTGAACTCTACATAGAGTTCTTTGTCATTCTTGATGTCCCTGATTTTGCCTATGCCTTTGAAAACTTTGGCATGTTTATCTAATATATTAACGATTTCTTGCTTCGTAGATAAATTTTCACTTACTGAATTGACACGAGATCCAAAACCGGGTATACGAAGGTTGTTCTGTTCGGCAAACGAACCATCGTCTCTGATCTGTATCATTCCTAATTCTGTTAGAGTTGTTTTACTTATAAGTGGAGGAGTGTTGATCCTGCCTTTGATGACTAAAAATCTTGATTGAACGCCGCACGTCTTATTTCTGATAATTGCTTTGAATTCTCCCTTGATTGGTAGCTCATTTTGCAGCGTCTGTAACTTCATCTTACTAGTCTGGAGTTCCAGATTTTCTGCCGACCTGTGATGCAACGCTCGAAACTGGAATTCATCCATGACGTTTACATCTGCACCACTATCGGGCTCTGCCCTCACAGAAATGTCATTAATCATAAGTGGAACAGTTTTATCTAAACTATACTTTTTCTGTACCCGTTTTATGTTCATATGTGCTACTGATTGTGAAAGAAAATCATCGTCCGAAGTATCTTCACTGTCAGAGTCATGTTCTAGAGTTTTCTTCACTCTGTTTTTTCCTCTTCTCATGTCATCATTACTTTTATTCGTTGGATTTCTAAATTTGTCTGCTCGAAGCAAAATGGTTAGGTTTCTGGCATTTAGCACATGTCTTACCATAAGCTGGGCAACTTCGACGGTCTCTGTGTCTCTTCTTTGATCCACAGTAGGCACATGGGTTGATGCCAGCTGAACCTTTTCTGTCAATATATCTTTTCTGACCTTCGTATCCTTTGTTTCTATCTACTTTCGCTATTTGTCTCTCTTGGTCTACAATTTTCATGTCCCGTATTTGCAGCGAAATGTCTTCAATCTGGCCTGCTTCCGCGAGAAATTGTGATAAGTTCCATCCTTTAGAAATACATCTTTGAATCAGTGACTCATTCTCTATAGTCTGAATGAGATGTTCAAGGATTCGCTCATCGCACTGTGACGCATCACCAAATTCACAATCTTGTGCCTTTTCCCTTAGTCTTGTCGCATATGTTACAGTAGTTTCACCTGCAATGGGTTTCATTTTCAAGAATATGTACCTTGCATGGTGCTTATTTCGTTTCGGCATGAAATAGTCGTTTAATTTTTTTCTCAGTTTTTCATATTCATTCAAACTCCCTTCTGTGGGATCTGGCAAGGTTTTCTCGAGGCGTGCTATTTCTTTTCCTCCGTAAATAATAAGGGCGTCCTTCATATCGGTAGGATAAATTATTTTAAAATACCTGAATTCTCTTTCAATTCCTTCGAGCCACTCTTCCCATTCCTTTCCAGTAGATAGCTGATCTTCTGTAGTTCTGAACGGCAGTGCCCGTAAATTCCTCGTTTCCGTGATTATGATCGTGACTGCTTCATTTCCAGCCATGTCGATAACGTAAATACTCATTGACTCACTCTAGATCTATTGTCTAGTGCTTTGCTCCGACCGGGTCTTTATGCCACCGTCCTCGTCGCCACTGAAATGTCTGGAAGTCTTCCTTATTTATAGATGGTCCGAGAAGACCGGAAAGAAGGCAGCAGCAATAGTTTATTATTTTTATTGTATTATGTGAACGTTTACTGTATAGCCATTACATCGTAACCTAGAAACGGACGTCAGGAAAGTAGTGTAATGACGTGACGTTATAACTATCAATAACCGGATATGACAGCAGTTATTTAAGTAATAGGCTGCAGCAGGTTAGATTGGGACCCAATACCAGCAGCTGGCAAACTATAGTCAAAGGTGTACCTCAAGGATCAATTCTTGGGCCCCTTCTTTTTAATATTTATATCAACGATATTTTTTTTACGTTGTCAAAGAGACATCTCTGTACAATTATGCTGATGACAACACTATTTCTTTTATACATTCTGATATTGAAACTCTAAAACATATTATATAAAGATAAAGATAAAGAAGCTTTATTTAACTTTGCATATTCGAAACAAATAACATAAGCTCTGTAGAGCCTTTATTGCGACAAACAAAGTATCCTCTAACAAATACCCACCTGCCTTCATTTATCTTCTTAGGACTAACCCTGATAATGCGAGCGTCAACCAAGGGAGCTCCTAGTACCATTTTTCACGCCTTTGGTATGGCGCGGCCGGGGATCAAACCCGCGACCTCCCATTCCTATCTATCTATCTTCATATACTGAGTCGGTCAAACTTGGCCATTACCTCAGTTGGTTGGTGCGCTAAATTTAGAATTTAGCAAAAAAAAAAAAAAAAAAAAAAAAAACACATCCACTGGATGAGTTCTTAAAACTATTTACAATCTGCTTTCAGAGGTGTACTAAAACGCACACCTCTGGATCCCAATCTACACCATGCGGGCTTTGAACTCCTCTGCAGTTTTGGCATATACCACAGAGGATGGAAGACTATTCCACTGAGGAATAGTTCTAGGGAAGAAAGAATTCTTCAGGGCATCACTATAGGCCTGGTACCTACGATATTGACTGTTGTTTAGTTTTGATGCCCTTGTTTGAGTTGAAGTAGTCACAGGGGTCAAGTATTTATCTTTATTAAGAGACACTGTGTCAGAGTGTATCTTATAAAAGAAGGTTAAAGAGGACTGCTCGCGACGGGCCTCCAAGGATGGCCACTCCAGCTCATCGAGCATTTCACCAACACTGCTTCTGTTCCACCATCGCCTGTAGGTCCATCGGGCAGCCGTCCTCTGAACCTTCTCAACCTGTTGAACCTGAGTTTTAACATGGGGATGCCAAACAGGTGATGCATACTCTAATTGAGGTCTAACCAAGGTTTTGTATGCAACATCCTTTGTCTGCCTAGGTGCAAAAGCCAAATTACGTCTAAGAAACCCTAATGTCCTAGTTGCTTTAGAGGTAATCTCAGAAATATGTTGACCCCAATCAAGATTATCAGTAATGGTGATACCAAGATATTTTGCGGATTGGACATGTTCCAAAGTATGCTGATGTAATGAGTAGTTGAATTTAATCTGCTTGTCTGGAGGGTGCCGTGACACCCTCATTGAATGACATTTGGCCACATTGAACTTCATTTGCCAATCGGCCTCCCAACGTGCTAGGCTATCCAGGTCATCTTGTAAGATAAGACAGTCAGAAGTAGTATATATGTTCCTATACAAAACACAATCATCAGCAAACAAGCGAACAGATGACCTGATATTATCAGGAAGATCGTTAATAAATATCAAGAAAAGGACCGGCCCAAGTACCGAACCTTGTGGGACACCGGACAAAACAGGGACTGGATCCGACGCTTGGCCGTCAAGTACAACTTGTTGAGTGCGTCCAGAGAGCCATGAGCTAACCCACTTAAGTGTGGATCCTCTAATCCCATAATGATCTAGTTTGTACAATAGCCTCCTGTGAGGTACCTTGTCGAAGGCCTTGGCAAAATCCATGATAATCAGGTCAGTCTGTTTGTGGCCACGATTAATGGCCCCATCCAGATTGCTCACTATGTCATGGTAGAACTGAACTAATTGAGTTTCACAAGACCTTCGACTTCGGAAACCATGCTGGCAGTCAGCAAGAATGCTTTCAGAGGCTAGGTGCTTGTTAATGTTGCTAACTAATATATGCTCCAGGGCCCCGCAACAGATGCATGTGAGCGACACCGGTCTGTAATTCGCAGCATCATATTTTTCTCCTTTCTTAAAGACCGGGGTTACGTCCGCCTGTCGCCAGTCATATGGTACAGTGCCCCGAGCAAGTGATTCATTGAAAATAAAGGCCAGCAGGGGAGATATTTCAGCACTACATTCCTTAAGCACCCTGGCATGCAGACCGTCAGGCCCAGATGCCTTATGTGTGTTGAGCTTGTCCAACAGTTTTGCGACCCCTTTGGGGTCAACTGTTATGTCCCCCATAGAGGGGAACGGACTTGTACCTTTTGATGGTAGCTCACCGTCAGCTTCACGTGTAAACGCCGATTGAAACTGCTTATTACATATATTTGCCTTTTCGCGCGATTCAGTTTTCAAAATTCCATTTTCCCTAAGTGAAGTGATCCCAAATGATTCTTTTTTCAGGGACTTTACAAATGACCAAAATTTCTTAACTTTTCCATTCTTCTGGGGGCCCTCGGGATCAATATTTTCATCATCAAAGGTAAAGATGCTGGAAACATGCTTCCAATATGCATCTCTAATTACCTTTTGTACATGTGCTCTGAACCTTTTGTAATGGTTCTTCACGTCGGGATTGCTAGACTTACGAGCACGAAAGTACATTCTGTCACGTCTTCTGATTAGGTGTTTGATCGTGTTATCGATCCATGGTACACTATGCTTTGTTTTGGTCATTTTTATTGGTATGTACCTTTCCATGGCCGTTGTAAGTTCGGTCTTAAAACTGATCCACAAGTCATTTACTGACATGCGAGAGAGGTCAGAGGAAAGGAAGGAATCCTTAAATCGCGCCATATGGTCTCGCAGACCATCCATATCCGCACGCTTATATAAATATATTTTACGCGGGACCTGTCGGATTCGCTTTGCTTTTATGTCATACTCAATGTAAACTATATCATGATCGGCCTTGCCGATCGGGGGCATCCCTTTGACACGACTAACTGGGGATGGAGAATTTGTAAATAGCAAATCTAGGGTTTTTTCTTGCCGGGTGGGTATATTTACGACTTGAGAGAGGCAATGTTCTTTTACTATATCCAAAAGCTGTTGTTGTGTTTGCCTTTTCGACACCCCATGGGGTACCTGCTGGTTGCTCCATTCAATATCACCACAATTGAAGTCCCCTCCTACCAATATGTGGGCATTTCCATTTGACATTATCCTAGCCAAGGATGTATTGAAAGCCTCAAGATAATCTGGGTCAATCTGATCTGGTGGACGATAAAAAGATCCAAGGTACAGAGTCCTACACCCAATAATGTTCAACTTACACCAAACTATTTCACAGTCGGTGTCCAACTCCGGAGTTTCTGTGCAGAGCAGGTCTCTTTTAAATGCCACGAAGACACCACCATGGGCATCTCCAACTCTGTCTTTCCGGATGGCCTCAAATGAATCTGGGAAAATTCCCGAAGCGGACGCTATCCCAATGAGCTATCGGGGCCGTTTTAATTCAAGAACGTTTAAATCTTATCCAATGGTTCGAAGATAATTTTATGAAGGCCAACCCAGATAAGTTCCAAGCAATCTGTATAGGCAAGAAGACTCACAATGCCATCAACATTTCCAGATGGGTGACACTGTCATACAGCGTGAGGCCAATGTTACGCTCCTGGGGGTGAACATTGATTTTATGCTGTCTTTCAGTGATCATGTCTCTGAGATTTGCAAAAAAAAGCCTCTAAACAGCTTGCTGTTCTTAAAAGATTGGGTGGCTTTCTGACCAAACAGGGAAAATTAACAATTTTTAACTCTTTTATATTATCAAATTTTAACTATTGTCCTATTGCATGGCACTTCCGCGGTCAGACTGATACCAGAAAAATGGAGAGGATCCAGGAGAGAGCACTGATATTCATTAACAATGACTACTCGTGCCCTCTCCGGGATCTTCTAACAGCTGCGGGAAGGAGTTTCTTGCATTTAGGACGTTTAAAGGTAATGGCTGGAGAAGTTTTTAAAATTTTAAACAAAACATCTCCTGAATATATACAAGATTTAGTAGATTTTAAAGTATCCTCTTATAATTTCAGGAAAGACAACCTGGCAAGTGTTCCATCGGTAAACAGCACAAGGTACGGCTTTAGGTCATTCAGGTATGAAGCTGTCCGGATATGGAACAGCTTGCCGAATGAATTAAGAATTGCAGAAATATACCCACAGTTTCGGAGGCTATTGCGTAGCTGGGATGGCGACATGTGTGGATGTCATATCTGTGCTTGACCTAGCTTCTTTTTGCGTGTTCTGCTTTTGTTTTAGTTTCTCTTTAAAAGTTTAGTAACCTTTCTTCTTAACAATTAATAACCATAGTTTTAGTTATTTCTTTGCATTTAGTTTCTGCTCTTCTGCGTTTTAAACCTTTTGTTGGCTTGTTTTAACAGGTAGTCAATTTACTCCATTCATGCACTTCTTTCTTGTGTCTTTCCCAACTCCTATATTGATCAGCCCCCATTTACGCTCATAGCCACTTTCGTTAGTCCCTGCTCCCAATACACCCCTTTTTCGTTTTTCGCGAGAAGATGACTTTAAATGGGACAAAACCCCTCTAAGACATCTTCTCTTCCTACCCATTCCAGGCATAAAGATATGTAAACCACATTATTTTTCTTCTCATTCTATTCCCATGGATGGTCGGACAAGTTCTGTGTTTGCGGTACTATGTTTGTATATAATGTGTCTGCATTTTGTGAAAATAGTCTAAATGTATGTGTAAGCTGTGATAAATTTATGTATATATCCAAACACTTCTTAACAATCTATGAACTATTGTGATTCCTCTTGGTGGTGTAATTGTATTTGTGCAAAATAAGCATTGTATGTGATATATGTTTTGTTCTTTATGTGCATGATAAGCTATATGTGGTATGTCCTGTTATTTTACTATTGTTTGTCGGAATAAAAGCCCTACAGGGCTTATGTTTGTGGTTTATGTATATCCGACGTTAAATAAAGTTTGTCTATGTCTGTGTCTATGTCTACAGTTTCAATCTGCATTTACGCGTGAAACTGATGGTGCGCTACCAACTAAAGGTAATAGTCAGTTCCCCTCAATGGGGGGCATAACAGTGGACCCAAATGAGGTCGGTAAACTGTTTGGTAAGCTCAAGATACATAATGCATCTGGGCCAGATGACCTGAATGCCAGGGTGCTTAAGGAATGTGGTGTTGAAATTTTACCTGTGCTGGCCTTTATCTTCAATGAATCACTTGCCCAGGGCACTGTACCAGATGACTGGCGACAAGCTAATGTTACCCTGGTCTATAAAAAAGGAGAAAAATATGACGCAGCAAATTATAGACCAGTGTCGCTAACATGCATCTGTTGCAAAACCCTGGAGCATATAATAGTTAGTAACATCAACAAGCACCTAGCCTTTGAGAGCATTCTTGCTGACTGTCAACATGGTTTCCGAAGTCAAAGGTCTTCTATCTCTGGTCGGGCCCATCGGAGTCTAACTGTTGGTTTTCTTTTGCTCCAGCATTTCAGTGGTTTCTTGCTGTCGAGTCCTCACCGTTGTCTCACCTCTGTGGTTCTTTGATTGTTTGTGTTCACGGAGAGGTTGCACTGATGAGTTAGGAGGCCTTAATGCGGACTGAACAAATTATTTGTCTAAATCGCGACGGAAGTAAGGGCGAGGATTGTGGCCACGTAAAATCGATTTAAGCCCCCCAGTGGAATTCTTTCCACTGACTGTTCCAAGGCGGTTCTTCTGTGGCGGTTTATTTGTGTTGTTGTTTGTTACTTTTTACTGTGTGTATCACTTGTGTCTTTTTATTTTGGATGGCCATTTGGCCATTTTGTGGGAAAGTAACTGTCCTTATGGCCTTCCTTTGTTTAGGTTTCCATTATGGTCTGGTCGCTTTGTGTTTGTGTTTCTTTCCCTTTGGTGTCTTTGATGGGTGGAGTAAGTTAATTGTATCGATTCCTGATCTTTGTTTTACTTCTACTTTGCGAAACTCAATTAGTTCAGTTTTACCATGACATTGTGAGCAATCTGGATGGGGCCACAAACCGTGGCCACAAACAGACTGACTTGATTATCATAGACTTCGCTAAGGCATTTGACAAGGTACCTCACAGAAGGCTATTGTATAAATTGGATTCCTATGGGATAAGAGGATCCACACATAGGTGGATTAGCTCATGGCTCTCAGGGCGCTCACAACAAGTTGTACTTGATGGCCAAGCGTCTTAGCCAGTCCCTGTTTTATCTGGTGTCCCCCAAGGTTCGGTCCTTGGACCGGTCCTTTTCTTGGTATTCAATAATGATCCTCCTGATAATATCAGGTCATCTGTTCGTTTGTTTGCTGATGATTGTGTCCTTTATAGGAATATATATTCTTCTTCTGACTGTCTTATTCTACAAGATGACCTGAATCAAATAGCACAGTGGGAGACCGATTGGCAGATGAAGTTCAATGTGGCGAAATGTCATTCAATGAGGGTGTCGCGACACCCTCCGGACAAACAAATTAAGTTTGACTATACACTACACCAGCAAATCTTGGAGCAGGGACAATCCGCCAAATATCTTGGTATCACCATCACTGATGATCTTGATTGGGGTCAACACGTTTCAGAAATAACATCAAAAGCAACTAGGACTTTAGGATTTGTTAGACGAAACTTGGCTTTTGCTTCTAGGCAGACAAAGGATGTTGCATATAAAACATTGGTTCGCCCTCAGCTTGAATATGCATCACCCATTTGGCATCCCTATGTTAAAACTCAGATTCAACAGGTGGAGAAGGTGCAGAGGACAGCTGCTCGATGGACCTGCCGACGATGGCGCAATAGAAGTAGCGTCGGTGACATGCTTAACGAGCTAGAATGGCCGTCCCTAGAGGCCCGTCGTGAGCAGTCCTCTTTAACCTTCTTCTATAAAATACATTCAGGTACAGTGGCCGTTAATAAAGACAAATACTTGACCCCTGTGACAGTTTCAACCCGAACAAGGGCATCAAAAGTAAACAACTCGCAGTATCATAGGTACCAGTCCTACAGTGATGCCCTGAAAAATTCCTTTTTTCCTAGGACTATTCCCCAGTGGAATAGTCTTCCCTCTTCTGTGGTGAATGCTAAGTAGAAGTAAGACTGCAGAAGAGTTCAAAGCCCGTACAGTGTAAGATTGAGACTCAGAGGTATGCGTTTTAGTATACCTCTGTTATTCAGATTGTAAATAGTTTTAAGGACTCATCCAGTGACTTCTCTTTTTTAAGCTAAATTCTAAATTTAGCTACGCACCCAACAGAGGTAATGGCCAAGTATGACCGACTCAGTATAAGAAGATAGATAGATAGAACCCTTCGTCCTGTAATGTATTTTGACGCACATCTAATTTGACGCTTCCTATTCTTGGACTTACGGAAGCTTACTTGCAATACCTCATCATCATTTTGGTAGAACAACATTAAGGTTCATTCCGCCGGGTGTCTCGGTATCGCCATCACTGGCGATCTCGATTGGGGTCGACATATCTCGGAAATAACATTTGGGGCAACTAGGACCTTAGGATTCCTTAGACGTAATTTGGCTTTTGCACCTCGGCGGACAAAGGATGTTGCATGTAAAACATTAGTTCGCCCTCGGCTTGGGTATGCGTCGCCCATTTTGCAACCCTGTGTTGAAGCTCGGGTTCGGCGGGTGGCGGGGGTGGGGAGGGGGGGGGAGTGAAGATGACAGCTGCTCGATTGACCTGCAGACGATGGCGAAATGGAGGTGGCGTCGGTGGCATGCTTGATAAGCTGGAGTGGCCATCCCTGGAGACCCGTCGTGAGCAGTCCTCCTCAACCTTTTTCTACAAGATACATTCTGGTACAGTATCAATTAACAAGGATAGGTACTTGACCCCTGCGGCAGTGTCAACCCGGACAAGGGCATCGAGAGCAATAAACTCACGGTGTCGTGGGTGCCAGTCCTATGGTGATGCCCTGGGGTACTCCTTCTTCCCTGGAGCTGTTCCTCGGTGGAGTGGTCTTCCATCTTCTGCGGTGGATGCCGGGACCGCAGAGGAGTACGGGGCCCGCACAGTATAAGATTGGGACTCGGTGATATGCGTTTTGTGATACCTCTGTGTTAGGTAGGTAGGTAGGTAGGTAGGTAGATAGATAGATAGATAGATAGATAGATAGATAGATAGATAGATAGATAGATAGATAGATAGATAGATAGAGTGTCACATCCAGGTGATTTATGAGAAATTCAAGGATTGTCCTGGAAAATTACAACAGTTTTACCCAGACTGCCCAAATCTTTAATAGAAATCCTTAAGGCACTTTTTTCTCAAATTGAAGCATACAAATTTAAGAGGTGCATCTGAAACACACCATGCTTTCTCTGTTAAACTGTTACTTGATGCATCAGTTCACATGCAATTTGTTTGAATGAATTGCTAGTGTATACCAAATTTTACTTTTCAAACTAATATCATGTCTTATATAAATTACGAGGGATGTTCTAAAAGAATTGCTTATTTCTATCTGGACACTTCGAATTTTAAGTTAGCCCAAAAGTGCTCATTTCATGCCCTCGAAGTACTTCTTGAAGGCGTCACGGTACGCTGATTTGGGCACCGTAATGAGGTACTAATGAATGGCAGATCCAAGTACCGGTCGGGACTGGTATTTCCGCCCAGCAAGGAATGATTTCAGTTTCGGAAACAAAAAGAAATCACATGGGGCAAGGTCTTGGGAATACGTGGCGTGAGGCAAAACGGTTACTTTTTCTTTCTTCAAAAACGCCGTAGCTATTGCGGAGGTATGAGCGGTTGCATTGTCATGTAGAAGACGGACATGTTTTAAACCAGTGGCAGGGCGTCGTTTCTGATAATACTTTTTCAGTTTCTTCAGTACTACGTCTTTCCGGTGATGTGTTTGCCCTTTTTCACCGGCACTTTTACTGCGACTCTTTCACCAGAGAAGAAGATTGCATACAAAACCTTCTTTGTACTCAAAGAACTTTTGGCAATTATTGGGCGTTTTGCTGTGTTTAGTGGTCCAAATCTTATTGCTAACCTTTCTGACGGGCTCAAAATAATGGACCTAGTTTCATCACCTGTGACGACATTGGCAAACTGCTTTTTATCATATTTTGGAAACATTTGTAGCAGCTTAAATCCGTTGCCTCTTTTGCTCGTCAGTCAACATCTAGCAGAAACCTTTCTGACGTTCAAATGCTTCTTTAAAATAAGGTGAGCCGTTGATAGTGATATGCCTACCTTTCGTGCAATATCACGAACTGTAAATTTGGCATCTCCTTCAATGATTTCCTTTATTTTAGAAACGATTTCTTTACGAGAAGCAGATTTTGGCCTACCTGATTTCGGTGCATTTTTGATGGACTCTACACCGGACTCAATTTTCATTTTCCACCACCGAACTGTGTCATAAGACACACAAGAAGGTCCAAAAGCAGTAGAAGAACAACCAAGTTTTGAGCAAGCTTTGATGTAAGCCCGAATTTCTGCTTTTCAGTCGACGCTTCTACCAACCATTTTTTACTGCAGTGGTCAATGACTGCGTGTATTCAAATGGCAAATTATATGTCTTACACTTAGTCTAACATGTACATTTAAACACCATTGTGTAGATAATGAATAGCCCTATACAAGAATGTATTGGTTTTGATCGTGCCCCACGTGGGTATCGAGCTAGAGGACAATAAGCATCCCTCGTATGTTGGAACTGGAAGAAGAGAGAAACATGTGAAGCAATTTTCTGTGTGTCTGTATGTTGCCAAGTGTAAAGAATTCCAAGGAAATTCTGGTCAATGATAATGAACAATCTATTTAAGAAAATACTGACACAGACCGTTGGTATATTACTCAATGAAAGCAGGAGAAACCAGCACCGCAACTTCCCTACCCACTGAAACAAGGAAATATAAATGGCTGCCATTTGCAATATAGGATAAGATTATTTAAATTCTAAAAGATAATAAAGAAATAATTTTCATTTTTATTGTTTTAGGAGACCATTTTGGAAGTTAATTTGTCCGGGGAATTCCCGGATTGTATCCTGGATGTTGGAGGTATAGGTGCGTTATCCCTAATTTCTCCATTTTGGGTCGTCGGAGTTTAATGACATTAGTATCAAATAACATTTTAAGCTCCTTTCTAAAGGATTGTTAAAACTATTTTTCATGTTTAACATTTTAGGGGTCCAGTTTTGAAGTTAATTTGTCCGGGAAATTCCCGGACTGTGTCCTGGATGTTGGGGTAGTTTTGCATTATCCCTTTCGTTACTTTCAGCATCCCCAGATATCCATATATTTAGATTGTTTTCTTGTGGTATGTCGTGAGCTCATTATAGGCGCCTCATTGAGGCGATTCTAATGAGTCACACAACATCACTTTATTTTATAGAAGATCCCAAAGATATCATTAAGTGATCTTAATTACGCCTCAAGATTTGACACTATGATTAAAATAGAAGTGGAGGCAATAATCAGGAATCGATAAATCAACCCACAGCTCCCATCAGAGACACCAAAGGGAAAGAAACACAAACATGAAAAAACAGACCCTAATGGCAACATCAATAGCGGAATGCCAAAAGGACAGTTGCTTTCCCACAAAATGGCCAATAGGCTATCCAAAATAAAGTAGAAGCAAAACAAAGATCAGGAATCGATACAATTAACTTACTCCACCCATCAAAGACACCAAAGGGAAAGAAACACAAACATGAAGACCAGACCATAATGGAAACCTAAACAAAGGAAGGCCACAAGGACAGTTACTTTCCCACAAAATGTCCAAATGGCCATCCAAAATAAAAAGACACAAGTGATAAACACAGTAAGTAACAAACAACAACATAAATAAACCGTCACAGAAGTGTTGAAGTCGGATACATGACTAGACACTCTGCGAAATATAAACCCCGTACGATGTCGCACGAGGAACATCACCGTCCAAAAAATAAATTAACAATCTCGAAATCAAAATCATCACGTTTATAATAAATTTTGCAAGAAACAAATCCATCTACAATAGATAAATATAAATCCAAAAAGGGGGCCTCGGTATCAGAGGAATTTGCCTTGTTTAACTGAAGATCTAGGGGATAAATCTGACTGATCAAACCATCAAAGTAAGTATTGTCAATATTTAATAAATCATCTAAATATCTAGAAGTAGAACTTAAAGCTTCAATAATTTCGGATTGGTTATCAATGGAAAGTGACAACATGAAGTCTTTTTCATAACAATACAAGAACAAATCAGCCACAAGAGGTGCGCAATTCGTACCCATCGGAATACCCACAATTTGTCTAAATAACTTAGTGCCGAATCTAATACAAATATTGTCAAGTAGAAAGGTGAGAGCATCACACATTTTCTGACATGACCAAAGTGTATAATTCTTATGCTCTTTAGAAGTGAAAAATTGATTTCTGACATTACATGCAAGATAGAGATAATCTTCTCTGTGAAAAGCCCATTCAATTAAATCATTAAGTTTTTCTTTTATAAGATTATGAGGAAGTGTAGTGTAAAGAGTGGAATAATCGTAAGTAGACAGACTTGAAGAACGAAAACGTCTGGATTTCAATTGATTTAAAACCTCATTCGAATTTTTAATAGACCAAAAACAGATTTCTTCCTGATCTTTCAAAGACTTTATTACAATATTTAATCACATGCGTTTTAATAGCAGTAAGACAGGAAGTTAAACTAGAATTTGCTTTTCTACAAAAACACAGATGTCTCCCCCTTTTTGACCTCTAAGTATGACCTTGACATTGAAGTTATGGACCTAGGTCTTGCGTGCAACACATCATCTAATGAAGATGAACATTTCTGCAAGGTAACTTTAAAAAGTTCATAGAGAAATAAGAAAGTTATTGACCTTACACAAGAAAGCCCTTTTTCTACCTTTGATCTCTAAGTAAGGCCTTGACCTTTTAGGTACAACACATCGCCTCATGATGGTTCACATTTCTGCCAAGTAATTTCATAATCCATCAAAGAATAAAAAAAGTTATTGACTGTACACAAAAAGGCCCCTTTTTACCTTTGACCTCTAGGTATGACCTTGACATTGGAGGGATGGACCTTGGTCTTGCACGCAACTCATCATCTATTGAAGGTGAACATTTCTGCCTTGTTACTTAAAAAAGTCCATCCAGAAATAAAAAAGTTATTGACTGGACACAAAAAAGACTTTTTTGACCCTTGACCTCTTAGTGTGACCTTGACCTTGGAGGTAACGACCTGAGTCTAGCGCGCAACACATCGTCTCATGATGGTTAATATTTCTGCCAAGTAAGTTCACAATCTATCCAGGAATAAGAAAGTTATTGACTGAACACTTAAAAGGCCCCTTTTTTACCTTTGACCTCTATATGTATGACCTTGACCTTTGAGGTACCAACATAAGTCATGCAAGAGACACATCGTCTCATCTTGGTCAACAATTCTGCTAAGTAATTTCAAATCTAAAAATAAGAAAGTTATTGACCAAACACAAAAAAAGGTCCCTTTTTTACCCATGACCTCTAAGTATGACCTTGACCTTTGAGGTACCAACCTGGGTCATGCAGACAACACATCGTCTCATGGTGGTTGACACTTCTGCCAAGTAATTTCAAAATCCATCGAAAAATAAGAAAGTTATTTACCAAACACGAAAAAGGGCCCCTTTTTACCTTTGACCTCTATGAATGACCTTGACCTTTGAGGCACCAACCTGAATCATACGTGCAACACATCGTCCCATGATAGTTAACATTTCTGCAAAGTAATTTCAAATTCTATCTAAAAAATAAGAAAGTTATTGACAAATCACGAAAAAGGCCCCTTTTTTTACCTTTGACCTCTTAGTTTGACCCTGACCTTTGAGGTACCAACCTGGGTCATGCACACAACACATCGACTCATGGTTGTTAACATTTCTATCAAATGATTTCAAAATCCATCAACAGATAAGAAAGTTATTGACCAAACACGAAAAAGCCTCTTTTTAACATTTGACCTCTATGTATGCCCTTGACCTGTGAGGTACCAACCTGAATCATGCGTGCAAGACATTGTCTCATGATAGTTGACATTTCTGCCAAGAAATTTCAAATTCTATCAAAAAATAAGAAATTTATTGACAAAACACATAAAAAGGCCCCTTTTTTTACTTTTGACCTCTAAGTATGACCTTGACCTTTTAAGGTACCAACCTGGGTCATACATGCACCACATAGACTCATGGTTGTTAACATTTCTGCCAAATAATTTCAAAATCCATCTGAAAATAAGAAAGTTATTGAGCAAACACGAAGAAAAGGCCCCTTTTTTACCTTTGACCTCTAAGTATGACCTTGACCTTTGAGGTACCAACCTGGGTCATGCACGCAACACATCGTCTCATGGTGGTTAACATTTCTGCCAAGTAATTTTAAAATCCATCTGAAAATAAGATAATTATTAACCGGACACTATTTGCCCATACATACATACATACATACATACATATACCGGGAGATAATTCGAAAAGTATGAATGTGAGAGTTATAGTTCTTGCGCACTGCATATCGTCTAATATTGATTAATATTTATATGAAGTTTCGTGACGATATCTTGAACGGTTTTCAAGTTATAGAGCGGACACGATTTTGTGACAGACAGACAGACGGACAGACAGACAGACGCCCGGGGAAAAACAGTATGTCATAATAATATAAGCGACACAAACACCCACAGACAAACCATAACAAAAATAAACAGCGACAGAAGAACAGCTTTGGAATGGTCAGCGGAAATGAATTCCACTGGGGGGCTTAAATCGATTTTACCTGGCCACAGTCCTCGCCCTTATTTCTGTCGCGATTTAGACAAATAATTTGTTCAGTCCGCATGAAGGCCTACTGACTCATCAGTGCAACATCTCCGTGAAAACAAATAATCAAACAACCACAGAGATGAAACAACCCTGAGGACTCGACAGCAATAAACCACTGAAATGCTGGAGCAAAAGAAAACCAACAGTTAGACTCCGATTGGCCCGACCAGAGACAGAGCATCAGGCACCAACCAACATTACCTTGAATTAGATCTCTCTAATTATTCTCAATAAGCCTTTACGTTGGAACCGTCATAGAATCTGAGGCCTGACCCACCGGCGTGCAATTAAACAACCCTGAGGACTCGACAGCAAGAAACCACTGAAATGCTGGAGCAAAAGAAAACCAACAGTTAGACTCCGATTGGCCCGACCAGAGACAGAGCATCAGGCACCAACCAACATTACCTTGAATTAGATCTCTCTAACTATTCCCAATAAGCCTTTACGTTGGAACCGTCATAGAATCTGAGGCCTGACCCACCGGCGTGCAATTAAAGAGGGAAGCAAATTTGTCAACCGTGATTGGGTTAGCTACCATGCATGCAGTCTGTCTCATAACATTTATGTTGTACCCAATCTTTTTATATCGACGAATGATTTTTACGAACCTCAGTAGTTTGAACTACCCATATATCTAACAAATTATAATGGTCCCAAATACGTTCGAGCTATTGAAGTTCGGCTGAAGAACACCCTCTAAACCCCACTTTATATTAATGTAAGCTTTCCGATCCGGTGAGCTTTTCGTATAAATATGAAGTTTAACAACTATATGTTATGCACTCTCATATAATCAGTTTTATAATATGGACTTTTCATCTTTAAGTTTACCGACCAAGTCAACACTGTTCATGACATATCTAGTCCATCAGCTTTACTTACCACCGCCCTTCCTGGAAGACAAACATATAAACACTGGTTAATCAATAAAGTGCGATTTCTTTCGCCAGAAACACACAACTGCCCATTTTGAATCAGTGGAAGGGATAGGATAACCTTAGAAAATATTTTAAAATAAATTGAAATGTTATTATGTTACACTGATGAGTTAGGAAGCCTTCATGCGGACTAAAGAAAATTAGTGTATACCGCGACAGAGGTAAGGGCGAGGATTATGGCCATGTAAAATCGATTTAAGCCCCCCAGTGGAATTCTTTCCACTGACCGTTCCAAGGCGGTTCTTCTGTGACGGTTTATTTATGTTGTTGTTTGTTACTTACTGTGAGTATCACTTGTGTCTTTTTTATTTTGGATGGCCATTTGGCCATTTTGTGGGAAAGTAACTGCCCTTATGGCCTTCCTTTGTTTAGGTTTCCATTATGGTCTGGTCGCTTTGTGTTTGTGTTTCTTTCCCTTTGGTGTCTTTGATGGGTGGAGTAAGTTAATTGTATCGATTCCTGATCTTTATTTTACTTCTACTTTTAGTGATTTTATGGGGGCGCCTGGTTGCACTCTTCTGGAGTCCATGCCTGTTGGACTGGGCATTGGTGTTTGCCATTTGTCAGTGGAATACATATAGAATATGTTTAGGTCTGAATGCACCGTCAAATCATTGGCAGTGTCCGTCTTGTGAGCAGCAACATGTGTAACATCATTGAAAGCCTTGTAGTGACCACCCATGCAAATGTAACTTGGATGGCCATTTGGCCATTTTGTGGGAAAGTAACTGTCCTTATGGCCACCCTTTGATTAGGTTTCCATTATGGTCTGGTCGCTACATGTTTCTGTTTCTTTCCCTTTGGTGTCTTTGATGGGTGGAGCAAGTTAATTGTATCGATTCCTGATCTTTGTTTTACTTCTACTTTTTATACAGAGAAAGTATGATTTACACGGGTGCGCATTATTTCTTTCGTATTTCCCCCAAAACATGGTTTGTGTTTTGTCCACAGAGAAAAAGGGGGTTAACAGTGATACATGATATTATTCAGCAACAAAAGCTTGGCCATTTCCATCTTGTGAAAAGCAACATGAGTGACATCATGTTAATTTGAATGTCCGTGAAACCCAATTTTATATAAAGAAAAGTAGGGTTAATGGGAGTATGCATTATTTCTCTCCTATTTGCTCTAATACTTGGTTTGTGAGTTCTCAAATGAGAAAAGGGTGGTTAACAGTGATATATGATATATCCTATCTTTTTTATCCAAAAGGGTTGTGGGTACTCATTAGAACTGTCTCAATGAGGTGTATAAAAGAAAATAATTAATATTCTTTTAGAATGAAGCTCAAACATGTATCTGATACATTTGTTATCAATAAGTGACCACCACAAGTCGAGATCTTATGATAAAATGCACCACTACCCCACACATTCCGGACACAATACGAGAGTATCCCAGACAAATCAAATAAAAAAGGAAAACTATTTTTAATGATCTTTTAGAATGTAGCTTGAAATTTTATCTGAAACAGTTTTTATCAATTTCTGACATTCACAAGTCGAGATATTAAGGAAAAGATACCACTACCCCCAATATCCAGTACACAATCCGGGTTGGTTGTACTCAATAGAACTGCCTCACTGAGGTGTATAAAAAGAAGAAGAAGAAGAAAAAACACATTTTTTTTTAGATTTGAGCTTAAAATTTTATCTGTTACAATTGTTATCAATTAGTGATCACCACAAGTCGAGATATTATGATATTGCACAACTACCCCAACATCCGGGACACAATCCGGAAATTTCCTGGACAAATTACCCTAAAAAATGGGCCCCTAAAACACTAAAAATGAAAAATATTTTAACAAACTTTTAGAATGGAGCTTAAAATTTAATGTGATACTAATTTTATTTATTTCTGACCACCTGAAGTGGAGATATTAGGGATAACGCACCACTATCCCCAACATTCAGGACACAATCCTGGAATTTTCCGGACAAATCAACTTCAAAAAATTTACCCCTAAAATGTTAAAAATGAAAAGTATTGTTTACATTCTTTTAGAATGGAGCTAAAAATTTATTTGATACTAATTTTATAAATTCCTGACCACCCAAAGTCGAGATATTAGGGATGACGCACCAATACCCGCATTTTGCTCGGTCGTTTACCGGTTATTTTCCGGACATTAGTGTACGCCCTCATCCGGTACTCTGCATAAACAGCGTGCTACATATTTTTTTTAAACAAGTAATACTTACGCGTGCGAAAACTTTCTGCTAGAGATATCGAATCAAGAATTGTCACTGGCAAAACTTCCATTGTCACTGCAGGTTCTTTGACATAAATCTCTAACATTCAGCACAGAGGTTAACTAGCCCTTTAACTTAGTTGCATTATTCTGAATCCGGGACATTTCGGCCTAAATATCGGTAGGTCGTTTCGGCCCTGGGTCGTTTCGGCCACAATTTATTAGAATCTTTCCTGCAGAATGCGTAATATATTTGAAATATCATTTCAGAAGGACCATTTGTCTGAGATTTCAGTGATTGCTGAAGTGAATGCTGCAGCTCCACAGATATTTGTGAAATCCTCTTTCCTTCGTGCTGCGATCAGACATTTGACCATTACTCGCACGTGTACATAACATACACACCAGGTTTGCAGGATGAAAGCCTACTCAGGAGTACCTCGTCCATTATTATTAAGTTTCTCCTGCTGACAGAACCCACTTGAGCATGAAATTTCTCATAAACTTCAAAATGCCAATAATTGTTAGCATTTTAAAAATTGAAACTAGAATACTTTCGATGGCGCACCATCGCACATCCCCACGCTTTCTACAGAGGGGCCAAGTACGAAAACCCCTCACCCTGGGCCCTAATTTGACCCCAGGGACAAAATATTACCTGTATTATATTCTACTAATCATGCCCTTCAATTTAATATGCCTCATGACTATGTTCCCAAAAACTTAAATTTTAACCCCTCCCCTAGGGCCCCAATCTGACCCCAGGGTCAAAATTTTACTTGTATTGTATTCTACTAATCACCCCCTTAAATTTGATATCCCATATGACTATATTCGGTAAATTTTGAATTTTGATCCCCTGACCCTTCCCAAGTCCGACCCCTTAGGTATGACCCAGGGGCCGCAGCCAAAATCCTGTTCAATATGTGGTACATATATCATTAATCATTACTTATGCAAAGTTTGGTTTCAAAATCTATAAAATTGACTTTGAAATTGAATTTAATTGATATTTGACCTTTTGACTCCTCCCCAAGGCCCCTGGGGGCGGGACAAAAAATAAATGTGACGTTGCACGCCCCCATCATGTAAGGAATCTGTGTACCAAATTTGGTTACATTCCGACCAGTGGTTAAGGAGGAGATAGCGTGACAGACAGACGGACAGAGGCGTTCACAATATCCCCCGAATGCTTTTTTTTAAAAGCGTGGGGATAATAATAGTTCCCCTGTCATTATTGACAATAACCAATCTTCAGACTTGCCTACCCTTGCGATTTGGTCGTAAGGCTTACTATTTTCATGTCCAAATTACGATCCCGGCCGAATTCCATACTGTTTTCGCTGTTTGTAAAAAAATCGGTTAATCGGCGCGATTATTTCGGTTCGGGTAAGCGCAGTTTATACCGGAACAAGACAATAGTTGTCGTTCCTGGCTTACTCTGGTTGCGAATTTAAATAAAATTTCATTGGCTAATGATACGGAAGTAAGCCAATCACAGTTCATTTAACAAATTCGTTTCGGTATGAGCGTCAAGATGGATGCCTTTACAACGGAAAAAACATGGGGATAAAAAAGGAAAAGCTGAATCGGCCGATTCAGTGCAGTCCAACAACAAAAAAAAAAATGCGAGGCTTATTTTGACCTCGCGGATAGTCTGCACTTTACCGGTCGGTCGCCGCCATCTTTTTTTTACCTAGTGCGCAGGTGTCAAACGTTGCTAAGGGGGCGTGGTCTAGATCTTTTTATGCCCCCAACTTTAAAAAAAGTTGGGGGGCATATTGCTTCTGGCTTGTCCGTCCGTTCGTCCGTTCGTACGTCACGCTTTCTTGTGCATAGCATATCTTTAGAACCGTGTATGCTAGTGTTTTGAAATTTCATATATGGGTTCCTCATGAAAAAATAGTTGACCCGTATTTTTTTTCTTGTCCAAATTATCTCCCCTTCTTGAATTATTTCCCCTTTAATTAAATAACATAGAATTCTCGTTAGCAAGATATCTCAAAAAGTATTTGAGCTACAGCCTTGATATTTGGTATAGTGATTGGGACTAAGGAGGAGATTACCTGATTAAATTTTCAACCAATTCTATAAAATTTTGTTAGAGTTATGGCCCTTTGTAATTTTTTGCCACTCAATTGTGTTGCTTTCTGGTGCATAGCATATCTTTAGAACCGTGTATGCTAGTGTTTTGAAATTTCATATATGGGTTCCTCATGAAAAAATAGTTGACCCGTATTTTTTTTCTTGTCCAAATTATCTCCCCTTCTTGAATTATTTCCCCTTTAATTAAATAACATAGAATTCTCGTTTGCAAGATATCTCAAAAAGTATTTGAGCTACAGCCTTGATATTTGGTATAGTGATTGGGACTAAGGAGGAGATTACCTGATTAAATTTTCAACCAATTCTATAAAATTTTGTTAGAGTTATGGCCCTTTGTAATTTTTTGCCACTCAATTGTGTTGCTTTCTGGTGCATAGCATATCTTTAGAACCGTGTATGCTAGTGTTTTGAAATTTCATATATGGGTTCCTCATGAAAAAATAGTTGACCCGTATTTTTTTTCTTGTCCAAATTATCTCCCCTTCTTGAATTATTTCCCCTTTAATTAAATAACATAGAATTCTCGTTAGCAAGATATCTCAAAAAGTATTTGAGCTACAGCCTTGATATTTGGTATAGTGATTGGGACTAAGGAGGAGACTACCTGATTAAATTTTCAACCAATTCGATAAAATTTTGTTAGAGTTATGGCCCTTTGTAATTTTTTGCTACTCAATTGTGTTGCTTTCTGGTGCATAGCATATCTTCAGAACCGTGTATGCTAGTGTTTTGAAATTTCATATATGAGTTCCTCATGAAAAAATAGTTGACCCGTATTTTTTTTCTTGTCCAAATTATCTCCCCTTCTTGAATTATTTCCCCTTTAATTAAAAAACATAGAATTCTCGTTAGCAAGATATCTCAAAAAGTATTTAAGCTACAGCCCTGATACTAGGGATGGGTATTGTCAGAATTTTCGTATCACGATATATCGCGATACGGTTACTGCGTATCACGATACGTATCACGATATATTATGTAGCAATCTGAAACACACTGGTAATTGGAAAACCACAATATATATGGAAAAGAGAAGGGAGTTTTCATGGGTAAATATCATTTAACCTACTTAAAAAACAAAGGTACTTAAAAGAATTGACCCAATGTTATGAGGGGAATTAAAGATACTATCTGAAAGTGCTATTAAATGTTGTATTAGATTGATGGCCTCAGTCACTTTATTTGTGACTGTCATCTTTTGCAATCTGAAATGTTGCTAGATATCGGTAGTTGGCCATGGTAAAGTTTGTTTTGGTTTTCACTCTATTACACAATCTTGTAAATGCTGGGCAGCTTACACTAAAGTGACGTATACAACAACAACAGCCGCGTGATTCACCGAAATCCTAGCTCGGCCTACCGTAAAAATTCGGCTATAAGACGAGGTTTTTTCCCTCCAAAATGACCCCGTCTTATAGCCGAGGTCATGGACTGCATTTATCCCCAAAGGCTCCGTGTCAATAAACAGCAGCGTTCGACTTTTCCCGTCCAGCGTCTGCTATTTGGCGCCAAAACATAACCATTCATGAGATCATAGAAAAGTCCGTTTTTATTATGCAAATATCTACGGTTAGATATAGCTAATTGTCTGAGGAGCGAGTAAATCATTTTCACATTGATTGTGGATTAAATTTTGTGATTGGAGGATAAACGCCAATTAGAATCATAACGACCGTATTTTCACACCTTATCGACACGCACCGCAGGATGGCAATTTTATGACAGGGAGTAACAATAGTGTCATACTTGAACCGTAATAAATATTAAATACTCAGATGGTTTGTCTCTGAATTGACAGTGCAGCAATTATTGCGATTTACTTACTGGTCTAGTTTTACCATATTTAAGGACTCACAAAGACTGACAGACTGAGCTGTATTTACCGATCAGTTATGAAAGAAAATATGAAAAATATGAAAAATGGATAAAAAAAAGAAAATATCGAAAATATCGGTATTGGCGGACCGTATTGTGATATGATTTTTTTCTGAAATGTATCACGATATACCGATATACCGATAATATCGCACATCACTACCTGATACATGGTATAGTGATTGGGACTAAGGAGGAGACTACCTGATTAAAGTTTCAACCAATTCTATAAAATTTTGTTAAAGTTATGGCCCTTTATAATTTTTTGCCTCTCAATTGTGTTTCTTTCTGGTTCTTCTAAAATTTCAGCATTGCAGCCAAATAAAAAAAAGATATCTCAATTACTGTTAGGGACAAGCAGTGTTAGGGTCAAGCAGTGTTAGGGTCAAGCAGTTGGGGGCATTGTGTTTCATAAACACTGGCTCTAGTTTACAGTTGCCTTGTCCGCCATCTTGTTTTTTTCTAACGGGTCCGAGGTGTTGATTCAACTAAGTTTTGTAGCCTTTCTAGGTCATTTGAGATACAATATTTTTATCATTTACCGAAATAAATATATACTGTGTTGTATGATATTGATAATATCTAGCATTGCATGATAATTGCACAGAAACAATGGGGGTGTGGGGGCGATAGCCCCCATTAACAAAACAACTAACTGTAAGCAACAAAGCCAGCAACAAACAAGCAGAAGAAGCTTACCTGAAATCACTAAATTAGTCATTAAAGATATCTACCAGACTGGAATTGGCTGGCTCAGATGCTTCAGGTTGTTGATTTATTTGAGTTGATGTTTTTTCTGTCAGTGGCATTCTTTTTTGTCCTGGATATACTTTCTTTATGGGAGTTAAATGTCATGAATTTATCATCAGCATCATTTAAGTATTTTTTTCTTATGCAGTATTCAACTAGATAGCTGTCATAGAATTGTTTTTGACTTCCATATTTAGGAAAGGATTTTTTCACGGCATTCCATGTACTTTCTATGAGATTTGTGCATGCACCAGTTTCTTTATTTTTAAATGTCACAGAATGGTTCACTGTCAAATGTGAATATCCTTCATCCTTTAAGGAGCTATATGCCTTTCAGCAGTCAGACAATATTACCAGGCCAGGCTTTACATACCTTTGAATGATGGGTATTAATGTTGCCGCAGAACGGTCTTCTACAATTTCAAAGAAACACTTTTTACTTTCGCGCTCTTTTCCCCCGAAAACCCATACACCATCCACCCGCTTGCCTCTGTGGTATTTACGCTTTCCAAACTTAGATTCATCTATCTCAATTTCTTTACCTACTCCACCTATTTGCTCATTTTCACTTTTAATTATTTCAATACATACTTCCCTAGCAAAATTGTACCAATCTGTAATGGTGTGCTCACTTCCAATTCTTAATTCTCTAACCACAAATTCACTTGGTAACTTATAAACCCAATAATATGTAAGTTTAATTACTTGTTCTAACAACAGATGACTTCTTGAAAACCAACTACCTTCCCTAATTGATGTTTTCTTGTCACATTTGCTGCACTTCCAAACCACTTGGTCCTTGCTGTATGACTTGTCTGTTCTTAAATACACATTTCCCTTCAAACAATTTGTACATATACCACCAAAATCCCCCAGAAGCTCTCTTTCTTGTAACCAATTTATCAAATTCCTTTTATCGCGACATATTTCATATAGATCATCATACACAAATGGCATTATTTACATTTTTGACAGCTCAAACGTGTTTTTGTTTACATTTACGAACGCTATGGACGCTGAGTGGCCGTTGCAAGAAGCCAAAGGTCAACCTGAATAATTAACGTTTCAGCCAATGAAACACGACATCTTAAGCTCCGACCTATCTGCGCTGTTAACAACTTCCAGAGGGGAGAATCTCCAAACAGGTTGATGTCGTGGTCTGATTTTCGGATATTTAGTTACAACCTACCGTTAAAAACCTTGGTTTTAACCATAAAAAGGTGCAATCTTTTCATTTCTGACGTTATTTTTGCCTTTTTTTGCTTTATTTTCTTTTTTCACCGCGCGTGAGTGCGGTTCTTTATACACGCCCTAGTTACCTACCTCACGTGGATTTTCCTTCGGAAAATTACCGACCGGTAAAGTGCAGTTGTCCCGACCTTGCATCGGATACCTTAAAACCCTTACGAATAAAATTTGAATCTTACCATTTTTTTTATGGGATCTTACTATTTTCTGTCACAAGGGGTAGGCAAGTCTGAATCTTAATCACATTTAAGAAATGTTACTGTTTCTCTGAACTAGCTCTGAACTTTCTGTTGCAGATAAAGCATCAGAGGTTTAAAAGAAGCTCAGTTTCACAGATTCTTTTTGTCTCAGGCTTAAAAATAAGGGTTATGTTTCCGATTTTCACCCTTTCTTTCTACTGATACTGCGATCGGTCACATTTGACCATTACTCACAGATGTACATTACATACACTCCAGGTTTGCAGGTTGAAAGCCTACACCAGGGATAAGGACTAACATTTTTTTCACAGGGGCCAGCTGGGCCCAAACAGTTAAAACTTTGGGCCCAGCCAAAAAGTTAGGGGCCCAGGACTAAAATTTTGAAAACAATAAAAACATTGTTAGATCCTGGATTGCCCGGCCCTTATAGCTCAGTTAAACTCCAATACAAAGAAACAAATCAATCCTGGATCCAGGGTTTTGGGGACCTTGAGCCCACAGACCTTGTAAAAAAATTATTCCCAGCAGATAAAAAAACTCTAAAATTAATACCACAAACTGCGATATTTCGTGGTATTTTGTTCCGGTATTTATACGGCTGGTAAACTCGTAAGGGGTAACCGTCGGTTATGCACTCAAAATCCTTACGGGAACTTCTGGTTATGCCTTCCGAGACCACAAATATGTCAACAAACAGGTGAGTGTTATATGATTTTTGGTCATTTTTACAAGCATATTTTGAGAAATCGGGCAATGCTATTCTCAACAACTTTCATTTCTGCATCAAAAAAGATGGAAAGGCAAGGGGTCGATTTTTAATTTAATTTCTCCCTGGGGAAGGTAGTCAGATATTTCTGTTTTGACATGTTTTCTAGTGTCGAATGATGGCATTTTCAGCTACCCGGACAATGCGAAACTAATCCAACATGCCAAATAACATGTAATTCAAACCACTTTCATGTTGAAATACATAAGTTGCAAAATTTTTGCAGAATTTGTTCCAGGAGCTTTAATATTTGTGCCGATTATGACTTACGGGGACCCATTACCTCTTACGGGAGCATTACCCCTTACGGGGACATAAAAAGCCAACTACTGGTTGTCTGATTGAAATGCGTTACTTCATTCAATAATTCACACAAACGGTTCATCAAAGCCCTGAAGACATTGCAGTTGCTCGGTACGACTGATAATACTGTTAACTTTATTCAGAACGATAACTTAAAATCGAAATTCGTGCCCTCGTATGAATTGCTTGTACGTATCCAAATTCATGTACTCGAACGAATTGCTGAAAACCTGATATTTCTATATTTTCAAGGCATTTAACTGACATGCTCGTACAGTATTAGATACACATTTTACTATACGCCCCCGCCCATCGGGGCTGGGAGTGCTTCTGCGCAGAGCTGAAACCGAACGAACTTGAGTACTGGTAAACCATTTAGGTCTAAGCCTGTCCAGGAAAACTGCTGTGAGTGGGAACGCTCCTTAAATGTCCTAACTCATCAGTGCAACATCAACAAAGCTGCTCCCATTAAGTTTGTACATCACCAGTAATGACTAAAATAAACTTACCATCATGATCCTACATGCTAGTATTGGGACTGACACTGTAAGGGCACTAAGGGGTAATGCTCCCGTAAGGGGTAATGGGTCCTCATAAGTCATAATCGACACAAATATTAAAGCTCCTGGAAAAAAATTCTGAGGAAATTTCGCAAATTATGTATTTCAACATGAAAGTGGTTTGAATTACCTGTTATTTGGCATGTCGGATTAGTTTTGCATCATCCGCGTAGCTGAAAATGCCTTCATTGGCACAAGAAAACAGGCCAAAACAGAAATATCTGACTACCTTCCTGAGGGAGAAATTAAATTAAAAATCGACCGATTGCCTTTTCATGTCCATATCCATCTTTTCTGATGCAGAAATGAAAGTTGTTGAGAATAGCATTGCCCGATTTCTCAAAATATGTTTACAAAATGACTAAAAATCATATATGGGGAACACTCACCTGTTTGTTGACATATTTGTGGGCTCGGAATGGATAACCAGAAGTTCCCGTACGGATTTTGAGTGCATAACTAACGGTTACCCCTTACGAGTTTACCAGCCATGATTTAGCGTAAGCCACGCTCTGTGTACAGCGTTAACGGCGTACACGAATCAAGTAGTGATTTGCATTAAACAAATATGGCGGCTACCTCGATGATTTCTGCCCCCAAAAAAGGTTTTTTTACAAGTGAAAGAAAACAAAACAAAACATTTTTCAGATTAATTTCAATTGTGCAACAGACAGTTTAAGGTGAATTCATTAATTTGCACAAGAATGCTGGAAATTGTGAGATCTAAAAATGGTTTCATGGTCGCCAGCTGGGCGACTGTCTGCAACTTTTTAGGGGCCCAAAGGAATTTTCACTCGCATTGGGCGACTGGGCAAGTGCTAATCCTTTTCCCTGTACACAGTAGTCATGTAATTACGGTATGGGTCTTTAACCTGCACAGTAGATGACTCTTCCTGCACATCGGGCCTCCAGTTAACATCCCGATCTGAAGGACGGTGCTCTTTTTTGGCATTCATCCCTGCATATGATGCCAATGGAGCGTGTTTGGAGACCGAAATAATCACCGCCTCCGGGGATCGGACCGGGGGTCTCTAGCATCAGAGGCAAGTGCACTAACCACTGAGCTATCAGGCTTCAGGTTCTTTGACATAATCTCTAGCATTCAGCACAGAGGTTAACTGGCTCGTTAAGACGTTAACTTAGATTTCCCGACTGACCCATCAAATTTCGGCCATCTGTAATTTGTTTGGCAGTGGCAAGCCGTCCGTTACCGGACTACCAGCCTACAAGTCTGCCCGTCGGGTACCGGACGACCAACCAACGAGTCTGCTCGTCCGGTACCGGACGGCTAGCCAACCCACCTAGGAATGGCTAGCCGTCGGGTAGTAATTTTAAGTCTCTCATTTTATACAGGCCCACTTTATGATGTAATGAAAATATTTCTTATTTACTCTAACTGTATTCTTATCACCTATTTTTCGCCATTTTTATATCCGCTTTTTCGAAGAAATCAGGTATATTGTTTTTGTACCAGAGTTGAGTGGGCGTCAGTCTGTCTGTCTGTCACGTTTCTTGTAAATGGATCTCCTCTGCAACCACTGAAGTTACACTTTTGAAACGTTGCATGTGGATAGTACATGGTATGTAGATGGCAGTGGGCTACTTTTTTTGTGACCTTCAGGGCCTGACAAATCCAAAAAATTTCCACTTGCCCACCGGGCAAGTAAAATATTTTTGTACTTGCCCAGCTCAAAATCCTACTTGCCCAGGATTTTGGAACTCAAAGTGGAGTTGGATGCGGGGGGGGGGGTGACAATGGTGACGATGATGACGACCGACATTTATAAATATAATCCAAGGTTTCTGTCAAGTTTCAAGCACAACCACTTTCCATTAGGATCTAGTTATTGCATGTTTGTGTTTCTTTCTCTTTGGTGTCTCTGATGGGAGCTCAGGGTTAATTGTATCGATTCCTGATCATTGCATTCACTTCTATTTATTTCCCTGTGTGCGGTAATACGGTAGAAAATACTGTTGTTGTGACAGTCAATAACGGTACTTTTTCAAGTTAATTGACATAATGCCTTTACCGATTAGCAATTTAAAATACAGTTATATAAACTCATTTAGCTTGACACGCATGATAAACAAGGGCTGCAGCCGATATAGATCTACTCAAAAGATCAGAAGTGTCAGGGCAGCGAGATAAAAGATTAAAAGAATGCAATTTATTTAGCATGAACCACAGGACGAGGGCCCCCTCGATTCAAAACGAACCCAAACTTTCACGACCGCCCAACAAGCAAGTTCAATGCGATCCTCATTTCCGCCATCCAAATCGTCGCCCACAAACCACCACTCCCATTTTTCTGCACGCGATCGGTAAATGACGTCATCCGACCCCAGAAACCCTACACGTGTTTAACGTCATTGTTTTATTTTAATGAGGCGTATCTCTTTCATTAAAAATGTTTGGAACCGGTAAAAAATATTTTCGCGCTAGCTATACGGTTGTGGATAGAGGCGCGACTAATCCGCGGTTACCAACATTAAAAAATTCGACCTTTCTGCCAGCGTCTGCTATTTGGCGCCAAAACATAACCGTTCACGAGATAGTAGAATAGTCCGTTTTTACTACCGTAAGATGTAGCAAATCGTCTTAGGAGCTATTAAATCATTTTCACATTGATTGTGGATTAAATTTTATGGCAGGGATAAACGCAAATTAGAGACATAACTAATTAATCTTACTTGGAGAAATATATGGGCTGCACGATGCTTCCACGCAGAGCTGAATCCGGCCCGCACACTAGTACTGGTAAACCGCTTAGAGGATCTAAGCCTGTCCAGGAACCGCGGTGCAAGGCGGACCGTCCATGCTAATAAACCCTATTGGTTTCATTGGGCGACAGGGCTTGAGATGTCATTTCATCTCAATGTCGGGTAAAAGTCCCACAAAATTGGAAGCAACGTCTCCAAAATGACCTTTACAGTGTTGACGGGGACGTTAAACCTCAAATCAAACAAAACAAAAATTAATCTTATTTTCACACCTTGTCACGCTTATCGATAGCGCTGGTGGTACACACGGCACAAGTAATGAAAGACACGCACCGCCGGGCAATCGTGTTTAATTGGTAATTATATGACAGGGATTAACAATAGTGTCATAATTGAACCGTTATAAAAACATAGATGGTTTTGTCTCTGAATTGCCGACAAAGCGGATATTATTGTGATTTACTTACTGGTCTAGTTTTACCGTATTTAAGGACTCAAAAGACTGACGGTTGTAGACGATTTTTTGCACTTGCCCGACCGGGCGTCGAAAGGTCAAAGTGCACTTGCCCGGCGCGATTTCGGACTTGTCCCGGGCGGCCGGGCAATGGATTTGTCAGCCCCTGGACCTTGACCCCAACATGGCCCCAAGGTCAAAGGTCAGAAAGTAGGACATTATCATATCTTCTAAATGGTTGGGATTGCACCTCCGAAACTTGATTATTGGATAGCCCTTGGAATGTAGAACATATTGGAATACTTTTCATGTGACCTTGACCCCAACATGGCCCAGGGTCAAAGGTCAAAAAGTAGGACTTTATAATATCTTCTAAACTGTTTGGATTGCACTTCTGAAACTTGATTATTGGATAGCCTATGGAATGTAGAACATATTGGAATACTTTTGGTATGACCTTGACCTCAACATGGCCCCATTGTCAAAAGGTCAAAAAGCATGACATTGCCATATCTTTAGTGTTATTCATAGAAAAAGCGGGTATTTGCGATGGTATACCATCGACTGCACCATCTAGTTATCCCCACGCTTTTAAAAAAAGCATTCGGGGGATATTGTGAATGCCTCCGTCCGTCCGTCACGCTATCTCCTCCTTCACCACTGGCCGGAATGCAACCATATTTGCTACATGACTTCCTTATATGGTGAGGGCACGCAAGAGGGACATTATAGTTGGCTCCGTCCAAAGGGGCCATTTCAAGGGGTCAAAAGGTCACGTCTGCTATAAAAGTCACGCTATCGCCCTAGCTCCTACATTTAATCCACAGCTTCCAGTACTTTCCTTTGATGTTGGCAGTACTAATAAATTTTGATAAATGTATTGTTATCATGTACTGATATCATGTACTGATGTCATGTACAGTTTTGAATGGACCAATCAGCTGAGCTACATTTAAAATAGGAAAGGGCTTCTAGCTCTGCATGACAAAATTAACATTGTCAGGGTATTCATTAAAATAGCCTCGCAGAGGTTATTTGAATGAGTACCTACTTTCAAAATAGCTTTTACTTAATGGCAAACAGTGCAGACCCTGATCAGACTGCTCCTTCTGATCTGGGTCTGATCTGAGACTGATTTTTTGGTGTCCGAACAGTTAAATATATTAACAAAATAATGTTTGCCTGACTGAACCAACTGAATTCTTCTGTTATTTTGTTTTGTTACATTTTCAGCCGTAACAATTTAACATTGTGGGTATTCATTAAAATAGCCTCGCCGAGGCTACTTGAATGAGTACCCACATTTAAAATGGCTTTTACTTAATAGCAAACAGTGCAGACCCTGATCAGACTGCTCCTTCTGATCTGGGTCTGATCTGAGACTGATTTTTTGGTGTCCGAACAGTTAAGTATAAACGTGGACATTAACTGCCTCATCGAGGCAATTCCAACAAGTACCCACAACATGTTTTTGTGGGATGAGGCGGTTCTAATGAATACCCACAACATACCTTTTTATGGAGAAAAAAATATCCCTGAATTATCACAATACACTCCAGTTTTCAGTTCCTCTGTAACAGGTGCCAAACATTTTATGAAACATTTGCATGCAGCAAAAACACACATCTGAGTTTGAAGTAAGTCCTTTCACTTGAAGGTTCAAAATTAAAATGCCCCTGTGATAAACATCAGGTTAAAAAAGCATGATCAAATAGCCTGTGGTCAGAAAGAAGAATTTTTGATTGGCCACATATGGCTACAGTTGGATTTAGACCAATCAAATCCAATTGAATATTAATGAAGCAGAGAAGCTGACAGTGTCCTTTCAGACAGGACAATCTATTTTCCAGACGGGGTAAATCAGGTCAAATAAAAAAATTGAAATTAACAGGAAATAAAAAAATTTTGCTTTATAGGTTTTAATAGCCGAAACTACGTAGTATGACCCATCTTCTTTCTTATGAATGTTTTCATTGCTCTTAAAGGAACCTAGTTTTGATTTTTATTTGCCTTCCCTGCAGCTGGTGTTGTGCCGTGTGGCGGCCGTAAAACGTCTCCCCGTACATCAACCATAGTGTAGTTTATATTTTACTTTTGGTCCTTTGAGATCAGCGTGAATTTTCTGAGAAATCAGAAAAAAATTATTGGTTTAGACTCATATTCTAAACAGGTTTTAAATTTGTTGGACCCCAATTCGATTTATATCAGTCTTTGTATCGACTGCATATTCGAAATTTGCAAAATTGCAGTATGTTTCCTCTGGCTGTCTTTGCCGGATCATTACAGGGTCACTGATGAGGCTTTAATAGCCGAAACTACGTAGTATGACCCATCTTCTTTCTTATGAATGTTTTCATTGCTCTTAAAGGAACCTAGTTTTGATTTTTATTTAATATTTGTTTATCTATTACCTTTAAGCGGAAGCTACAATAAGCTGTGGATTAAAACAGATATATCCATTTGTTTTTGAGAAATATTGGTAAATATTTGTACTGATTGACATCTGTACAGGATAATTAGACTCGCCCTGGCGGGCTCGTCCAATTATCCTGTGCAGATATCAATCAGTACAAATATTTCCCAATACTTCACAAAAACAATGGATATATCTATTACTTCTTCACCGATTTCTAAATAACTTAACACAAATGTACCTTATGACAATATCTCAAGCGAGTTCGACTTTCAAGATCGTGGCCAAGGTCAAGGTCACTGTGGCTATTTTTAGAAAAACTTTGTCATCGCTCTAGCGCATGGCCTTAAGGTCAAGGTCACTGTGGCTATTTTTAGAAAAACTTTGTCATCGCTCTAGTGCCTACATTGCTTGACCAATTTCAATATAATTTCATACAAATGTTCCTTTTCACAATATCTCGAGTGTGTTTGACTTTCAAGGTCAAGGTCACTGTGGCTATTTTTTGAAAAACTTTGTCATCTCTCTAACACCTACATTTCTTGACCAATTTTAATATAATTTCACACAAGTGTTGCTTTTGACAATATCTCGAGTGTGTTCGACTTCAAGGTCTCGGTCACTATGGCTATTTTTAGAAAAAACTTTGTAATCGCTCTAGCGCCTACATTTCTTGACCAATTTCAATATAATTTCAAACAAATGTTCCTTTTGACAATATCTCGAGTGTGCTTGACTTTCAAGGTCAAGGTCACTGTGGCTATTTTTAGAAAAGCTTTGTCATTGCTCTAGTGCCTACATTTCTTGTCCGATTTCAATATAATTTCACAAAAATGTTCCTTTTGACAATATCTCGAGTGTGTTTGACTTTCAAGGTCAAGGTCACTGTGGCTATTTTTAGAAAAGCTTTGTCATCGCTCCAGTGCCTACATTTCTTGTCCAATTTCAATATAACTTCACACAAATGTTCCTTATGACAATATCTTGAGTGAGTTCGACTTTCAAGGTCAAGGTCACTGTGCCTATTTTTAGAAAAACTTTGTCATCGCTCTTGCACCTACTTTTCTCTTTATTTTTGCAAAATAAAGAGAAAAATTCCAAGAGACCAGTTTTGGACCATCCAATCTCCACGAAAGAATGTTGCCATTCCTGGCAGGTATTGAACATGCATACTCCTGATCACCAGTCAGACGGGCATCTGACTGAGCTACGGAGGGCAACACTCAGCCCCAGATAAGATGGGGTATCCACATATTAGTTGTCTTACTTCTGCACAAAAAACATGCATTGTGGGTACTCATTAGAAGCGTCTTGCCTTTGCGAGACGCTTCTAATGAGTACCCACAACATATTTTTTGTGCAGAAATAAGAAAAAATATCAATTCTTTTCAGATGAAAAAGCCCCGTATTTGGAGCTATGATCACTTGGAGCTGAAGACACGTTTTATTAAACCCTGGCCATTATATGTATATAAACCATGGATGTAATAAAGGCATTGTATCCTGAAGTGTTTAACCTAGAGGAGATGTTGTATCGGTATGATGGTAGTGGAACTCTACGAACAACTCTAATTCAAGAGGACAGTTCACAAGGGTAACATTAGCATAGCAACGGATAAGGTAAGTTTTGTGAGATAATTGAAGGATAGTTTTTGTCAACTCTCCATTAAAACCTATGTTGTGGGTATTCATTAGAACCGCCTCAGCAGCCCCCGCCCATCAGGACTTGAAGAAATAGAAAGGCTGCATGATGCTTCCACGCAGAGCTGAAATCAGACCGCACACAGGTACTGGTAAACAGCTAAGAGGACCTAGATCTGCCCAGGTAAAGCGGTGCGGGTCTGACCGTCCATGCTTATAAACCCTATTGGTTTCATTGGGCGACAGTGCTTGAGATGTCATTTCATCTCAGTGTAGGGTAAAAGTCCCACAAAATTGGAAGCAGCGTCTCCAAAATTACCTATGCAGTGTTGACGTGGATGTTAAACATCAAATCAAACAAACAAGAACCGCCTCAGCAAGGCGGTTCTTATGTGTACCCACAACATAGGTTTATATAGAGAAATAAGGAAAACTATCCTTCATTTATCACAAAATATGCACCTTATCTGTTGTTATGATTAGAAGCCTCAGTTATTGTGGTTAAGCTATGCGCCTAACAGAGCAGGGGCTGTGGGATCAGTTCTGGGTTTCTCCAGACTTTCAGATGATTGTGGTAGTTGAAACTCCAATGGTCCATATAACTACAGTAAAATTCCTATAATTAAGACCATCTTTGGGACTGTTCAAAAGTGGTCTTTAAGACCACTTTTGAACAGTCCCAAAGGTGGTCTCTGACCAGAGGACACTGTATGCAGAAAACTCAAAGAAAGAAAAATCAAAACATTCTAAAGACCACTTTTGAACAGTCCCAAAGGTGGTCTCTGACCAGAGGACACTGTATGCAGAAAACACAAAGAAAGAAAAATCAAAACATTCTAAATAAGCATGATAGCTCAGTGGTTAGTGCACTTGCCTCTGATGCTAGAGGCCCCTGGTTTGATCCCCAGAGGCGATGATTATTTCGGTGTCCGACGCGCTCCATTGGCATCATTTGCAGGGATAAATACCAAAAAGTGCACCGTTCTTCGGATCGGGACATTAACTGGAGGCCCCATGTGCAGGAAGAGTCATCTACTATGCAGGTCAAAGACCCCTACCGTAATTACATGATTTCTGTGTAGGCTTTCAACCCTGCAAACCTGGAGTGTATGTAATGTACACCTGCGAGTAATGGTCAGATGTGACCGATCACAGTATAAGTAGAAAGAAAAGGAAAGAGTCTGGCTTGGGTCATATGTGAGATTCCAAGTTCTGCAATGGGAAGAAAGGTTATTTTTCTCTGGGTAATATGATTTCTGTTCACCTCTGATTAACATTTATGGCTTCATATTATGAAATAATCTCGAAAGGGCCATAAAAAACAGTAATGCAACACAGGAGTTTGGAATTCTGTCAGAAATGCATGTTAGCCCTGACTATGCTTAACCATGGATATATACTTTTTTGAAGACTTATAGATCCAGATCAGCTGGCTTCCAGGAAGCCAGCTGATCAGGATCTATATTGTTTTCCATTCTGCTTCTGAATCTATAGTAAAATTGAAATCCTGCAAAGCAATAAAAGTACTATGGCTGAAATTCAGGGAGGAGTGTAGCAAGTTGAAGGAGGGTTAAAAGATTCCAAATAAACTATACAATATGGTGAGCCAAAGGTCTTTTATACCATTGATTGCCTAATATAGATTGTTTTTTTTTACCCATAACCCATTGATACTAAGGGACTGTTCCATTAATATATGTTGGACAAGTCCATTTGTCATATGAGGGTGTTAGGCCTATTTTTATGCCCCCGGAATCGAGATTCGGTGGGCATATAGTTTTTGGTCTGTCTGTCTGTTGTCTGTCTACAAAAACCTTAACATTGGGCATAAGTTTTCAATGGTAATAGATAGAGCTTTCATATTTCACATGTGTATACCTTATCACAAGACCTTTCTTGTTTCTTTCTTTTTCCATTTTTGATGGAAAATTCTGTTAGCAAACAGTGAATGCCCTGATCAGACGCTGCATTCTGCGGCATCTGATCTGGGCCAGCACTGTTTGCCAAGGTACCCTTTCAGGGGATTCCTGCATACAATGGGTTAAACTACCAAGAAAACTGCATCTGAAAATGTCGTCTGTTTATGTTGTCTGTTCCATTGCAAACTTTTCAGACCTATTTTTTGCATACAGACAAACAGTGTTGACCCTGACCAGACTGCTCCTCTAAGAGCAGTCTGATCTGGATTCACACTTTGACTGTTTGCAAAATGACAGCAGCTGTTGCGATTGGAGTCTTAAGCCATAAAATGCCAATCACGACAGTTGTCGTCTGCTTTGCCGTCTGCCAGTTACCTTAAAAGTAATTTTATGTAGGGGCAGTCTGATCTGGACCCACACTGACTGTTTGCCTGTATGCAAAAATATTTTTTAAAAGTTTGCAAAAAAAAAAAAAAAAAAAAAATCAGCAGACAACATGAGCAGACGACATTTTAAGATGTAGTTTTTTCTCGGCATCTTATAGGTTAAGTGTTCAGGCAGGTTTAACTGGGAATAAAATGATAACTATATTTTTAGCTTTAAGGATTTTGTGAGGACTACCATGGTTGGTTTGCCAGAGCCCATCATACAGAGAAGTAATATCTCCATGTCCCAGAATTCTCACCAAAGAGAGGTAGTCCATAGAGCTATTGAGGTAATTAGTTTGTTTGATTTGAGGTTTAACGTCCACATCAACACTGTAAAGGTCATTTTGGAGACACTGCTTCCAATTTTGTGGGACTTTTCCCGACATTGAGATGAAATGACATCTCAAGCCCTGCCGCTCAATGAAACAAATAGGGTTTATAAGCATGGACAGACCGACTCGTACTGCATTGCCTGGGCAGGCTTAGATCCTCTAAGGGATTTTACAGTACTCATGCGCGGGTCGTTTTCAGCTCTGCGTGGAAGCATCATGCAGCCTATGTATTTCTTCAAGCCCCGATGGGCTGAGGAGGTAATTAGATTTCACTATATTTGTTTGGGTTTCTGTTTGGCATTAGTAAACACAATTTCGTTGATATCAAGCCGGCAGGTTACCAAACCTCATTTTCACTGGGCAAGCAGTTAAACAAGTGCAGTGCACATTCTTTCACTAGAAACTGACAGTTGCTCTTCTTGAATCAGTGGAAGGGAGAGAATCACTGTAGAAAAGATTTCATGGTCTGTGTTCAGGAAAGAATGTTTCTGACTGTCAAATCAGTGAACCCTGGAATGCAGATCAGACTGTGCAGATGTGCAGGCTGGACTGTACCTTAGTTGTTGAAGTGCATAAACAGGATTGAATTAGGGGTATATATATTTAAACCTTTATAAATTAAGGTATGTTGTGTGACTGTTGTTTGTTAGGCATATATTTTTGGTCTCTTTAAAACAAAGGTTTGTTGCATGTTGTTTGTTGTACTCATTAGAATTCTAATGAGTGCAAACAACGAATGTGGGACGTGTTTAGGCCAAGGAAATTTCGGCCTTGGAAGTTTAGGCCAAGAATTTTTGAAAAAGTGGACATTTAGGCCAAAGTGTAATTTGTTTCAATAGAAATTAATTAATAGGAAACAAAGTGTTATTTGTTTGCATGTAATCTATTAAACAAATTTCTATTACAACATATTAACAAGATCTAAAGTGCATTTATGTTAAAAATGACATCATGTTTTTGTTTGTTTGTTTATTCAAGCAATATTGAATATAAATGAAATATGACTTATTTATGAAAAACATAGTGAAAAAGCCAAACTAGTTCATTTAAGGGGAATGGGAACACCTTCAAGGGAGTCAACTCCTTCAAAAGTATTTTTATCTCCCATGTCAATAGGGGTCAACTCTTAAAGGAAAGAATTTGCTCCTGAGGAGCAAATTATTTCCTTTTAGAGTAGACCCCTTTTCCAGCAAGACTGAGCCAATAGAAAAGCAGACAGGAAGTTTCCCTTTGAAAAATGGTGAAAAAATGGGCCAGGTGTTCCCATTCCCCTTAAACACTACGAGATATGAAAGTTGGTATATTTGAAGTTAAAACACATCATTATACAGTTACAGATATTACGTTCATTACAGTCTCATAAACTATGTCAAAATGTTTAAATGTTCGGCTGATCACCACAAATGTGGTAGCTAACACCTTTCCAGTACGCGGCTATTATCTTGGTACCAGATCTTCTGTCTTCACACAAGTTAAATACTGTATGAACTTTATCTCCAAAGAATAGCTAATGTACACTACATTTTAATATTTTTGGCCAAAACGTTCATTGGCCGAAACATCCTAGGCGGAAATGTCCTTATTTTAAGCTGAAATGTCCTAGGCTGAAATGTCCACTGGAAGAAACGTCGACTGGCCGAAACGTCCACCCACATTTTGAAAGTAGGATAAGAAGAATCTCATCATCCCTAAAAAGTTATCTGGAGTTATAGGAATATATAGGGATGTAAACAGTTTGACTCAGCAATGGTTAATGAGCCACCCATGTTTGAGTCATTATACACCACAACCTCATTATAACACAATTCATTATAACACGTTTTAGGATATAACACGGTTTCAAGATGGATCCCAAAAATGTATAGATTATATAGAAAAATGACCATAATTGGTCATTTTTCTATATAATCTTTACATTTTTGTTTGGCTATAACACGGTTGTTTTACTAACAAAGTTTCTGCTTTGGAAACCATTAATAGTGTTATAAAGAGGTTCTGGTGTAGTTTTAATAATTAGCACATTTATAATGAAAGCACAGAGAGTATTTTGTGTCTGAGTGTATGCTGGAAACATAGTCCTAAACTGAGACTTAAACTGTTTTGTTTAACCCTTAAATTCCAGCATTTTAAACTGTCAAAATGTACGGGCCTCCGTGGCCTAGTGGTTAAGAGCACTGACTCTTGATCATTAGGTCTCTCACCGCTGTGGTTCGAGCCTCCCTCGAGTCACATGTGAGACACCAAGTTCTGCAACGGAAGGTCAGGTGGTTTTTCTCTGGGTACTCCGGTTTTTGCCCACTTCTGATTAACGATCGGCTCGATATGAGTGAAATAATCTTGAAAGGGCCGTAAAACCAAAACCAAAAAAAAACAACTGTCAAAATGTAGATCCTGATGATGCAGCATCTGATCTAGGTCTACACTGTTTGCCAGTGATCCAGTATATGAGCCCAGTACAGATTGTACTTCCTACACAGTACTCTGATGCCACAGGGAGAAAACTAGTTCTGCTATAAATAACCAGTACCTGGATTTTGTACACAATCAGCTATAGTCAGTGGACAATAGCAGGCGTGAAGAGTGGGCGGGAAGCTTCTGTAGTTTGTAACTTTTGGTTGATTGACAAACAATCAACTCTAAAATATAAAGCGAAATGGTGGAGAGTTTTGATGGAAAGTGAAGATTTATTGGGTCATCATGCTATGAACCTTGAATAACTTAATTGAAAAAGGGTGGCTCATTTTCCTTGGCTAATTCAAACTCAATTTTGAGTCCCTAGAGAATTCTTTCAATAGCTCCAGACATCCATATATTTAGGTCAATTAAGAGATGTTTTGTCTTGAAAAGGTATGTTGTTTACTCATTAGAATCACCTCATTGAGGTGATTCTAATGAATACACACAACATACTAGTACCTTTATTTGATAGAAAATCTAAAAGGTATACTTGAGTCATTCCCGTGATCTGGGGCTATCATTAACTCTCCAGGTTCTCCAGCTTTCACCTCTGATTAATGATCGGCTCGATATGAGTGAAAGGGCCATAATACCAAAACCAAAAACACACACAAAAAAACCTCAGTGGCTCTTACTACAGTACCCCTATCACAAACAAATTTTCATGGCCCAAAAGGTGTATGTGGCATTGAAGTTGGACTAGTTATTTTGTACTTTAATTATTTTTCAGAGACTAATACGTAAGGATGGCATAGGAAAGAATATTCTTACCCTAGGATTTTATCAGGTAATTTATCTGTCTGTCTTGCCTGTCTGTCTGTCTTGCCTGTCTGTCTGTCTTGCAAAGTTCTAAAGTGGGTTAAGTAATGCAAGTCGGGCCGTCCCTGCAAATAAACCCTAGCAGTTTCTTTTGCCAGTAGGGTTTGAGATGTCATTTATGTCCCTCCAACAAGGGACCTACTGTTTTTTGGTGGTGATCCCATTTGTCTATATTTGAAGCACTATATCTCCATTAATGGATTCTGACAAAACTTGCATGGTCACATTAGTAAGATGGGATCTCAGTGTCTGGTAGAAGTTCCACAAACATAGAATTAAATTCTCCAAAATGACTAAATAGTACTGACTTTGACATAAGACCTCAGCACAAACAAAACACTACTGGGATATGATTTTGGTGTTTGAATATGATGTTTTATTTTATAAACTCAAAACTCTTACGCAGTGTCATGATAGAAGATCTTTATTCATGTTCATTGAACACACTGCTAGTTTTCTAGTTTTGTTTTGCTTGAAAAAGTTATCTTTAATTGACAGATGTCGGATGATGTTAATGCCCAGATATCATCTGGAGTGAACATTGAATATGGCTATCCGAACAACAATGTGAACAGGCTGCACTACAAGGTCTGGAAACAGCTTTTGTCAAAGTAAGTACTTGTTTTTTGTGTGTTTTTTTTTTCTAGGTCTGACATTAAGATCAGGGATCATCCTAGGCCCAGGAAGCAGGGAGAAGTGACTTCTCCCTCCAGCACTAACAGGGCGAAATGAGGGAAAAGAGGGCGAAGTAGGGCTCGAGAAAAACGACTTAATTACGGAAATTGTCGAGCCGAATCATCGGTAATTTCCGTAAATATAGTTGTTTATTTGCAATTTAGAAATACAGTGTGCGGGTGTGATATCGTTGCGAATTACATACCAATGTTGCTGTTGCACTTGCTGAATGATTATGCACATCGGTATCTCGATTATAGCAGCAATAATCAGATACTTCATCTACTTTCGTTTTCTCGATGCCCCGCTCACTTAGCCACTGAAGGGCGCTAAAGTGAAACAACCGATTTAGTCTCACCTCGAGGTTATGAGTCATGTTATGCAGTCGGGTCTGTGCGACCGTGATATGCCGGCAAGTTGCTGCAGGTGCAATGGGGCTGTTTTTTTTATATTTTTTTTATTAATGTCCTTTTCATCTATCATATCCTATATTCCCTATTTTCTAGTTCCCATCTTTCGTTTTACACATTTTCTGTCTGTTTAATCATTTTGAGTCAGCGCCTGATCACGGTTGGTAATCCTGTTAACCCATTTAGTACCAGAAACCCCAAAACGGGTACCCTGGCAAACAGTGCAGGCCCAGATCAGACACAGCAGAACGCCGTGTCTGATCAGGGCCTCCACTGTTTGCTAACAGTTCAGTTACCGGTATTAACTTATTTTCCAAATAAATTTTCATGAAAACATAACCTGACACCCATAAATGTGGTACAAAAAGGGTTAAAGTCGCATCTCTATCTATCTTGATATGTAAAATGAGACGCACGTTTTTAATGCGTCAATCATATTGCCAAGATCAAAAAGACCGATCGTCTCATGCTGCGCGGACAAGTCTGAGATTACTCAAAGTCTAAGTGGCCATAAAATAAGATCAAAGATGCCGATCTGGACTAACCCGATTCACCTATTTACATAATTAATTGATCTGACAACTTGTGCTCAACGCTACAGGTGGTCAGTTTCTGACTCGAGCAATTAACACATGGAGTTGGATTATTAATTATCGGATAATCAATAGGTGTTTTTACTATCAACTTTGTGCCTTTATCGATGGATATTACTTTGCATTTGAAAAGCCGATCCTGGAGACGAAGAAAAAAATAAAATAAAATAAAAAAGTCGGAAAAAACAGGGCGAAGTCAATTTCTCTTTTCCAGGCTGGTTAGGCGAAGTTCTTGAACTTCGGGCGAAGAAGTCGCCCGAATCGCCCCCTCGGCTGATCCCTGTAAGATAATATTCCTATGTATCATAGACAATCTTTCATGGCTCCTAAAAGTGACCTTTTTTTCTGATGAAAATATACAAATTTTTAGCTCGCCAGAGCCGAAGGCTCCTGGGGAGCTTATAGTATAGGCAGTGATCCGCCGTCCGTAAGCTGCGTCGGCGTCAACATTTTCAAACGAGTTCTCCGTCAAAACTGCTGGGCCGATTGAAGTCAAATTTCATGTGGAGCATCCATGGAATGGGCTCGCAGGGTCCAGGTCACATGACCAAGCTGGCCTCCAACCAGTTGGCAGATTGTGGTGAAACTTGGTATGTAACATAGGGGACTCGGGCCCATCATAGTTTGCTAAAATGATGACCCTCGGATGACCTTGACCCATTTTACGCCAAGGTCAAATTTGGTTACATAGACTTTTGTATGGGAAAAAGTCCAAACAGCATAAGTTTTTAGCTCACCGTCACGTAGTGACGAGGTGAGCTTATGGGATCACTTTTCGTCCGTCGTGCGTCAGTGCGTCCGTGCGTCCGTAAACAATTTCTTTAAACGACATCTCCTCCTAAACCACTGATCGGATTCTGACCAAACTTCACAGGAATGATCCTTAGGTGGTCCCCTTTCAAAGTTGTTCAAATGGTTCCGGTCCGTTGCACATATAGGTTTTTGGGGCCAAAAATAGATTTTTTTCACCAAAAACTAATCTTCTTCTCTGAAACCACAAGGCCCAGGTCTTTGATATTTGGTCTGAAGCTTCATCTAGTGGACCCCTACCAAGATTGTTCAAATTATAGTGCTGGGACCAAAAATGCCCCCGCTCCGGGGCCCTTTGGTTTTACATGGGCTTATATAGGGAAAATCTTTAAAAATCTTCTTCTCTGAAACCGTAAGGCCCAGGTCTTTGATATTTGGTCTGAAGCTTCATCTAGTGGACCCCTACCAAGATTGTTCAAATTATAGTGCTGGGGCCAAAAATGCCCCCGCTCCGGGGCCCTTTGGTTTTACATTGGCTTATATAGGGAAAATCTTTAAAAATCTTCTTCTCTGAAACCGTAAGGCCCAGGTCTTTGATATTTGGTCTGAAGCTATATCTAGTGGACCCCTACCAAGATTGTTCAAATTATAGTGCTGGGGCCAAAAATGCCCCCGCCCTGGGCCCCTTTGATTTTACATGGGCTAATATAGGGAAAATCTTTAAAAATCTTCTTCTCTGAAACCGCAAGGACCAGGTCTTTGATATTTGGTATGAAGCTTCAACTAGTGGACCCCTACCAAGATTGTTCAAATTATAGTGCTGGGGCCAAAAATGCCCCCGCTCCGGGGCCCTTTGGTTTTACATGGGCTTATATAGGGAAAATCTTTAAAAATCTTCTTCTCTGAAACCGCAAGGTCCAGGTCTTTGATATTTGGTATGAAGCTTCATCTAGTGGACCCCTACCAAGATTGTTCAAATTAAAGTGCTGCGGCCAAAAATGCCCCCGCTCCGGGGCCCTTTGGTTTAACATGGGCTTACATAGGGAAAATCTTTTAAAATTTTCTTCTCTGAAGCCGCAAGGCCCAGGTCTTTGATATTTGGTATGAAGCTTCATCTAGTGGACCCCTACCAAGATTGTTCAAATTATAGTGCTGGGGCCAAAAATGCCCCCGCTCCGGGGCCCTTTGGTTTTACATGGGCTTATATAGGAAAAAATCTTTAAAAATCTTCTTCTCTGAAACCGTAAGGCCCAGGTCATTGATATTTGGTCAGAAGCTTCATCTAGTGGACCCCTACCAAGATTGTTCAAATTATAGTGCTGGGGCCAAAAATGCCCCCGCTCCGGGGCCCTTTGGTTTTACATGGGCTTATATAGGTAAAATCTTTAAAAATCTTCTTCTCTGAAACCGTAAGGCCCAGGTCTTTGATATTTGGTCTGAAGCTACATCTAGTGGACCCCTACCAAGATTGTTCAAATTATAGTGCTGGGGCCAAAAATGCCCCCGCCCCAGGCCCCTTTGATTTTACATGGGCTAATATAGGGAAAATCTTTAAAAATCTTTTTCTCTGAAACTGCAAGGCCCAGGTCTTTGATATTTGGTATGAAGCTTCAACTGATGGACCCCTACCAAGATTGTTCAAATTATAGTGCTGGGGCCAAAAATGCTCCCGCTCCGGGGCCCTTTGGTTTTACATGGTCTTATAAAGTGAAGATCTTTAAAAATCTTCTTCTCTGAAACCCTGAGGCCCAGGTCTTTGATATTTGGTATGAAGCTTCATCTAGTGGACCCCTACCAAGATTGTTCAAATTATAGTGCTGGGGCCAAAAATGCCCCCGCCCCAGGGCCCTTTGGTTTTACATGGGCTTATATAGGGAAAATCTTAAAAAATCTTCTTCTCTGAAACCACAAGGCCCAGGTCTTTGATATTTGGTATGAAGCTTCATCTAGTGGACCCCTACCAAGATTGTTCAAATTATAGTGCTGGGGCCAAAAATGCCCCCGCACCGGGGCCCTTTGGTTTAACATGTGCTTATATAGGGAAAATCTTTTAAAATTTTCTTCTCTGAAACCGCAAGGCCCAGGTCTTTGATATTTAGTATGAAGCTTTATCTAGTGGACCCCCACCAAGATTGTTCAAATTATAGTGCTGGGGCCAAAAATGCCCCCGCTCCAGGGCCCTTGGGTTTTACATGGGCTTATATATGGAAGATCTTTAAAAATCTTCTTCTCTGAAACCGTAAAGCCCAGGTCTTTGATATTTGGTATGAAGCTTCATCTAGTGGACCCCTACCAAGATTGTTCAAATTCTAGTGCTGGGGCCAAAAATGCCCCCGCCCTGGGGCCCTTTGGTTTTACATGGGCTTATATAGGGAAAATCTTAAAAAATCTTCTTCTCTGAAACTGCAAGGCCAAGGTCTTTGATATTTGGTATGAAGCTTCATCTAGTGGACCCCTACCAAGATTGTTCAAATTCTAGTGCTGGGGCCAAAAATGCCCCCGCTCCGGGGCCCTTTGGTTTTACATGGGCTTACATAGGGAAAATCTTCTAAAATTTTCTTCTCTGAAACCGCAAGGCCCAGGTCTTTGATATTTGGTATGAAGCTTCACCTAATGAACCCCTACCAAGATTGTTCAAATTATAGCCCTGGGGCCAAAAATGCCCCCTGCCCCGGGGCCCTTTGATTTTACATGGGCTTATATAGGGAAAATCTTTAAAAATCTTCTTCTCTAAAACCGCTAGGCCCAGGTCTTTGATATTTGGTATGAAGCTTCACCTAGTGGACCCCTACCAAGATTGTTCAAATTTTAGTGCTGGGGCAAAAAAATGCCCCCACTCTGGGGCCCTTTGGTTTTACATGGGCTTATATAGGGAAAATCTTTAAGAATTTTCTTCTCTGAAACCCTAAGGCCCATGTCTTTGATATTTGGTATGAATTCACCCCACAAGGCCCAGGTTCCCCCCCCCCCCCTGCCCCGGGGCTTTTTGGTTTTACATGGGCTTATACAGGGAAAATCTTAAAAAAACTTCTTCTCTGAAACCGCAAGTCCCAGGTCTTTGATATTTGGTATGAAGCTTCACCTAGTGGACCCCAACCATGGTTGTTCAAATTATAGCCCTAGGGTGAAAAATGCCCCCGCTCCGGGGCCCTTTGGTTTTACATAGACTTATATATGGTAAATCTTGAAAAATCTTCTTCTCTGAAACCAAAAGGCCCAGGTCTTTGATATTTGGTATGAGGCTTAATCTAGTGGACCCCTACCAAGATTGTTCAAATTATAGTGCTGGGGCCAAAAATTTTCTTCTCTGAAACCGTAAGGCCCATGTCTTTGATATTTGGAATGAAGCTTCACCCCACAAGGCCCAGGCCCTGGGGGCCAAAAATGCCCCCATACCGGGGCCTTTTGGTTTTACATGGGCTTATGTAGGGAAGATCTTTAAAAGTCTTCTTCTCTGAAGTCGTAAGGCCCAGGTCTTTGTTATTTGGTATGAAGCTTCATCTAGTGGACCCCTACCAAGATAGTTCAAATTATAGTGCTGGGGCCAAAAATGCCCCCGCCCGGTGGCCCTTTGGTTTTACATGAGCTTATATAGGGAAAATCTTTAAAAATCTTCTTCTCTGAAACCGCAAGGCCCAGGTCTTTGATATTTGGTATGAAGCTTCATCTAGTGGACCCCTACCAAGATTGTTCAAATTAAAGTGCTGGGGCCAAAAATGCCCCCGCTCCAGGCCCTTTGGTTTTACATGGGCTTACATAGGGAAAATCTTTTAAAATTTTCTTCTCTGAAATCGCAAGGCCCAGGTCTTTGATATTTGGTATGAGGCTTCATCTAGGGGAACCCTACCAAGATTGTTCAAATTATAGTGCTGGGGCCAAAAATGCCCCCGCTCTGGGGCCCTTTGGTTTTACATTGGCTTATAAAGGGAAAATCTCTAAAAATTTTCTTCTCTGAAACCGTAATGCCCTTGTCTTTGATATTTGGTATGAAGCTTCACCCCACAAGGCCCAGGTCCCCCCCCCCCCCCCCCCCCCCCCCCATACCGGGGCCCTTTGGTTTTACATAGACTTATATATGGAAAATCTTGAAAAATCTTTTTCTCTGAAACCGCAATGCCCAGGTCTTTGATATTTGGTATGAGGCTTCATCTAGTGGACCCCTACCAAGATTGTTCAAATTATAGTGCTGGGGCCAAAAATGCCCCCGCCCGGGGGCCCTTTGGTTTTACATGGGCTTATATAGGGAAAATCTTTAAAAATCTTCTTCTCTGAAACCGCAAGGCCCAGGTCTTTGATATTTGGTATGAAGCTTCATCTAGTGGACCCCTACCAAGATTGTTCAAATTAAAGTGCTGGGGCCAAAAATGCCCCCGCTCCAGGCCCTTTGGTTTTACATGGGCTTACATAGGGAAAATCTTTTAAAATTTTCTTCTCTGAAATCGCAAGGCCCAGGTCTTTGATATTTGGTATGAGGCTTCATCTAGGGGAACCCTACCAAGATTGTTCAAATTATAGTGCTGGGGCCAAAAATGCCCCCGCTCTGGGGCCCTTTAGTTTTACATTGGCTTATAAAGGGAAAATCTCTAAAAATTTTCTTCTCTGAAACCGTAATGCCCTTGTCTTTGATATTTGGTATGAAGCTTCACCCCACAAGGCCCAGGTCCCCCCCCCCCCCCCCATACCGGGGCCCTTTGGTTTTACATAGACTTATATATGGAAAATCTTGAAAAATCTTTTTCTCTGAAACCGCAATGCCCAGGTCTTTGATATTTGGTATGAGGCTTCATCTAGTGGACCCCTACCAAGATTGTTCAAATTATAGTGCTGGGGCCAAAAATGCCCCCGCCCGGTGGCCCTTTGGTTTTACATGGGCTTATATAGGGAAAATCTTTAAAAATCTTCTTCTCTGAAACCGCAAGGCCCAGGTCTTTGATGTTTGGTATGAAGCTTCATCTAGTGGGCCCCTACCAAGATTGTTCAAATTATAGTGCTGGGGCCAAAAATGCCCCCGCCCCGGGGCCTTTTGGTTTTACATGGGCTTATATAGGTAAAATCTTTAAAAGTCTTCTTCTCTGAAACCGCTAGGCCCAGGTCTTTGATATTTGGTATGAAGCTTTACCTAGTGGACCCCTGCCAAGATTGTTCAAATTATAGTGCTTGGGCAAAAAATGCGCCTGCTCTGGGGCCCTTTGGTTTTATATGGCTTATTTAGGGAAAAATCTTTAAAAATTTTCTACTCTGAAACTGTAAGGCCCATGTCTTTGATATTTGGTATGAAGCTTCACCCCACAAGGCCCAGGCCCTGGGGCCAAAAATGCCCCCAACCCAGGGCCTTTTGGTTTTACATGGGCTTATATAGGGAAAATCTTTAAAAATCTCGTCTCTGAAACTGCTAGGCTCAGGTCTTTGATATTTGGTATGAAGCTTTACCTAGTGGACCCTACCAAGATTGTTCAAATTATAGTGCTGGGGCAAAAAAATGCCCCCGCTCTGGGGCCCTTTGGTTTTACATGGGCTTGAATTGGTTTAAACCGTAAGGCCCTTGTCTTTGATATTTGGTATGAAGCTTCACCCCATAAGGCCCCCCCCCCCACCCCCCCACACACACAGGGCCTTTTGGTTTTACATGGGCTTATACAGGGAAAATCTTTAAAAATCTTCGTCTCTGAAACTGCAAGGCCCAGGTCTTTGATATTCAATATGAAGCTTCACCTAGTAGACCCCTACCAAGATTATTCAAATTATAGCCCTGGGGCCAAAAATGCCCCTGCTCCAGGGCCCTTTGGTTTTACATAGACTTATTTATGGAAAATCTTGAAAAATCTTCTTCTCTGAAACCGCAAGGCCCAGGTCTTTGATATTTGGTATGAAGCTTCATCTGGTGGACCCCTACCAATATTGTTCAAATTATAGTGCTGGGGCCAAAAATGCCCCCGCCCCGGGTCTTTGGGTTTTACATGGGCTTATATAGGGAAAATCTTTAAAAATCTTCTTCTCTGAAACCGCTAGGCTCAGGTCTTTGATATTTGGTATGAAGCGTCACCTAGTGGACCCCTACCAAGATTGTGCAAATTAAAGTGCTGGGGCAAAAAATGCCCCCGCTCTGGGGCCCTTTGGTTTTACATGGCTTATATAGAGAAACTCTTTAAAAATCTTCGTTTCTGAAACCACAGGGCCCAGGTTTTTGATATTTGGTATGAAGCTTCACCTAGTGGACCCCTACCAGGACTGTTCAAATTATTGCCCTGGGGTCAAAAATGCTCCCGCTCCGGGGCCCCTTGGTTTTACATAGATTTATATAGGGAAAATCTTTAAAAATTTACTTCTCTGAAACTGTAAGGCCCATTTTTTTATATTTGGTATGAAGCTTCACCCCACAAGGCCCAGTTAACCCCCCCCCCCCCCCTTATAAAGGGGAAAATCTTTAATAATCTTCTTCTCTGAAACCGCAAGGCCCAGGTCTTTGATATTTGGTATGAAGCTTCATCTGGTGGACCCCTACCAATATTGTTCAAATTATAGTGCTGGGGCCAAAAATGCCCCCACCCCGGGGCCTTTTGGTTTTACATGGGCTTATAGAGGGGAAAATCTTGAAAAATCTTCTTCTCGGAAACCACAAGGCCTAGGTCTTTGATATTCAGTATGAAGCTTCATCTAGTGGACCTCTACCAAAATTGTTCAATTATAGCATTGAGACCAAAAATGCCCCCGCATCGGGGCCCTTTGGTTTTACATAGACTTATATAGGGAAAATCTTTAAAAATCTTCTTCTCTGAAACCACAAGGCCTAGGTCTTTGATATTTGGTATGAAGCTTCATCTTGTGGACCTCTACCAAGATTGTTCAAATTATAGCCCTGGGGCCAAAAATGCCCCCGCTCCGGGGCCCTTTGGTATTACATAGACTTATATGGGGAAAATCTTGAAAAATCTTCTTCTCTGAAACCAGAAGGCCTAGGTCTTTGATATTTGGTATGAAGCTTCATCTAGTGGACCTCTACCAAGATTGTTCAAATTTTAGCCCTGAGACCAAAAACGCCCCTGTCTCGGGGGCCCTTTGGTTTTACATAGACTTATAACTTATAGAGTCTAACTGTTGGTTTTCTTTTGCTCCAGCATTTCAGTGGTTTCTTGCTGTCGAGTCCTCACCGTTGTCTCACCTCTTTGGTTCTTTGATTATTTGTGTTCACGGAGATGTTGCACTGATGAGTTAGGAGGCCTTCATGCGGACTGAACAAATTTTTTGTCTAAATCGCAGCGGAAGTAAGGGCGAGGATTGTGGCCATGTAAAATAGATTTAAGCCCCCCAGTGGAAATCTTTCCACTGACCGTTCCAAGGCGGTTCTTCTGTGGCGATTTATTTATGTTGTTGTTAATTACTTACTGTGTGTATCACTTGTGTCTTTTAATTTTGGATGGCCATATTGCCATTTTGTGGGAAAGTAACTGTCCTTATGGCCTTCTTTTGTTTAGGTTTCCATTATGGTCTGGTCGCTTAATGTTTGTATTTCTTTCCCTTTGGTGTCTTTGATGTGTATCGATTCCTGATCTTTGTTTTACTTCTACTTTATAAAGGGAAAATCTTTAAAAATCTTCTTCTGTGAAACCACAAGGCCTAGGTCTTTGATATTTGGTGTGAAATTTCATCTAGTGGACCTCTATCAAGATTGTTCAAATTATAGGCTATTAGCCCTGGGGCCAAAAATGCCCCCGCCCCGAGACCCTTTGCTTTTACACAGACTTAAATAAGGAAATCTTTAAAAATCTACTTCTCTGAAACCCCAAGGCCCATGCCTTTGATATTTGGTATGGAGCTTCATCTAGTTGACCTCTACCAAGATTGTTTAAATCATGGCCCTGAAGCCAAAAATGCCCCCGCTCCGGGGCCATTTGGTTTTACATAGGCTAATGTAGGGAATATCTTTAAAAAATCTTCTTCTCTGAAACCCCAAGGCCCAGGTCTTTGATATTTGGTGTGTAGCTTCATCTAGTGGACCTTTGCCAAGATTGTTCAAATTATAGCCTTTGTTGATATTTGGTATGAAGCTTCACCTCTTTAGACCTCCCTCAACATTATGCACATTTTAGCCCTGGGGTCAATAATGGCCCTCCCCGAGGCCCACTTGTTACTCTATCATATGGATCAGGTGAGCGATCCAGGGCCATGATGGCCCTCTTGTTTTAAACTATTGCAGCCTGTGACCTGAAAATTAGTAAATGCAGTGGACAAAATGTGCTAGTGAAACTACACTAGTTTTCAAGGTCAAGGTTATTTCCTGACCTTGGTCCAAGGTCATTCAGATATGAAAATTAAAAATTTGTTTTTCACTGAAACCACTAGGCCATTTGCAACCAAATTTTGTCTGAAAACTTTTTAGAACAAGGAAATGAAATTTAATTAATTTGAGTTTGGTCACATGACCACTATGCCCATATAAGGTAAAAACCCTTTAAAAATCTTCTCCTCCCGAACCAGTGGGCCGATTGTGATGAAACTTGGTATGTGACATTGGGGACTCGGGCCTATCATAGTTTGCTAAAATGATGACCCTCGGACGACCTTGACCCAATTTATGGAAAGGTCAAATTTGGTCACAGAGACTTTTATATGGGAAAAAGTCAAAATAGCATATATTTTTAGCTCACCAGAACCGAAGGCTCCGGGGGAGCTTAAAGTATAGGCATTGGTCCGTCGTTGTCGTCAACATTTTCAAACAACTCCCTGAAACTACTTGGCCAATTGAAACCAAATTACATGTGGAGCCACTGTGGGAAGGGGGAAAGAAAATTTATTGGTGAGGACTGGGTCACATGGCCACCATGCCCATATATGGTAAAAACCTTTAAAAATCTTCTCCTCAGGAACAGAATGGCCGATGTTCTTGAAACTTGGTATGCAGCATCGGGAACTCTGGCCCTACCAAGTTTGTTCAAATGATGACCTTTGGTTGACCTTGACCTGTTTTTCGTCAAGCTCAAATATCGTCACATAGACATTTGTATGGAAAAAAGGCTAAACAGTGGATTTTTTCTGATTGCATGGTAGCTAGTGGCATCAGATATGATATTTGCACACAGCTGAATGGAATTTTGTCAGTTCCGAAGGTCAAGGCCATTTACTGACCTTTGTCCGGGAAGGCTCAGACTCAGTATTTTAAGCTTCTTCTCAACTTAAACTGCTGGGTCGATTGAAACCAAATTACATATGGAGCCTCTGTGGGAATGGGGAACGAAAGTTTGTTTGTGAGGACTGGGTCACATGACCAACATGGCCGCCTTGCCCATATATGGTAAAAACCTTTTAAAATCTTCTTCTCATCTCAAAAACCGAATGGCCGATGTTCTTGAAACTTGGTATGCAGCATCAGAGACTCCGGCCCTACCAAGTTTGTTAAAATGTTGACCTTTGGTTGGCCTTGACCTGTTTTACATCAAGGTCAAATATGGTTACTTAGACATTTGTTTGGAAAAAAGGCAAAACAGTTGATTTTTCTGATTGCATGGTAGCTAGTGGCATCAGAAATGATATTTGCAATCAGCTGAATGGAATTTTGTCAGTTCCGAAGGCCAAGGTCATTTACTGACTTTTGTCCGGGAAGGCTCAGATTCAGTATTTTTATCTCCTCAACTTAAACTGCTGGGTCAAATGCAACCAAATTACATGTGGAGCCTCTATGGGAAGGGGGAACGAAAGTTTATTAGTAAGGACTGGGTCACATGATTAATATGGCCACCATGCCTATATATGGTTAAAATCTTTTATAATCTTTTTCTCAGGAAATGGCCGATGACCTTGAAACTTGGTATGCAGCATCAGTGACTCGGGCAATACCAAGTTTGTTCAAATGATGACCTTTGATTGACCTTGACCTATTTTACATCAAGGTCAAATATGGTCACTTAGACATATGTATGGAAAAAGGGCAAAACAGTGGATTTTTATGATTGCATGGTAACCTGTGGCATCAGAAATGATATTTGCAATCAGCTGAATGGAAGTTTTTCAACTCCAAAGGTCAAGGTCATTTGCTGACCTTTGTCCTGGATGGCTCAGATTCAGTATTTTAATCTCTACCCAAACTGCTAGGTTGATTGAAACCAAATTACATGTGGAGCTTCTGTGGGAATGGGGAATGAAAAGTTGTTTGTAAGGACTGGGTCACATGACCAATATGGCTGCCATGCCCATATATGGTAAAAACCTTAAAAAATCTTTTTCTCAGGAACCAAAAGCCAATGACCTTAAAACTTGGTATGCAGCATTTGGGGCTCGGACCCTAACAATTTTGTTCAAATGATGACCTTTGGTTGACCTTGACCTGTTTTTACGTCACGGTCAAATTTGGTCACATAGACATTTGTGTGGAAAAATGCAAGACAGTGGATTTTACTGATTGCATGGTGGCCTTTTGTTGTCACATGACCAAGATGGGCACCATGCCTGTATATGGTATAAACCACATGATCTCTGGTGAGTGTAGTGGCCCATGGGCCTCTTGTTTTTTATTCCTGCTGCAAACATAGACTGTGGGTACTCGTTAGAACTGCCTCTTTGAGGCAGTTCTAACGAGTATCAACTCCGACAATAATACTGCATCAGGTCATCAACAGCACTGAGGGGCAATGGTTTTGAATATATTCAAAACGGTCTGATATACCATAAGGACCATGTCGTTTTTTTTTTTCCAGTTTGCGGCTTTCAAATATTCCATCTTTTGTTGTGGATACAAAATGATACTCTGACAATTGCACTTGATTTATATTGGGTGTACACTGTTTGGTTTCACTTTATTTAGTCTGTTGCTCTAGCGCACTCTGAGCACTCCAGAAAATCAAATCAAGTCCTCCATAGTTTTTTAGGGTGCCAAGTTGTCCAAAGCATTGTTAGCTTAACAAGCTCTATTGTGGTCAACATGTTAACAGTTACTGTTCTTTCAAATACAATAGCTAATATCCTGGTATTTTTGCTGGAAAAATGTTAGTAGCTTTTGCAAATACAAAAGCTTGTTCACATTTTGTCATTATACCCCCGCAAACGAAGTTTGAAGGGGGTATATAGGAGTCAGCTTGTCGTCTGTCGTCGTCGTCGGTCCGTTACAAAAAACTTTAACATTGCTCATAACTTCCTTATTCTTTGACCGAGTTCTTTAATATTCACACACCACACACCTTGCCACTAGTACTTAAGATTGATATACACAAACCTGACCTTGACCTTTACGTTGACCTTCCTCAAGGTCAAATACTTGTAAAAATTTGTCTGTCGTCGTCGTCGGTCTGTTACAAAAAACTATAACATTGCTCATAACTTCCTTATTCTTTGACCGATTTCTTTAATATTCACACACCACACACCTTGCCACTAGTACTTAAGATTGATATACACAAACCTGAACTTGACCTTTACGTTGACCTTCCTCAAGGTCAAATACTTGTAAAAATTTGTCTGACAACGCATGCGGGGGTATAATTGGCGCCCGTTAGGCGGCAGCTCTAGTCTTGTGTCAATGGGGCATCCAACTGATATTGGCTTACAGTTGGGCAAAGCCTAGATAAGGGTAGAGGGGGAGTGTTGTTATTTCTTCTGTATCTAAACTTCCATACATTTTCTGCGTTCTCCTCTGTCCCTCACTTTTATCTCCTCTACTATCTCTTCTATCTCTTTTCACCCTTTCTCATGGAGACAACACAAAATGACCCACAAGGGTTTACGTGACGTTAACATAAAACAATCAATCAATCAATCAATTCACATTTTTTCAACAAAAATCTTAACATATTTGTCATGTTAACCCTTACAATGCTGAACCCGGAAATATCCTTTTTTGAAAACAGTATAGATCCAGATCAGCTGGCTTCTCAGAAGCCAGCTGATCTGGATCTATACTGTTTTCCATTCAGCTTCTGAATCCATGGTTAAAATTGAAATCATGCAACACTAATGGCTGAAAATCGAGGAGGAGTGTAACACATTGAAATATTCAGCACGGTAAGGATTAAATGATCAAAGTTTTAAAGAAACATTAACTACATTGTGACATTGTAAGTTTCTGGAGTGTTGTGGTGCAATGGTAAAGCATCAGATTTTGGATCGAGAGGTAGCCAGTTCGATCCCCTGTGTGCGCCAAGTGTTGTTTCCTTGAGCAAGAGACTTCAAACTGGTTTCTACCCAAGAAGAGGAAGAAAAGAGGGCCATATGGAAGATTAGTACTAGTTTACTATTAAAATGAGTTAACCTCTGTATAAATAAAGTCATCTAACAATTGGCCCATGATGCTTTATTTCAGAATTGGTGATGCCCTGATGATGCTTTTGTTAGAAAAAGCATCTGTCTTTATCTTACTGGCTCCAACTTGTTACCTCCAGATTACAGGTTAGTAGTTCTACATTACAAGAACACACCAGTGCAACATAGTGCAGTTTTCACATCTCCAAAATGGCTACTTTTCCCATGTAAATTTGTGACATTTTTCTTATAACATAGGTTGTGGGTGCTCATTGAGGCGGTTCTAACGAGTACCCACAACATATGTCATGGAGAAAAAATAAGAAAAATAATATATAGTACCTCTGTAAACCCCAGTTTTCCCTATTTAAAATGGGGTTATGGGGTGAGGTGGTGTTTATTTCACGAATGTGTTGATGTGATGGCAGGGCTCATCAAAATTTTGCATAATGGGACAAGGTGTCCAAAGAAATTTTAATGACAGTCTCTGTCTGTACAGAGGTTTTAAAAATTACTGCAATTACCACTAATATAAGGTAGTCTGGCTTAGTCTCTGTTTGGCACAGTTTCACTTAAAAATGTCGTTTTTTTACCATGACCTTGACCTTTGACCTACTTAAAAGAACAAATAAAATTGTTCATAACTTTTGAATCATTTAAGGTAGAGCCTTCATATTTGGCATGTAGGTTCCTTGTGACAAGAGCTTTACATTCATGCAAAATGTTTTGACCTGTGACCTTGACCTATGACCTACTTTAAAGAAAAAAATATTATTGTTCATAACTTTCTATCCATTTAAGATAGAGCCTTCATATTTGGCATTTGAGTCCCTTGTGCCAAGGGCTTCCCACTCAAACCAAAAATCTTGACCTGTGACCTTGACTTTGATGTGACCAACTTTGAAAAAAAATGACCATGCCCGGGGACATGTTCGTGTTTCACAAACACATCTTGTTACTTTTAATATCCTCATAATTCTTCAACCGTTTGATCATTAACCGCTTGACGCTTATGACAAAGATCGTTGACGCGTCGTTAAACACGAAATCATCATCATTAATCATTAAGTCTGTCACCGCTGTGGTTCGAGCCTGGCTTGGGTCACATGTGAGATGCCAAGTTCTGCAACGAAGGTCAGGTGGTTTTTCCCTGAGTACTCCGGTTATCGCTAATCTCTAATTCCGCAAACGAAGTTTGAAGGGGGTATATAGGAGTCGTCGGTCCGTTACAAAGTCCGTTACAAAAAACTTTAACATTGCTCATAACTTCCTTATTCTTTGACCGATTTCTTTAATATTCACACACCACACACCTTGCCACTAGTACTTAAGATTGATATACACAAACCTGACCTTGACCTTTACGTTGACCTTCCTCAAGGTCAAATACTTGTAAAAATTTGTCGTCGGTCCGTTACAAAGTCCGTTACAAAAAACTTTAACATTGCTCATAACTTCCTTATTCTTTGACCGATTTCTTTAATATTCACACACCACACACCTTGCCACTAGTACTTAAGATTGATATTCACAAACCTTACCTTGACCTCTATGTTACTCTTCCTCAAGGTCAAATACTTGTAAAAATTTGTCGGTAGCGGGGGTATAATTGGCGCCCGTTAGGCGGCAGCTCTAGTTAAAGATTGCCTTGATATGAGTGAAATAATCTTGAAAAAGGACAGTAAAACCAAAAAACAAAAAAATGGCAAAGTTCTAAAACACAACTAAAAGACAGATTCAGGTATTGAACTGTGGCATGAATGATTTGGTGTGTTAATCATATTGAAGTGATTTCATTAGGGGATATCTGTATTCAATATTGTCATTTGGGGAGGTAAATTGTTGTTTTTTACAGTTAGAAGTTTCGTTTTAGGCCTTGCATCAGCAGAGCCATAAAACGGAATTTGCGACCGTCAAACCAATGATTTTCCTCCCCAAATATTAGTTAATGCATTCATTCTGTTGATTTGTTGGAAAATTTACTATTTTGCACAAAGCCGCAAGCACTGTGAGCTGCATAAAACCAAATACCAGCCAATGAAGCGACATTACATGATGATGTTTGGTTTCCGACAGTATATCACAGAATATAGTGTCGCAAACTTTTGACGTTATCCAATCAGACATCGTGTCACATACATAACTGCATTAGAAGTGGTTTTGATTGCAGGCACTCCAATTTACAATGCATGGCCATATGAGATTGGTAAGACCATTGCTGTTAATAAGCCGGGAGAAAAAAGAAGATTTGATCACAAAACAAAAAAGTCTGCCAGTGAGGACAAAACTAAAAACAATAAGAAGTACATATCTGACTTCCATGAAAGACAGAAACCAGCTTGCCAAAGAACAGGAAGAAAAAGAAAAGCTTGTTTAGATAACACCAGTTCAGATGAGGTTGTTGAATTTCAAAGTGAATTTAAAAAGCAAAGGTTGAATGATGAAACTGATGAAACCAATAATACAGAAAATGTTGATAGCAAAAATTGTAAAGTTGGAATGAAAATGGTTCACACTTCAGCAGCAGGTTCTTTGATCGAAGTTAATGACAAATCATCGAACGAGCAAGGTAATGATTTGAATTGTATAGATAAAAGTCACAGACAGTCAAGTTCTTTAAAAAGAAAAAGAGAGTATATCTCATCTGAACAAACAGTCAGTGAAGTTCCAGAGGCAAAGAGATTTAAAAAGGCTGTTAAAGATATGTCTGTTGATGACTTGGAAGAAGATACTAGCCAACCTAAGAAATCAGACAGATTCAAAGATGCACTTCAAAGCTTTAGACCTTATGAGTAAGTATAGGATTGAAGGATAAGCCACTCTCTGGGTTAATTAAGCTGATGACAAATTGATGCTATTGTTTTCTGATTTTTCCCTAAAACAGGTTTTGACATTTCATGCAAATTGTCCCAGTTGGAGACAATTTGCACGGAATGTAAAAAATCTGTTGTCCGAGAAAAAAAGAGAAATATTTTAAAATGTTGTTTGCTGAAATTTTACTAAGTGTGCTATGCACTGAGATCTTCTCAAGAGCAAACATACATGTGATGTTAACCAAATTAAGATGGAACACCCCATCTCCCACCAAATGGGACATTGGCAAACAGTGAAAAGTGAAGTCCCAGATAAGAAAACACGGAGCGGGCCTTCACGTTCACCAAATGTTCAGCCTTTTTCTAAATAAATATCTACAAATAGCTTAACCTGGCTCCCCACTTAATTACAGAAATGGACTACATGATGTATAGTGAGTTCTTTTCAGCTTGAAATGGGTTAAGACATAATGACAACCCCCTTTATACCAACATTCGATACAATGATAAAACTCGTTATAATGACAATTCTAATAACGACAATTCCAATGAAAAGAATTCTAAGCTGAAGATGATACATGTACAAACCACTAATTGAAATCAAAGAATACTATAACATGGATAGTTGTTAGAATTGCCTTCGGGCTCGACCTGGGACCTGTAACTAGGCTAATATGAAATTACTTGATTAGTATCATCATACTACCCATTTTGTTTCAGCTGCAACATTCTATTCTTGGCACTGCTGTCAAATGTTTCTTTTCCATGTAAAGATCAAAGATCTGAATAGCAATCAAGTTTCTTTGAAATATTTTGATAATCAAAAGGTTCACTGTACATGTTCAAGGGCACACCGACTTGTCCTTGATGACCACTGACTGGTCAATGTACTACTTACAGCACCAAAAATCTTGTGCCATGATGATAATTTCAGTTTGAGGTCACAGGTGCAGCGTTGGCACACTTGACTGTCAGTCATGATTGACTTGTCTTCACAGTGCTTTGTGACAAATTGTGTACATTAACTTGCCATCAAAGACACAGAGGTAAGTCTAAACATTTTGATCTTACACTTTGGAAATCAATTTTATTAGTTGAATGAAGAGGATGTATGGGTAGTAATATGGGAAACCCCAGAACGCGACACTGGCAAATAGTGCAGACACAGAATATGGTGTCTGATCAGGGCCTTCACTGTTAACCCTTTGATCAGGGCCTTCACTGTTAAACCTTATCTTGCTGAATATTCAGTTTGGCCACACCCATTTCTGACTTTGAACCAATCAGATTGCTTCATGTAATTTATTCTTACAAATCCATAAACTTCATGTCAAACAGTATAGATCCTGATCAGATGGCTTCTTCAGAAGCCATCTGATCTTGATCTACACTGTTTCCAAAGATAGGGGTGTCATGAACAGCATGATAAATGATAAGAGTTAAAAAAAAAGCAGTTGTTTTCCAGATAAAATTGAAAAAAATAACTACTTGATATCCTTAAAATTCAGTTAGGAAATCTGTTATACACCACAGAATTTCATTACACTATTTATAGGGTCCAAACAGAAACAGTGTTAGTTGAACACCCGTGTTACATCCAAACAAAAATGTATAGATTATATAGAAAAATGACCATTTCTATAAAATCTACACATTTTTGGGATCCATCTTGAAACTGTGTTTTATCCAAAACCGTATTATAATGAACAGTGTTATAATGGGGTTGGGGTGTACACAAGGCAGACAACTCCATGCAGTTAACAATGGGCTAAGGAATTCTTAACTGGGGCATTTTATAGGAAGCCCCAAAAAACGGTTACTTGCAAAAAGTGCAGTCCCAGATTCTGAGCAGGGCCTTTTCTGGTTGCAAAAGGTTGAGCCAATTTTAATTCATTTTCTAAAATCAGCACAACTTGGTACCCACAAATTTTGAAATGAACTACTGCTTTATATAAAGCTGAAGATTCCATTGTTCTGCTCCACATTTGTAAGCTGAATCTCTCTTACAAGAACATTTACTCTTAAAAGATATACCTTTAAAAGAATTTGTTTGCTCAGGAAAACAGAAGTGGCTGCAATGATCAGGAATCAATGCAATTAACCTACAGCTCCCATCAGAGACACCAAAGGAAAGAAACACAAACATTAAACAACAGACCCTAATGGAAGCATCAATAGTGGAAAGCCAAAAGGACAGTTTGGCAAGCCAAAAGGACAGCTGGAGTAGCAAATTCATTCTTTTCATTACAACAAGTCCGTTAAAGGAACACCTCTGTAAAACCCACTTGATATAGAGAAAACTGGGGTATGCATGGGTATACCTTGTTTTTCTTATTTCTGCTCCATGACTTCGGTTGTGGGTAGTTGTTAGAACTGCCTCAACAAGGCGGTTCTATCAAGCACCCACAACCTATGTTTGGAGTTTTAATGAAGATATGACTAATTCTCATCACAAAAATAACTGATTTGGAGGTATGAAAGAACGTACTATGTCCCACAATGTGTTTTTTAATGTAATAGCATAACCTTATAGCTAAGGGAGACAAAAGTGTTTTTTTTTTAAATTTGTCTTCCTTGTAGACATATCAATTTTTCTAAATTTCCTTACAGAATCTCTTGACTTTTTTTCAGTCACTTGATATACGTGTCAAGAATAAAGCTATTCTACAATAGAAACACAAGAGAAAAAATTTCCAAGTCAGGTAAAGTATTTATAGAAAATCTTCAAAAATTCAAATTGGATAATGTAATTTACATTATTGTACTATCTTCATGTTCATGGTTGATAAAAATAGACAATTAAAAATAAAAAAAAAATCTAATAAAAACACTTTCATACTGCTTCAACCTTTAACCACCAAATATATATTGAAAAATTTCCAGTTGGTGCCAAATATTTTTTGAGTCAGAAATAAATTTGGTATCCATTGTAACATTCTTATTAGGGCCCCGCACTGAAAGTGTGGGTGCCCTATAGTAATCACTCTGTCCGTCCGTCTGTCTGTCTGTCCGTCCGTCCGTCTGTCCGTCCACAATTTTTTTTATCCTCCATAACTTTCTTATTCCACTGAAAGTGTGGGTGCCCTATAGTAATCACTCTGTCCGTCCGTCCGTCTGTCTGTCTGTCTGTCCGTCTGTCCGTCTGTCCGTCCACAAATTTTTTTATCCTCCATAACTTTCTTATTCCTGGATGGATTTAAATATTACTTGGCAGAAATGTTAACCATAATGTGATGGAGTGTTGCGCGCAAGACTCAGGTCCGTACCTCAAAGGTCAAGGTCATACTTAGAGGTTAAAGGTCAAAAAAGGGTCTTTCCTGTGTCCAATTAATAACTTTGTTATTATTCCTGGATGGATTTAAATATTACTTGGCAGAAATGTTAACCATAATGTGGCGAAGTGTCACACGCAAGACCCACAGCCGTACCTCAAAGGTCAAGGTCATACTTAGAGATAAAAGGTCAAAAAAGCGTCTTTTTTATTGTGTCCAATCTATAACTTTCTTATACCTGGATGGATTTACATATTACTTAGCAGAAATATTAACCATAATGTGACAGTGTGCCGTATAGTAATGCCCTGTCTGTCCATCCGTCCGTCCATCCATCCGCACGTCTGTCCGTCCATCCGTCCGTCTGTCTGTCCATCTGCCCGTCTATCCATCAACATTTTTCATGTTTACAAACTGAAGCTGAAGTTATTGACAGTTGCCATATAGTAATACCCTTTTGTTTTTAATTCATAACTTACAAACAGTCAAATGCATCAACTTCAAACTTAAGATATATGGTCACAATATCATTACACAATTACATGGCAACCGACGTAACTCTAGCTACAATACTCTAAGAGTAATAGCCCTTTGAAAAAAAATCCAACTCCTCTGATGGCACTGCCGGGGCCCTAGTCAGTTTCACTGACAGTTCTAGTTTCTTTGGAAATTATAAAGATATTGAGCTCAGATTTAAACTACATACATAATATATGCTTCAAATAATTGTGCACACCCCCTGGTCATCGGGGCATGTGCTTCCACGCAGAGCTGAAACCGACCACACAACTGCTTAGAGGTTCTAAGCCTGTCCAGGAAAAAATGGTGCGAGTCTGCCTGTCTATGCATATAAATAAGTTCTGAATAGTTAGATCCTTTGGATGCAAAGAATACATTGTTCATGACCAGTACGGAAATATGCAACACTGTGCAAACCCTATTGGTTTCATTGGGCCACAAGGCTTGAGATGTTAACATTTCCTCTCATTGCAGGGTAAAAGTCCCAAAAATTGGAAGCGAGATCTCCAAAATGACCTGTACAGTGTTGAAGGGGATGTTAAACCTAAAATCAAATAAATGAAATAAATAATTGATCAAAATAAATATAACATACAGGAACACATTTGTTTGTTTGTTCATGTCGAGAATGAAATGACATCTCAAGCACTAATGCCCAGAGAAACTAATAACATTCAAGGGACTATCAGACTCACACCATTTTTCCTGAGTAAGCCGTTGTCAAGTAAAGTAGCCTATGGTGTTCTGCTAAGCTGTAGACGAAAGTCGCCTATGGTGGTGAAAGGGTAAATTTGAATACACAGTAAGCTCTTTATAATTCTGTTCATTAAAACATGGTTTTGGAAACAGCACAATTTAAAGATAGACCACAAAAATACATATATAAATTTTATAGGAAAATGACTGCCCAATGGATTTGGAGAAATGGATTGGGCTGCATGTTGCTGCTGTGCAGAGCTGAAACCAATCAAACTTTGTTTGTTCGTTTGATTTAAGGTTTAACATCCCCATCAACACTGTAAAGGTCATTTTGGAGATGTTGCTACCAATTTTGTGGGACTTTTACCCGACATTAAGATGAAATGACCTCTCAAGCCCTGCCGCCCAATGAAACCAATTGGGTTTATAAGCATGGAAGGGCCGACTCGCACCGCTTTGCCTGGCCAGGCTTAGATCCCCTAAGCGGTTTACCAGTACTCATGTGTGGGTTGGTTTCAGCTCATGCAGCCCATACATTTCTTCAAGCCCCGATGGGCGGGGCCCTCCAATCAAACTTTAGAGTACTGGTAAACGGCTTACTCAGGATAAGTGATGTGAGTCTGACAGTCACTTACACGCTATCGGTTTATCTGGGCATTAGTGCTTGAGATGTCATTTCATTCTTGACATGGACAAACAAATAAAAGCTCATTAAACAAACAGTGTTTTGGATACTTTGGCCCGGATAGAAAATTGGGATAATAAGTTGTTATACAGATACAAGACAATAAATGGATTTTGTTTTTGCTTCTGACTTAAGCAAAACATGGAACGATGTTGTGTTATATATTTTATCTTTCAGAAACAATATCTAGCCTTGACCGTGACATTGTTGAAGCTGCCCGGTTTTTGTACCAAAAAATACTTAGAGACAATTCAGTCCACTCTGAAGCTCCACCTGTAGTGATTGCCACTCCTGATACAGCAGCAGTTACCTCCTCTACGGTTGTAGTTGATTCCAGTGTTCCGGGGTCAGAAAAAATAGTTAATCATGACATTTCAGAAGAGAATACAAGTAAAGCAGAACATATAAATTCTGAACGTAGTTATCATTCAGAGAAATCTGACTGGTCGGCGCATAGTTTGATAGATTTTGGATACAGAGACAGTAACCAGACAATTGTGAAAGCACACCCAAGCTTTGCTGACTCAAAATATGATTCTTTAACAACACCACATTGTAGATTAGGTGAAAGGACCCGGACTGACATCAACTGTCCAAAAGATAATTTGGGGGCAAGAAAATTAGAAATGCTGAATCAAAGGAAACAGTCTATTTTGAAAGGTAGAAAACAGTCTAATGGGAATGAGTCATGGTGTGATAAAACCTCAGTGCCAGTCTGTGATAATTTAGTTGATAAAAAGGAAGGATTAGAAATGATTTATAGAAGAAACAGTATTACTGAAACTGAATTGTTTGAAAGAAAATTTATTGCTAACAGACGAAAACTTTCAGGAAACAACCACTTAGACAGTTCTAGAAGTATCAACAATAGTACAGAAGAAACAGGTGATTATAGCCATTGTATTGCAGGACAAAATCTGGTTATCAGTGAAATAGATACATCTGTACATGCTGTATGCCAAAATAATATGGATGAAGAATTTAATGGGTCCCATGAAAAGTCCAAGGAAAAGACTGTTGATCAAACTGAAGTTAATACTGATAATGGACATAAGAATCAAAATGAGGTTAGGACTGAAATTGAGAATATTGAACCAACAAGAGATAATAAAACACATGAAGAAACAATTGCCGAAAAGACGACAACTGATAATGCAAGCAAAAACCAAGGCAGTGAAAAACTACTTATCCATAATGAAAAAGAGTCTTGGAGACCAGGCTGTCTGGATGAGGCACAAAACATCAAGGATCCACAGAGTAATGAGATAGTAGATGGTCTGCCTGCAAATTGGTCTGAGACTGCCAGTAAAGCTGAAGTGAAGAAACTGCAGGTTCCAGTTATTCCTGAGCTTCTACAATTGTTAGAAGAATTTGCTAGGAGGCACAGGTACCAAGTTTTCAATGCTAATTCTTACCTTGCTGAATAAATTAATTTAGCCACACACGTTTCTGACTATCAGCCAATTAAATTACTTTATACAATGTATTCATTCAGCTCACAAACAGATTGACAAACTGTTTAGATCCTGATCAGGGCCTAGTTGTTCAAAGCATCGTTAGCTTAACGAGCTTGTTAGTGGTTATATTGTTAACTGTCCTAGCAAATCTAAAATTTTGTTATTTTTGCTGAAAACATGTGAGCAGCTTTCGCATATGCAAAAGCTGCTCACATTTTTTCAGAAAAAATTTTAGCATATTTGCCATTTTTAATGATCAAAGTTTTAACGATTTGTTATCTAACGACGTCGTTAGTTTTGAACAACTGGCCCCTGATGGCTAAGATCAGAAGCCTTCTGATCTGGATCCTCACTGTTTGCAAAAGTTGTGGTTGTCGTGTTCAGTAGCAAAAAAAGGGCTAAACTTACCTCAAGGTATGGATGAGTAGGTCTTATGTGAGACACCCAGTTCCTCAAGGTTTTTCTCACGGTTGTCTGTTAACAAGTCTGTGAAATGAAGACCCCTTTTAACCCCACTTAATATAGAAGAAAAGTGGGGTTTACAGGGTCATAAATTATCTTGCTTGTTCTTGTTCAAAAATATAGATTGTCGGTACTCGAAAGAACCGCCTCAGTGAGGCGGACCGCCTCAGTGAGGCGGTTTCTAACGAGCACCTACAATCTATATTTGGTGCAGAAATGAGAAAAAAAAATTCAAATTTTTATCTGAAAGATTTCAGCTCTGGACCAATGAAAGCCACCATTATCGTGTCACACAGATATGTTAATAGTTATGTGCTCTTCTTGTTTTGACCACAATTGATTAAAGTTTGGCTTCATAATGTTTGAAATGATACTGAAAGGGGCTTAAAACCAATAAAAAAAATAATAAAATAAAATAAAATAAAGAAAAATGTCAACGACTAGTAACATCATGTTAACAAGTCCGTGAAATGAATACCCCTCTAAACCCCACTTCATATAGAGAAACTGGGGTTTACAGGGGTATACATTATTTTTAGCTCGTCTGTTTTTTGAAAAAAAACTTTCGAGCTATTGTCATCACTCCGGCGTCTGCGTTGTCGTCGTCTTGCGTCGTCCTGCGTCGTCGTTCCAAAAAAACTTAACCTTGGCTATAACTTAAAAAGTATTAGACCTAGCCTCATGAAACTTCATACACACACTCATCATCACAAGAGCTACATTTTGACCAAGGACCATAACAACATTGTTGATTTTGGCTGAATTATCTCCCCTTTTCCAATTTTTTTCTGAAACACATTTTTTGCTCTCATTTTAATACTATTCACAACAGAGCCTTCAAACTTCACATGAATGTTCCTTGGGACAAGACCTTTTCAGTGATACCACACTTTTTGATCTGTGACCTTGACCTTTGAACTTTGACCTATTTTTCGAAAATTTAACCGAAAACCTTAACCTTGACCATATTTCCAAAAGTATTTGGCCTACCTTCATGAAACTTCATACACATACTCACCATCACAAGTGCTACATTCCCTACAAGTTTTATAACTCCATCTTGCAATTTGATTGAATTATCTCCCCTTTTCTCTCCGTTTTTTTTAAATTGTTTTTGTCTCTTATTTCAATACTATTCACAACAGAGCCTTCCAACTTCACGTGAATGTTCCTTGGGACAAGAACTTTTCAGTCATACCACGCTTTTTGACCTGTGACCTTGACCTTTGAACTTTGACCTATTTTTCGAAAAATTAACCAAAAAACTTAACCTTGACCATATTTCCAAAAGTATTTGGCCTACCTTCATGAAACTTCATACACATACTCACCATCACAAGAGCTACATTCCCTACAAGTTTTATAACTCCATCTTGCAATTTGATTGAATTATCTCCCCTTTTCTCTCCGTTTTTTTTTAAATTGTTTTTGTCTCTTATTTCAATACTATTCACAACAGAGCCTTCCAACTTCACATGAATGTTCCTTGGGACAAGACCTTTTCAGTCATACCACGCTTTTTGACCTGTGACCTTGACCTTTGAACTTTGACCTATTTTTCGAAAAATTAACCAAAAAACTTAACCTTGACCATATTTCCAAAAGTATTTGGCCTACCTTCATGAAACTTCATACACATACTCACCATCACAAGAGCTACATTCCCTACAAGTTTTATAACTCCATCTTGCAATTTGATTTGACTTAGAACTTTTGTTTTCTAAAAGAAACTGCAGACGAGCGTTGGCACCCGCTTGCGGTGCTCTTGTTCTTATTTCTGCTCCAAGACATGGGTTGTTGGTACTCGTTAGAATCGCCTCATTGAGGCGGTTCTAATGAGCAAACACAAACTATCTTTTGAGTGTTCACAATAAAAATATCACAAATTTTCATAGAAAAATGCTTGTTCTGGTAATACGATAGATGCTGCCATTTTAGCACACAGGTGCGTGCCGTAATGATAAGGATTATTATGGGATTTCTCATGTCTCGCTAATATTCCATGTAGAGTTGAAACCGACTGCACATGGGTAGTATGAAACCACATAGAAGGTCTTAAGCCTGCCCAGGCAAAATTGTGCGAGTCTGACCGTCCATGCATATAAACCCTATTGGTTTTATTGGGCGGCAGGGATTGAGATGTCATTTCATCTCAATGTCGGGTAAAAGTCCACAAAATTGGAAGCAACATCTCCAGAATGACATAAATAGTGTTGACAGGGACCTTGAACTACAACACAAGACAAACAAACAGGAATTTAAGGGTTCAAGGAAACAATCTAAGTTCCTGTCCAGACAATATTCCCAGCCGACACTCAGAGACACTCGATTCAACAATGCTCTCAGTTCTTTGTTTTAAAATTTCATTTAAGGAGCTGTCCATACAAAGTGCTGCTGCAACATCATTGTCCGTTGTCATGGAAACAGACAAACGGTAAATCATCCCTGACGAGGAAACATGTTGCCAAGGAAACTGTTGCTAGGTTACTTGGTGATCACATACATCCCAGAAAGGTAATTAAAGAATTATGTGCATGCAAATAAGAACACCTAAAATTAAGGGGTATTTCTGGTTTAAAAAGCTTATTTGGAAGGGTGTAGTTATTGTTCCTTTGTATTTTCTGAAAACAGTGTCTTCTGGTCAGGGACCACCTTTGAGACTGTTCAAATGTAGTCTTAAAGACCACTTTTGAACAGTTCCAAAGGTGGTCTTAATATAGAAATTTTAGTGTATATTAGTTCTAGGAGTGATTTGTTGAGTAATGAATCCTAATTTGGAGGTCAGTTATAAAGTAGAGCCAGTCACGAGTGCATAGCATGAGTGAATTGTCTACTTACAACTGACTGACAAACTGTTGTCTGCTGGTTACTTTAAAAGTTATTGTTGCAAACAGTGTGGACCCAGATGAGACTGTTTAGGTCATTTTGGAGATGCTGCTTCCAATTTTGTTGGGACTTTTACCTGACAGTGAGATGAATGACATCAAGCACTACCGCCCAAAGAACCGCTGGGGTGTTAAGAAGTGGTCCGATTCACACCACTTTTCCTGCGCAGGCTTAGACCTTCCATGGAGTTTATGCGGTTTACCATACCAGTAGTTAAATGCTTGGTTGGTTTCAGCTCTGTGCTGAAGCACCATGCAGCCCAATCTTTTTCTCCAAGCTCCGATGGGCAAAATTGAGTGTTGAGTGGAAGATTCCATTTTGATTAACTTTTTCCCAAATGCCTACTTTTCAACTCATCCATAGTATTAGCATCTGTAGACAATATAAGCTGAAGTTTTGTGACAGGGAAGAAAACATTGTAAGAAAAGGAGAAAATGCTGGTTACCAGCAGCATTGGAAGAAAACATTGTAAGAAAAGAAGAAAATGCTGGTTTCCAGCATTGGAAGAAAACATTGTAGGAAAAGGAGAAAATGCTGGTTACCAGCATTGGAAGAAAACATTGTAGGAAAAGGAGCCAGCATTTACCAGCATTTTCTCCTTCTCCTACAATGTTTTCCAAGACCTTCTTTCTCAGGGTCATTAAAAGTAGGGATTGTATAGCAAAGGGTTAACCCATTGCATGTGGGAAACCCTTAAAACGGTATCTTGGCAAACAGCGCAGGCCCAGATCAGCTGCCACAGAATGCAGTGTCTGATCTTTGCTAACAGGATTTTCCATCAAAAATGGAACAAAAATAAAAAAAATAGGCTTGACACACCTTGTATATATGACAAATGGGCTTGTCCAACATATAGCAATGGAAGAGTCCACTAGTATACTATGGGTTAAAGAGCATTTTCCTTATTTTCAGGTGTACCTATTTTTGAGAGTTTGCTTCTTGAAGACTGTTCCGCCACAACTTCTCGGATCTTCTCATAACAGAAATGTCATCTTGAAAAGTATGTTTACCCACTATATTCTGAATATACACATTATATACACATTATGATTCTTAAAATATTTTTCGTGGTAAATAAGGCTTGACATTACATGTGAATTGTGAGCTTGACGGACAATTCACATATAATGTCTAGACTTATTTTCATGGAAAATAATTAAAATACACCTTGAAAATGTTTGCTTATCGTGCTTATCATGATTTGAAGGGTTTATGTGCAACTTCAACTTCAACCATACGGTGTGAAGCCTCTTTGGTGTAGTGGTTAACCCATTGTATGCGGGAAACCCCTAAAAGGGTACCTTGGCAAACAGTGCAGACCCAGATCAGATGCCGCATTCTGCGGTGTCTGATCAGGCCTGTACTATTTGCTAACAGAATTTTCCGTCAAAAATGGAATAAAAATAAAAATATAGGCCTAACACCCCTTTTGTTACAAATGGACTTGTCCAACTTATAGCAATGGAAGATTCAACTAGCATCTAGCAAAGGGTTAACCTACTCACATCATAGACCAGGGATCCTGGGTTAGATTCCAGGCTTCTCTAGACTTTGGGATGAGTATTTAGATAGAGGCCCTGTCTCATTATGACGTTAGTTGTTGGTGGAATATAAAGCTTAAACAAAGTATCGACTGTATGGTGAAAAGAAACATTTTTGTCAATGTCAACTTGGTGATTCTATTGAGTACCCACCGTGCAGTTGATATGAGGCATATTGTATGTGCAACATATATTTTATAAAATATGGATTACTTCATTGCCTCATATTAATCATAGCGACAGATCTAGATAAGGTTGGTACAAGTTGTGATAAACGAATGATAGTTTTTGTCGATTCTCCATAAAAACCTATGTTCTAATGAATATCCTCATGAAAGGTTTATAATTATGCAGAAATAAGGAAAATCCTTACAAAATACGCACCTTTTCTGTTGCTTTGACCAATGTTTATTTGGGTTTTAGTGCTGGGGCTTGAACAGTCTTCAGAAGGATTCTTTCACTTGTCTTCATTAGTTCAGTCTGACCTGGGTCTGACTGGTGATTAAGGTTGACACGATTAATCGTATATGGAGGATCTTACATGAGTGTTCATGTATTATTGAATTTATTAAACGAGTTGAGGAAAAGGGATAAAATGCGAGGCTTTGCCGAGCATTTTACCCCTTTTCCTCAACGAGTTCAATAAATTCAATAATACATGAGCACGAATGCAAGATTCTATTTATCATATGACATTTAAAACGCATTTTATTCTCGATTGTTTACAAAAATAATCAATATTCCCCGACGCCGTTAAGGACGTCGTACATGTAACGTTACGGGACGTATCTAGCTAATTTGCATATTTAATCCACTAGTGGATTATCGAAAATATTACATGACTTTATTACACTCTCAGACGCGACGTCATATGATAAAATCGATTAATCGATCGATAAATTCCACAAGAATGATTAACATTTCTGATTTGCTTTTAATCGATTACTTGGTAGGTACAATTTACTACCCAAAGTTATGCCTAAAATAGCTGAATGGGTGGCAAATAGTGCAGACTCTGATGAGACGCCGCATTATGCGGCGTCTCATCTGGGTCTACACTGTTTGCTCGGGCCTGTCTGTTCAAATATACATATGGTAAAGTGCAACATATGGTAAGAGTCATGCTCAGACAGAAAGCTAGACAGGTAAAATTATGACAGAAACCTTAGCGATTACTAGTCGATTATCGATCGCAGTGGTAAGACTGATAATCAATTATCTTTTCAGCTCCGATTAGCCAGCCCTACTGGTGATCAAGATATAGTCGGCTTGATACTTTCCAAGATCGGCTATACATGCATTGTTTCGTTGATATTGATCATGAAATCTTTTTTCCGAATATTCTTTCCCTTGCACTGATTAAAGACTGGCAGTCACTGTGCGCTTACTGGTTAACCGATATGTATATACCTGCCCAGGATGTGTGGTTAGGTAACTTACTGGCTTGATATTAGCTAAATAGTGTTGATTGGGCTGTTAAACTCTTAAACAAACAAATAAATAAACTGGTCCTCCAAAATTTTTACTCATTGTGGTAAGTGAACAAGTCAACTTTTCATCCCTGAGAACCACCATTTATATGTTTCAATGGACGAATAAGAAAATATACAGGTAAACCTCTTATGTACTGAATGGAGTGAGTGAGTGAGTTTTAGTTTTACGTCCCACCAACAGCTAAAGTCATACGGAGACGGGACCTCGGTTTAAAGACTAATCCGAAAGTCTGGAGAAGCCCTGGATCGATCCTGCGATCCCTGGTTTACAAGGCGAGTAGCGTAACCACTGCACCACAGAGGCTTCTATGTACTGAATGGAATCTTCCACCTTTTATATGGGAGGAGCCCATTTTTTAAGGGAACCAGTTTGAGCTGCCTTCAGAAATTGAATTTAAAAATGGCTGAAATTACTGCAAACAGTGAAGGCCCAGATCAGACGCTGCCTTTAGCAGTGAAGACCCAGATCAGACGCTGCTAAATGCTTTTAGCAGCGTCTGATCTGGGCCTGCACTGTTTGCTAGTTACCTGTTTCGGGGTTCCCCCCCCCCCCCCACCCACCCACCCAATATAAACTGGATCAAAGCTATGAGGTAATTATTGTTATATTGACCAGTTTTATTCATCTTTCAGATATCTCTAGGATTGTGTCCCTGGGGAAATTTGAAAAAGTCTGTCTTGGACAGTTAATGGCTGGTCTTAAGGTAATCATCTCTTTACTTGTGGAGGACTAACACTTCAAGTGCTACGAAAATTTCTAGAGCAGATGACAACTTGAGTTTTTCCTTATTTTCATAGGAAAAGGGCTTGACATTTCATGTGAACCAGTAGATGATTCACATGGCTCGCCACACCTTATTTTCCCTAAAATAAAAAAAAGCGTTTTGAAAATTACGTCTTCTAGTTAAGATTAGCACTTGGAAGCTTGAGTTTGTATGGCTGAAATACAATACCTTAAGTTTTCATTGGGCGACAGAACTTGAGTAGTCATTTTATCTCAGTGTCGGGTAAAAGTCCCACAAAATTGGAAGCAACGTCTCCAAAATGACCTCTACAATGTTGACGAGGACGGTAAACCTCAAATAAAAACAAACAAACAAACCTTACGTTTTCAAACTGAAATTTCATGGCTGCCACCATCGGTAGCTCAGTTGGATGTGTGTCTGACTGGTGATAAGGAGGTCACAGGTTCAATACCTGTTGGCTACATTCTTTCGTGGAGATTGATCATGAAATCTGTTCTACGGTCATTCTCTCCCTTCCGCTGATTCAAGAAGGGCAGTTGTAAGTTTCTGGTGGGAGAATGTGTGCTGTACAGGTTAATCACTTACATATAAGTCTGCCTAGGACATATGGTTAGGTAAACTGACCAGCTCGAGTTGACCTTAATAGTATCAGTCCAAGCCAATCGGGCTTGAAGAAATAGATGGGCTGCATGGTGCTTCCACGCAGAGCTGAAACCGACCCGGACACGAGTACTGGTAAACCACTTAGAGGATCTAAGCCTGCCCAGGCAAAGCATGGGAGTGTCGGACCGTCCACGCTTATAAACCTTATTGGTTTCATTGGGGGGCAGGGCTTGAGATGTCATTTCATCTCAGTGTTGGGTAAAAACCCACAATATTGAAGCAACATCTCCAAAATGACCTCTACAGTGTTGACGAGGACGGTAAACCTCAAATCAAACAAACCTTAAGTTTTCAAGCTGAAATTTCATGGCTGCCACCATCGGTAGCTCAGTTGGATGTGTGTCTGACTGGTAATAAGGTGGTCTCAGGTTCGATTACCAGTAGGCCTTATCTCTAGATAAGAGGGGGTATCTAATTATTATTTTTCTTATTTCTGCACAAAAACATATGTTGTGGGTACTCATTAGAAGCGCCTTGCAGAGTCGCTTCTAATGAGTTCCAACAACATACTTTTTTGTGCAGAAAGCTGCAAGGCGCTTCTAATGAGTACCCACAACTTACATTTTTCTGCAGAAAGAGGCGCTTCTGATGAGTACCCACACATAAGTTTTTCTGTAGAAAGTGGCGCTTCTAATTAGTACCTACAACATACGTTTTTGTGCAGAAAGAGGTGCTTCTAATGAGTACCCACAACATACATTTTTGTGCAGAAATAAGAAAAAAAAAAACCCAGTAATTTTTAGATGAAAAAAGTACCTCATATGGAGCTTTGCCAGTATGTTAACTAACAACTTCATTGGTTTTGAACAACTGACCCCTGGTCTCAGACCCTGGTGACAGGTTTTCTCAAGATGAAGATTACAATATACTCAAGTCCATTTAATACCCAGCTTTTAAAATATTCTGTTATACAAGTTCGTTTGTTTGGAGTTTGATGTCCCCTCAACTCTGTTTAGGTCATAGCAAGCTGGTGAGTACACCTGACCACACTTTTCTTTGGAAGGCCCTACATCATAGTGTAGTTTATATTTTCCTGTCCTTTGGGATCATTGATTTCATATATAGATACTTTTTATTACATTCGATGAAATAAAGGTCACGTTCATGAAAAATAAAATATAGAGCTTTTTCATATATTTCCTTTAATAAAATAACATTAGGAAAACATGCCCGTGTGAAATAATGGCACCCAACATGGTGTCAGAATTGACAAATTATAGGTAAACTGATAACACAATTATTATTTATACTTTCAACGTAGATTGTGAGTGCTCGTTAGAACCACCTCAATGAGGCGGTTCTAACGAGTACCCACAATCTACGTTTTTGAACAAAAATAAGGCAAATATTATATACCCTGTAAACCCCACTTTTCTCTATATAAAGTAGGGTTTAGAGGGGTCTTCGTTTTACAGACTTGTTATCGTGATGAGATTTCATTACATGAAAAATGAAATGTAGATATTTTTCATTTCCTTCAATGAAATGTCATGTTCATGAAAAATGAAATAGGAATACTTTTTGTTTCATTCAGTGAAATAAATGTCATATTCCTAAAAAATGCTATATATTTTTCATTTCATTCATTCTTGTCCCCGCCCATCGGGGCTCTAAGAAATAGATGGTCTGCATGATGCTTCCACGCAGAGCTGAAACCGACCGCATGCGAGTCCTGGTAAATGGCTTAGAGGATCTAAGCCTGCCCAGACAAAGCGGTGTGAGTCGGGCCATCCATGCTAATAAACCCTATTGGTTTCATTGGGTGACAGGGCTTGAGTTGTCATTTCATCTCAATGTCGGGTAAAAGTCCCACGAAATTGGAAGCAAAGTCTCCAAAATGACCTATACAGTGTTGAAGGGGATGTTAAACCTCAAATCATACAAACAAACAAACATTTCATTCATAAAGGTCATGTTCTAAAAAATGTGAATGTTTGTTCCCTATTTTCAGACCTCAGAGATACCATGGTTACAGCATGTTCCGCAGAACAACCTTAAGCTTCATCTCCTAGCCAAGTTGATTTACTGGATATTCAATGATTACATATTTGTACTGTTGAAGGTTGGTTTTTATTTTCAGATATTTACTTTTCCAGTGTAAACCTATAGTAAACAATGTAGCTCATACTTCCATGAACGCATTGAGTCACATGATTTTCAGTGACGTCAAGTGACATCAGTCTAAACCATGGTTCTCTACGGGTGTTGTTGACGTCAACGCTGTTCCACTCTTTGTAGAAGAACAGCGTGTAATTGTTTTTTCAGCTTTAAAAGTTTGCCCTGTAAGCATTTTTTTCGCCCATTGATGAGGGGCAAAGAATGTAAGTATAAAAGATAAACTTAATTTTTCTGCTGTTCATGAAAATATGAATGACAGCGGGTCATTAGCAAAGTTTACATGAACCCCTTTACTTTCCCTGCGACCAACTGCGTTCATACTTCCATGAACAGCAGAAAATAAAATTCATTTCTTAAATATGAGCCAGCGCACAAAATCTACAATAAGACCTGGACAACCAGCTAAGACTCAGATCAGCCTCCACATCTGCTCCGTCTGATCAGTCTTTGCTGTTCGCATGAGCCTTCTATAGCCTATAGCCTCTGGGCTATTCATAGGGCAAAAAGTGAATGCTCCGACCAGGCTGACCTGATAACTGAGTCTTCAACATTAGCACGGGTCTTATTGTAGGTTTTGTCATGCGCCGGCTCATATACAGTATAGTCCCTTTATAATGCTGCCGTTAGGAGTTATTCAAAGTAAAACACAACCTCATTATAACACTATTGTTGGGGTCCAAAGCAGATGCCGTGTTAGTTAACCCATTACATGTGGGAAACACCTAAAGGGGTACCTTGGCATAACTTCGATACCATTTGAGATATTTCCGTGCAACTTCACAGATATATAGAGCACCATGAGACGACGTGCCGAACATATGAACCATAACTCTGATTTTCCTACTTTTGGAGTTATTGCCCTTTGAACTTTGAATAAAGCTGTTGCAATCAGTTTCCTGTCGGCTCCATAACTTCAATACCATTTGAGATATTTCCATGAAACTTCACAGATATGTAGAGCACTATCAGATGAGGTGCATTACATATGAACCATAACTCTGATTTTCCTACTTTTGGAGTTATTGTCCTTTGAACATTGAACATAGCCATTTCTATTGTAGTTTCGTGTCCGCTCCATAACTTCAATACCATTTGAGATATTTCCATGAAACTTCACAGATATGTAGAACACCATTAGACAACGTGCAGAACATATGAACTGTAACTCTGATCTTCCTTCTTTTGGAGTTATTGCCCTTTGAACTTTGAATATAACAGTTGCTATCAGTTTCGAGTCCGCTCCATAACTGTGATAAGATTTGAGATATTTTCACGAAACTTCACAGATATGTAGAACAGCCTGAGACAACATGCAGAGCATATATACCATAACTATGATTTTCCTACTTTTGGAGTTATTGCCCCTTGAACATTTAACATTGCCATTTCTATCATGTAGTCCGTTTGAAGCACTATATCTCCTGAACTTAATGATTGATTCTGACCAAACTTGCATGGTTACATCACTAGAATGGGAAAAAACAGCCATTAGGTTTTGTTTCACTGTGATATAGCACTTACTTGATGTAATTGTAGTGGCAGGGCATCATGCAGTGCTTGCAGTTTTATTATCCACCTTTAAACTCCTGTCTTATATCCAAACTGTGCTAAACAACTGTGTTGCATCTTAACAAAAATGTATACATTATATAGAAAAATGACTATTATTCCATATACTGTAAAACACTTAAATTTGGTGACAGCAAAGGCAGATCGCCAAATATAAGTATTTTACAGTAATTTATCTTTTATTCTTGTTATATCCAAAACCATGTTATAATGAATAGTGTTAAGAAAGAGGTTTATGTGTACCCTGTTGTTATAAGGAGACTGTGTTATATCCATAATAAGATATATAGTAAAATGAACATTTGGGAGGCTTGACATGATACATGGAGTGTGAAGGTACTGTAATTTATTCTGCATCAAATCACTGGGCAGAAAAGCGTGACGTGAAAAGCTGCATTTATGACATCACACAAACATTCTATGATGTTAGAGGGTGAAATGTTATTTTCTGGCATCCAAAAAATTAAAAGGTCTTAAATGTGTGTGATGTATCAGTCAATATTGTTGGCAAGATTTGTAACGCTGGGGGAAGGTTGGGAGAATTTGAAGGAAACAACAAAATTATTGTTGGTCTTTAGTGTTAGAATCAAAATTGGTCAGCTGTAGTGTGTGTGATTTGTTGAGTAATAAATTCCACTTTGAAAGTAGTTGTAAGTAGATCAGGTACACATAACAGGATCATGATTTGATCTATTTTACAACTGACCTCAAAACTGATTTATAATTCAACAAATTACTTCTTGAGCTGATCTATTTCTTAAGCATTATAACAACACAATGTTGCATTTATATTGTATTTATATTACTTTGATTGTACAGAAAGCAAAAAAAAAAAAAAAACACTAATAAGAACATTCTTGAAGGTGCAGACTAAATGACTCAAAATTTTTATTTGGAGTTTTACAGCCCAGTCAACACTATTTAGGACATATAGAGCCAGTCATTTTACCTAACACTTTCCTGGGCAAGTTTATACATAGGCGGTTAACAATTTCAGTGGACATTCTTTCCCCAGAAACTGACAACTGCCCTTCTTTAATCAGCAAAAGGGAGAAAATGACTGTAGGAAAGCTTTCATGGTCAATCTCCACTGTAGAATGTTTCCAGTGCGGGAGGTATTGAACCCAATACCCTAGTCAGAAGCACATCCTGCTGATCTGCCGAGGTTGGCTGTACTGTTTCAGCTGCATATTAACTGGTGCAGAGGCCAGTTGTTCAAAACTATTGATGTCGCTAGTTAACAAATCATTGAAACTGTGATGATTTAATTTGGCAAATAAACTTACATTTTTCCAAAACGAAATAACCAATCCCCCCGGCCTAGTGGTAAAGAGTGCTGACTGTTCAACATTAAGTATCTCATTTTGGATGTGGGCGTCACTTGGGTCACATGTGAGACTGTAAGTTCTGCAATGGAAGGTCAGGTGATTTTTCTTGGTGTTTCACCCACATCTGGTTAACAATCAGCATAACCGGGTAATGGCAGTTAAAATAAATAAATATATGAATAAATAAATAAAGTTTCATGACCTTTTCTAAGAATTTACTGTCTTATACACACATATTTCCAGACCTTTTTCTACATCACAGAGACAACATTTGTCAAGTATCGACTACTCTTTTACCGGCAGTCAGTTTGGAACAAACTGTTTATCCAGGGCTTTTCAGGTAAATATATGAAATTGTTTACATAAGATTTCTGGTTCCATGGTGTGTTTTTCACAATGCAAAGAGTAGTATTTGGAAAAGAAATGAATACCGGTACGTGTTTGCCTACCATTGCTATGGACAAGGAACGGAGGTTTTCAGAATTTCCATTTATGGAGCTGTCATCTTTGAGAATGAGGACTTTAACCCATATTCTGCTGTTCACGACAATCCCTACCTTTGCAAATCGTGTAGAGGAAGCCATCTGATCATGATCTTCACTGTTCGACATTCAGTTTGTGAATTTGCAGGAATAAATTACATAATACAATATGATTCATTCAAAGTCTGAGACGGGTGTGGTTAAATTAATAAATATTTCGTTGACTTTTTCGATCATGAGTAAGAGAAGTGGACTCTTCATTCTCTGAATTTGGACACATCCAGTCTTGCCAATACCATATTTACAGATTTATCTCACTGAGCTGCAAATGCATTAGAAACAGATCCTCCTGAGGAGTAAAAATTATTTAATTTAGTTTAAACATACTAAAATTCCTATGACCACCTTTGGGACTGTTCAAAAGTGGTCTTTAAGACCACATTTGAACAGTCCCAAAGGTGGTCCCTGGCCATAGGACATTGTGTGCAAAAGACACGAAGAAAGAATAACTGCATCCTTCTAAATAAGGTTTTTGCAGTAGAATTAGTCTCAATTTTAGGTGGTCTTAATACTGGTATTTCACTGTACTTAATTCCATCTCAGATGACAAAGTTATGACAAATAAAGGATTAGAACAGAATTGTAAAGCTTCTTTTGTTCTTCTGCCATAACGTGATTTCGGCCCCCGCCCATCGGGGCTTGAAGAAATAGATGGGCTGGATGATACTTCCACGCAGAGCTGAAACCGACCCGCAAACGAGCACTGGTAATCCGCTTAGAGGATCTAAGCCTACCCAGGGAAAACTGTTCGAGTCAGCTCGAACATGCTTATAAAGCCTGTTGGTTTCATTGGGTGGCAGGGCTTGAGATGTCATTTCATCTGAATGTCGGGTAAAGTCCCACAAAATTGGAAGCAACATCTCCAAAATGATCTTTACAGTGTTGATGGGGACGTTAAACCTCGATTTCAAATCAAACAAACACACATAACGTGTTTTGATACTGTAACTGTACAAAATTTCATGGCATGTTAATGTTCAAATTTTGCAATCAACAAAATTCTGCAAACATTAGAAAATAAATATTTTGTGAATAATAAATATCGTAAACCCCCTAAAAATTGGGACACCTTGAGGCCTTGCTGTAATGTTCCTAAAATTTTAACAAATTTATTTTATGATCCAGCATGGAGTACAAAAGATGCATACGGAATGGCAAACATTGTAGACCCTGATCAGACTGCTCCTTCAGGAGCAGTCTGATCTGGGTCTGCACTGTTTGCTTAGGCCTGTATGTCCCAATACTTAGGATCATTACGGCAGGAGAAATTCATAAATCTGCAAACTTTGATACCTTTTAATAGGCACGAATATGGAATACTGCAAACATTTGTGTATGTGAAAATAAGTAAAATTACAATGTATAGCAGAAACGTTAAGATAAGCAGAGGTATTTACAAGCTGCCACATCAATAACAAAAATTGTCATGAAAATTATAATAACAATAGTCATGTAAGAATATGATAAAGATAAAGAAGGTTATGATTTGGTTGATTTGAGGTTTAACGTCCCAGTCAACACTGTAAAGGTCATTTTGGATAAGTTGCTTCCAATTTTGTGGGACTTTTACCCGACATTGAGATGAAATGACATCTCAAGCCCTGCTGCCCAATGAAACCAATAGGGTTTATAAGCATGGACGGGCCGACTCAGACCATATTGCCTGGGCAGGCTTAGATCCTCTAAGCGGTTTAGCAGTACTAGTGTGCGGTCGGTTTCAGCTCTTCATGGAAGCATCATGCAGCCCATTCTTGAAGCCCTGATGGGCGGGGGCCAACAATAATAGTATAAGAATATGATGAAGTTAAAGAAGGTTATGAACATAGAGGATCTTACATGAGTGTTCATGCATTATTGAATTTATTAAACGAGTTGAGGAAAAGGGATAAAGTGTGAGGCTTTGCCGAGCATTTTATCCTTTTTCCTTGAGGAGTTAAATAAATTCAGTAATACATTATTGAATTTATTAAACGAATTGAGGAAAAGGGATAAAATGCGAGGCTTTGCCAAGCATTTTATCCCTTTTCCTCAACGAGTTTAATAAATTCAATAATACATGAGCACAAATGCAAGATTCTATTTATCATATGACATTTTAAACGCATTTTATTCACGATTGTTTACAAAAATGGCAATATTCCGCCGTTAGTAAACGCGACGTTGTTAAGGTAGTTGTACATGTAAGGTTACGGGACGTATCTAGCTAATTTGCATATTTAATCCACTAGTGGATTATCGTAAATATTACATGGCGTTATTACACTCAGATGCGACGTCATATGATAAAGATGCATTTATTAAGTTGTTTTATTCACAGGGCTTTTACAAAAGAAGATATTAAGGCCATTAGCTGAGGTAACTCTCTCTCTCTCTCTCTCTCTCTCTCTCTCTCTCTCTCTCTCTCTCTCTCTCTCTCTCTCTCTCTGCATCACATGAACAAGATCGTGAAACGAAGACCCCCCTAAACTCCACTTTTTAGCTCACCTGTCACGTAGTGACAAGGTGAGCTTTTGTGATCACTTTTTGTCCGTCGTCCGTGTGTGCGTCCGTGCGTGCGTGCGTGCGTCCGTAAACAATTTCAAATAAGTATACCTCTAAAACCACATGGCCAAACTTGATCAAATTTCATGTGAAGCATCATCAGGTAGGGGGAAAGGCTGCATAAGGTTTTTGGGCTGATCAGATTGGAATTCTGGTTGCCATGGTAACATATAGCTCCCATAGACTTATAATGGGAAAATTTTTAAAAATCTTCTTCTCTGAAACCACAGGGCCCAGAGCTTAGATATTTAGCTTGTAACAATGTTAAGTGGTCACCTATGTAAATCCTGCCAATCATGCCCCTGGGGTCCAAATTGGCCACACCCCGGGGCCCCTTAGCTCCTATAGACTCATAATGGAAAAAAAAAAGCTTAAAAAATCTTCTTCCCTGAAACCACAGGGCCCAGAGCTTAGATATTTAGCATGTAGCAACAGCAAGTGGTCACCTACATCATTCCTGCCAATCATGCCCCTGGGTTCCAAATGGACCATGCCCCAGGGCCCCTTCGCTCCCATAGACTCATAATGGAAAAAAGCTTCAAAAATCTTCTTCTCTGAAACCACAGAACCCAGAGCTTAGGTATTTAGCATGTAGCAATGGCAATTGGTCACCTACATAATTCCTGCCAATCATGCCCCTGGGGTCCAAATGGGCCACGCCCCAGGGCCCCTTCGCTCCCATAGACTCATAATGGAAAAAAAAGCTTCAAAAATCTTTTTCTCTGAAACCACAGGGTCCACAGCTTAGATATTTAGCATGTAGCAAAGGCAAATGGTCACCTACGAAATTCCTGCCAATCATGCCCCTGATGTCCAAACGGGCCACGCCCCAGGGCCCCTTAGTTCCTATAGACTCATAATGGAAAAAAGCTCCAAAAAGCTTCTTCTCTGAAACCACAGGTCCCAGCGCTGAGATATTTCGCATGTAGCAAAGGCAAGTGGTCACCTACATAAATCCTGCCAATCATGCTCCTGGGGTCCAAATGGGCCACGCCCCGGGCCCCCTTAGCTCCCATAGACTCATAATGAGAAAAAAAAGTTTCAAAAATCTTCTTCTCTGAAACCACAGGGCCCAGAGCTGAGATATTTAGCAAGTAGCAACGGTAAGTGGTCACCGACATAAATCCTGCCAATCATGCCCCTGGGGTCCAAATGGGCCAGGCCCCGGGGCCCCTTCGCTCCCATACACTCCTAATGGAAAAAAGCTTCAAAAATCTTCTCCTCTGAAACCACAGGGCCCAGAGCTTAGATATTTAGCAGGTAGCAACGACAAGTGGTCACCTACATAAATCCTGCCATTCATGCCCCTGGGGTCCAAATGTGCAACACCCCGGGGCCCCTTAGCTCCCATAGACTCTTAAGGGAAAAAAGCTTCAAAAATCTTCTCCTCTGAAACCACATGGCCCAGAGCTTAGATATTTAGCATGTAGCAACGGCAAGTGGTCACCTACATATTTCCTGATAATCATGCCCCTGGGGTCCAAATGGGCCACGCCGTGGGGCCCCTTAGCTCCCATAGACTCTTAATGGAAAAAACTTCAAAAATCTTCTTCTCTGAAACCACAGGGGCCAGAGCTCTGATATTTAGCATGTAGAAATAGCAAGTGGTCATCTACATAAATCCTGCCAATCATGACCCTGGGGGACCAAAGGGGCCACACCCTGGGGCCCATTAGCTCCCATAATACTCCTAATGGAAGAAAAAGCTTCAAAAATCTTTTCTGAAAACACAGGGCCCAGAGCTTAGATATTTAGCATATAGCAATGGCAAATGGTCACCTACATAAATCCTGCCAATCATGCCCCTGGGGTCCAAATGGGCCACGCCCCGGGGCCCCTTAGCTCCCATTGACTCTTAATGGAAAAAAGCTTAAAAAATCTTCTTCTCTGAAACCACAGGGCCCAGAGCTTAGATATTTAGCATGTAGCAACGGCAAGTGGTCACCTACATAAATCCTGCCAATCATGCCCCTGGGGTCCAAATGGGCCATGCCCGGGGCCCCTTAGCTCCCATAGACTCCTAATTCGAAAAAGCTTCAAAAATTTTCTTCTCTGAAACCACAGGGCCCAGGGCGTGATATTTAGCATGTAGCAACGGTAAGTGGTCACCTACATAAATCCTGCCAATCATGCACCTGGGGTCCAAATGGGCTATGCCCCGGGGCCCCTTAGCTCCCATAGACTCCTAATGGAAAAAGCTTCAAAAATCTTCTTCTCTGAAACCACAGGGCCCAGGTCACCTACATAAATCCTGCCAATCATGCCCCTTGGGCCAGAATTGGCCACACCCATGGCCCATTAGCTACCATGGATGGACTTAAAATGGAAAAAAACTTAAAATGGAAAAAAAACTTGAAAAATATTCTTCTATGAAACCATAAGGCCCAGAGCTTAGGTATTTAGCATGTAGCAGCATGGAGTTGTTGCCTACATGAATCCTGCCTGAGTCTTGCCCCTGGGGTTCAATTTGGCCAAATTCAATAAACTTATAATGGAAAAAAAAAGCTTTAAAAATCTTTTTCTCTGAAACCATGAAGTAAGGACCTTAGATATTTAGTATATAGCAACATAAAATGGTTGCCTACATAAATCCTACCAACCATCCCCTTTGGGTCAAAATTGACCTATGGACTTATACTGGAAAAAAAAATCTTCTTCTCCAAAGCCATAAGGCCCAGAGCTCAGATATTTAGTATGTAGCAATGTCAAGTGGTCTCCTACACTTACGATTTTCTGGTACACAGGTGAGCGATATAGGGCCATTGGGCCCTCTTGTTTTTTATAGAGAAAACTGAGGTTTATGGAGGTATACACTATTTTTCTTATTTCTGCTCCGAGCCATAGGCTGTGGGTACTCGTTAGAACCGCCTCAATGAGGCGGTTCTAACGAGCACCCACAACCTATTTTTTCAGTACAAATAAGAAAAATATCAAGGATTTTCACCAGAAAAACAGTCATTTTCAAAATGTGAATAAATACACTTGTCGCACAGGTGTGTTATCGAAATGTGTGTGCATACATGTCTGTGTTGTGCATCTCATTTTGGCTGTGTCTTGTTGCCATTATCGCAGAAATTTCTATCAGTTAGAAAGGAATTTGATTACGGGACATCTGCTTTCTGTTTCTAATTTGGAATCTTTTGAAAAATGATAATATGGATGTATTAATTTATTCACCTTATAGATAATTGTAGTGTTTATCACTATCATGTGTCATCATCGTCAGCATCAACAGTTAAGGCTTAGTTTTTGGCTCTATTTCTTTAACACAGAGGCCTCAAGGCTAATGATCCTTTACACCCAGATCTGGCATGATGAACTTGCACAGTGCCACTACAGACTGTAGAGTCCGGAAAGTAGGGGGACAGACAGACGGATGCACACACACATGGACAAGCTGAATCCAGTTATATCCCCCCACCAGTGAACTTGGTTTGCAGGGGGGGGGGGGGGGGGGTATAAAGAGATCTACATGTATATGTCAAAAAAACAGAGCCACCACCATATTTGAATACAAATTTACTGCTTGAACAGGAAATCTGACACACATCATGGGAGTTACGGTCCTTTGTTCTTCAAATAATGCTGAAATTAGCCATTTCCAAACTCTACAGTCTGTGTTTACCTACCAATTTTCACCAAACTTAATACATGGCTTTGCATCCATGACACCTCAGATGAGTTTGATCATCGTCAAATGCGACGCGTATCACTTGAGTTGCGGCCTTTTGTTCTTCAAATAATGCTGAAATTAGCCATTTCCGGACTCTACAGTCTGTGATTCCCAACCGATTTCAAACAAACTTGATACATAGCTTTGCATCAATGAGAGCTTGGATGTGTTTGATCATTGTCAAAATCTGAAGTGTATCACTGGAGTTACTGCCCTTTGTTCTTCAAATAATGCTAAAATTAGCCATTTCCGGACTATACAGTCTGTGTTTACCTACCGATTGCCACCAAACTTGATACATGGCTTTTCATTCTTGTGAACTCGTGGCTTTTCCTTCTTGAGACCTCACACGAGCTTGATCAGGTTCAAAATATGATGTGTTGCATAGGAGTTACGGCCCTTAGTTTTTCAAACATTTCTGAAATTAGCCGTTTTCGGGCTCTACAGTCTGTGTTTACCTACCAATTTCCATCAAGCTCAATACATGGCTTTGTATTCATGAGACGGCACAGGAGTTCCATCATCGTCAAAATGTGACGCATGTCACTGGAGTCATGACCTTTGTTCTTCAAATAATGCTGAAATTAGCTGTTTATACCCCCGGCATAAGAAGTATGGAAGTATGCTATGGGGGTTATATAGTTTTCGTCCTGCCGTTCGTCCATTCGTTTGTCCATCCATCCGTGTTTCCATCCTTCCGTCTGTCTGTCCGCACCAACGAAACGACATTTAGGGGGCAAAAAATTTGGACAGTTTGACACTTAAGTATATATTCTTGAGTCCAAATGGACTTTACTCCGTTATTTTGGTACTTAAGTGGCAAAAATTGTCTCTTAGGTGGCTTGCCGTTTAAGAGAATTTGCCGCTTAAGTAGTCAATATGCCGACGCCTACCACTTAAGTATCCATTCTTGAGAACATCTGTCCGTCCGTCCTTCCATTCGTCCTTTAACATTTTGGTTAAAGTTTTGCGTTAAAGTTTCTAAGAGATTGTATCTTCTGAATCCTTTGATAGATTTAGTTGATACTTACACTGAAGTTACATACTGGTCTAAAGATTTCATTGATGCATGTCCCACCCCCCACAGTGACCTTGAGGTGAAGGTCACAGACTTAGAAATTTTACATTTTGGTTAAAAGTTTTGCGTTAAAGTTTCTAAGAGGTTGTATCTTCTGAACCCTTTGATAGATTTATTTGATACTTACACTGAAGTTACATACTGGTCTAAAGATTTCAATGATGCATGTCCCACCCCCCACAATGACCTTGAGGTCAAGGTCACAGACTTAGAAATTTTACATTTGGTTAAAGTTTTATGACAATGTTTATAGATGCCTGTTTGTTCTAAACTCTTAAGACAAATTTAGTTGATACTTGCATCAATGTTGCATACCAGTCCAAAGATTTCGAGATGCATGTCCCTTCCCCACCCACAGTGACCTAGACCTCAAGGTCATTGACTTAGAAAGTTTACATTTGGTTAAAGTTTTATGAGAAAGTTTATAGATGCCTGTTACATAATGTTCTAAACTCTAAGACAAATTCAATTGATACTTGCATCAATGTTGCATACCAGTTCAAAGATTTCATTGATGCATACCCCACCCTGCTACTTCAGTAACATTGATGCTCACACTCCCTTGGTCCATTTAGAAATATTATGTTTGGTTTAGATTTTATAAGCACATTATAGATTCTTATAGCTTCTTCACTTCTTCATTCATGTTACAAGCTCGAAAGTTATATCAGAGGGTGGCACTGGCCGGGGGTATATGTGACCCACTGGTCGCTTTCTCTAGTTCCGGAAGCTACAGTCTGTGTTTACCTACCAATTTCCACCAAACTTGATATATGGCATTGCACCCATGAGACATCACACAAGTTTGATCATCTCCAAATTCTGACATGTGTCATGGTAGTTACGGCCCTTTGTTCCACCAAATTTGATATATGGCTTTGCATCCATGAGACCGCACATGAGTTCAATCATCGTCAAAATCCGACGCATATCATAGGAGTTACGGCCCTTTGTTCATGAAGTTTTATACATATTCCTCATTTGCTCAAAAATGTTTGATTGCAATTCAATTTATTGTCACATGGCTGGGGATATTTTAGTCATTCTCCAACGACAGCTCAGTCTAGTTTCACATCATTTCGAATCAGCCAGTTAACAACTTCTCAGATGCTTAATCATGGAACCAAATACTACCATGCGATCGTTTTCTCAAAATGATATGATCGAAAAGATAAAACTCAAGCTAGACATCACAGTGATCACTATTAAACCAATGAAAAGTGACCACAAAGATTTGTGCGAGAGAATAACCTGCAATACAGATCACATAGCAGTTTGTTGGATTGTTTGTTGCAAACATTTGCCAGGATGTGCAATATTCTTACAATTTTTTTTTCCACAGTCTGTGGCTGAAGACATGCTCAGGAAAGGGAGATCACTGGGCATGTGTGTTCTGAGATTTCTACCAAAACAAGGCTCATTGAGACCTATTATGAATATGAGCAGGACTTCCACTCAGTTCACTTCAAAGGTAAGTCTTCTTTGCCTTTCCTTGTGCCGGCTTTCAGCATTGCAGGAAATAAGGATCTGTTTCCTGTTGTTAAGTATTGTTCGCGTAACAAAGTTGTTAGTGGTCAGGGGCCAGTTGTTCAAACTAACAATGTCGTTAGCTAACATATCGTTAAAACTTTGATCATTCAATATGGTGAAAATACTAATATTTTTGCTGAAAAAAATGTGAGCAGCTTTTGCAAATGCAAAAGCTGCTCACCTTTTTTCAGCTAAAATAACAAAATTTTAGATAATGTACTTGCTAGAACAGTTGACAAAATGACCAGTTACGAGCTCCTTAAGCTAACGATGCTTTGAACAAATGGCCCTAGACTGTTAACATGTTCTAGCAAGTACATTAATTATAGCCCCGCTTTGAAAAAGTGGGGGCTATATTGGATTTGCCTTATCCTTCTGTAATTCCGTAATTCCGTTATTCATGATCATTCGAAAACCGTTTGAGGTATTTTCATGAAGCTTCACACAAATGTAAAGCACTATGAGACATAAACCATAACTCTGGATTGCCTACTTTTGGAGTTATTGCCCTTTGAACATTGAAAAAAGGCAATTTTAACCTTGTCCACTCCGTAACAAATTCCGTTATTCATGATAACTCAAAAAACGTTTGAGATATTTTCATGAAGCTTCACACAAAAGTAAAGCACTATGAGACGATGTGCAGAGTGCATGAACCATAACTCTGGATTGCCTACTTTTGGAGTTATTGCCCTTTGAACATTGAAAAATGGCAATTTTAACCTTGTCCGCTCCATATCTCAAATACCGTTTGAGGTATTTTCATGAAACTTCACACAAATGTAAAGCACTATGAGACGATGTGCAAAGCGCATGAATGATAACTCTGGATTGCCTACTTTTGGAGTTATTGCCCTTTGAACATTGAAAAATTACAATTTTAACCTTGTCTGCTCCATAACAAAAAAAAACATATGAGATATTTTCATAAAACTTCACACAAATGTAAAGCATCATGAGACAATGTGCAGAGCACATGAACCATAACTCTGGATTGCCTTTTTACCACCTTTAATTGCGGCCCCCGCCCGTCGGGGCTTGAAGAAATAGATGGGCTGCATGATGCTTCCACGCAGAGCTGAATCTGACCCACACATGAGTACTGGTAAACCGCTCAGAGGATCTTAGCCTGCCCAGGCAAAGCAGTGCATGTGTCAGACCGTCCATGCTTATAAACCCTATTGGTTTCATTGGGCAACAGGGCTTGAGATGTCATTTCATCTCAATGTCGGGTAAAAGTCCCACAAACTTGGAAGCAACGTCTCCAAAATGACCTTTACAGTGTTGACGGGGACGTTAAACTTCAAATCAAACAAACAAAAAACACCTTTAATTGGAAGCTGAAAGCTGAAAACATTTTTTTTCTTGTATTTAGCTCAGCTGACCGAAGGTCATGGTGAGCTTTTGTAACTGTGAGATGTCCGGCGTCGTTGTTCGTCGTCCGTCGTGCGTAAACTTTTTCTTGTTAACACTCTAGAGGCCACAGTTTTGATCCTATCATCATCAAACTTGGTCAGAATGATCATCATGACAATATGTCAGTCAAGTTCGAATATGGGTCATGTCGGGTCAAAAAGTAGGTCACCAGGTCAAATCAAAGGAAAACCTTGTTAACACTCTAGAGGCCACAATTTTGGTCCAATCATCCTCAAACTTGCTCAGGATGATCATCCTGATAATATCTTGGTCAAGTTCCAATATGGGTCATGTCGGGTCGAAAAGGAGGTCAGTAGGTCAAACCACAGAAGACCCTTGTTAGCACTCTATAGGCCACAGTATTGGTCCAATCATCCTCAAACTTGCTCAGAATGATCATCCTGACAATATCTTGGTCAAGTTCGAATATGGGTCATGTCGGGTCAAAATGTAGATCAGTAGGTAGAAAAACCTTGTTAACACTCTAGAGGCCACAGTTTTGGTCCAGTCATCCTCAAACTTGCTCAGAATGATCATCCTGACAATATCTCGGTCAAGTTCGAATATGGGTCATTTCGAGTCAAAAAGTAGGTCAGTTGGTCAAACCACAGAAAAACCTTGTTAGCACTCTTAGAGGCCACAGTTTTGGTCCAATCATCCTCAAACTTGCTCAGAATGATCATCCTGACAATATCTTGGTCAAGTTCTATTATGGGTCATGTCGGCCAAAAAATAGGTCAGTAGGTCAAATTATAGAAAAACCTTGTTAACACTCTAAAGGCCACAGTTTTGGTCCAACCATCCTCAAACTTGCTCAAAATGATCATCCTGACAATATCTCAGTTAAGTTCGAATATGTTTCATGCCGGTGTCATATAATATTTTGACCCGCCTAAAAAGTGACCCGCGGGTCATAATATTATGACCCGCGGGTCAATATATTATTATAATATTTTGACCCCCCCTATAATATTTTTACCCCCTCCCTAACTTCACAAAAGTTACATTTAATGACCAAATATGGTGAGGTAACTGTTAAGCAGTAAAACTATGACAATTGTGGTGGTTTTTCCTGCTGATTTTTACACTTGGGCAGTATCTGAGGGGTGGGGTGGGATAGTTCTTGATCTGAAAATCTACAGCAAGAATAATGACTATAATATATAAGAAAGGGCAATCATGTTTAAAGGGAAATGGCTAAAAAGCAGCAAAAGGATAAAAAATAACAGAAAAAAACCACATGACTAAAATGGTATTGAGAGAACCAGCCTATGCACGTGGGGGGGGGGGGGGTCAAATTATTATAGCTATAATAAAATGACCCACCCTTTTTATCTGTTATTGATATACTGGTATTTGAGTTCATTCAATTAATTACACTTTTCATTGAACTAGATGGCTTGTAATACACTAGACTCAGTAAGGTTCAGTATGTGGGAGGGGTTGTAACTTAATGACTTGAAATAAGGGGGGGGGGGTCAAATTATTATAGCTATAATAAAATGACCCATCCTTACTATTTGTAATTAGTGTACTGGTATTTGAGTTCACACAGTTAAATTAAAACTTAAATTGCTTTATATGGCTAGAAACAGACTAAATTCAGTAACGTTCAGTATGTGGGATGGGTTGTTACTTAATGACTTGAAATTGGGGGGAGGGTCAAATTATCATAGCTATAATAAAATGACCCACCCTTATTATCTGTTATTGATATACTGGCATTTGAGTTCACTCAATAGATTAAACTTTCAATTGAATTAGATGGCTTGTTATACACTAGATTCAGTAAGGTTCAGTATGTGGGAGGGGTTGTAACTTAATGACCTGAAATGGGGGGGGGGGTCATATTATTATAGCTATAATAATATGACCCACCCTTATTATCTGTTATTGATATATTGGTATTTGAGTTCATTCAATTAATTAAACTTTTCATTGAATTAGATGGCTTGTAATACACTAGATTCAGTAAGGTTCACTGGTTCAGTATGTTGGAGGGATTGTAACTTAATGACTTTAAATGGGGGGGGGGGTTCAAATTATTATAGCTATAATAATATGACCCACCCTTACTATTTGTAATTAGTGCACTGGTATTTGAGTTCACACAGTTAAATTAAAACATATATTGCTTTATATGGCTAGAAATAGACTAGATTCAGTAAGGTTCAGTAGTTAGGAGGGGTTGTTACTTAATGACTTGAAATTGAGGGGGGTCAAATTATTATAGCTATAATAAAATGACCCACCCTAATTATCTGTTATTGATATACTGGTATTTGAGTGCCCCTAACACCAACCTGTATTGCGATATGTATTCACCTATAAGTATACTGCAAAGATTCAATTGCTGTATCCCTTTTCTTGACATTTTGGTGATGTCATTGTATTGTAGGTGTATATTTTGACACCTCCCCTTTTTTCCCCATTAGTAGCAAGATTTCAACTTTCAAATATATAATGTATATATAACATTATTTTGAGTCCATTTCCTTGGTTGAAAAAAATATATAATGTATATATAACATTATTTTGAGTCCATTTCCTTGGTTGAAAAAAATACTAGGTGGGGGGTCATTTCACCCCCCACATTTCATCAACAGTTCAACGTTCAATAGTCATGATTATCCTGTTGTTTTAATGAAGTTAATTAGAAATAATCTACTGCTATATCCCCTTTTCTTTACATTATTTTGAGTCCAATTCCTTGGTTGAAAAGGATACGTGGTGTGGGGGGTCATTTTATTATGGGTGTAATATTTTGACCCCCCCCCCCTACATTTCATCAACAGTTCAACGTTCAATTGTCATGATTATCCTGTTGTTTTAACCAAATTAATTAGAAATAATCTACTGCTATATCCCCTTTTCTTTACATTATTTTGAGTCCATTTCCTTGGTTGAAAAAGATACTTGGTGTGGGGGGTCATTTTATTATGGGTATAATATTTTGACCCCCCCCCCTACATTTAATCAACAGTTCAACATTCAATAGTCATGATTATTCTGTTGTTTTAATCCAGTTAATTAGAAATAATCTACTGCTATATCCCCTTTTCTTTACATTATTTTGAGTCCATTTCCTTGGTTGAAAAGGATACATGGTGTGGGGGGTCATTTTATTATGGGTATAATATTTTGACCCCCCCCCCCCCTACATTTCATCAACCCCCCCCCCCCCCTTTCTTGGCAGCAACACCTATTTCAAAAGAGAATATTATTCTGCATTAATTTTGTCAAATGTGAAATAATTTGTTGATATTATTGTCCAGTACTATTATTTTGAGTCCATTTCCTTAGTTGAAAAAAGATATGTATTGGGGGTGGGGGGGTCATTTTATTATAGCTATAATATTTTGACCCCCCTACCCATGTTGTCAGATCTGCAATAGACTCCTTGCAGTACCCATTTCTTATCTTGTCAATACCTATTTATCGATAAAGTCCACTTCTGATTTATTTTGCTGAAGTTTTAGGGGCGGGTCAAAATATTATAGGGGGGGTCAAAATATTACTGTAATATATTGACCCGCGGGTCAAAATATTACACGGGTCAAAATATTATCTGACACCGGGTTAAAAAGTAGGTCAGTAGGTAAAATCATAGAAAAACCTTGTTAACACTCTAGAGGCCACACTTTTGGTCAAGTCATCATCAAACTTGCTCAGAATGATCATCTCTACAATATCTAGGTCAAATTCGAATATGAGTCATGTGGGGTCAAAAGTAGTTCAAATCATAGAAAAACCTTGTTAACACTCTAGAGGCCACAGTTTTAGTCCAATCATCATCAAACTTGCTCAGAATTGTCCTCTTTTTGTAATACCTAGGACAGGAGGGGTATTTTATTTGACAGAAAATGCTGTTAGCAAACAGTGCAGACCCTGATCTGATGCCACGTTTTGCGACGTCTGATCTGGGCCTATGGTGTTTGCCAGGCTACCCCTTCAGGGTTTTCCCGCCTTTTAGGGGTTATTATAACTTTAAACAAATATTCTGTATGATAATACAGTACCTCAAGCAATTCAGACTTTCATGGTGTTTGGATCATGGTCAAAGTTCTTTTGGCTATTTTTAGAAAAAATATTGTCATCACTCAACCTACTTTTATTTCATAATTTCCCCACCATAAGCATGCTACAGATTAGAAATGATTGAAATCAACCTTCAGGCTGCAGAAATATAAATGCTGTCAGACATGAAGGGGCGGACCTTTCATCTCAATGTCGGTAAAAGTCCAACAAAATTGGAAGCAACGTCTCCAAAATGACCTAAATAGTATAAACCTCGAATCAAACAAACAAAATTGGTCGTGAATAGACGATACAGGACCATCATGGTCCTCTTGTTTTCTTTTCTGATAGCGCTATAGCGGGGCTATAGTCTGATCCTCTGACAGTTCTAATTTATACACTAATACAGTCAAACTTCAATGGCTCGAACACGTTTAAGACCTTGAAATTCTGTTTGAGGCAGGGGTTATTCAAGCCACTGATTGGACACTTTTGGACATCTTTTCGGTTTACATTAATGAAAATGTGTTTCCTTTTGCTCACTTTGTATGACATTTCAAAATTTAAGGGAGTCAGGTTGAGTTTGTATCAGAAACCCAATTGAAAATGAATTAAGGGGAATGGGAACACCTGGCAGATTTTTCTGCCATTTTTCAAAGGGAGACAACTTCGGGACTTCCTGTTCGCTTTTGTATAAGCTGTGTCCCACGGAAAAAGCGGTTGACTCTTAAAGGAAAGAATTTGCCCCTATTGACATGGGAGAAAAAAATTGTTTTGCAGGAGTTGCCTCACCTGAAGGTGTATCCATTCCTCCAAACAGTGAAGGCCCCAATCAGATGCTGCATTCTGTAGTGTCTGATCTGGGCCCGCACTGTTTGCCAGTGCATTTTAGGGAAAGGTAGCTTCTGCTCTTTGTTTCACTAGTTTAAGCATATTTTATTGCTTGAGATAAAGCAAAGGGGTCGGGCCACAAGTTCTCACAACATTAGTTACGGCCCTTCCACTTGGTTTCGGGTCATTCTTAAAATAATGTACAGTTTGGATAGTGAAATGTTTCATGTGCAATATTGTTATTTCTATCATTTTTCATGATAAAGTTAAATTGTTATAGGGTTTGAATGAAAAGGCATCACTGACTACACCTCATACTTGCCAAAAAATAATGTTTCATCTTCTTTTAATGTGCATGCCATGGCAATGATGTCATTACCTTAACACACATATAAAGACCCATAAGATTTTGATTTCTAATTTTGAATGTATTATTTTTATGTAAATTATATGCTGCAGTTATGATGCAAACATTACAACCAAAAAATCAATGAATATCTCACTGAAAATTCAGAAAACATTGAAAGTTTACACATTCAAAAGGCCAAAATACATTTTTCTAATATTTGATTTGTGCTTTTTCTGTTTAAAATTTGGATAAAGTAATCAGTTACTGTGTTATATTATTTCTTGGACATGCAAGTATCTATAGAACATGCATACATTTGTCTGCATGGTATAATTAGCATGTAAGAGGGGTTTAATCACAAGAAAAGTTACGGAAATGACACATTTTTCTTGTTATGGAAATGACGTTACGGAAATGACAGTTAAATTATCGGTCATATCATAGACACAGGTCAGTTTATAGCTACAAATATTAATTGTATCACTTCAGTATGCATCAAACAATGCATTTATCGGGAAAAAACTGAACGAATCCCAGTATTACTTGGTATCATGTCATTACCGTAACCAACAATGTTTCGGAAATGACGGCTAGGAAATGACATCTTTATCGTTTTTATCAGTTTTTCATACCTTATTTTAATGGAGGCCTTGTAGTGCTGTTCAATTATTGAGTGTACACTTATGATGTAGCTGTAAATACGATAACTAAACACGTTCGGGGGAAGATAAACTTTTAAACAGGTGTACGGTAATGACATACAGAAAAGGTACTCATCTAAATTGAAGTCTTTAAGTCTTTGTCCCTGACTTTTATCGTCAGCTATCCAAGTTAAATATTCACTGAACTATTCCCAACATTAAGTGCTTGAAGGGTGGTCAAAGGGGATTTCTTTTAGAAATTTCAATATCTTTCTGAATGAAATATTTGTTAGCGTTACGGAACTGACAAAAAATACAGGGACAAAACGTAAAGCCTCAAATGAACGCTAGAAAGTGTCTTATTGTACACATTGTTTCTAGATTTTATTACAGTTAAGTATCATTTGCTTAAAAATTCCAAGTGGGTGACAGATAGGGGCATGCTATTCAAGTTCATTCTTGATAAATATCAAAGGTACCATACAGGGACATGGTAAAAGGCAAGCCCCTACCATCTCGGATGATCATTGTTATACCCCCACAAATGAAATTTGGGGGGGTATATAGGAGTGAGCTTGTCGGTCTGTCTGTCGGTCGGTCGGTCGGTCGGTCGGTCTGTTGACTTGGTTTCCAGACGATAACTCAAAAAGCGCTTCACCGATTTTTATAATTTTTGGTACACTGATGTAACATCATAAAATACAGGTCAAGTTCGATTTCCACTACAATTCGTCAATTTTCGACATAGTTATGGCCCCTTTCAAGTGAAAAAATTGCAAAATGCGCTGATGAACTATCAAGGTAGTTTGCAAAATGCGCTGATGTACTATCAAGGCAGTTTTTGTGGGGGTATTCATCACCTTTAGTGATAGCTCTAGTTGTAAATATATTCATATAAAATGTAAACAAAAATAATATCTTTAGACTCAGTTTTGATTAATATTACATAGAAAATAAGTAGTGTGCATTAAAACGTAACTGGATGTGTTTTAAGCTTCAGGGATTTACAGGGACATAAAACGCACATTTATTTTGGAATGACCCTTTCACTATTTACCTGTGTACCTGTTTTGGGGTTTCTGATCTGAAATACGGTTATTTTCATTCTTGTTTTGTATCTTCAGAAACTGTCCATCAACCATCAGCTGACAGATCTGTTGCATATCTTGACTTACATGAAGGTAAGTTTTCCTTTCTTTCCTTCCCACGGTGGGATAGCATAAAATGAGTTTCTTTGTTTGTTTTCAAGTTTAATTGCCAGTCAACACTATTTAGGTCATATACAGCCAGTGGGCTTATTTATCCACACCTTTCCTGGACAGGCTTATATGTAAGAGGTTAACCAGTACAGTGCACATTCTTTTGCCTGAAACTGACAACTGCCCTTCTTGAATCAGCAGAAGGGAGAGAATGACCATGGAAAAGATTTCATGACCAATCTCCATGAAAGAATGTTGTCGACCCCGGCAGGTATCGAACCCTCAACCTCCTGATCACCAGTCAGACCCACATCTGACTGAGCTACCGAGGCTGGGACATAAGATAAGTGGATATACTTGGAAATATTTTCATCCCCCATGCAATGGGTTAACAGGAGAAAGCCAAAAAGACAGTTACAGGCCTCTGTGGCCAAGTGGATAAGAGCACCGACTCTTACACATTAGGTCTCTCACCACTGTGGGTTGGAGCTTGGTTCTGGTCACATCAGACACTAAGTTTTGCAACAGAAGGTTAGGTGTTTTTTTTTCGGGTACTGTGGTTTTCGCCCACCTCCAATTAACGTTAGGCTCAATATGAGTGAAATAATTGTGAAAGGGCTGTAAAACCCAACCCCCCCCCCCCAAGAAAAAAACAAAAACAAAAAAAACAAAAACAAACAGACAACAAAAAGACAGTGTTTCTTTACAAAAACAAATGGCTGAAAGCTTATCCAAATAAAAGATATTACCAAAATGTACATGCAAAGATATGATGTTCTTATTCCAGAGTAAGAACCCGTCATTAACTGGTGCTGGAAAGTTTGGTATGGATGATGTGTATACATCCTGGGAGCAGTATCGTACACACTGGGAACAGCTAGGGAGACCAGACCTATACTTCGTGAAGACAGACATAGTTAACTGCTATGATACAATACTGCAGAAGAAGTTATATAGTATCATGGAAGATGTCTTCAGTCAGGTGAAATAAATGTGACTTTTATGCTTGTTTATGTTGAGGTCTTACCACCCAATCAGCACTATTTAGGTCATTTTAGTGACTTTGTTTCCGATTTTATCAGACTTTTATGTGACACTTTACACAGTATTGGCGGATAATTCAATTTGAAATTCGACATAAGCAGTCATAATAGTGGAAGAAATTAGGTCTTGGGAACAAAAAATCATGTTGACATATCCAATTTTTCTAGATATCTGATTTTGACATACACAGATTTAAAATGTGTAAAAATACATTGAAAATATTTGCAAGTGAAAATGACTTCAGCACAAGTGATACTATCGAGATAGCCGAAGTGGAGATAGCGAGAGTCATCTGTACTCACATTTTTTCAGCTAAAACACCAAAGTACACTTATTTGACATTGCTATTGCTAGAACAGTTAACAATTTGACCACTAACATAGCCCAGATAAGTGGGGGGTATTCACATATTATTTCCTTATTTCTGCCCAAAAATATACATTGGGCCCCGTCAAGCGATTTTGGTACTTATCGCCTATGCGAGCAGCGAAGGTTCAGGCGAGCCTGCGCATCCGCGCAGGCTCGCCAGAACCTTCGCTGCTCGCTCATACAAGCAGTGAATCAAGAGGAACCTTCAGACAGAAAGCCATATTTCTGGCCCCTCTGAATGGCTAGGCATGCGCAGTTAAAATTTGTCATGACGGAATGCTCGAAGACACAAATTCGCTTGGCGGGGCTCCATTACGGGTGCTTCTCATGAGTACCCACAGTGTATGTTTTCATGGAGAAATAAGAAAATATCAGTACTTTTCTGAAGAAAAAAGTGCTTTATCTGGAATTCTAACACAGCGCGCCTATATAGGCAATGCAAAATAACTGTGTTTTATTCTGCAACAAATCACAGCTCGGAAGAGCGTGACGTGTGACGTCATTAAAAACTGCAAATTTATGACGTCACTAGTCGATTTACTTGACGTTAGTCGGTGTAACGTCATTTTCTCGCATCGAGAACGTAAGAAAAGGATGTAAATGCATGTGTTTCAGTCGATAATTTTAGCGGGATTTCTTCTAACAATGGCGAAAAGTTGTGAGATTTTGAAGGAAACAACAACATTATTGCCGATTTTCAGCGTGTTAGAATCGAAATAGATCAGCTCTAGCCAGTGATTTGTTGGGTAATAAATCACAGTTTGTCGGTCAGTTGTAAGTAGACAAATCACGCGCGCTACGCGCTCGTGATTTGTCTACTTTACAACTGACCTCCAAACTGTGATTTATTACACAACAAATCACAGTTAGAGCTGATCTATTTCTTAAATATAAAACTTTTTAAGCTGACAATGCTTTGAACACCAAGGCCTTCATTGGGCGACAAGGCTTGAGATGTCATTTCATCTCATTGTCTGGTAAAAGTCCCACAAAATTGGAAGCAAAGTCTCCAAAATGACCAATGCAGTGTTGACGGGGATGCTAAACCTCGAATCAAACAAATCAAACAAAACACCAGGGCCCTGATATTTAAACAGACAGAGTTGACAAAGATTAATGGGATAATTAAAAAGAAAACAATAGGTGATACCTAAAACACTGTTTATGTCAGCATTGTTTACTCAGACATATATGAGCAGTTATAGCTACTGCTCATAGTTCCCGATAAAATGCATTTTTTCTTCAGAGAAGTACTGATATTTTTCTTATGTCTGCATGAAAACGTATGTTGTGGGTACTCATTAGAAGTGCCTCGGTGTTTTGTTCGTTTGATTTGAGGTTTAACATCCCTATCAACATTGTATAGGTCATTTTGGAGATGTTGCTTACATTTTTTTGGGACTTTTACCCGATATTGAGCCATTGAAACCAATAGGGTTTATAAGTATGGACGGTCCGACTCACATTGCTTTGCCTGGGCAGGCTTAGATCCTCTAAGCGGTTTCCCAGTACGCGTGTGCTGTCGGTTTCAGCTCTGCGTGGAACCATCATGCAGCCCATCAATTTCTTCAAGCCTCGATGGGCGGGGCCCGATCCCACAACGTATGTTTTCATGCAGATATATGAAAAATAATATGTGGTTACCCCTCATATCGTTGCTCATGACCCGATGTTATTCCTGCTTCAATGAACATTTAATAAATTACATGTACATTCATTTCTTAAATGCATAACTGGTAACCTTGACCTACTTTCAGATTGAAGATGATTTTATTGTGAGAAAGTATGCCACGGTAATGGTTGCCAGGGGCAACTTGAAGAGAACATTTCACAGGGCTGTTAGTCCACTGTCGGAATACGAACCTGACTTTGTACGAGTTGCTAAGGAGATGATTACCAAGAACAATATGCATGATGTGATTCTTATTGATAAGGTAAATCTAGGCAGTGCAGTGCAGAGGACCCTCACTATAACGACAGTATATGTTACCTAACAATTTGCCGCTATGGTGAATTGAATTTGCCGCTATAAAGAATCTCAATAAAGGGTTGTATAATAGGCAATAAAGGACTTTCTCCCTTAATTACTCCAAGAAACAAATGTTATGGACATTCTTTAGAATCGCCTTAGCTCCCAAGAAACATGTTATGGACATTTGTTAGAATTGCCTCGCTGAGGCGATTCTAACAAATATCCACAACATTTGTTTCTTGGAGTATTAAATAATTACAATATTCTTGAATAGTTTCATTAATCGTCTCATTCTGAGCTAAGGATTCGTTCCATTGAAACTGTTGCTATAACGAGTTTTGTCGTTTTATCGAATGTTGGTATAAAGAGGGTTGACTATACACACATTCTCCACATTTCGCCTACAGATAACAACAACAACCATGGAAACAGGTACATGTACTAAACATATATGAATTTGAATTCGAAATCCTGTTTTCTAGAAGAAATAAGAAATATTTATCTTGGTCTACTGAAATCGCAGTTTGCTTATCATTATGCATATAAAGCACTTTATAACAATGTTCATTAAAGCACGCCAGTTTAAAATATTATGGATCCCAAAATTATATAAATCATATAAAATGGTCCTTTTGCTATATATTCTATACATGTTTGTTGGGTAATACATGATTGTACTACAAGGGTCAGTCAATAATTAGTGAAAAAAGTCTTATAAATTGTTTAACATTTATTTGTGCATATCAAAACTATGTTAATTTGAAAACTAAATCCAAATTGCCTCCGGAATGTATTCTGAATAGGTACAACAGTCACAGAGGTAATGTGTGGCGGCGGTAAAACGTCTCCCTGCCCTACATCATAGTGTAGATTATATTTTCTTGTCCTTTGGGATCATTGATTCCATTGTGGAATTTTGAAAATATCTGAGGGTCACTGATGAGGCCTAATTGGCCGAAACTAGCTAGTCTGGCCCAGAAAACATGTACACTCCATATTTTCCAGTTCTGTGGTGTATTCCTTGCTTCCAAAGGATAACCCTTTTATAGAACATATTCATTGCTAGACAACAAAATACATTTGTTTACTGACCCTGGCCACAAATGTTTTTTTCTTGTCGCCATGGCAACAAGCACCGTCTGAGTCTAAAACGGGATACAATAAATTTGGCTGTATCGCAAATCTTCAAAGTTGAAATGGTTTATCTACTTCTCAAATGTTAGAAAAAGGGCCTCAGTGGCCTAATTGGTAAGAACGCTGACTCTTAATCATATGGGCTCTCACAGCTGTTGTTCCAGCCTTGCCCAGGACACATGTGAGACTCCAAATTCTGCAACAGATGGTAAGATGGATTTTCTCTGGTTACTCTGTTATTTTGCCCACCTTAGATTAATGGTCGGCTTGAAATATTAAAGTGAAGTAATCTTGAAAGAGTGGTAAAACCCAAAAAAAAAATTTGTAAAAAAAAAATCAAACTTTTCATTCGAAAACTTGATAAAATTGGCAAAGTTCAGCCTCTGGATTTGAAGGTGGGGTTGCAATTTTGCATAAAACAAAGCCATAGTAAAGACTGTTTCAAATACATTGGCTTAAAATGAATGATGTTGCAGCTAGCAGTGAAATTAACAAACCAAAATAATAGCAAGTCACCACCAGCATGTTGCATAGCAACAGAAGAATTCGTAAAATCAGAGATTAAAAAAAATCAGTGCAACCAGTGGCTAAACGACTTGGTCAAAAAATCTCAAAATATTCAAGAAATAAAATTCAATTTATAAAAGAACAGAAAAGAACAAAAATTGCCGATTCTAATCCACTTGGGTATATAAGGCGACGTCTGATTGGATAACCTAAAAAAATTACAACAGTATATTCCACGATATACTGCAGGAAACTTGATGTCATCATGTTAACTTGCTCTTCATTGGTTAGTGTTTGGTTGTTCGCAGCTCCCTGAGCTTGCAGTTTTCAACAAAAAGAACATTTTTCAAACAAAACAAATGAATAAGTACATCAGAATGAGGAACTTAATTGAAAATTGTCATTTGGGGAGGTAAATTGCTGGTTTTACGGTCACAAATTCCGTTTTACGGAAACGCTAGTGCGTTTCCGTAAAACGGAATTTTCGACAGTAAAACGGAATTTTCGACTGTAAAAATGCTGATTTACCTTCCCAGCTGACAATTTTCCAAAATGTGTGTGGAAACAGAATGACTACGAAGTACCTCATTGATTTTATAGCAGGCTAGATGATGTAAATCATGTTTATGATGCGAGATGGACACTATCATGATGTAATTTCATGATGATGTCACATGCCACACTCAGTTTATTTCAGTTGATGATGCATACACATGCAAATTTTCAGGGGCCAGTTGTTCAAAACTAACGATGTCATTAGTTAAAGAATAGTTAAAACTTTGATCATTTAATATGGCAAATATAATCATATTTTTGCTGAAAAAATGTGAGTATGCTAAAGCTACTCATTTTTTTCAGCAAAAATTAAATGGTGTTCAAAGATGTCTCTGATACCAAATGGTTTCCAGATTTGAGCTCTTGGAATGGTGTTCAAAGATGTCTCTGATACCAAAGGGTTTCCAGATGATACATGGTGTAAATCTTTTAGATATTGCACTTGCAAGAACAGTTAACAATTTGACCATTAATGAGCTTGTTAAGCTAACAAGGCTTTGAACAACTGGCCCAAGGATCATAGCTTGAATAATGAGAGTCATTATCAGTAGTCTTTCAAAAGACTTGGATTTAACATGGTTGTTTAACAGCTTTTCTTCTTCCGACCTTCGGGGCTTGAAGAAATAGATGGGCTGCATGATGCTTCCACGCAGAGCTGACACCGACCCGCACACGAGTACTGGTAAACCGCGTAGAGGATCTAAGCCTGCCCAGGCAAAGCAGTGCGAGTCGGACCGTCCATGTTTATAAACCCTATTGGTTTCATTGGGTGGCGGGCTTGAGATGTCATTTCATCTCAACGTCCGGTAAAAGTCGCACAAAATTGGAAGCAACGTCTCCAAAATGATCTTTACAGTGCTGATGGGGACGTTAAACCTCAAATCAAACAAACAAATCTTCAAACCACAATAGCATTATACAGAGGTTGTCACATATTTTTCTAGGTTCTTCATCAGCATGAGAGTAAGGAGTCCCTACTGCAATTGTTATCTTCTCATTTCTTCAACAATATTGTCAAGGTATGTACACCGCAGTACCGTCAGTCTTCGTGCTATCTTTTCTACTGATGCAGGACAACTGTCAGGCAGTTTAAATCTTTTGTAGGACGGAATAAGTACTGTAAAACTCCTATATTAAGACCACCTTTGGGACTGTTCAAAAGTGGTCTTAAGACCACTTTTGAACAGTACCAAAGGTGGTCTCTTACTAGTCCAAGACACTGGGTGTAGAAAACACAAAGAAAGAAAAACTGAAACTTTTAAATATGTTTTAAAGGAAGAATTAGTCTTAATTTTAGCTGGTCTTAATAGCGGAATTCCACTGTATCTGCAGGACTGACGGCATATTTGTTGTCAGAATATTAATTTCTTTTCTAAGATTCACAGGACATTTGTCAGGCGGACTTAAAGTTTTTGCAAGACAGAATGCAAAAATGCCAGTTTGGCAGACAGTCCTGCGCTTTTCGTGATGACTGCCCTAAAAATCCTAAAAAATTTGAACCCCTTTAGGACTTGCTGTAATTCTAAAATTTAAAAAAAATTGTTTCATGACCCAGCATGGAGTCTGAAAAGTGCAGACGGAATGGCAAACAGTGGACACCCTGATCGGACTGCTAAAGGAGCAGTCTGATCTGTGTCTGCACTGGTTGTTTAGGCCTATCTGTCCCAATACTTAAGATTTGTTTGTTTTGTTTGAATTGATATTTTATGTCCCCATCAACACTATTTAGGTCATTTCGGAGACATTGCTTCCAATTTTGTGGGACTTTTACCCGACATTGAGATGAAATGACATCTCAAGCCCAGCTGACCAATGAAACCGATAGGGCCGATCCTCTAAGTGGTTTGCCAGTACTCGTGTGCGGTCGGTTTCAGCTCTGCGTGGAAACAACATGCAGCCCATCTATTTCTTCAAGCCCCCTTGGGCGGGGGCCGTTGCTAAGATTCACAGGACATTTGTCAAACTTAAAAGATTTTGCAAGACAGAATGCAAAAATGCCAGTTTTGTCAGACAGTCCTGTGCTTTTCGCAATGACTACAGTAAAAATCCTTAAAATTCGGACACCTTGATCACTTGCTGTGATACTAAAATTAAAAAAAAAAATGTTTCATGACCCAGCAAGAAGTCCAAAAGGTGCAGACAGAATGGCAAACAGTGTAGACCCTGATCTGTGTCTGCACTGGTTGTTCAGGCCTATCTGTCCTAATACTTAGGATCATTATGGTATATTTGTAGAGCTAGGACTAGGATCCATGTTAACTAAATAAACAACGAACAAAAAATGCAAATCGTATTCATCATTGTAACAACACAGTGAGCTTAGACATTTCATTCCAATCAATAAATAGAAGATCTTACATGAGTATTCATGTATTAATGTATTGAACTTGTTGAGGAAAAGGGATAAAATGCGAGGCTTTGAACAAGTTGAGGTAAAGGGATAAAATGTGGGGCTTTGCCGAGCATTTTATCCCTTTTTCTCGAAGAGTTTAATAAATTCAATAATACATGAGCATGAATGCAAGATTTTATTTATCATACCACATTTAAAACATGTTATTCATGATTTTTTAACAAAAAAGTCAATATTCCGCCATCAGGAAATGTGACGTCATTAAGGACATAGTACATGTAATATTACGGGGCTTATCTAACTAACTTGCACATTTAATCTGCTAGACCATTACCAAATAATTTTGCATGATTTTATTATGTCTCCCCCCTTTTCTAGTAAATTACTGGTAAATTGTTTTCAAGTTTGGTCTAAATATTATCAGCAGACTTGTGGAATTAGCCAAGGTTCAGTGCTGTCTACTTAATTGTGGCTCTGCATCACTAGTAAATTTCCTTCATGTTGGGTCTAAATATTATCAGCAGGCTTGTGGAATTAGCTAAGGTTCAGCGCTGTCTGCTTAATTCTGGCTGTGTATCACTAGTAAATTTCCTTCAGGTTGGGTCTAAATATTATCAGCAGACTTGTGGAATTAGCCAAGGTTCAGTGCTGTCTACTTAATTGTGGCTGTGCATCACTAGTAAATTTCCTTCATGTTGGGTCTAAATATTATCAGCAGGCTTGTGGAAATTAGCTAAGGTTCAGCGCTGTCTGCTTAATTCTGGCTGTGTATCACTAGTAAATTTCCTTCAGGTTGGGTCTAAATATTATCAGCAGACTTGTGGAATTAGCCAAGGTTCAGTGCTATCTGCTTAATTGTGGCTGTGTATTACTAGTAAATTTCCTTCATGTTGGGTCTAAATATTATCAGCAGGCTTGTTGAATTAGCTAAGGTTCAGTGCTGTCTGCTTAATTCTGGCTGTGTATCACTAGTAAATTTCCTTCAGGTTGGGTCTAAATATTTCAGCAAACTTGTGGAATTAGCCAAGGTTCAGTGCTATCTGCTTAATTCTGGCTGTGTATTACTAGTAAATTTCCTTCATGTTGGGTCTAAATATTATCAGCAGACTTGTTGAATTAGCTAAGGTTCAGGGCTGTCTGCTTAATTCTGGCTGTGTATCACTAGTAAATTTTCTTCAGGTTGGGTCTAAATATTTTCAGCAGATTTGTGGAATTAGCCAAGGTTCAGTGCTATCTGCTTAACTGTGGCTGTGTATCATTAGTAAATTTTCTTCAGGTTGGGTCTAAATATTTTCAGCATATTTGTGGAATTAGCCAAGGTTCAGTGCTATCTGCTTAATTATGGCTGTGTATCACTAGTAAATTTTCTTCAGGTTGGGTCTAAATATTTTCACCAGACTTGTGGAATTAGCCAAGGTTCAGCGCTATCTGCTTTCTTTTGGTGGTGTATCAATAGTAAATTCTCTTCAGGTTGGGTCTAAATATTTTCACCAGATTTGTGGAATTAGACAAGGTTCAGCGCTATCAGCTTAATTGTGGTGGTGCTAGACCAGTAAATTTTCTTCAGGTTGGGTCTAAATATTTTCAGCAGATTTGTGGAATTAGCCAAGGTTCAGCGCTATCTGCTTAATTGTGGCTGTGTATCACTAGTAATTTTCTTCAGGTTGGGTCTAAATATTATCAGTAGATTTGTGGAATTAGCCAAGGTTCAGTGCTATCTGCTCAACTGTGGCTGTGTATCACTAGTAAATTTTCTTCAGGTTGGGTCTAAATATTATCAGCAGACTTGTGGAATTAGCCAAGGATCAGTGCTGTCTACCCTCCTCTGTAGTTTGTATTATGCCAATATGGAGAGAGAATTCTTTACGATTTCTGAAGATGATCTGTTGCTGAGAATTGTGGATGACTACCTTTATGTAACACCATCACAGGAGAGTGCCACCAAGTTCCTGAATACAATGTTGAATGGTACAACTTTTGTTTTTATTTGTGTTTTGTGACTCTGTCGAGAAATTTCACATGTATAGTAAACCCTCCAGTTCCAGTCACCTCTATTTAGCAGACAACTCCGTTCAGCAGAAAATTTATCTTTCCCCCTAAAGTATTTCACTAAATTACAAAAACACATCCGTGCAAGATAGTGCATTTTTTATATCTCCAAAATGGATATTTTTCTGATGAAAATTGGTTATATTTTTCTCATTTGTACTGCAAACGTAGGTTGATGGTCCTTTTTACAACCACCTCAATTAAGTGGTTCTAACAAGTACCCACAGCCTATGTCTTGTAGAAGAAATAAGATAAATAATGAGTGCCACCGTTAATCCCAGTTTTCTTCATATAAAGGGGGTTTAAGGGGCTGTTCATTTCCCGGATTTGTTCACGTTATGATATAACAGACATCTGCTGAGCAGCCACCTCTCTCCTCCAGCCAACTTTTCTAAATTTTAATTCCCTCCATTAACCAGCCAGCATTAACTCAGTAGCCAGAAATTGGAAGTAAAATAGGAATAATCTCTTTTCTTGTGTGTGTTTGTCTCACAAAATTATCATTTTGTTATCAGTATACAGTTCAACCTGTATTAAGCAATTACCTATGGGATATTCAAAAAGTTATTGCTTAAGACAGGTGCTTGCTTAACACAGGTGAATTTTAATGCATTTTCCTCTTTGGGGAACTAAATACCTGATTGCTTAAGACATGTTGCTTGCTTAATAGTGGTGGCCACTAAGACAGGTTTTACTGTAAAAATATGCAAGTAGATGAAAAGAAAAATAAATGATGGAGAGGTGTCTGATAAGTGTACTCATTTGACACCTCTCCATCATTTATTTTTAGCTCACCTGAGCCGAAGGCTCATGTGAGGTATTAGTATACCACGAGCCGTCGTCGTCGTCCGTCATCGTCCGTCGTCCACACTTTCAAAGAAGTATATCTCCGAAACCAGTGGGCCAATCTTGATCAAATTTCATGTGAAGCATTATCAGGTAGGGGGAAAGGCTGCATACTGTTTTCGGGCAGATCGGATTGGAACTCTGGTTGCCATGGCAACAAATAGCTCCCATAGACTTAACATAGGAAAAAGTTTGTCATCACTCTAGCTCCGTCAATTTTTTTCTGATCGTCTTCATTCTTGCAGATAACGAGGACAGGCATGAAATCTCGATCAAGTTCGATTTTGGGCTGAATCGGATTATTCACTCAGGAGTTACGTGCCCTTGAGCGTTAGGAAAAAGCTTGTCATCACTCTAGCTCCATCTATTTTTTTCTGATCGACTTCATTCTTGCAGATAACGAGGACAGGCATGAAATCTCGATCAAGTTCGATTTTGGGCTGAATCGGATTATTCACTCAGGAGTTACGTGCCCTTGAGCGTTGAAAAAATTGCCTATTGACTTAACATGGGGAGAATGTTGTCATCACCGTAGCTGCTTCAATTATTTTCAGATTGGCTTTATTCTTGCAGATAACCAGCACAGCCATGAAATCTCGGTCAAGTTCGATAACTGGCAGAATCGGATCATTCACTTAGGAGTTACCTGCCCTTGTGTGTTTTTGCATTAGGGTTAATGGTAATTTCAAAAATGTATATCTTCAAGACTACTTGGCCAACTTTGATCAAATTTCATGTGTCTCATTATTGGGCAAGTGGAAAGGCTTCATTAGGTTTTCAGGCAGATCTGAGTGGAACTCTGGTTGCCATGGCAACATCTAGCTCCCATAGACTTCACATAGGAAAAAGCTTGTCATCACTCTAGCTCCGTCAATTTTTTTCTGATCGACTTCATTCTTGCAGATAACCAGTACAGGCATAAAATCTTGGTCAAGTTCGATTTTGGGCCGAATCAGATAATTCACTCAAGAGTTACGTCCCCTTGAGCGCCCGAAAAATTGCCTATCGACTTAACATGGGGAAAATGTTGTCATAACTGTAGCTAGTAACGAGGACAGGCATAAAATCTCGGTTAAGTTCGATTTTGGGTAGAATCGGAATATTGACCTCGGAGTTACGTGACCTTGAGCGACAAAAAATTTGCCCATAGACTTATCATAGGGAAAATGTTGTGACTACGATAGCGACTTGAATTTTTTTCAGATCAGCTTCAAACTTGCAGGTAACGAGGACAGACATAAAGTCACGGTTAAGTTCGATTTTGGGCTGAATCGGATTATTTGCCTTGGAGTTACCTGCCCTTGAGCATGAAAAAATACGTTGTGACCACGATAGCAACTTTATTTTTATTCAGATCAGCTTCAAACTTGCAGGTAACGAGGACAGGCATAAAATCTCGGTTAAGTTCGATTTTGGGCCGAATCGGAATATTGACCTCGGAGTTACGTGATCTTGAGCGACAAAAAATTTGCCCATAGACTTAACATAGGGAAAATGTTGTGACTACGATAGCGACTTGAATTTTTTTCAGATCAGCTTCAAACTTGCAGGTAACGAGGACAGACATAAAATCTCGGTTAAGTTAGATTTTGGGCCGAATCGGATTATTTGCCTTGGAGTTACCTGCCCTTGAGCATAAAAAAATACGTTGTGACCACGATAGCAACTTTATTTTTATTCAGATCAGCTTCAAACTTGCATGTAACGTGGACAGGCATAAAATCTCAGTTAAGTTCGAATCGGAATATTGACCTCGGAGTTACATGACCTTGAGCGGCAAAAAATTTGCCCATAGACTTTACATAGGGAAAATGTTGTGACTACGATAGCGACTTGAATTTTTTTCAGATCAGCTTCAAACTTGCAGGTAACGAGGACAGACATAAAATCTCGGTTAAGTTCGATTTTGGGCCGAATCGGATTATTTGCCTTGGAGATACCTGTCCTTGAGCATAAAAAAATACGTTGTGACCACGATAGCAACTTTATTTTTATTCATATCAGCTTCAAACTTGCAGGTAACGAGGACAGGCATAAAATCTCGGTTAAGTTCAATTTTGGGCCGAATCGAATATTGACCTTGGAGTTACGTGACCTTGAGCGACAAAAAATTTGCCCATAGACTTAATTAGGGAAAATGTTGCGACTACGATAGCGACTTGAATTTTTTTCAGATCAGCTTCAAACTTGCAGGTAACGAGGACAGACATAAAATCTCGGTTAAGTTCGATTTTGGGCCGAATCGGAATATTTGCCTTGGAGTTACCTGCCCTTGAGCATAAAAAAATACGTTGTGACCACGATAGCAACTTTATTTTTATTCATATCAGCTTCAAACTTGCAGGTAACGAGGACAGGCATAAAATCTCGGTTAAGTTCGATTTTGGGCCGAATCGGAATATTGACCTCGGAGTTACGTGACCTTGAGAGACAAAAAAAATTGCCGATAGACTTAACGTAGGGAAAATGTTGTGACAGAAATAGCGACTTGAATTTTTAGCTCACCTGAGCCATGAAGCATATCTCAGAAGGCAGTCGACCAATCTTGTTTAAATTTTATGTGTAGCACCATTGGGCAAGGGGAAAGGCTGCATTAGGTTTTGGAGCTAGTCTGGTTCATTTGTTCCTTCATTCTTCTTTCTCTCCATATAGAGATAATAGACCAATGTTAAATTTTTAATCAAAGATTTCTCAGGAACTATAAAAGCTAGAAGCATCAAATTTGGTATTCAATAGAATAATGATGACTTATTTTGTGTAAGAGACATTGGGCTTTCTCAGCTTATTTGTTCATCTGTTCTTTCATTCTTTTTCTCTCCATTTTGACCAATGTTAAATTTTCGTCAAAGATTTCTCAGGAACTATAGAAGCTAGAAGTCTCAAACTTGGAATGCAATGCAATAATCATGACTTATATCCTGTAAGGGTCAATGGGCTGGATTCTATTAGCAGATTTAGTAGTCAAGTCTGTGAATTGTTAAAACTTAAGTTCCTCAGGTGAGCGGTTTAGGCTCATTGAGCCTCTTGTTTCTTATCATACATTCTTGTTGAGCTGCCTTCAGTTTTGAATAGGTATCAGGTCATACATCATCTTAGACTTCGAGCCTCGCTCGGGCCACAAGTGAGAAAGGGTGAAGTGTTCTTCTCCAGGTACTCAGGTTTTTGCCCACCTCTGATTAATGATCGGCTCGAAATTAGTGTCAGCACTAATCTTGAAAGTAATATGAAAACGAAAAAAAAAAAAAATCTCTGACATTTCCACTTGTTGAACAGCCACCTCCTTTAACCCATTGCATGCGGGAAACCACTAAAGGGTTACCTTGGCAAACAGTGCAGGCCCAGATCAGACACCACAGAATGTGGCGTCTGATCTGGGCCTGCACTGTTTGCTAACAGGATTTTCCTTCAAAAATAGAATAAAAACAAAAGAAAAAAGGGCTGATACCCCTTATATGGCAAATGGACTTGTCCAACATATAGTTATGGAAGAGTCCACTAGAATGGGTAAAATGTCCAGTTTTTTAGTTTCCCCAGGTGGCTACTTAGTGGAGGTTACACTATACAATCAAACTTAAATGGCTAGAAAACTTCTGAGAGCTTTGAACTTTGTTCAAGATAGGGGTAGTTTAAATGTAGGTCAAGGTCAAATATGGAAGCATGCGTTAAAGTTGCCATCCCTGGATGCAAGATTATGCTAAGTAACATTAACCCATTGCATGCGGGAAATCCTTAAATGGGTTTCTTGGCAAACAGTGCAGGCCCAGATCAGACACCACAGAATGCGGCGTCTGATCAGGGCCTGCACTATTTGCTAACAGAATTTTTTGTAAAAAATAGAAAAAAAAAGAAGAAAAAAATAGGCCTTACACCTCTTATATGACAAATGGACTTGTCCAACATATAGCAGTGCCGGCCTCGGTAGTTTAGTTGGATGCGCGTCTGACTGGTGATCAGGAGGACGCGGGTTCGATACCTTTTGTGGTCGGCAACATTCTTTCGTGGAGATTGATCATGAAATCTTTTCTGCGGTCATTCTCTCTCTTCCGCAGATTCAAGAAGGGCATTTGTCAATTTCTGGAGAAAGAATGTGCACTGTACTGGTTAACGGCTTACGTATAAGCCTGCCCAGGTAAAGTGTGGATAGGTAAACTGACCGGCTCAAAAATGACCTAAATAGTGTTGACTGGGCCGTTAAACTCCAATACAAACAAACAAACATATAGCAGTGGAAAGTGAGTTAATGGGAGAGAAACAAAACCTAAAGACAAATGTTGACTTTAACCCATTTTGAACCAAATGGAATCTTCCACCCTTATAAATTGCAGGAATTCATTTCAAAATTTAGACGTATCAGGTTGTGCTTTCTTCAAAATTTATTTCTAAAATGACTGAACTTTTTGCAAACAGTGTAGGCCCTGATCAGACGCCGCAACATGCGGCGTCTGATCTGGGCCTGCACTGGTTGCCAGTTACCGGTTTTGCGGTTTCCGGTACAAAAAGGGTTAAACCACTTTGCTGTGAGGTAAAATTTGGTATAGGTTGCTTCAGACTTTTAATGTTAGATTGTATTAAACACCTTTATCACCTTTGTCCTGACTTGAAGTCAAGATCTGTAATGTCTTTATATTTTACAAAAAATACTGTGTTTATGCCCTCTTATTATCAAGCAAATACAACGTGCTTTTATTATGCAAAATTTGTTTGTTTGTTTGGCATTTGACTGCCCATCAAAAGCATTTTTAAAGTTATATCGAGGTTGGTCAGTTTGTCAGTGGGCAAATCACTTGCACTACTCCCTTGTGATATGATTTACTTTACAAGTAATCTCCAGACAATGCTTTATTACCGTGATGATCATACGTGTTGGGACGGACAGGCCTAAGCAAACAGTGCAGACCCAGATCAGACTGCTCCTGAAGGAGGAGTCTGATCAGGGTCTACACTGTTTATCATTCCAGCTGCACTTCTTGGACTCCTTGCTGGATCGTGAAAGAAATTTGTTAAATTTTATAGCAAGTTCTCAAATTGTCTGAATTTTTAGGGTACTCGACTTTTCACTGCTAGAGCGGATTTATTTCTTAAAAAGAAAAAATATAGCCTGAAAATAGCAGCATTTGAATTCCTTTGTTAGTGTATCACATTCTGTGTTAATAATTTGATGTATGCTGTTTTATGTCTTTTGAATTCATGTTACACATGTAGTATTTTCATTTCCAGGGATTTCAGAGTACAACTGCTTTGTTAATACGGACAAAGTCCTCACAAACTTTGAGTACAACAGCGAGAAATTTGGTCAGTTGGCATTTGTGAAAGGTAGGTTATTTGTTTGTTTGTTTGTATTGGAGTTTAACAGCCCAGTCAACACTATTTAGGTCATTTTTGAGCGGGTCAGTTTTCCTATCCACACTTTTCCTGGACAGGCTTATACGTAAGTGGGTAACCAGTACAGTGCACATCCTTCCGCCAGAAACTGACAACTGCCGTTCTTGAATCAGTGGAAGGGAGAAAAAATTTTCTCCACTGAAAATATATGGCTTCCCTATAAGGAAAAGAAGGTTTTACTCTGCATTACAAAAACACGCCTTTTCAAATATTTTGAAAGTTTTACCACTAATTTTCAGATAAAAAATTATAATATTTTTCATACTTCAGTGCAAAACATAGATTGTGGGAACTTGTTAGAAAGGCCTCGGCGAAAGGATTCTAGTGAGTACCCATAATCTATGTTTTTGAGCACAAATAAGAAAAATTCATACCTCTATAACCCCAGCTTTACTATTTAATTACTATTTACTATTTACCACAATCTATATTTGGAGTAGAAATAAGAAAAATATCACAAATTTTCATCGGAAAAGTAGCCATTTTGGAGAAATGATAGAATGCACTATGTCACAGGGATGTGTTATCGTAACGTTAAATATTGCACTTTCTAGAACAAATTACAATTTGACAACTAACAAGCTTGTTAAGCTAATGATGCTTTTGAACAACTGGGCCCAGATTATTTTGCCTCAAATGAGACTTAAATAAACTGAAAACTTGACAGAGATTTCCTGGTCTCTGAGTGAGTGTTTCAGTTTTACGTCCCACCAACAGCTAAGGTCATACGGAGACGGGACCTCGGTTTAAAGACTCGTCCGAAAGTCTGGAGAAGCCCGGATTCCTGGTCTCTGTCTCATCCCCATCATAGATTCTGTTCCCCAGATATTAGAATATTGTACTTGCAAGAACAGTTTACAGTCTGACCCAATAACGAGCTTGTTAAGCTAATGATGCTTTTGAACAATTTGACCCAGATTATTTTGGCTTGCAAGAGACTTAAATAGACTGGTCTTCCCCTAGATTTCCTTGTTTCTGTCTCAACCCAATCATAGATTTTATACCCCAGATATTAGATATTGTACTTACTAGAACAGTTTACAATTGACTACTAACAAGCTTGTTAAGCTAAAGATGCTTTTGAAGAATCTAGCCCAGATTATTTTGCCTCACATGTGACTTAAATAAACTGAAACTTTTTTAAGATTTCCTTGATTTCGGTCTCAACCATATCATAGATTCTATTATTATCTCTCGATCTGGGTCAGCTGTATTATCTTATGATTGCAGAGACATTTCCATGGTGTGGCATGCTGTTCAACACTGAGACTCTGGAAGTACGAGTGGACTACAGTAGATACACAGGCCACAGTAGGTATTCATTACATATGAGGGCAAGTCTATAAGTAATCAGCCTATCCCATTTGCAGTTGACCCGTGACCGAGACAACCAAGATTTTCATGCCTTGTTTCAAAACATGTTTTAGGTACGTGGGCAAAATTGCACCCTTATCGTGTTATTCACTCATAAGATATTGAACATTAAACATGGTTAGCAATGCAAAAGCAGGCTTTTCGTCAAAAGTTGAGTGCTGTGCTGTAATTTGGTGCTTGTATTTGAAATGGAAAACGGGTCAGGAAATACATTGCGAGTTGACCAATGTTTATGGGTCTTCTGCTCTATCGAATGCACAAGTTAAATTCTGGGTTGGGGAATTCAAACGTGGTAGAACATCTTTAGAAAACGAAAGTAGGTCTGGAAGCCCTTCAGAAATGTGTAACAAAGTATGGCATCTGGTGTATACAGATAGGCAAATTAAGGTGTATGAAATAGCGAATGCATAACACATTTCACATGGCAGCATTTCAACAATTTTACATGATCGCTTGGGTAATGCACAAACAGCCCATTGGGTCCCAAAATCCCTTAGGTGCAAGCAAATGGCAACCAGAGCATCAGTATGCAGTGCATAGTTGAAGCGGTTTAGGTCAAAGGAAGATGGTTTTCTTTCACGTCTGGTGACTGAAGATGAGACCTGGTCTATTATTATGAGCCAGAGAATAAAAATCAAAGTCGCCAGTGGGTAGGGCCAGGGTCTCTGAGGCTAAAGAAGTTCAAATCGCAACCCTCTGCAGGCAAGGTGATAGGAACTGTATTTCATTTTTGGGATGCACAAGGCGCTATTATGTTATCTAGCAAAAAAAAAGTTCAATAACAGGTGCGTATCCAAAGGGATTCTTCTCAAGAGTCCACACTTGCAAAATTGCAATGGTTGCTGTTGAGCGGAATGGGTATGAGCTATTACTGGACCCCACCTATTCTCCAGATTTAGTTCCTAGTGACTACTTCCCATTCCCAAACCGGCCTTGGTAGCTCAGTCGGATGTGTGTCTGACTGGTGATCAGGACGCAGGTTCGATTCCTGCCAGGGTCGGCAACATTCTTGCGTGGAGATTGATTGTGACATCTTTCCTATGGTTATTTTCTCCTTTCTGCTGATTCAAGAAGGGCAGTTGTCAGTTTCTGGTGAAAGAATTTGCACTGTTCTGGTTAACCGCTTACGTATAAGCCTGCCCAGGAAAAGTGTGGATAAGGAAACTGACCGGCTCCAAAATGGCCTAAATAGTGTTGACTGGGCTGTTAAACCCCAATACAAACAAACAAATTACCTATTCCCAAACTTGAAAAAGGATATTCGTGGTCGTCATTTCCGGGTCAGCGAAGAAGTTGTGGCAGCAGTTGAGGAGTGGATCGGAGACAAGTACCCTGGCTTCTTCAGTTCTGCGCTGATGGCACTGGAACAGTGTAAGTCCTAGTGTATCATTCTAGAGGGCAATTACATCAAAAAAAAAGAGATCGATCTCACCCAGAAATAAGTTAGGCTGGTATTTTATTGACTTGCCCTCATAGTATGTTCAATATACATTTCAGGAATCTCTGACTCCATAACCTTTGACCTCTGTCACAAACCAGGGATAGCAATGAAGAAAAAGATCATCTTGTAAGTATGGCAAGTATTGATGACTGTAAAGAAATGTTTAATATAAATCCTATCCTGCTGTTTGTCATGCCATTGGCTTTAAATAAAATACATAATTAGGGCCCCGCACTGAAAGTGTGGGTGCCCTATAGTAATCACTCTGTCCGTCCGTCTGTCTGTCCGTCTGTCCGTCCACAATTTTTTTTTTCCTCTGATAGCGCTGCCGGGGCCCTAGTAAACTTCACTGACAGCTCTAGTTTGCATCATTTTTATACGCCCCTTTTGAAAAAAGGGTTATATTATCTTATGCTCCGGGGCATCCGTCCATCCGTCTGTAACCTTTTTATATTTCCAGATATCTCCTACATTTTCATCAAATCAAACTGAAACTTGATATATAGTCAGACCATGATGTGGAGCAGTGCACATTGTTTACAGGTTACGGTCCAACAATAACAGAGTTTGGCCCCTTTTAAAGTTTCTGTAAACATTCCTGTGAGGATAACTCCTACATTTTACACCCGATCAAGCTGAAACGTAATATGTTGTTAGACCATGATTTGGATTTGTTTGTTTGATTTGAGGTTTACAGTCCCCGTCAACACTGTAAAGGTCATTTTGGAGACGTTGCTTCCAATTTTGTGGGACTTTTACCCGACATTGAGATGAAATGACATTTCAAGCCCTGTCCCCAATGAAACCAATAGGGTTTATAAGCATGGACGGTCCGACTTGCTACGCTTTGCCTGGGCAGGCTTAGATCCTCTAAGCTGTTTACCAGTACTCGTGTGCGGTTGGATTTCAGCTCTGCATGGAAGCATCATGCAACCCTTCTATTTCTTCAAGCCCTGATTGGGCGGGGCCGACCATGATGTGGAGCAATGCATATTGTTTTGAGGTTGCAATCCACCAAATATTAAAAGAGTTTTCCCCTTTAAAAAGTTCTCTGAATTTTTTGGTTTCTGGCTAACTCCTACAATTAACATTCAGTCAAGCTGAAACTTGATATATAGTTAGACCATGATGTGGAGCAGCGCTTATTGTTTCGAGGTGACTTGTTATTTTTGGCAAGGGCACATAGATTTCTGGTCTTTGTATAGCTGCTGATTTATTTCCACCTTTTTGCAATACATAAATGATTTGTTTCATAGAATGGGCAAGGCATAACATTATGAAACTGGTGCAGAAAGCATTAAACCCAGTCTCCTAGAGTGATAAACAAACATTCTACCACATCACAATGTATATAACAGGTTGTTATTGTAATTCTTTCAGGATCAAAGACATTCGGTTTTTACTACAAAACCTAGAAAAGCTAAGCTATAATGTATAGGATATACAGAAAAATAAAGAAGCCTCCGTGGTGTAGTGGTTACGCTACTCGCCTTGTAAACCAGGGATTGCAGGATCGATCCCGGGCTTCTCCAGACTCTCGGATGAGTCTTTAAACCGAGGTCCCGTCTTCGTATGACCTTAGCTGTTGGTGGGACATAAAACTTAAACACTTACAGGAAAATAAGCGTTCATTACGAAAACACGCCTATACAAATACCTTATAAATTTTTCCGCCGAAAAATTAAAATTTTAAGATGAAAAATTGTGATATTTTTTTTATTTCTACTCTAAAATATAGATAGAGCAGTGGTTCTAACGAGTACCCACAATCTATATTTTAGAGCAGAAATAAGAAACAATAAGGTTTACCCCTGTAAACCCCAGTTTTACTGTATAAAAGTGGGGTTTAAGGGCAGTCAGAATGATAGGCGTGTTTTCGCGATGTATAGTCTTTTTTTGCCCAGAGACATATATATGCTTGATAAAGCTTGTTGATTTTCTCATTTCCCATTTCAGTTCAGCAAGACCTAAATGTCACAGCATGTTTATGGACCGTAAAATCAACTCGGAACATCAGATCTCTGTGAACTGCTATCAGCTGTTTTTGTTGTCAGCGTACAAGTTCTCTTCATATGTCGTCAGACTGCCTGTCAAACAGAGAGCAGACAGCAATCCAAGGTTCTTCTATGGTTTGTTGTTGCACCTTTCTTGTGTCTATTTTTAGCTCACCTGTCACATAATGACATGGTGAGCTTTTGTGACTGCTCAGTGTCCTTCATCCTTCTGTCAACAATTTACTTAAAAGACATCTCCTCCTAAACCGGTGAATGGAATTTGAAATACTTTAACAGACAGAAACAGTCCTTGGGTTACCCTCTACCAAAATTGCCTGAATGGTTCAGGTCTCAAAATGGAAAAAAAACACACACAAAAAAAAACACTTAAAACATCATCTCCTCCTTGGCCACTGGCGCAATTTCAAAATAATTTCACAGGAATATTTCTTTCTCTTCTACCAAAATTGCCCAAACCGTTACTCTCAGATGAACTGTGAAACTGCCGCACGAATTGTGGAAACTGCCGCACGATCAAGGGCAGGGACACCAAGTATAAGCTCTACTGGTCTGGAAACGATAAAGGCACTGCTGGTGTAGGAGTGTTTGTGGCAGAAGAGTGGATAGAGAAAGTTTTCGAAGTGCAAAGAGTCTCAGACAGAATCATCGTGGTGAAGCTTGTAGTCGGCCAGTGCGTGGTTACCCTTCTGTCTGTGTATGCTCCACAGAGTGGTTTAAGTGCTGAAGTCAAGGACTTGTTCTTTGACCAACTGCATGCTGTGACTGCCAGGATCCCAGGATCCGAACTCCTGATCCCATGCAGAGATTGGAATGGCCATGTAGGCTGTGCAGGCACTGGATACAAGGAAGTGCATGGTGGGATCGGGTATGGTAGACCTGAACCAGATGTTGAGGGTGAGAGGATTCTAGAGTATGCCCTGGCATTTGACCTGCTTCTTGGAAACAAGTTTCAAGAAACGTGACAGTCATCTTATCACATACAAGCCAGGAAGCGCAGCGAAGCATCTTTTTCCGCAGGACAATGCGCAAACTTGTCACAGATGTGAAAGTGATCCCTGGCGAGGAAGTAGCCTTGCAACATCAGCTACTTGTATGCGACATTAGGATTGATGTGCCACCAAAACATAAGCGCAAGTTCGACCCCAGACTAAAAGTTTGGAAGATGAAAGAATCTCAGACAACAGATCATTTCCAGAGAGGTTTCAGCCAGCATGTAAGTGCTTCAGCAGGTGTATCTGATGGTACCACTGAGGATATATGGAACAGCATCAAGACAGGTCTGCTCTAGACAACTGAAGAGGTGTGTGGCACAACTCGGCCCCACTGCTGGCGTCGGGAAACCTGGTGGTGGAATGAGGATGTTAATAAAGTCATTGCAGCCAAGCGGCAAGCCTTCAAAGCATGGAAGAGTGGTAAGGGCACCCGTGCATCATATCTTGCGGCCAAACGCATAGCCAGACGTGCAGTGCACCATGCTCGCCAAGAAGCTGAGAAGGAGATCTACAAGAATATTGACCCTTAGTCCTCAGAAGTATACCGCCTTGCTAACCAGATGAGAAGGGAGAATGCCGATGTTGTAGGTGACAAACCAGTAAAGAATGATGCAGGGGAGATGTCAATGAGTGAAGATTCAAAGCAGAGGGCCTGGTTAGAACACTACGGAAGACTACTCAATGTTGAGTTTGACTGGGACCCAGACCACCTGTCCGATGAACCACCAGTGGAAGGGCCGCCCATCCCAATCACTGTTGATATGGTTAAGAAGGCTATCTCTCAAATGAAGACTGGCAAAGCACCGGGCCCCTCTGGCATAGTGGTGGAGATGATAAGAGCTGCAGGTGATGTGGGTGCCTCGATGATCCGCGATCTTGCAGCTGCAATCATCCGTGATGGAAAGGTACCCTCTGACTGGGATCAGAGTTTCATTGTCTGTCTCTACAAGGGCAAGGGCGATGCACTGGAACGGGGTAACTATCATGGTCTCAAGCTGACAGAACAGGTCATGAAAGTCCTGGAGAGGATTGTGGATCGCCTCATTAGGTAGTTAGTGTCCATCGACGATTCCCAGTTTGGCTTCATCCCAGGAAGAGGCACAACAGATGCAATTTTTGTTGTACGGCAGCTACAAGAGACGTATCTGGCGGCCAACAGGAGACTCTACATGGCTTTTGTAGACCTGAAGAAGGCATTTGACTGAGTGCCTCGGAAAGTCATCTGGTGGGCACTAAGAAAACTTGGAGTGGACGAGTGGATTGTGCAACTTGTCCAAGGGATGTATGCTAATGCTCGGAGCCGTGTCCGCGTTGGTGATGGTTACAGTGAAGAATTCGAGGTGAAGGTGGGTGTTCATCAAGGCTCTGTTCTCAGCCCACTGCTTTTCATCATTGTGCTTGAAGCCTTGTCACGCGAGTTCCGCTCTGGAGTCCCCTGGGAGGACCTGTATGCTGATGACCTTGTCATCATAGCTGAATCCCTTGAGGAGTGTGTCAGGAGGCTCTTAACTTGGAAAGATGCAATGGAGGCAAAAGGGCTGAGAGTGAATGCAGGAAAGACAAAGATCATGATCTGTGGTTCTTAAACCACTCTATGGGGCTGTATGTCGCACTGGAGTAGGCAGCAACAGTATCTTTTGTAATGGCTGTAAGTTCTGGGTGCACAAGAAATGCAGTGGGCTCAAACGCCTGATAGAGGACCCTGATTACAGGTGTACACGGTGCCAACGAACTGCACGCTCCTTAGATGGCAGACCACAGAGGGAAGTTCAAGTCGGATCTGACAAGCTGGAAGTTGTAGCTTCCTTTTGCTACCTAGGTGATATGCTCTCTGCAGCAGGTGGTTGCGACCTTTCAACTACATCACTTGTGAAAACAGCCTGGAAGAAATTCAAGGAGTTGCTACCAGTTCTCTCATCCCGCCACCTCTCGTTCAAAACACGTGGCCGTGTGTATAGCTCTTGTGTGCGGAGCGCAATGCTCCATGCCAGTGATACATGGCCATTGACAAACCCAAACCTCCAACGTCTACAGCGGAATGACAGGGCAATGATCCGACAGATCTGCAATGTCAAGCCACAGGACACTGTCACCATCAGGTCCAGTGAGTTACTTGAGCGTCTTTGCATTGAGGACCTGGACCTCATCCTGAAAGGGAAGACTTCGCTGGTATGGACATGTGGAACGCTCCAACGGTGCAGTCAAGACTGCCTGTGACATACATGTAGATGGAAAGCGGGGGCCTGGAAGGCCCAAGATGACCTGGAAGCAGCTAACAGAAAGAGATTGCAGAGAATGGAAGCTCTCTGCTATCGATTCTCATGATAGACAAATCTGGAGATCTGGTGTAAGATCTGCCATGCGTGCAGCAAGTCAGCTACCTGGAAAGGGGCCCACTTATGTGGACGTTGCCCCTGTACCTGCACGTTAATGAAAAATCTGTTGATGATGATGATGAACAAGATGACCACCAGAGCTAAAAATAGGAAACATCTTCTCATTTGTCAACAATATACTTTAAAGAAATCTCCTCCTAAGCCAGTGAACAGATTTTGAAATAAATTAACAGGAATGTTCCTTGGGTGATTTACCATCAAAATTGCCTAAATAATTTCAATCCGCTGAACAGATGCAGATTTTTCTTGGCATCTTAAGGGTTAACCAATGCAAGCCTTGGAAGCTCAGTCAGATGCGTGTCTGACTAGTGATCAGGACGTACTTAACCTGCTGGGGTTGGCAACATATTTTAACCCTTTTTGTACCTAATGGAATATTCCACCTTATATATAACAGGAGTCCATTTAAAAATTTAGGGGTGTCAGGTTGTGTTTTCTTCAAAAACTATGTAAAAATTAGCTGAAAATTTTGCAAACAGTGTAGGCCCTGATCGGACGCCACGTTTTGCGGCGTCTGATCTGGGCCTGCACTGTTTGCCAAGATTCCCCTTAAAGCGTTTCCGGTACTGAATGGGTTAATGGAGATTGCTCATGAACGCTTTAGAAAAAACTCCTATACTGTAAACAAACTGTACAGACCCAGATGCTATGTACTCTATTATGGATGCCAGCACGACTGGTCATTCATATGAAATAACCTCTAGTGCAAAATAACAATTCTAAATCTTGCTTGAAAAAATTACGTTGGGCTGCCTGATGCTTCCACTCAGAGCTGAAACTGACCGCACATGAGTACTGATAAACTGCTTAGAGGGTCTAGCCTGCCCAGGGAAAGTGGTGCCAGTCGAATTGTCCATTCATATAAATCCTATTGATTTCATTGAGCTGCAGGGCCTAAGATGTCATTTCATCTCAATGTTGGGTAAAAGTCCCACAAAATTGGAAACAACATCTTCAAAATGACCTATATAGTGTTGATTGGCACGTTAATGCTCCAATCAAACAAACATAAACAATTCTAAATCTGTTTATTGCAGAAGAAGTTAAAAAAATAAATAAATACTGGAAAACGGTTTTTGTTATGGATGATGTTGGATGCTGGCAACATTCTTTCATGGAGTTTGATGATGAAATCTTTTCTACTGTCATTGTCTTCCTTCCCCTGATTCAAGAAGGGCAGTTGTCAGTATCTGGCAAAAGAATATGCACAGTACTGGTTAAGCACTTACATATAAGCCTGCTAAGGAAAAGTGTGGCAAGGTAAAATCATACTAAAATGATCGGCTCTGCAAGACATAAAGAGTGTTGACTAGGCCTTTACCCTTTTCCTGCTGTTCACGACAACTCCTATCTTTGCAAACAATGTAGATCCATATCAGATGGCTTCTTTTCACATCTCCCAAATGGCTACTTTTCTTATGAAAATCCATGATATTTTTCTTATTTATACCGCAAACATAGGTTGTGGGTGCTCCTTAGAACCGCCTAATTGAGGCAGTTCTAACGAGTACCCACAAGCTATGTCTTGGAGCAGAAATAAGAAAAATAATTTTTACCCCCATAATCCCCAGTTTTCTCAAGTTGTAAAGTGGGGATTAGGGGGGTGTTCATTTAACAGACCTATTCACATGATGCATGTAATTTGAATGGCTGATAGTAAGAAATGGGTGTGGCTAATTAAAATATTCAGCAGGATAAAGATTTAACCTCAAACAAACAAACTTGTTAATTGGCTGCAATTTATTTGAAGAATATAAATTGGAGAAAGAATAGGGCTACCGTAAGGCGGCAGGGCTTGAGATACCATTTCATCTCAACGTTGGGTAAAAATTCGGCAAAATTGGAAGCAATGTCTCCAAAATGACCCAAATAGTGTTGATGGGGATGTTAAACCAAAATTTAAATAAAAAGAAAAACACCGTAAAACTCCAAAAAATTTGGACTCCTTGAGGACTTGCCATAGTTCTCCTAAAATATTAACAAATTAGTTTCATGATTCAACAAGGAGTCCAAAAAGTACGGACAAAATGGCAAACAGTGAAGACCCTGATCAGACTGCTCCTTTGGGAGCAGTCTGATCTGGGTCTGCACTGTTTGCTAAGGCCCATTTGTCCCAATATTTAGGAACATTATGGTATTTTCTCACATGTGTTAGATAACTTTTTCTGTACATCTTATTTCTAGGGATGATATGTGATCTTTCTACGTATGTCTACAATCAGACCAACAAAGGGTTGAAGTCTAAAAAGGTATGTTCATTTTGTTATACTGCAAAGAAATTTCCAGGCTTTTGAATGGACAGCAAAAGGGCAATTATTTTCCATATACCCCGTGAGCGAAAATATACAACCCTCTCACGCTTGCCTTCGCTGAATTGTGATGTCCGCCATCTTGGATTTACTGCAGTTGATCAGAAATATAGGCAAAATAATTTCTTGCACCACAATAATATCCAGCCATTAAATAGATAAATAGAGACTTTGATTGGTTTTCATTCATTCAGTACTTTATTTCATTGTTTTTATGCCCCCGGAATCTAAGAGATTCGGGGGCATATAGTTTTTGGTTTGTCTGTCTGTTTGGCCGTTTGTCTGTCTACAAAAACCTTAACATTGGGCATAACTTTTGAATGGTAATAGATAGAGCTTTCATATTTCACATGTGTATACCTTATCACAAGACCTTTCCAGTGATACCATAATTTTTGATCTCGTGATCTTGAACTTGACCTTTGACCTATTTTTAGCTCACCGTCACGTAGTGACGAGGTGAGCTTTTGGGATCACTTTTTGTCCGTCGTCTGTCCGTGCGTGCATAAACAATTTCTTTAAACAACATCTCCTCCTAAACCACTGAACAGATTTTGACCAAACTTCACAGGAATGATCCTTAGGTGGTCCCCTTTCAAAGTTGTTCAAATGGTTCCGGTCCGTTGCACATCTAGGTCACAGGAGCCAAAAATAGATTTTTTCACCAAAAACTTAAAAAATCTTCTTCTCGGAAACCACAAGGCCCAGGTCTTTGATATTTGGTATGAAGCTTCATCTAGTGGACCCCTACCAAGATTGTTCAAATTATAGTGCTGCGGCCACAAATGCCCCCGCCCCTGGGCCCTTTGGTTTTACAATGGCTTATATAGGGAAAATCTTTAAAAATCTTCTTCTCTGAAACCACAAGGCCCAGGTCTTTGATATTTGGTATGAAGCTTCATCTAGTGGACACCTACCAAGATTGTTCAAATTATAGTGCTGGGACAAAAAATGCCCCCGCCATGGGGCCCTTTGGTTTTACATTGGCTTATATAGGGAAAATCTTTAAAAATCTTCTTCTCTGAAACCACAAGGCCCAGGTCTTTGATATTTGATATGAAGCTTCATCTAGAGGACCCCTACCAAGATTGTTCAAATTATAGTGCTGGGGCCAAAAATGCCCTCGCCCCGGGGCCCTTTGGTTTTACATAGGCTTATATAGGGAAAATCTTTAAAAATCTTCTCTGAAACCACAAGGCCCAGGACTTTGATATTTGGTATGAAGCTTCATCTAGTGGACCCCTACCAAGATTGTTCAAATTATAGTGCTGGGGCCAAAAATGCCCCCAGCCAGGGGCCCTTTGGTTTTACATAGGCTTATATAGGGAAAATCTTTAAAAATCTTCTTCTCTGAAACCGCAAGGCCCAGGACTTTGATATTGAAGCTTCATCTAATGGACCTCTACCAAGAATGTCAAATTATAGTGCTGGGGCCAAAAATGCCCCCGCCCCGGGGCCCTTTGGTTTTACAAAGACATATATAGGGAAAATCTTTAGAAATCTTGTTCTCTGAAACCACAAGGCCTAGGTCTTTTATATTTGGTATGAAGCTTCATCTAAAGGACCCCTAATAAGATTATTCAAATTATAGTGCTGAGGCCAAAAATGTCCCAGCCCCGGGGCCCTTTGGTTTTACATAGACTTATATAGGATAAATCTTGAAAAATCTTCTTCTCTGAAACCGCAAGGCCCAGGACTTTGATATTTGGTATGAAGCTTCATCTAGTGGACCCCTACCAAGATTGTTCAAATTATAGTGCTGAGGCAAAAAATGTCCCCGCCCCCGGGCCCTTTGGTTTTACATAGGCTTATATAGGGAAAATCTTTAAAAATCTTCTTCTCTGAAACAGCAAGGCCCAGGACTTTGATTGTTTGGTATGAAGCTTCATCTAGTGGACCCCTACCAAGATTGTTCAAATTATAGCCCTTGGGCCAAAAATGCCCACGCTCCGGGTCCCTTTGGTTTTACATAGACTTATATAGGGAAAATCTTTAAAAATCTTCTTCTCTAAAACCACAAGGCCCAGGTCTTTGATATTTGGTATGAAGCTTCATCTAGTGGACCCCTACCAAGAATGTTCAAATTATAGTGCTGGGGCAAAAAATGCCCCCGCCCCCGGGCCCTTTGGTTTTACATAGGCTTATATAGGGAAAATCTTTGAAAATCTTCTTCTCTGACACCACAAGGCCCAGGTCTTTGATATTTGGTATGAAGCTTTATCTAGTGGACCCCTACCAAGATTATCAAATTAAAGTGCTGGGACAAAAAATGCCCCCGCCACGGGGCCATTTGGTTTTACATTGGCTTATATAGGGAAAATCTTTAAAAATCTTCTTCTCTGAAACCGCAAGGCCTAGGTCTTTTATATTTGGTATGAAGCTTCTTCTAAAGGACCCCTACCAAGATGATTCAAATTATAGTGCTGGGGCCAAAAGTGGCCCCCCCCCCCCCCCCCCCCCCCCCCCCCCCCCCGGGCCCTTTGGTTTTACATAGGCTCATATAGGGATAATCTTTAAAAATCTTCTTCTCTGAAACCACAAGGCCCAAGACTTTGATATTTGGTATGAATCTTCATCTAATGGACCTCTACCAGGATTGTTCAAATCATAGCCCTGGGGCCGTATGGTTTTACATAGACTAATATAGGAAAAATCTTTAAAAATCTTCTTCTCAGAAACCACAAGGCCTGGGTCTTTGATATTTGGTATGAAGCTGCATCTTGTGGACCTCTATCAAGATTATTCAAATTATAGCTCTGATACCAAAAATGTCCCCGCTCCGGGGCCCTTTGGTTTTACATAGACTTATATAGGGAAATCTTTAAAAATCTTCTCTGAAACTGCAAGGCCAAGGCCTTTGATATTTAGTATGGAGCTTTATCTAGTGGACCTCTACCAGGATTGTTCAAATTATAGCCCTGGGGCCAAAAATGCCCCCGCTCTGGGGCCGTATGGTTTTACATAGACTAATATAGGGAAAATCTTTAAAAATCTTCTTCTCAGAAACCACAAGGCCTGGGTCTTTGATATTTGGTATGAAGCTGCATCTTGTGGACCTCTATCAAGATTATTCAAATTATAGCTCTGATACCAAAAATGTCCCCGCTCCGGGGCCCTTTGGTTTTACATAGACTTATATAGGGAAATCTTTAAAAATCTTCTCTGAAACTGCAAGGACAAGGCCTTTGATATTTAGTATGGAGCTTTATCTAGTGGACCTCTACCAAGATTGTTCAAATTATAGCCCTGGGGCCACAAATATCCCCTCCCCGGGGCCCTTTGGTTTTACATAGATTTATATAGCCCCGGGGCCATTTGGTTTTGCATAGGCTTATTTAGGGAATATCTTAAAAAAATCTTCTTCTCTGAAACCACAAGGCCCAGGTCTTTGATATTTGATGTGTAGCTTCATCTAGTGGACCTTTGCCAAGATTGTTCAAATTATAGCCTTTGTTGATGTTTGGTATGAAGCTTCACCTTTAAGACCTCCCTCAACATTATGCACATTAAAGCCCTGGGGCCAATAATGGCCCTCTCTGGGGCCCACTTGTTACACTATGGATCAGGTGAGCGATCCAGGGCCATCATGGCCCTCTTGTTTTTAAAATTTTTAAAAACATTAACATTGGCCATAACTTTCGATTGGTAAGTGATAGGGCTTTCATATTTCATATGTGCATTCATTGTCACAAGACCTTTCTAGTGGTACCATAATTTTTGACCTTGTGACCTTGACCGTGATGTTTGACCTACTTTTTAAAAACTTTAACATTGGCCATAACTTTCGATTGGTAAATGGTAGGGCTTTCATATTTCACATGTGCACTCTTTGTCACAAGACCTTTCTAGTGGTACCATTATTTTTGACCTGGTCTTGACCTTGACATTTGACCTACTTTTATAAACTTTAACATTGGCCGTAACTTTCGATTGGTAAGTAGTAGGGCTTTCATATTTCACACATGCACTCCTTGTCACAAGACCTTTCTAGTGGTACCATAATTTTTGTCCATCCAGACACCCCCCTCAAGGTCAAGGTCACTGTGGCTATTTTTAGAAAAACTTTGTCATCGCTCTAGCGCCAACATTTCTTTACTGATTTCAATATAACTTCACACAAATGTTCCTTATGACAATATCTCGAGCGAGTTCGACTTTCAAGGTCATGACCTCAAGGTCAAGGTCACTGTGGCTATTTTTAGAAAAACTTTGTCATCGCTCTAGCGCCTACATTTCTTCACCAATTTTAATATAACTTCACACAAATATTCCTTACAAAAATATCTCGAGCGAGTTTGACTTTCAAGGTCATGGCCTTAAGTTCAAGGTCACTGTGGCTATTTTTAGAAAAAACTTTGTCATCGCTCTAGCACTTACATTTCTTCACCGATTTCAATATAACTTCACACAAATGTTCCTTATGACAATATCTCGAGCGATTTGGACTTTCAAGGTCAAGGTCACTGTGGCTATTTTTAGAAAAACTTTGTCATCGCTCTAGCGACTACATTTCTTCACTGATTTCAATATAACTTCACACAAATGTTCCTTATGACAATACCTCGAACGAGTTCCACTTTCAAGGTCAAGGTCACTGTGGCTATTTTTAGAAAAACTTTGTCATTGCTCTAGTGCTTACATTTTTTCACCAATTTCAATATAACTTCACACAAATGTTCCTTATGACAATATCTCTAGCGAGTCTCACTTTCAAGGTCCAGGTCACTGTGGCTATTTTTAGAAAAACTTTGTCATTGCTCTAGTGCTTACAATTTTTCATCAATTTCAATATAACTTCACACAAATGTTCCTTATGACAATATCTCTAGCGAGTCCTACTTTCAAGGTCAAGGTCACTGTGGCTATTTTTAGAAAAACTTTGTCATCGCTCTAGCGCCTACATTTCTTCACCGATTTCAATATAACTTCACACAAATGTTCCTTATCACAATATCTCTAGCGAGTCCTACTTTCAAGGTCAAGGTCACTGTGGCTATTTTTAGAAAAACTTTGTCATCGCTCTAGCGCCTACATTTCTTCACCGATTTCAATATGACTTCACACAAATGTTCATTATAACAATATCTCAAGCGAGTTCGACTTTCAAGGTCAAGGTCACTGTGGCTATTTTTAGAAAAACTTTGTCATCACTCTAGCGCTTACATTTCTTCACCGATTTCAATATAACTTCACACAAATGTTCCTTATCACAATATCTCAAGCGATTTCGACTTTCAAGGTCAAGGTCACTGTGGATATTTTTACAAAAAAACTTTGTCATCGCTCTAGCGACTACATTTCTTCACTGATTTCAATATAACTTCACACGAATGTTCCTTATGACAATACCTCGAGGCAGTTCGCCTTTCAAGGTCAAGGTCACTGTGGCTATTTTTAGAAAAACTTTGTCATCGCTCTAGCGCCTACATTTCTTCACCGATTTCAATATAACTTCACACAAATGTTCATTATAACAATATCTCAAGCGAGTTCGACTTTCAAGGTCAAGGTCACTGTGGCTATTTTTAGAAAAACTTTGTCATTGCTCTGGTGCTTACATTTCTTCACCGATTTCAATATAACTTCACACAAATGTTCCTTATGACAATATCTCCAGCGATTTTGACTTTCAAGGTCAAGGTCACTGTGGATATTTTTAGAAAAAACTTTGTCATCGCTCTAGCGACTACATTTCTTCACTCATTTCAATATAACTTCACACAAATGTTCCTTATGACAATACCTCGAGCGAGTTCGACTTTAAAGGTCAAGGTCACTGTGGCTATTTTTAGAAAGACTTTGTCATTGCTCTAGCGCTTACATTTTTTCACCAATTTCAATATAATTTCACATAAATGTTCCTTATGACAATATCTCGAGCGATTTTGACTTTCAAGGTCAAGGTCACTGTGACTATTTTTAGAAAAACTTTGCCATCGCTCTAGCACCTACATTTATTGATGGATTTTAATGTTTCTTATGATGACATCTCTGGTTGCTTTGACTTTCAAGGTCATGACCTCAAGGTCAAGGTCACTGTGGCTATTTTTAGAAAAACTTTGTCATCCTTCTACCGCTTACATTTATTAACAGATTTTAATATAACTTCACACAAAAGATGCTTTAATATGATAATATCTTGAGCAAGATCTACTTTCGCGGTCAAGGTCACTATGGCTATTTTTAGAGAAACATTGTCATCACTCTAGTTTTACCTTGTTGCCTTGATGTTTGACCTTTTTTTATTAAATTTAACATTGGCCATAACTTTCAATTGGTAAGTGATAGGGCTTTCATATTTCACATGTGCATACTATGTCACAAGACCTTGTCAACAATCCCATAATTTTTTACCTCGTGACCTTGACCTACTTTTTTAAGACTTGAACATTGGCCATACCTTTTGATTGCTTAGTGATACTGCTTTCATATGTAACATGCGCTGTCCGGGGGCATCAGTGTTTCACAAACACATCTTGTTGATTATAAAACTCCATTCTAACATGAGGTAAACATTTTCCCACTGAGCACCGTGATCAAAGTAGAGAGCATAGAAGGGCGCGTTTGATGACGTCACATGTAAACATGTACCTCTGACAAGAATCCTTTGGAAAACATTACAACAATGTGCAAAATATTGCCAAAAAGCTTTCCAGTATAACAAATTCGTTATTACGATTCTTGACGGGGAACATGGGGTCATATTCCCTGCCTGAGAGCGTATGGTTCGGGCAAATATCACTGAGGCAGGCATACATTCTTTCCTTTAACCCATTTTGTACTGGAAACCCCAAAACGGTTACCTTGGCAAACAGTGAAGGCCCAGATCAGACGCCGCAGAATGCGGCGTCTGATCAGGGCCTAGACTATTTGCTAAATGTTCAGCCATTTTCTGAATAAAATATGAAGAAATAACAACCTGACACCCCTAAACTTTGAAATGCTATATATAAGGAGGAAGAATCCATTTGGTACAAAAAGTGTTAAGAGTAGACCCCTTTTTCAGTGTGACAGGACTTATAGAAAAGCAAACAGGAAGTCCCAAAACTTGTCTCCCTTTGGAAAATGGCAGAAAAATCAGCCACGTGTTCCCATTCCCCTTAAATTGGCCAGCACACAACAAAATATCCAATTAGACTCTCAGACCTGCAAAGACTTGGATCGGTCTGGATGTCTACCTAGTACTGCAAGATTTTTCGCTGTCTCTTTAAATAGCCCGAAGGCTATTAGTTCATTGCAATAAGCGAAGACTCTGATCAGACTGCATGGATGCACAGGCTGCTCTGAGTTTTCACTGCTCGCTCAGATCTTACGGTAGGTTTCATCATGCAGCGGCTCAAATTCAAACAAGTAGAATTTACTACCTGATGTCTTTAAAAAAAGTTGGATGAGTGGCAAACAGTTTAGACCCTGATGAGATGTCGCATTTTGTAGTGTGATTGCTACGTGACTGCTAGACCCTCAGCCCCATGGAACACTATTATAAGAATCTGGTGTGGGGTTCTGTGGTTGATATGCATTTCCAATCCTCGGTATGACTGTGTGAGCAGAACCTCGATGATCGAGGTTCCGCTCAGCACAGACAGAAGCCCCCACCCATAGGGGCTTGAAGAAATATATGGGCTGCATGATACTTCCACGCAGAGCTGAATCCGGCCCACACACTAGTACTGGTAAACCGCTTAGAGGATCTAAGCCTGTCCAGGAACCGCGGTGCTAGGCAGACCGTCCATGCTAATAAACCCTATTGGTTTCATTGGGCGACAGGGCTTGAGATGTCATTTCATCTCAATGTCGGGTAAAAGTCCCACAAAATTGGAAGCAAAGTCTCCAAAAATGACCTTTACAGTGTTGACGGGGACGTTAAATCTCAAATCAACCAACTCTCTTTAAATAGCCCGAAGACTGTAGTAGTTCAATGCAATAAATGAAGACACTGATCAGACTGCATGGATGCACAGGCTGCTCTGAGTTTTCACTGCTCGCTCAGATCTTACGGTAGGTTTCATCATACAACGGCTCAAATTCAAACAAGTAGAATTTACTACCTGATGTCTTTTAAAAAAGTTGGATGAGTGGCAAACAGTTTAGACCCTGATGAGATGTCACATTTTGAAGTGTGATTGCTACCTGACTGCTAGACACTCAGCCCCATGGAACACTCTTATAAGAATCTGGTGTGGGGTTCTGTTGTCGATATGCATTTCCAACCCTCGGTATGACTGTGTGAGCGGAACCTCGATGATCGAGGTTCCGCTCAGCACAGTCACCAAGAGGTTTGGAAACTCCCATCTACCACAGAATCTCATATTAGATTCATTTTCTTGCACAACACCACCAAAAACTTTCATTTTACATTATTTAACATTTTATTTTTCGTGCACTATACTTATGTAGTTTGGGTAAGAACACCAGGGTAAGAACAGAATTTCCATCCCAGGCTAAAACCACTGAATTCCTTATCTGGTGTACAAGAATGATTCATTCTATCTCTGATTTATACTCCAAACATAGGTTCTGGGTACTAGTTAGGTCCTCCTCCATGTGGTTCTAATGAGCACCCACATCCCATGTCTTTGAGCAGAAATAAGAAAAATAATGTTTACCCCTGTAAACCCAGTTTTCTTTCATAAAGTGGAGTTAAGAGGGGTGTTCATGACACAGATTTGTTAGCATGACGACATTTATGCCTATATATTTCAAAGGCCAACTGATTTCTTTCAGATGCAAGATACAGAACCAGAAGTAAATTTTCTAAGCCAAGACAGTCTTAAATGGTAAGAATATTTCAACCAATGGGCAGTTGTAAAACAGAATGTAAACTCTACTTGTCAACCTATTAAGAAGATCTGGGCCCATTTGTTCAAAGCATCGTTAACTTAATGAGCTCATTAGTGGTCGAATTATTAACTGTTCTAGTAAGTACAATATCTAATACTCTGGTATATTTGCTGAATAAATGTGAGCAGCTTTTGCAAATGCAAAAGCTGCTCACATATTTTCTGCATAAATATTAGCATATTTCCCATATTTAATGATCAAAGTTTTAATGATACCTTAACTAATGACATTGTTAGTTTTGAACAACTGGCCCCTGAACAGGAATTGTGTGGTTAGGTTAACTGACTGGCTCAACATTAAAAGTGTTAAAAATATTGACTGGGCCGTTAAACTCCTAAACAAGCAAAGCAAAGACTGTTATTTACACCAACTCACGATGCGCCTCTGCCCATTGGGTATTGGAGAAAAAGAGTGGGCTGCATTGTTCTTCTGTGCAGAATTGAAGCTGACAGCATGGTGCTTCCTCGCAGAGCTGAAACTGACTGAACTTGGAGTACTCGTAAATCACTGAGAAGTTCTAAGCCTGTCCAAGAAAAGTGCTAGTCAGACCATTCCTTAAACCCTAGTGGTCTGTATGGGGAGTATGGCTTGAGATGTCATTTCATCTAAAAAAATCCAACAAAATGGGAAGCAACATCTCCAAAATGACCTATTTGGTGATGATGGGGCTGTAAAACCTTAATAAAAACAAACACAACAACTAATGAGAAAAAGGACTTCAGTGTTACCCAAGTAGTAACGACCCGGCCCATCGGGGCGTGAAGAAATATATGGGCTGCATGATGCTTCCATGCAGAGCTGAAACAGACCCCCACACGAGTACTGGTAAACAGATTAGAGGATCTAAGCCTGCCCAGGCAAAGCGGTGTGAGTCGGCCCCTCCATGCTTATAAAAACCCTATTGGTTTCATTTGGCGACAGGGCTTGAGAAGTCATTTCATCTCTGTCTGGTAGAAGTCCCACAAAATTGAAAGCAACATCACCAAAATGACCTTTAGCATGTTGATGGGGATGTTAAACCCCAAATCAAACAAACAAACACAAGTAGTAAACCTTTGATCCCCCTTGTGCAAACACTCAGCCATTCAATAAAGCCACATCTCTATCTGTGTGCAGCTTTGTAATAATTATAGCCCCGCTTTGAAAAAGTGGGGCTATATTGGATTTGCCATGCCTTCTGTCATTCCGTAATTCCGTGATTCCGTTAATTTGTGTTGGCTCCATAACTTTGTATCTGCTTAACATATTTTCATGAAACTTCACACAAATGTTAAACACCATAAGACAATGTGCAGAGCGAAGGAATTATAACTGTGGATTGCCTACTTTTGGAGTTATTGCCCTTTGAACATTTTCCGTAATTCCGTGATTCCGTTAATTTGTGTTGGCTCCATAACTTTGTATCTGCTTAACATATTTTCATGAAACTTCACACAAATGTTAAACACCATAAGACAATGTGCAGAGCGAAGGAATTATAACTGTGGATTGCCTACTTTGGGAGTTATTGCCCTTTGAACATTGAAAAATGGCAATTTTAATTGTGTCCGCTTCATAACTCGAAAACCATTTGAGATATTTTTAGGAAACTTCACACAAATGTTAAGCACTATGAGACGATGTGCAGAGCGCAGGAACCATAACTCTGCATTGCTTATTTTTGGAGTTATTGCCCTTTGAACATTGAAAAATGGCAATTTTAACAGTGTCCGCTTCATAACTCGAAAACCGTTTGAGATAATTTCATGAAACTTCACACAAATGTTAAGCACTATGAGACAATGTGCAGAGCGCAAGAACCATAACTCTGGTTTTCGTATTTTCTGTGTGTCTGTCTGTGTGTCTGTCTGTGTCTGTTAACAATTTTCGTGTCCGCTCCATAACTTTAAAACCCATTCACATATTTTCATGAAACTTCACACAAACATTAAACACCATGAGATGGTGTGCAGAGTGCAGGAACCATAACTCTGGATTGCCTAATTTTTGAGTTATTTCCCTTTGAATATTGAAAAATATCAATTTTAGCCGTCTTTGCTCGATAACTCAAAAAGCGTTTGAGATAATTTTATGAAACTTCACACAAATGTAAAGCACCATATTACGTGTGCAGAGCGCAGGAACCCAAACTCTGGATTGTCTACTTTTTCAGTTATAGGCTTTTGAATATTAAAAAATGGCAATTTTAACTATGTGCGCTCCATAACAGTTTCTGATATTTTCATGAAACTTCAAATAAATGAAAAGCACCTTGAGATGATGTGCAGAGTGCAGGAACCATAACTCTGGTTTGCCTACTTTAGGAGTTATTGCCCTTTGAACATTTAAAAAGGCAATTTTGACTGTGTCGGCTCCATAACTCACAAACCATTTGAGATATTTTCATGACACTTCACACAAGTGTAAAGCACCATGAGACAATGTGCAGAGCGCAGGAACCCTGACTCTGATTTGCCTACTTTAGGAGTTATTACCCTTTGAACATTGAAAAATGGAAGATGAAATTTAGTATAAACATGGACATTCTGGTAATGTATCATGCTCATTGAAATGAGGGACAAGGGCTCACAACTCTTAGAGTTTTTCCAGATAATGTAAAATTTTCAACAGTTATTTCTTGTTCATAACTGTTTTCTCTGCAGCTTAAATAACTTTCTTCTCTGACAGCGCTGAAGCGGGGCTATAGTCAGATCCTCTGACAGCTCTAGTTTGGACCATTTCACTCTTGTGTTAAGGGAAATGGATACACCTTCAGGGGAGGCAATTCTTGCAAAAGTATTTTTGTGTCCCATGCCGATAGGGGTCAACTCTTAAAGGAAAGAGTTTGCTCCTGAGGAGCAAATTCTTTCCTTTAAGAGTAGACACCTTTTTCATGGGACAGAGTTAATAAAAAAGCGAACAGGAAGTCCCAAAAATTTGTCTCCCTTTGAAAGATGGTGGAAAAATCTGCCAGGTGTTCCCATTCCCCTTAAGTGTGAAGGTCTTGGCAAGATAGTGTTTATCACCAGGCTTGTTTGAGTCTTATGTCTTAACCCATATCATGCCAATCATGACAATTGTTGTCTGCTTAGTCATCTGCCGGTTACTTTAAAAGTCATTTTTACAAATAGTGTGGACCCAGATCAGACTGCTCGTCTGGGAGCAGTCTGATCTGGGTCCGCACTGTTTGCCTGAATGCAAAAATATTTTTAAGAAGTTTTAAAAAAGATTCAGCAGATGACATAGGCATTTTCAGATTTAGTTTTTCTCAGCATATTAAGGGTTATCTCATTGCTCTGACAATATCAAAGTATCATATGTACATTATTAGTTATTTTGATTCTTGACAGATTTTGTTTGTTTGATTTGAAGTTTAACGTCCCCATCAACACTGTAAAGGTTGCTTTCAATTTTGTGGGACTTTTACCTGACATTGAGATGAAATGACATCTCAAGCCCTGCCACCCAATGAAACCAATACAGTAACATTAGATGACATTTCTGGCCTGCAAGCTATATTTGTTCAAGCTTTGGGCAATAGTGCTTTAGGTCGTCCAACACATCTATAAACAAAACAGCCATCAAATAACTGTATATTATGCTTTGGTAATAAGGAGGGACAAAGTGCTGGCATGTGTTTATTATGGAAAATATTTTGTTCTAACATTTACCGTATGTATTTGGACACACAGGCCTGAGCAAACAGAGTAGACCCAGATAATATGCCACATTGTTCTCATCAGGGTCTACACTATTGCCAATCATCCCCCTGCTCTTAGACACAACATCTGATAGTAAATTGTATTTGTTCAAATTTTAGAACAAATATGGTAAGGAGTTGAGGTGTCTGAATATATACTACTCAAAGTTTGATAGGGATCACTTTTCATATACCAAATTTTGCACTGAAAATTTAACATTTCTTGACAGAATTTATACTCGGTATATTGATAAATATCTTATGCAGAAACTCATGTGCAGTTCAGTACTCATAAAAGTGCACACTTCTCACACTTTGCAAATGAATTCATGCACCCCCAAAATCTTGCGTAGCACTGCTTTCCAACAGACAAATCAAACTTGCCAGTGTTCCTTGACCAAGCGTAAAAAGGACTTCATTTGATTTGTGAAACACCAAATTTGCCTAGGGGACAATTAAGAAACCGTCTGAGCCCGGAAGAAATGAATCGTGGCGTCGGAATGTTGGAATCTGGCGTCTCTCAACGTCATGTTGTTGAGATTCTGAATGTGTCTCATGGCGTGGTTTACCAAATGTGGAGTCGGCATCTTACCCACGGAAATCCTTCACACAGACACGGCGGGGTCGAGAAAGGGCTACAACTCAACGTCAGGGCCGTTTCTTGTTGATTCAGTCTCGACGTCAACGGATCCTGAACGCTACGCGTTTGCATAACGAGCTTAGGAACGGGGCTGGAGTACGAATTTCTACACAAACTGTCAGAAACAGGCTCCACGAGTTCGGATTTAATGCCATGAGGCCTGCTGTACATGTTCCGTTGACGAGACAGCACGTGCTAGACCAGTTGGACTTTGCCAGAACTCACGTCAGGTGGAGGGTTCGTGACTTGACGCCAGTTCTGTTTTCTGAGGAGTTCAGATTCTGTCTAGACTTCACTTATAAACGTCAATTAGTGTGGCGAATGTCTAAAGAGCGATTCGATGACTTGAATGTGGCAGAGTATGAGCGCTGTGGAAAGGGGTCAGTCATTGTTTGGGCTGGGATGAGCGTGAACGGCAAAACTGACCTGTATGTCGTTGAAAACAGAAAGTTAATGGCAGCGGGTACTGTAATGATATTCTTGATGAGTTTGTGAGACCATATGCAGATGCTATGGGCCCGGACTTTATTCTGATGGACGATAATGCCCGTCCCAGCCCTGCCAACGTCACTGATTCCTATCTAGAACGTGAGAAAATCGTTCGTATGGACTGGCCTGCTCGGTCACCGGACTTAAATCCGACTGAGCATGCGCGGAACATGCTACAGCGTGCTGTTTCAGCCCGCCTGTGCATCCGAGGACTTTACAGGAGCTCAAAGATGCATTGGTTGCTGAATGAAAGCCGATTCCACACAACCGGATACAGACTCTGATTTCGAGCATGGGCAGGCGATGTCGTACTGTCATTGATGCCCGCGGACGCCACACACCTTATTAGGCACGTTTGTCTAAACAGATTTGGAAATTTGCAAAAAATCAGTTGTCCAAATCCCTTCGTGTTACGGCCAATTTTGGGGGTGCCAAGACAGTTGCTGTTGTCACGCTTGAATGCAGTACCAGTTGACAAAATTAATCACTAGGTTTTGTGAAGGATACGTTTTCTATCATTATGTATCAAATTTGGATTCAGCTGATTAATTCATCCAAAAATTATTTTGCATTGAAAAAATGATCCCTATCAAACTTTGAGTAGTATATATGGTAAATACGGTATGGGCCTTATGCTTGATGATTGGTTGGAATATCCATTCTGTGGTGGCTTCAAACAGCTATGCACATTGGTATTTATGCAAGAATTCATTAAAATAACACATCTGTATCTCCAAAAATGGTTATTTTTCTGATGAAAATTTGTGATAGTTTTCTCATTGATACTCAAAACATAGGTTGTGGGTGCTCATTAGAACTGTCTCATTGAGGCAGTTCTACCAAGTATCCACAGCCTATGTCTTGGAGCAAAAATAAGAAAAATAATGTGTACCCCTGTTAGCCCCAGTTTTTATGCCCCCGCCATTCGAAGAATGGTAGAAAGGGCATATAGCCTTGCCCCTGTCCATCCGTCCGTCTGTGCGTGCGTGCGTGCGTCCGTCCGTGCGTCCGAAACTTAAACGCAGTCAATAACTTACTTATTCATGATGGATTTTAAAATTACTCGGCAGAAATGTTAACCATCATGAGACAACGTGTCACGTGCAAAACCCAGGTCCTTACCTCCAAGGTCAAGGTCATACTTAGAGGTCAAAGGTCAAAAAAAGGGTCCAAAACTTAAACGCAGTCAATAACTTTCTTATTTCTGGATGGATTTTGAAATTACTTTGGAGAAATGTTAACCATCATGAGTCGATGTGTCGAGTGCAAAACCCAGGTCCGTACCTCCAAGGTCAAGGTCATACTAGGAGGTCAAAGGTCAAAAAAAGGGTCCGAAACTTAAACACAGTCAATAACTTTCTTATTTCTGGATGGATTTTGAAATTACTTTGGAGAAATGTTAACCATCATGAGTCGATGTGTCGAGTGCAAAACCCAGGTCCGTACCTCCAAGGTCAAGGTCATACTAGGAGGTCAAAGGTCAAAAAAAGGGTCCGAAACTTAAACACAGTCAATAACTTTCTTATTTCTGGATGGATTTTGAGATTACTTTGTAGAAATGTTAACCATCATGAGTCGATGTGTCACATGCAAAATCCAGGTCCGTACCTCCAAGGTCAAGGTCATACTTGGAGGTCAAAGGTCAAAAAAAGGGTCCGAAACTTAAACGCAGTCAATAACTTTCTTATTTCTGGATGGATTTTGAGATTACTTTGTAGAAATGTTAACCATCATGAGTCGATGTGTCACATGCAAAATCCAGGTCCGTACCTCTAAGGTCAAGATCATACTTGGAGGTCAAAGGTCAATAAAAGGGTCCGAAACTTAAACCCAGCCAATAACTTAGTTATTTTTGGATGGATTTTGAAATTATTTTGAAGAAATGTTAACTATCATGAGACAATGTGTCACGTGCAAACCCAGATCCATACCTCCAAGGTCATACTTAGAGGTCAAATGGCATAAAAAGGGTCCAAAACTTAAACACTGTCAATAACTTTCTATGGATGAAAACGAACATAGACATATTTTCGGGCGGGGGCATCCGTGTCCTATGGACGCATTTCTAGTCTCTATATAAAGTGTGGTTTACATAACATTATGCTTGTTATGTTGCAGGTTGTGTTTGAAAGCATTCCATTCAGTGTTACTGCAGCGTCATCACTCATTGTTCAAGGTGGTGATCAGACTTGTAAGACAAGGACTAAGATTTCTGGAAAGGACAAAGGTTAGCTGTTTGCCACTACCAAGGTTTTATCTCATGTAGTTGCTGTTAAGAGCTGCATAAATACTGTTTACCCATTGTATACTAGTGGACTCATCCATTGCAATATGTTGGATGAGTCCATTTGTCATATAAGCGGTGTCAGGCCTATTTTTTTCATTTTTATTCCATTTTTGATGGAAAATTCTGTTAGCAAATAGTGCAGGCCCTGATCAAACGCCGCATTCTGCGGCGTCTTATCTGGGCCTGCACTGTTTGCCAAGGTACCCCATTAGGGGTTTCCCGCATGCAATGGGTTACCGGTAATAGGCTATAGTGCCTTAGTGTAGAACACTTACATTTCGCAGTAATCTTACTGTCAACCCTACTTTGATATTGATGCTGTTGTCCACCTCTCGATCCATTTGTGCATTCATTAGTTTGTCCATCCATTAACATTCATATCAGAACTACTGTACCTTGGACCTTAAAACTTTATGAGTATATATGTCATTGCAAAACAAAATGGCCACAACAAAACCAGGTCACTGTGACCTTTTTAAAGAAAAATTTACTCTGTCCTGTATCTGGCCTCAAACAAGTGAACTGGTTTTGTGAATCCACTTGTGGGTGGCCACAAGTTTTGCCATTTTTAGCTCGTCTGTTTTTTGAAAAAAAACTTTCGAGCTATTGTCATCACTCCGGCGTCTGCGTAGTCGTCCTGCATCGTCCTGCGTCGTTCCAAAAAAACTTAACCTTGGCTATAACTTAAAAAGTATTAGACCTAGCCTCATGAAACTTCATACACACACTCATCATCACAAGAGCTACATTTTGACCAAGTACCATAACAACATTGTTGATTTTGGCTGAATTATCTCCCCTTTTCCAATTTTTTTCTGAAACACATTTTTTGCTCTCATTTTAATACTATTCACAACAGAGCCTTCAAACTTCACATGAATGTTCCTTGGGACAAGACCTTTTCAGTGATACCACACTTTTTGATCTGTGACCTTGACCTTTGAACTTTGACCTATTTTTCGAAAATTTAACCGAAAACCTTAACCTTGACCATATTTCCTAAAGTATTTGGCCTACCTTCATGAAACTTCATACACATACTCACCATCACAAGAGCTACATTCCCTACAAGTTTTATAACTCCATCTTGCAATTTGATTGAATTATCTCCCCTTTTCTCTCCGTTTTTTTTTTAAATTGTTTTTGTCTCTTATTTCAATACTATTCACAACAGAGCCTTCCAACTTCACATGAATGTTCCTTGGGACAAGACCTTTTCAGTCATACCACGCTTTTTGACCTGTGACCTTGACCTTTGAACTTTGACCTATTTTTCGAAAAATTAACCAAAATACTTAACCTTGACCATATTTCCAAAAGTATTTGGCCTACCTTCATGAAACTTCATACACATACTCACCATCACAAGAGCTACATTCCCTACAAGTTTTATAACTCCATCTTGCAATTTGATTTGACTTAGAACTTTTGTTTTCTAAAAGAAACTGCAGACGAGCGTTGGCACCCGCTTGCGGTGCTCTTGTATCATATGACATCGCGTCTGAGAGTGTAATACAGTATAGCTCCGTTATATCGCGTTCCGATATTTCGCGACGTCCAATCTATCGTGGTCGCGCTGTGGCTCCCGTTTTTTTCCCCTTAAAAATTCATAAATAAAAAAAATAGAGTTTTAAGTTCTTAAAATTTATTTAAAACCAGGTTTAACCAGGGGCCAACAGCGTTGGACTTTTCCCGCCCAGCGTCTGCTTTTTGGCGCCAAAACATAACCATTCACGAGATCGCAGAAAAGTCGGTTTTTATTGTGCAAACATCTACCGTTAGATGTAGCTAATTATCTGAGGAGCGATTAAATCATTGTCACATTGATTGTGGATTAAATGTTATGACAGGAGGATAAACGCTAATTAGAGACATAACTTGACCATATTTTCACACCTTATCGACACGCACCGCAGGGTGGCAATTATATGACAGGGATTAACAATTAACCGTAATAAATACACAGATGGTTTGTCTCTCAATTGACAGTGCAGCAATTATCGCGATTTACTTACTGGTCTAGTTTTACCGTATTTAAGGACTCAAAAATACTGACAGTTGTAGACGATTTTTTTTACACTTGCCCGAAATCAAAACACAATAAAATGATAGTTTTGTTGTTGTATAGTTTTTCGGCCCGTGGTAGACGTTAAATAATTTTTTTCCAACCGCTCCTTTTAATTTTTCTGAGATCTGGCAAGCCAAAGGAAACAACTACAATCGCTTTAGCACTTAGCGCTTATGGTAGTTGCGCCCCTTGGCCGTCAACGTGAGAGACAACCAGGGGAACCTGCAAATTCAAAATGGCGTCCTGTTTTGACATTTTAGCAACCACATGTTTTCAGACGCAGTTTTTCAGCTGTTCTCGAATGTAAGTTAATTGGTAGACATAGTCCCCTTTGTTTGTTCTGTCACTGAGTAATGCTGAACCTACTTTAATGGTGAAATACAGCCGATAGCATTACTGACAGCCATTAGTGTGGAGTGATAACGGTATCTCACCAAACTATCACCGCGACTTGTATTGGCATCTCAGCAAACTACCACGACTTATATCGCGCTCCGACCACATCGCGGTTTTCGGGCTATGGACCCCGACTACCGCGATATATTGGAGCTATACTGTAACGCCATGTAATATTTTTGATAACTCACTAGTGGATTAAATATGCAAATCAGCTAGATACGTCCCGTAACGTTACATGTACGACGTCCTTAACGACCTAGCATTATTATTGATATTTTTGTAAACAATCGTGAATTAAATGCATTTTAAATGTCATATGATAAATAAAATCTTGCATTCGTGCTCATGTATTATTGAATTTATTAAACTCGTTGAGGGAAAGGGATAAAATGCGAGGCTGTCGCATTTTATCCCTTTTCCTCAACTCGCTTAATAAATTCAATATTACATGAACACTCATGTAAGATCCTCTATGTAGTGAGGGTTGTCTGTATTTTTGCTGTTTTCTTGCAGATATCTGCTAAGAGATTTCCACTCTCTGCTGATGGCATGTTCAAACTGGACAAGCAGTTTGCTGAAATTATGAATTGACTAAATGTATCGAGGAAAAGGAGACCCTGGAGAAAATATATTGACATACAAGTAGGGCTGGCTAATCGGAGCTGAAAAGATAATCGATAAACATTCCTATCATTGCGATCAATAATCGATTAGTAATCACTGAAGATATGGTCATAATTTTACCTGTTTGGCTTTCTGTCTGAGCATGACTCCTACCATATGCTGTACTATACCATATGTATTTGAACAGACAGACCTGAGCAAAGAGTGTAGACCCAGATGAGACGCCGCAGAACGTGGCGTCTCATCTGGGTCTGCACTGTTTGCCACTCATACAGCTATTTTAGGTACAACTTTGGGTATTAAACTGTACTTATCAAATAATCAATTGCAAGCAAATCAGTAATGATATTCATTTGTGTGGACTTTATCGATTGAATAATCGATTATCCGATTAATCGTGCCAGCCTTACATACAAGTGATACTCATGGAGATAAGAATATGTGAAAAAACATTTACATACAACTGTTACCCACAGTGATAAGAATATATGAAAATATAAAAACATAAACTTTTACCCATGAAGATAAAAATGTGAAAATATATCAACATACAACTGGGACCCATGGAGATAAGAATATATGAAAATATATTAACAAACAACTGTTACCCTTAGAGATACTAATATATGAAAATATATTAACAAACAACAGGTACCCATGGAGATAAGAATATATGAAAACATTAACACACAACTGGTACCCATGGAGATAAGAATACATGAAAACATTAACACACAACTGGTACCCATGGACATAAGATTATATGAAACTATAAAAACATACAGTTGGTACCCATGGAGATAGAATATGACTAGGTTGAAATTTGTCATGAATTCAAATTGACACACATAGAAACACGAAGTTCACATACCGTAAAAATTCGGCTATAAGACGAGGATTTTTCCCTCCAAAATGAGCCCAAAAAAATGACCCCGTTTTATAGCCGAGGTCATGGACTGCAGGTTTTTTTCCGGCAATGTCTGACGAAGACCAGACATACGGAAAAAGCCGATCAGTGATTTTTGAATTGATATAAATCGCCGCCCACAAACCACCGCTCAGATTTTTCTGCACGCGATCGGTAAATGACGTAATCCGACGCCATTACCCCCACACGTGTTTAATAGCATTGCGTGTATCTCTTTCATAAAAAAAAAATGTTTGGAACCGGTAAAAAATATTTTCCCGATAGCTAAGCAGTTGTGAATAGAGGTGGATAGAAAAGCAATGCTTTCCACAGCTCCCGAATTATCCACAGAAGCTCCGTGTCAATAACCAACAACAGCATTGGACTTTTCCCGCCAATGTCTGCTATTTGGCGCCAAAACATAACCATTCATGAGATCGTAGAATAGTCCGATTTTTTAATGCAAACATTTACCGTTAGATGTAGCTAATAGTCTGAGGAGCAATTAAATCATTTTCACATTGATTGTGGATTAAATTTTATGACTGGAGGATAAACGCAATTAGAGACATAACTAGACCATATTTTCACACCTTATCGACACGCACGCAGGGTGGCAATTATACAACAGGGATTAACAATAGTGTCATACTTGAACCGTAATAAATACACAGATGGTTTGTCTCTGAATTGACAGCGATTTACTTACTGGTCTAGTTTTACCGTTACATATATTTAAGGACTCAAAAAGACTGGCAGTTGTAGACGATTTTTTTTTGCACTTGTCCCGACTGAGCGTTATAAGGTCAAAGTGCACCTGCCCGGTCAGTCTTGTCCCGGACGGCCGGGAAATGGATTTGTCATCCCATGTCGTCTATTAAATAGGAGTCTGTATAGCCTAAGCCAGCAAAGCATGTACCGGGCCGACAGCGATACGACGTATCGGCCCGACGTTTGCCGCTATTTTGTGCGGCCAAACAAGCCATGTTAGGGGTAAGTAGAGGGGTTTTCTAATGAAAAAAGGCCGATTTCTCACATCTAACTGGCTTCTGGCGGTAGCAGATAGGCCCCGACAGATATGGCAAAAATTTGACCCGTCTTATAAGGAGTATAAGCAAAATCCCGCCTTAGAAAAGCTGAAAAGGGGGTCCCGTCTTATAGCCGAATCGCCTTATAGCCGAATTTTTACGGTAGAACTTATTGACAGGCAAATAAAGCAACTTGGCTTATTTCAATGTTTTGTTTCCATGAAAAGAATTATATCATGCATGGACACATGTTTACATAGAGTAGACTTGCACAGAAACATGTTTAGTGAACTAAAAGTACAGGTAACAGAGGTAAGTTGTCTGTTGTAAGCTTTTCATGATTATTTGTCCCAGGTCCCATGATGAACCATATTGTGGAGCAAGAGACCAGAATTTCCATTCTTGCCTTTTGCATACTCACTCAGCACTGCTTCCCATGGGGTGGGGGTGGTCATCACAAGAACACACCGGTATAATTTCGACCCCCTTAAACCACACTTTTATGTTGCAAACTGAAGTTTATAGAGGTATACATTATTTCTCTTATTTCTGCTCAAAACATAGATTGTGTCTAACAAGTTCCCAAAATCTATGTTTTGAACAGAAATATGAAAAATATCAGAAAATTTAGTCTGACGATTTTCATTTTTGGTAGGAAAATTTTCGATTTATTTGAAATGGCATGTTTTCATAATGTTTTCAATTTATTGGAAATGGCATGTTTTCATAATGTTATGAGGATAATAAGCCCCTTTCATACAGGAAATTCAAAAAAGGGTCATTGCCAGACAGAGCAGGGCCAGACCAGACACTGCAGAATTTGGCATCTGATCGGGATCTTCAGTGTTTTAAGCCTTTTTGATAACAACTGAACAGAACACCCATAAATTTTTGAGATGGACTGCTGTATGTAAAATTGATTATTTTGGGTTTAATGACATGTCAACCATTGTGGGTCATTTTGTGTCATCTCCCAGAGAAAGGGAGAATAGAAAAAGACGAGGGTAGAGGAGATGAAAGTGAGGGAGAAAGACGAAAATGAATAGAAGTGTAGAAACAGAATAACAACATTCCCCCTCTACTCATACCTGCTGCAAGAGCAGCAGGCCTAGTCCAACTGTAAGCTGATATCAGTTGGAATCCCCAGTGATGCAAGATACATGCCACCTTTGCCTCACCCAACCAACCCCCTTTCCATCAAATACAGAACAAAAACAAGAAAATGGAAGAATCCTTGGTAGAATTGCCTCCTTGAGGTGAAATAAGGATGATATAATAAAAAGGAAAAAATAGTCCATGGTTTATCCTCCTTGGTGGCTCTGTCAGATGAACATTCATTATGGGCCAGTTGTTCAAAATTAACGACATTGTTGTTAAAACTTCATTTTTTCAGCAACAATACCAAGATTTTAGATATTGTACTTGTCAGAACAGTCATTAATTTGACCATTAATGAGCTTGTTAAGCTAAAGATGCTTAGCTTAAAGATAGTTAATGTAAAGTTAAAACTTTGATCATTTATTGTTGCAAATATGCTAATATTTTAGCTGAAAAAATGTAAGCAGCTTTTGCAAATGCAAAAGCTGCTCACATTTTTTCAGCAAAAAAACAACAACAAAATTTTAGATATTGTACTTGCTAGAACAGTTAACAATTTGACCACTAACAAGCTTGTTAAGCTAACGATGCTTTGAACAACTGGACCCTGGTCCCTGGTGATCAGGTTAATGCCGGTTTGATCTGGCAACAATCTTTCCTGGAGATTGTTCATGAAATATTTGTAGCTCCCGGTCAGGTGCTTTTTAGCTCACCTGAGCACGAAGTGCTCAAGGTGAGCTATTGTGATCGGTCATTGTCCGTCCATCCGTGCATGCGTCCGTTGTCAACTTTTGCTTTAAACGACTTCTCCTCCAAAACTGCTGGACAGATTTTGAAATAATTGCACAGGAATGTTCCTTGGGTGACTCTACCAAAATTACTCAAATCGTTCCGCTCGGGTGAACAAGATGGGTGCCAGAGTTAAAAATAGAAAAACCTTTAAATGACTTCTCCTTAACCAGTGCATGGATTTTGAAATAATTTCACAGGAATGTTCCATGGGTGACCCTCTACCAAAATTGGTCAAACCATTCCGCTCGGATGAACAAGATGGCCCCCAAAACTAAAAATAGAAAAACCTTCGGACGACTTCTCCTTAACCAGTGAATGGATTTCAAAATAATTTCACAGGAATGTTCCTTGGTTGACCCTCTACCTAAATTGCTCAAACCGTGCTGCTCGGATGAAAAAGATGGTCACCAGAGCTAAAAATAGAAAACCTTTATATGACTTCTCCTTAACCAGTAGATGGATTTCAAAATAGTTTTACAAGAATGTTCCTTAGGTGACCCTCTACCAAAATTGCTCAAACCGTTCCGCTTGGATGAACAAGATGGCCACCAGAGCTCAAAATAGAAAAACCTTTTAAAAGATTTCTCCTCCTTAACCAGGGGATGGATTTCGAAATAATTTCACAGGAATGTTCCTTGGGTGACCCTCTACCAAAATTTCTCAAACCATTTTGCTCTGATGAACAAGATGGCCACCAGAGCTTAAAATACAAAAACCTTTAAATGACTTCTGCTCCTTAACCAGTGGATGGATTTTGAAATAATTTCACAGGAATGTTTCTAAGGTGACCTCATACCAAAATTGCTCAAAGCGTTCTGTGTTGGGATGACCAAGATGGCCTCCAGAGCTAAAAATAGAAAAACCTTTAAACGACTTCTCCTAAACCAGTGGGTGGATTTCAAAATAATTTCACAGGAATGTTTCTTGGGTGACCCTCTATTATAATTTTTCAAACAATTCTGCTGGGATGAAAAAGGTGGCTGCCAGAGCTATTAATAGAAAAACTTTTAAATTGCTTTCTCCTGCTTAACCAGTGGATGCAGTTCGAATTAATATCACAGGAATGTTCCTAGGGTGACCCTTTTCCAAAATTGTTCAAACCGTTGTGCTTGGATGAACAAAATTGCCACAAGAGCTAAAATTATAAAAACCAAAATTGCTCAAACCCTCTACTCCACCATATATTACCTACAATTTCATTTGTACAATATGGATCAGGTGTGCGATCCAGGGCCATCATGGCCCTCTTGTTTCATCTGAAAAGTATGGGAATTTTTCTTATTTCTGCACAAAAACAAATATTTTGGGTACTCATTAGGCCTCACTGAATACTCACAACATACAGTTTCGTGCAGAAAAACAGGGCGCATCTAAGGAGTACCCACAATATGTTTTCATGAAGAAATAAGAAAAATTAGAATGAGGTCGATGGCAGGCCATTGCAAATCCCCACACTTTCAGTGAAACACTTCTAATGAATACCCACAGCATACATTTTTGTGCAGAAAACCGAGGCACTTCTAATGAGTACCCACAACAAATGTTTTCATGCAGAAATAAGAAAATCTAGAATGCAGTTGATGGCATGCCATTGTAAATCCCCACACTTTCTCCACAGGGGCTAGATACCAAATAACAACATGTACATGTATTTGCTATGGAATTTGACTAGCATGTGACCTTTTGACCCCTCCCCAGGGCCAAAATCTGACCCCAGGGTAAAAAGTTTACTTGTATTGTATTCTACTAGTAATCCCCTTCAATTTGATATGCCACATGACTATGTTCTGAAAAACTTAAATGTTGACCTTTTGACCCCTTCTCTAGGGCACCAATCTGATCCAAGGGTCAAAATTTTACTTGTATTCTACTAATCATTCCTGTGATTTGATATGCCACATGACTATATTGCGAAAAACTTTAATTTTGCCCCCCCCCCCCACCACACACACACACACCCTTCCCCGGGATCCCCCCCAAGTCCAGTCATTGGTGTCGCAGCCAAAATCCTGTTCAATATGTTTTACCTACTTCATTAATCATTACTTCTGCAAAGTCAAAGTTTGGTATCAAAATCTATAAAATTGACTTCGTTATGTAATATATTAATATTTGACCTTTTGAAACCTCCTCAGGCCCCCTGAGGGCAGGGCCAAAAACAAATGTGCTGTTGCACACCCCACTCATGTAAGCAGCCCACCTACCAAATTTGGTTGTATTCCGATTAATATTTTAGGAGGAGATAGCAAAACGGATGGATGGACTGATGGACAGACGGATGGAGGTGAATATAATATACCCCCCGCTAAAGCTTGGCGATAATAATATGTGGATATCCCTTCTTATCTGGGGCTATGAATATTTTCTGCTGCAGATTCAAGAAGTGCCGTTGTCACTTTCTGGAGAAAGAATGTGCACTGTACTGGACTTAGGGGTGTAATAATACATCAAACTATCAATGCATTATAATAGTGACCTAAGCAATACATGTGGAGCTATCTACGAGGGTAGGCTGAAAAGTTCTGAGCCTACCAAGAAGCAGGCATTGAAGAGCCATGAAATTTGTATTCATTAAATCCAAACGTTTATTACTTGATTTGGCTCAAATGAGTTCAAGTTTACCTGCAATAACGTAGAAATTCTAGACTTTGAAAATTGATACTAGCACGTTTTTGAGAAAATGGACAAAATCTGGCATCGTGGTGTGATCAAGTACCTCCATAAAAAGGGGTTAGCTCCTAAGGACATTCATGCCGATATGGTTGCTACAATAGGGGATGATGCTCCTTCATATGCAACAGTGAAAAGGTGGGCAGAAAAATTTTAAGATGGGCAAGGACAGCCTTGAAGATGATGACCGGTGTGGACGACCCACAACGGCAACAACTGAGGAAACCATCAGCCAAGTGCACAGGGCCGTGATGGATGACAGGCATTTAACTGTGAATCAGTTAGCGAACACTGTTGGCATCTCCCGTGAACGAGTAGAGAACATTCTACACAGTGAATTAGGAATGTCGAAGGTTTCTGCCAGATGGGTGCCACGGCTTTTGACGCCTGACCAAAAGTTGACCAGACTGAACCTGTCACAAGCCAACTTGGCTATTTTTTAAGCAGACCAAGATGGTTTTCTTGGCCCTTTTGTCACTCAGGATGACTTGGGTTTTCATCACTTTGAGCCAGAGACCAAAAGACAATCCATGCAATGGAAGCACCCTGGCTCACCCCCTCCAAAGAAGGCAAAGGTCGTCTGCTCTGCAGGGAAGGTGATGGCATCAGTGTTCTGGGATGCCAAGGGTATAATATGCATAGATTACCTTCAAAAGGGCAGAACAATTAATGGGGGGTATTATGCAGATCTGCGAAAACAATTGCGAAAAGCAATTAAGGCTAAACGACCCGGAAAATTGACAAAAGGGTACATGCGCCTGCTCATAAATCGGTTGTAGCAATGGCTGCTGTGCATGACTGTGGCTTCACACTTGTCGATCACCATCCGTATTCACCTGATCTAGCTCCATCATATTATTTCCTGTTTCCAAACATGAGAAAGCACTTGGCTGGGCAGCATTATTGGTCAGACGAGGATGTTATAGCTGCTGTGGAGGAGTTTTTCAGGGACCAAGATGAGACCTATACCACTGGGATCCAAGGACTCCAGCATGGCTGGGGGAAGTGTGTGAACAGGAAGGGAGACTATGTTGAAAAATAAGGCACTTTCAGCATGGACAAACCATTGGATCTTGGTCAGGCTCAGAACTTTTCAGCCTACCCTCGTAGATATTTTAGTGGCAACGGTGTTTTTAGTACCTCAGAATAGTTTCAATAGTTGCATAAATAAAAATATTAGATCTACAAAATTTATGGAAATTATACACCGCAATCTCTCTATAGCACTATTAACGGGGTCCAAGGCAGAATTACCGTATTAGTTAAACAACCATGTTATAACCAAACAAAAATGTATAGATAAAATAGAAAAATGACCATTTATGGTCATTTTTATGCCCCGCCACCAGAAAGTGGCAGGGTATTATGTAATACCGTCCGAAATTTGAGTGTCCGTCTGTCCATCTGTCTGTCCATCTGTACATCTGTCCGTCCATCAGCGCCCCACACCATTCTTGTGTGCGCAACTCCTCCTACATTTTTTGGCCAATCCTTTTGAAACTTTACAGGTGCTTTTAGGATGGTCTGAAGATATGCATATTGTTTTTTCAGAATCCTTGAATTATTTTCTATCACTCTTTTAGCATTTTTAACTTAGACGTTTTTCGCGCCCTAATAGAACAGAAACATAGGGAGTATGTACCTTGTGTGTGCAACCCCTCCTTCAGTTTTAGTCCAATCCTTTTGAAACTTTATATGTGATTTGAAGATGGTCTGAAGGTATGCATATTGTTTTTTCAGAATCCTGAATTTATTTTTTATCACTTTTTTGCATTTTCAACTTGGACTTTTTTTAGCCCTTATACTATAGAAATATATAGGGAGTATGTATTTTGTGTGCGAAACTCCTCCTACAGTTTTTGGCAAATCCTTTTGAAACTCTACAAATGCTTTTAGCATGGTCTGAAGATATGCATATTGTTTTTTCAGAGTCCTGTAATTATTTTTATCATATTTTTGCACTTTTTAACTTAGACGTTTTTCGAGCCCTAATACTACAGAAATGTATACAGGTGCGTGTGCAACTCCTCCTTCAGTTTTAGGCCAATCCTATTGAAACTTTTCAGGCCTCTGTAGGATGGTCTGAAGATATGCATATTGTTATTTCCAGAAACATGAAATTCTTTTTTATCACCTTTTTTGCATTTTTAACTTGGACTTTTTTCAAGCCCAAATACTACAGAAATGTATACTTGTTTTTGATATATTATTGCAGTGGCGGGGCATGGTGCATGGTTTGCAGTTTTATTCTATGTAATCTATACATTTTTTTACCCATCCTGAAAAGATGTTACTGTTATAAAGAACCCCGTTATGACGAGATTGTGGTATAGGTCTATAAATAGAAAAAAAAAAAAACATGGAAGGAATGTACTGAATTTCCACACCAACTCTTCTAAAATGTAAAACACTTTTGGTGTCAGCATGTACTGATTGAGTACATGTACATCGAATATTACAGCAACCAGCAACAGTTTGGGTTTCATCTGGAATTTCAACACTATACACTACAAAAAAAATTTAATGCACCACATGAACAAGTCGGTGAAATGAACCCTGCTTTATGTAGAGAATACTGGGGTTAATAGGGGTATACATTATTAGTCTTATTTCTGCTCCAAGACATAGGTTGTGAGTACTCATTAGAACCGCCTCAATGTGGCAGTTCTAATGAGCACCCACAACCTATGTTTGCAGTAAAAATAAGAAAAAATATCACAGATTTCTCACCAGAAAAGTAGCCACTTTGGAGATGTGTAAAAATTCACTATGTCACATGGGTGTGTTATCGCTATGGGAAATATTTGGTCTGTTTTAAGCAGACAATATTGCCAATAGTTATCACAATAGTATTGCAATAGTAACCTACAACAGATATAGTATTGCAATAGTGATTTTAGCAATAGTAATAGTATAGCAAAAGTTACTTTGGCCTGTGGTAGTCAACCCTTAAGTACTGGTTAACTGCTAATGTATAATAAATCTGCCCATGAAAAGTGTGGTCGGGTAAACTGACCAGCTGAACATGACCTCAGTGGTGTTGACTGGGCCATTAAACTTCAATACAAACCAAACTTTTCCTTATCTTGTGCTGAGTGGAATTACCATTCTTGCACACTGCATGGCATTGACTGTCAGATTTCACTTAACAGGCAGTAGTCATTTGGAATTCCACCATTCAAATACACTTAACCCTTAAAACTCCAAGAAAATCTTCATCTGAAAATGTAGACTGCTTATCATTATGTCGTCTGCTGAAATTTTTTAGTAAACATTTAAAAAAATATTTTGCATACAGGTAAACAGTGTGGATCCAAATCAGACTGCTCCTAGAGGAACAGTCTGATCTGGGTCCACACTGTTTGCAAAAAAATACTTTTAAGGTAACTGGCAGATGGCAAAGCGAACGACATTTGTGGGTCAGTTAAAGAGGAAATGACTCAAGTTTCTTTTGCTGAGTATCACTAGGTGTGACTACAAACAGGAGTCCCGGATTATAAGAATCTAATATGGGTGTAAGGGGTGGATTGAAAAATCCGTCCCGAGGGACACTGTCCGGCATCACGAGGCTTGCCTCGTGATGCCGGACAGTGATCCCGAGGGACGGATTTTTCTATCCACCCCTCACACCCATATTGGATTCTTTTTCTTGCATACCTTCCATTTCTATTGCGAATTTTTAATGCTGCTGTCACTTCGGTTACCGACGTCCGCCATTTTGTGATGACACAACAGGAATGTTTAGTGACGTCACGCATGACGCCGCCGCACATGAGGTTGTAATCAACCAGTGCATTTATCAAACACGCGATTATATTCGATTTGGGGTCGGAACACCGGGGTCAGAACATAAATTTCTATCCCAGGGTAAAATCACAGATTTCCTTGTCTGGTGTGCAAGAATAACATTACCCGTCTCTCTTACCCGTGTAGTTTATATTTTATTGTCCTTTGGGATCATAGATTTCATTCTGGAATTTTGAAAGTATTTGAGGGTCACTGATGAGGCCTATAATTGGCCGAAACTAGCGAGTCTGGCCCAGAAATACTTGTACACTCCAAAGTTTTCAGTTCTGTTGTGTAATCTAAATTAATGCTTCCAAAGGATATGGTATCCCTTTTATAGAGCATATTGAGCCACTGAAATTGATAGAAAGCGCCAGGTCAGGGTCATAATTGGGAAAGTTAAGGTGTTTCTTGCACACCAGATAAGGAAATCCTGGACCTAACCTTGGGATAGAAATTCCTATCCTACCCAGGTTAACCTACCCAGGGATACAAAGGATAAAAATCAAGAATTTTCACGTGTTTGATGTGCACTGGTTGAGTAAGATGTCACATGTGGTGTTGTTAAATTTCACGTCACTGCTCGTACCATTTTGAGATTGCAATCTGCCAAATATTAGCAGAGTTATTCCCCTGTCACTTCTCATTTCCAGCTATTTCCGCCTATAGTTTACATGCCATCAAGCTGAAAGGTGATTTGTAGTTAGACCATGATATTAACCCTTGTCCTGCTGAATATTCATATATGCCACACCCACTACCGATTATCAACCAATCAGATTACATGATGCAAATTATTACAACAAATTCACAACCTGAATGACAAACAATGTAGATCCTGATCAGATGGCTTCTGAAGAAGCCATCTGATCTGGATCTACATTGTTTCAAAGAAAAGGCATATCCGGGTTCAGCAGGACAAGGGTTGAGCATTTTGTTACAGTCCACCAATTATTAGCAGAGTTTTGTCCATCTGTCCATCCAGGAATGTTTCTTTTTGGGCTAACCCCTTCTGCTATTGTTACAGCAGATTATTGGCCAAGGGCGTATAATGCCCCGCTTGGGGAGCTCTTGTTTGAAAATGTAACCAAAACCTTTAATCTTGGCCATAACTCCAAAACTATTCGCCCTAGCCTAATGAAATTAGACACAGATCTGTATGGTCATAAGAGCTACACTCTTACCAAGTTCCATAACTCTTATCATGCGATTTAACAGATTTATATCCCTTTGTGACATACGAGAAAAAAAAATGCCCATTTAAAGAAAACATTTTGGTTTCTCATTTTAATACCACAAACAATACTGCTTTCGAAACTTACATATGTGTTCCTTAGGACAGGGCCTTTGCATTGATATGAAACTTTGTGACTTTGACCTTTGAACTATTTTTCAGAATTTTAACAAAAACTTTAATATTGATCATATACGAGGACTGTTCATATATGAATGCAACTAAGCACATAAAAATGATTCCGAGATAGATTTCGATGAAAAATTTATTTTGTCCCCTCAAAGTATTCCCCTTTAACAGGTATACAAACTTTCAGTCTTCTGATCCAATCATTGAATGCATTTTGGTAGTCTTTTCGAGGTATACTATGAAGGCACTGGAATATTGCAGAACCAAGGTGTTTGCGCTGTACAAATTTTCGACCAGAAAGGTATTTTTCAGCCCCGGGAACAAAAAAAAAGCCACACGGGGCAAGGTCAGGGGAATACGGGGGGTAAGGGAGTTCAACAACCTTTTCCTGCTTCAGATAGTCTTGTGCGATGACGCATTGTCATGTGGCAATCTGACATTGGCCAAACCAGTTGCAGGTCTTCATTCTTTGAAATATTTCTTCATTTTTTTAAGAACTTTATTCTTGTAAAACTTCACATTTACAGATTTGCCTTTAGGCACAGCAACCTGAATAGCAGGGCCCTGATTTGAAAAGAATATCGCATACATTACCTTCTTGACGCTCATGGTCCACTTTGCAATGTATGGTCTTTTGCAATACTTTGTTGCCCATATTTTGTTCTGAATCTTTCGTTTTGGCTCAAAAAAGTGAACCCATGTCTCGTCACCTGTGACGACATTAGCGAAAGACTGTGCATTGTAATTTAGAAAAAACTTTTTAAGCAACTGCTTGGCGCACTGAACGTGTGTCTTTTTCTGCTCATTTGTCAACAGATGGGGAATCCATCTAGCACAGATCTTTCTCATTTTCAAATCCTGTTTCAGAATTGTATGAGCTGCTCCTAATGAGATGCCAACCATATTAGCTATTTGCCTAGTGGTGTATCGTGCCGTAGCAACTATTTCTTTCACTCTAGCAACCATCTTGGCAGATGTTGCTCTTTTCGGCCGACGATCATGTGGTGCATCTTCTGTTGAGCCTAGCCCACAGCTGAATTTCTTACACCAACGAAAAACTGTCGGAAAAGACATTTCAATATGCCCATAAACCGAACATATTTCATCAAAAATGTCTTTGCACCGTTTACCAAGAATACAACGATTCTTAATATAGGACCGTATTTCAACAGCGTACTCTGACCTTCTTCTAACCATGTTTTGTATTAGTATACAAGAGTAGACAGTGTTTATCGAACGATATACATGGCTAAAGTGCACGGATTTTAACAGGTTTGGTATCAATGTATAGGTAAAATGTTTTTCTACGCTGTGATATTTATTTCCAGGTGATTTTCGCATTAGGGCATGAGAAAACATTCTACTTGCATTCATTTTTTAACAGTCCTCGTATAATCCCTAAGTATTTGGCCAAGCCTCATGAAACTTGACAAACATTAATTTTGTATCTTCACAAGAGCTACATTCTGACCAAGATTCCGGTCCCCGCCCATCGGGGCTTGAAGAAATAGAAGGGCTGCATGATGCTGCCACGCAGAGCTGAAACCAACCCACACACGAGTACTGGTAAGCCACTAAGAGGATCTAAGCCTGCCCAGGCAAAGCAGTTTGAGTCGGAACCGCCCATGCTTATAAACCCTATTGGTTTCATTGGGCGGCAGGAATTGAGATGTCATTTCATCTCAATGTCGGCTAAAAGTCCCACAAAATTGGAAGCAGCGTCTCCAAAATGACCTTTACAATGTTGACGGAGACGTTAAACCTCAAATAAAACAAAACAAAACTGACCAAGACTTATAACTCTGTCATATAGTTTGACTGATTTCTCTGTCTTAAGGGGAATGGGAACACCTTCAGGGGAGGCAACTCCTGCAAAATTATTTTTGTCTTTCATGTCAATAGGGGGCAGCTCTAAAAAGAAAGAATTTGCTCCTGAGGAGCAAATTCTTTCCTTTAAGAGTAGACCCCTTTTTCAGTGGGAAAGGGCTCCGAGAAAAGCGTACAGGAAGTCCCAAAAGTTGTCTCCCTTTGAAGAATGGCGGAAAAATCTGCCAGGTTTTCAAATTCCCCTTAAATTTGTGACATATGAAAAAAAAAACAGAGGAGTATGACTCCTGCTTGTGGTGCTCTTGTTATATCCACCTCTCACACCCATGTAAAGAAGGCCTCTGCCCATCGGGGCTTGAAGAAATAGATGGGCTGCATGATGCTTCCACACAGAGCTGAAACCGAACGCACACGACTACTGGTAAACTGCTTAGAGGAGCTAAGCCTGCCCAGGCAAAGCTGTGCGAGTCGGACCATCCATGCTTATAAACACTATTGATTTCATTGTCGCGCCTGCTATTAGCATGGCGTGATATGGGCGCCCAGTTTTCCGTCGGTTCGTTCGTCCGTCCGTTTGTCAAGGCGTCAACATTTGCAACCACCCTAGCTTGTACCCTACGGTTCAAGTTTTTTTCTCAAGAACTATAAGAGCTTCATTTATGATACTTGGTACAAACTTGTATCACGGGATGACGACTTACATGCAAGCAACCATATTTGACCTTGACCTACATTTCATGGGTCACTGACTTCGTAAAATATTGCAACCACCCTAGCGTTCACCCTAAGGTTCAAGTTCATTTCTCAACAACTATAAGAGCTTCATTTATGATACTTGGTACAAACTTGTATCATGGGATGACAACTTACGTTCAAGCAACCATATTTGACTTTGACCTACATTTCATGGGTCACTGACTTTGTAAAATATTGCGACCACCCTAGCATTCATCCTAAGGTTCAAGTTTATTTCTCAACAACTATAAGAGCTTCATTTATGATACTTGGTACAAACTTGTATCACGGGATGACAACTTACATGCATGCAACCATATTTGACCTTGACCTACATTTCATGGTATACTGACTTTGTAAAATATGGTCACGTTTATATCTCAAGAACTATAAGAGATTCATTAATGATATTTGGTACAAGCTTGAATCTGGAGATGGCAATGTAAATGCAAGCATCCACATCTGACCTTTCCCCTAAATTTCATTGTTCTCTGACTTTGTAAAATATTGCGACCACCCTAGCGTTCACCCAAATGGTCAAGTTAATTCTCAATCTGAACTATAAGAGCTTCATCAATGATACTTGGTACAAACTTATATCTGGAGATGGAAACTTAAATGCAAGCATCTGTATTTGACCTTGACCTGCATTTTATGGTTCACTATCTTTGTTAAATATTGCAACCACCCTAGCGTTCACCCTAATGGTTAAGTTCATTTCTCAAGAATTATATGAGATTCATTAATGATACTTAGTACAAGCTTTCATTTTAGAATGGCAACTTTTATGCAAGCATCTATGTTTGACCTTGGCCTAGATATCATGGTTCGATGACTTTGCACCCCCACCGGCGCAACATAGCCTTTGGCGGAATTCTTGTTGGGCGACAGGGCTTGAGATGTCATTTCATCTCAATGTCAGGTAGAAGTCAGACAAAATTTAAAGCAACGTCTCCAAAATGACCTATATAGTGGAGACGGGGACATTAAACATCAAATCAGACAAACAAAAACAACTTTCAGTCAAGTTGACTGCAGCACCTGTTCTATTAATAGCTAATGTTCAACAAACTGTGCTGCTCAATCTTACAACCTATAATGCTGCAAGCTACTACTGTAGAAATCCCACTTGTACAGATAAGGAATAAACCAATACAGTCCAACCTGTGTTAAGCAAGCACCTCAGGGATGATCCAAATGTGCTTGCTTAAGACAGGTGCTCGCTTAATACAGGTAGATTTTGATGCATTTGCCTTTTTGGGGGAACTAAATGCATGCTTGGTTAAGACAGGTTGCTTGCTTAATAGAGGTGGCCACTATGACAGGTGTGATTGTACATGATTTGAGGTGTAACGTCCTCGTCAACACCGTATAGGTCATTTTGGAGACATTGCTTCCAATTTTGTGGGACTTTTACCCGACGTTGAGATAAATTGACTTCTCAAGCCCTGTTGCCCAATGAAACCAATAGGGTTTATAAGCATGGAGGGTCTGACTCGCACTGCTTTGCCTGGGCAGGCTTAGATGCTCTAAGTGGTTTACCAGTACTTGTGTGCGGTCGGTTTCAGCTCTGCGTGGAAGCATCATGCAGCCCATATATTTCTTCAAGCCCCAATGGGCGGGGGCCAAAACCAATACATGAACAGAAACAGGTTGGAAAATGTTTCATTACGATAACACACTCGTGCGACAGAGTGCATTTTTCATATCTCCAAAATGGCCAATTTTCTGATGAAAATCTGTGATATTTTTCTTATTTATACTTCAAACATAGGTTTTTGGTGCTCGTTAGAACCGCCTCAATAGAACCGCCTCATTGAGGCGGTTCTAAAGAGTACCACAACCTATGTCTTGGAGCAGAAATAAGAAAATAATGTATACCCCCGTAGACCCCAGTTTTCTGTATATAAAGTGTGGTTAAAGGGGGGGGGGGGGGGTGTTCGTTCCGCAGACTTGTTCACGTGATGGAGTGAAACAGCACCAAAAACTGACAAAAGAGCCGGACTATGTTTAATGCATGCACATATTTCAGTTGTAGTGTAAAGTGTTAAGTGGCTGGAAATAGAAAGAAGTTTTTAAATGACAACTGCTTTATCACTGGGTCAGTTTCAATCTCACTACCGCCTTCTGCCTATCGAGGCTTCCAGAACTAGATGGGCTGCATGTTGCTTCCACACAGAGCTGAAACTGACCGCACACAAGTACGAGGACTGTTCAAATATGAATGCAAGTAGAACGTTTTCTCATGCACTAATGCGAAAATCACCTGGAAATAAATATCACAGCGTAGAAAATCATTTTACCTATACATTGATTCCAAACCTGTTAAAATCCGTACACTTTAGCCATGTATATCGTTCGATAAACACTGTCTACTCTTGTATAGTAATACAAAACATGGTTGGAAGAAGGTCAAAGTACGCCGTTCAAATACGGTCCTATATTAAGAATCGTTGTATTCTTGGTATACGGTGCAAAGACATTTTTAGCTCCACTGGCCTTCGGCCAGCGGGGCTATTGTCATGGCCCTGTGTCCGCCGTGCGATCGTGCGTCCGTGTGTTAACTTTTTCTTTAAACATCTTCTCCTCCTAAACTACTGGGCCAATTGTAACCAAACTTCACAGGAATGTTCCTTACATAGTCCTCTTCTAAATTCCTTCAAAGAATTTTGTTACACCCAGAACTCTGGTTGCCATGGCAACAAAACCACAAAAAAATAAAAATCTTTAAAAATCTTCTCCAAAACCACTTGTTGGATTTCATTTTTATTTTGCATGACTGTTCCTTGGGTGGACCTCTTTCAGATTCCTTGAAGAAATTTTGATCCTACAAAAAACATGGCCACCATGGGCGGGGCTTATTTTCCCTATTTAACATACAGTGTAATGCTAAAACATCTTCTCCTCCTAAACTATTGGGCCCATTGTAACCAAACTTCACAGGAATGTTCCTTACTTAGTCCTCTTCTAAATTCCTTCAAAGAATTTTGTTACACCCAGAACTCTGGTTGCCATGGCAAGAAAACAACACAAAAAATTAAAAATCTTTAAAACTCCTATCCTCCAAAACCACCCGTTGGATTTCATTTTTATTTTGCATGAATGTTCCTTGGGTGGACCTCTTTCAGATTCCTTGAAGAAATTTTGATCCGACAAAAAACATGGCCGCCATGGGCGGGGCTTATTTTCCCTATTTAAAATATAGTGTAATGCTAAAACATCTTCTCCTCCTAAACTACTAGGCCAATTGTAACCAAACTTCACAGGAATGTTCCTTACTTAGTCCTCTTCTAAATTCCTTCAAAGAATTTTGTTACACCCAGAACTCTGGTTGCCATGGCAACAAAACCGCACAAAAAATTAAAAATCTTTAAAAATCTTCTCCTCCAAACCCACCTGTTGGATTTCATTATCCCCTCGCACAACATAGTTGTGAGGGGGGATATAGCATTTGTCCCGTACGTACGTACGTACTTTTGTCATCGCTCTAGCGCCACGTACGTACGTACTTTTGTCATCGCTCTAGCGCCACGTACGTATGTACGTACTTTTGTCATCGCTCTAGCGCCTACATTTCTTGACCGATTTTAATATAACTTCACACGAACGTTCCTTACGACAATATCTGGAGCAAGATCGACTTTCAAGTTCATGACCTCAAGGTCAAGGTCACTCTGGCTATTTGTTGAAAAACTTTGTCATGGCTCTAGTGCCTACATTTCTCCCCCAATTTCAATATAACTTCAAACAAATGATCCTTATAAAAATATCTCAAGCGAGTTTGACTTTCAAGGTCATGACCTCAAGGTCAAGGTCACTGTGGCTATTTTTAGAAAAACATTGTCATCGCTCTAGCGCTTACATTTCTTCACCAATTTCAATATAACTTCACACAAATGATCCTTATAAAAATATCTCGAGTGAGTTCCACATTCAAGGTCATGGCTTCAAGGTCAAGGTCACAGTGGCTATTTTTAGAAAAACTTTGTCATCGCTCTAGCTCCTACATTTCTTCACTGATTTCAATATAACTTCACACAAATGTTCCTTATGACAATATCTTGAGCGAGTTGGACTTTCAAGGTCATGACCTCAAGGTCAAGGTCACTGTGGCTATTTTTAGAAAAACTTTTTCATCGCTCTAGCGCCTACATTTCTTCACCAATTTCAATATAACTTCACACAAATGTTCCTTATAAAAATATCTCCAGAGAGTTCGACTTTCCAACTCATGGCCTCAAGGTCAAGGTCACTGTTGCTATTATTAGAAAAAACATTTGTCATCACTCTATCGCCTATATTTCTTCACTGATTTCAATATAACTTCACACAAATGTTCCTTATGACAATATCTCAAGCGGGTTCGACTATCAAGGTCAAGGCCTCAAGGTCAAGGTCACTGTGGCTATTTTTTAGAAAAACTTTGTCATCGCTCTAGCGCTTACATTTCTTCACCAATTTCAATATAACTTCATACAAATGTTCCTTATGACAATATCTCTAGCGAGTTCCACTTTCAAGGTCAAGGTCACTGTGTCTATTTTTAGAAAAACTTCGTCATCCCTCTAGCCCTTACATTTCTTCATCGATTTCAATATAACTTCACACAAATGTTCCTTATAAAAATATCTCACCATTTTGAATTTCAAGGTCAAGGTCACTATGGCTATTTTTAGAAAACTTTGTTATCGCTCTAGTGCCTACATTTCTTCACTGATTTCAATATAACTTCACACAAATGTTGCTTATGACAATACCTCGAACGAGTTCGACTTTCAAGGTCAAGGTCACTGTGGCTATTTTTAGAAAAACTTTGTCATTGCTCTAGCGCTTACATTTTTTTCACTAATTTCAATATTACTTCACACAAATGTTCCTTATAACAATATCTCTAGTGAGTTCCACTTTCAAGGTCAAGGTCACTGTGGCTATTTTTAGAAAAACTTTGTCATGGCTCTAGCGCTTACATTTCTTCACCCATTTCAATATAACTTCACACAAATGTTCCTTATGACAATACCTCGGGCGAGTTTGACTTTCAAGGTCAAGGTCACTGTGGCTATTTTTAGAAAAACTTTGTCATTGCTCTACTGCTTACATTTTTTCACCAATTTCAATATAACTTCACACAAATGTTCCTTATGACAATATCTTGAGCTATTTAGACTTTCAGGGTCAAGGTCACTGTGGCTATTTTTAGGAAAACTTTGTCATCGCTCTAGCGCCTACATTTAATGATGGATTGTAATAGAACTTCACACAAATGTTTCTTATGATAATATCTCGACTTACTTCGACTTTCAAGGTCATGACCTCAAAGTCAAGGTCACTGTGGCTATCTTTAGAAAAACTTTGTCATCGCTCTACCGCCTACATTTATTAACAGATTTTAATATAACTTTACACAAAAGATGCTTATGATAATATCTTGAGCAAGATCTACTTTCGTGGTCATGGCCTTAAGTCAAGGTCACTATGGCTATTTTTAGAGAAACCTCATCACTCTAGAATGTACATTTATTGGAGGATTTTTAAACAAACTTTACACAAATGTTGCATATGATAATATCTCAAGCAAGTTGGACTTTTGCCATTTCAGTGTTTTCCACACACAAAGTTGTCTAGTGCGAGGGGATTTGTATCCCATGCGATGCCTTGTTTTTATTTTGCATGAATGTTCCTTGGGTGGACCTCTTTTAGATTCCTTGAAGAAATTTGATCCGACAAAAAACATGGCCGCCATGGGCGGGGCTTATTTTCACTATTTAACATATAATGTAATGCTAAAAAATCTTCTTCTGCAAAAGTACTTGTGGGATTTCATTGTAATTTGCATGAATTGTCCTTGGGTGGACTGTTGTCAGATTCCTTGAAAAAAATTTGATCTTACAAAAAAACATGGCCGCCATGGGCGAGGCTTATTTTCACTATATAACCTATAGTGTAATGCTGAAAATATTTTCTGCAAAAGTTCTTGTTTTATTTCATAGTTATTTGGCATGCATGTTCCTTGGGTGGACCTCTGTCAGATTCCTTGAAGAAATTTTGATCCGACAAAAAACATGGCTGCAGTGGGCGGGGTTTATTTTCACTATATAACATGTAGTGTAATGTTAAAAAAGTCTTCTCTTCTTCACAAGTTCTTGTTTATTTATTTATTTATTTAAAAGTACCTTCCTGTATCTGAATTAATCTCCTCCAATTTTGCTGACTATCACATATCTATAGAGGTCCACCTACAAATTGTCATTCTAAAATTCAAAACATCAGAAATTTCACTTGCCCATCACACTGGTGATAGAACTGATGTTTTCAACACAAACTCTATTTATACGACTTGATGTTTCAAAATAAATTCAAAACACTGAGGGAGATTGATTTATTAGACCTAATTATACTACAGTGTCAACAGTTCTCCAGATCCCTGAGGGTTAAAATGGCTTAGTTGAAAAGGGAGGCATACCGAATCCGACAGAGGAAAGGAAAAAATAAATAAATAAAGAAATAAAAACATAAATCTGTTCATTTTTTAGCTCCACTGGCCAAAGACCGGCGGGTCTTATGTTATATGTTATGGCCCTATGTCTGTTGTGCGTCTGTGCGGTTGTGCATCCGTGCGTTAACTTTTTTCTTTAAACATTTCCTCCTTAACTACTTGGTCGATTGTAATCAAACTTCACAGGAATGTTTCTCACATAGTCCTCTTCTGAATTCCTTCAAAGAATTTTGTTACATGCAGAACAAAATGGCATCGAAACCAAAAAAAAATATTTAAAAATCTTCTCCTCCAAAACCGCTCAATGGATTTTATTCTTATTTTGCATGAATGTTCCTTGGGTGGACCTCTGTCAGATTCCTTGAAGAAATTCGGATCAGAAAAAAAACATGGCCACCATGGCCATGCCCCACATGACTGCCATGGCCATGCCCCTTGGCTCATTAGCTTTCAAAGACTTATGTGGGGAAAAGTTTTAAAAACCTTCTCCTCCAAAACCGCTCAACGTAATGGATTTCATTCTTACTTTGCATGAATGTTCCTTGGGTGGACCTCTGTCAGATTCCTTGAAGCAATTTTGATCAGACAAAAAACATGGCCGCCATGGACACGCGCATTGGCTAATTAGCTTCCATAGACTCATAAAGGGATCTTTTTTTTTTTTTTTTTAATCTTCTCCAAAACCGCTAAATGGATTTCGTTCTTAATTTTCATGAATGTTCCTTGTGTCTACCATTGTCAGATTCAATGAAGAAATTTTGATCAGACAAAAAACATGGCCGCCATGGCCACCACCTTTGGCTCATTAGCTTCCATAGACCAATTAAACGGAAAAACTTCTTCTCTTAAACCATAAAGCCTAAAGCTAAGACATTTACAGTAAAACCTGTCTTAGTGGCCACCTCTATTAAGCAATCAACCTGTCTTAAGCAAGCAGGCATTCAGTTCCCAAGAAAGGCAGATGTGTTAAATTTCACCTGTATTAAGCAAGAACCTGTCTTAAGCAAGCATATTTTGACTATCCCTTAGGCACTTGCTTAATACAGGTTGAACTGTAGTATGTAGCAAAGTTATGTGGTCACCTACTAAGTCCTGCGAACTATGACTCTTGAGTCCAAATTGGCAACGCCCCGGTGCTTAGTAGCTCCCATAGACTAGTAATGACAAAATCTTGAAACTTTTCTCCTCTGAAACCATAAGGCCAAGAGCTTAGTATGTAGCAACTTGAAGTATTCAACTGCATAAATCCTGCCAACTATGCCCCTGGGGTCCAAATTGGCCACACCCTGAGGCCTATAAGCTCCCATAGACTTATACTGGGAAAAACTGACAAAAATCTTCTCTGAAACCATCAGTGCCCAGAGCTTAGATATTAAGTATGCAGCAACGTCAAGTGGTCACTCAAATAAATCCTGCCAACAATGCCCCTGGGGTAAAAAAAATGGTCACGCCCAGAGGCATATTAGTTCCCATAGACTTATAATAGGAAAAACTTAAAAAAAGTCTTCTTCTCAGAAACCATAAGGCCCAGAGCTTTAGATATTTAGAACGGAGCAATGCCAAATGGTCACTCACATAAATCCTGCCAACCATGGCTCTGGGGTCCAAAAAAATATAGAATGGACATTCCTTGGGTGGATCACTTGTTTCTTTTTTACCCATTGCATGCGGGAAAACCCTAAATGGGTACCTTGGCAAACAGTGCTGGCCCAGATCAGACCACACAGAACACCATGTCTGATCAGGGCCTGCACTATTTGCTAACAGAATTTTCCATCAAAAATAGAAAAAAATAGGCCTGACACCCCTTATATGACAAATGGACTGGTCCAACATATAGCAATAGAAGAGTCCACTAGTATACCATTGGTTAATGTAATAAATATGACAATTGTCTGAAGTTAGCCGGTGGAGCGACAGGCCCTCTTGGGCCTCTTGTTCATGAAATATGTTCGGTTTATGGGCATAATGAAATGTCTTTTCCGACAGTTTTTCGTTGGTGTAAGAAATTTCAGCTGTGGGCAAGGCTCAACAGAAGATGCACCACATGATTGTCGGCCGAAAAGAGCAACATCTGCCAAGATGGTTGCTAGAGTGAAAGAAATAGTTGCTACCGATGCACGATACACCACTAGGCAAATAGCTAGTATGGTTGGCATCTCATTAGGAGCAGCTCATACAATTTTGAAATGGGATTTGAAAATGAGAAAGATCTGTGCTAGATGGATTCCCCATCTGTTGACAGATAAGCAGAAAAAGACACGCTTTCAGTGCGCCAAGAAGTTGCTTAAAAAGTTTCCAAATTACAATGCACTGTCTTTCGCTAATGTCGTTACAGGTTGACGAGACGTGGGTTCACTTTTTTAGCCAAAACGAAAGATTCAGAACAAAATATGGTCAACAAAGTATTGCAATAGACCATGCATTGCAAAGCAGACCATGAGCGTCAAGAAGGTAATGTATGCCATATCCTTTTCAAATCAGGGCCCTGCTATTCAGGTTGCTGTGCCTAAAGGCAAATCTGTAAATGCGAAGTTTTACAAGAATAAAGTTCTTCGAAAATTGAAGAAATATTTCAAAGAACGAAGACCCGCAACTGGTTTGGCCAATGTCAGATTGCTACATGACAATGCGTCATCGCACAAGGCGTTCATTGTGCAAGACTATCTGAAGCAGGAAAAGGTTGTTGAACTCCCTCACCCCCTTTATTCCCCTGACCTTGCCCCGTGTGACTTTTTTTTTGTTTCCGCCGCTGAAAAAATTCCTTTCTGGTCGAAAATTTGTACAGCGAAAACACCTCAGTTCTGCAATATTCCAGTGTCTTCATAGTTTACCTTGAAAAGACTACCAAAATGCATTCAATGATTGGATCAGAAGACTGAAAGTTTGTATATCTGTTAAAGGGGAATACTTTGAGGGGACAAAATAAATTTTTCATCGAAATCTATCACGGAATCATTTTTATGTGCTTAGTTGCATTCATATTTGAACAGTCCTCGTACTGGTAAACCGCTTAGAGGATCTAAGCCTGCCCAGGCAAAGCGTTGTGAGTTGGACCATGCTAATAAACCCTTTTTGTATCATTGGTTGGCAGGGATTGAGATGTCATTTCATCTCAAAAGTCTGGTAAAAGTCCCACAAAATTGGAAGCAGTGTCTCCAAAAGGACCTATACAGTGTTGATGGGGATGTTAAACATTAAATCAATCAAACTAAAAAGGTTCTGCTCAGATGAACAAGTTGATTTCCAGACCATAAAGTAGAACATATTTAAGGGGAATGGGAACACCTTCAGGGGAGACAATTCCTCCAAAATTTTTTTTGTCTCTCCCATGTGAACAGGTGTCAACTCTTAAGGAAAAAGGAGCAATTTCTTTCCTTAAAGAGTAGATTCCTTTTCGACTGTGACAGGGCTGATAGAAAAGCAAACAGGAAGTCCCAAAAGTTTTTTTTTGTTCACCACCACCCCCCCCTCCCCCCCCCCCCCCCCCCCTAAAAAAAAAAAAAATGGCGGAATAATCTGCCAGCCATTGCCATTCTCTTTAAACCCTTGTTCCAATGAAGCTTCATTTGGACTCCCCACCAAAATAGTTGAAACTGTGTTGCTCCAATGAACAAGATTAGAATTTATTTAACCCTTGTCCTGCTGAATATTTTAATCTGCCACACCTACTACCGATTGTCAAAGAATCAGATTACTTAATGCAAATTATTGCAACAAATTCACATTCTGACTGGCAAACAATGTAGACCCAGATCAGATGGCTTCTTCAGAAGCCATCTGATCTGGATCTACAATGTTTGAAACCGGCCCCGATAGCTCAGTTGGTAGAGTGTCCGCTCCGGGGAACTAGCAAAGTAGAGCTAGGACTGGTCGACCCAGTGTCAGGATAATGTGACTGGGTGTGGTATCATGTAATGTGTCTGGGACATGATACTTCAGTGAGGCAGCACTATAAAAGTGAGCATTGAGCTCCCTGTCGCAACCAGACACCGTCGTGATGTGACTGAAAAATTGTTGAAAGCGACGTTAAACCCAAATTCACACACACACAGTGTTTGAAAGATAAGGCATATCCGGCTTCAGCAGGACAAGGGTTAAATGATAACTCCTCCTATACCATTGGGTCAATTTCATTCAAACTTCACAGGAATGTTGCCTAGGTGACTTTATACCAACATAGGTAAAAATAAAGCCCTGCTCCATTGAACAAGATGTTACTAGAGCTAACAAAAATAGAATGGATCCCATTCACTTTCATAAGCTAGATGTATGACACATCTTGAACTCAGGTGAGTTATCCAGGGCCATCTTGGTCCTCTTTTGTTCAATGCATCGCGAAAACATGCCTATATAATTTTGAGCCCCTTGAACCCCTCTTTCATATATTGAAATTGGGGTTCACAGACGTATACATTATTTTCTTATTTCAGTTTAATTCATAGATTGTGGGTAATCGTTAGAACTGCCCCAGTTAGTTGGTTCTCAAAAGTACCCACCATCTGTGTTTTGAGAAGAAATATGAAACTTATACAGTAGAACTTCGATGGCTCGAACACTGATGGCTTGTTTATCATGGATGAGTCGAACCCATTCTTGAGTCCCTTGCGAAATCCTCTACATAAGAAATAGTTGGGGATAATTAAGGAGATTTTAGTCTTTTCTCTTGCAAATGTATGCTGTGTGTACTCATTAGAATCACCTCATCGCATACATTTTCATTATAGAACACCAAAAAGATGTCTAAACGTATCTCGTTATGCCTCCTGACAGTAACCCTCAGTGGCTCGAACTACCCCTGTCTCGAACAGATTTTCGAGGTCCCAAAGGTGTTTGAGCCACTGAAGTTCGACTGTACATGTACTTTTTATCTGATTTTTTTGTTTTTTTGTTATCATTTGTTTGGCGGCAAAATTTTCAATAAATTTGAAGTTGCATGTTTTTCTAATGGATGCTTGTCTGCTCTCTAACTAAACCCATTCTTAAACTGGATGGAAAGGCACGAGATGTCATTTAGGGATCTCAATGTTTGGTAAAAGTCCCACAAAATCATAAACAATGTCTTCGAAATGACCTAAATAGTGTGGACTGGGATGTTCAACCTCAACACAAACAAACAAATCACAACACACTGTAGAATAATTGTAAATCAAATCAGTACCCACATTCCATGACTTTGATTAGAAAGGAAAAAAAAAAACTAAAACCCTGCAACCTCAACTTTTGTGCATAAAGTAGGTTTTGCATGGGTGAACATTACATCAGCAGAGCTCAGCTTTTTTGCTCTTTCATTCTGTGGGTAAAATTTATTCTTTTGAAAATTCAGAATGAATAAAAAGTAAAGCAATGATCACAAGTATTGGGACAAATAGGCCTAAACAAACAGTGTAGACCCAGACCAGACTGCTCCTGAAGGAGCAGTCTGATCAGGGTCTGCACTGTTTTCCATTCCGTCTGCACCTTTTGGACTCCTTGCTGGGTCATGAAACAAATTTGTTAAACTTTTAGGCATATTACAGCAAGTCCTCAAGATGTCCAAATTTTTAGGATTTTTACTGTAAATCAATAAGATTTTGATGAATATATAATGATGTTTAGCTGTTTTTGCTTCAATGGACTTTTATTGAATATTGATCGTTTTTGCATTTCAATAAATATCAATTAAATTTCGTTTTGAATTTTACATAAATAGGAACATTTGTGACTAAACTGCAAATCAATGAAAAGAAACTTGAAAACTTTGTGTTTAAATGGAACTTTTATTATAGTTTTAGCTACAAGGGTTTCTACGTTTAACAGAGTTAACATAAATTATTGGATACCTTGTAATAACCATTAAATTTGTATAGTTTTCCATAGTAACAGATAAGGTAAGTCCAGTGAAATACAGCTATTTAGACCACCTAAAATTAAGACTAATTCTGGTTTCAAAAGCTTATTTAGAAGGGTGTTTTCTTACAACAGTGTCTTCTGGTCAGGGACCACCTTTGGGACTGTTCAAAAGTGGTCTTAAAGACCACTTTTGAACAGTCCCAAAGGAATGTTACTGTATTTTGTGATAACTGAAGGATAGTTTTTGTTAATTCTCCATGAAAACCTAGGTTGTGGGTATTCATTAGAACTGCCTCACTGAGGCGGTTCTAATGAATACCCACAACATAGGTTTATATGTTTTTTATGTCCCCGGTAGCGATAGCGGGGACATATTGTTTTTGCCCTGTCTGTTTGTGGGTTTGTTGGTTTGTTGGTTTGTACGTGGACAACTTTAACGTTGGCCATAACTTTTGAACCGTTTGAGATAGAGCTTTCATATTTGGCATGAAGGTTCCTTGTGACAAGACCTTCACATTCATGCAAAAAAATTTGACCTGTGACCTTGACCTTGACCTTTGACCTACTTAAAAGAAAAAAATAACATTGGCCATAACTTTTGAACCACTTGAGATACAGCCTTCATATTTTGCATGTATGTTCCTTGCGGCAAAAGCTTTACATTCATGCAAAAAAATTGGACCTGTGACCTTGACCTTGACCTTTGACCTACTTAAAACAAAAAATTAACATTTTGGTCATAACTTTTGAACCGTTTGAGATAGAGCCTTCATATTTTACATGTAGCTTCCTTGTGACAAGAGCTTTACATTCACAGAAAAAAAGTTTGACCTGTGACCTTGACCTTGACCTTTGACCTACATAAAAGAAATAGTTAACATTGGTCATAACTTTTGATTTGTTTGAGATACAGCCTTCATATTTAGCATGTATATTCCTTGTGACAAAAGCTTTTCGTCCATGTCAAAAATTTTGACCTGTGACCTTGACCTTTGACCTAGTTAAAATAAAAAATAACATTTTGGTCATAACTTTTGAATGGTTTGAGATAGAGCCTTCATATTTTACATGTAGCTTCCTTGTGACAAGAGCTTTACATTCACACAAAAAATTTTGACCTTTGACCTTGACCTTGACCTACATAAAAGAAAAAGTTAACATTGGTCATAACTTTTGAACTGTTTGAGATACAGGCTGCTAGCTTTTCATCCATGTCAAAAATTTTGACCTGTGACCTTGACCTTGACCTTTGACCTAGTTAAAATAAAAAATAACATTTTGGTCATAACTTTTGAATGGTTTGAGATAGAGCCTTCATATTTTGCATGTAGGTTCCTTGTGACAAGAGCTTTACATTCACACAAAAAATTTTGAACTGTGACCTTGACCTTTGACCTACATAAAAGAAAAATTTAACATTTGTCATAACTTTTGAACCGTTTGAGATACAGCCTTCATATTTAGCATGTAGGTTCCTTGTGGCAAACACTTTACATTCGTGCAAAATTTTGACCTGTGACCTTGACCTTTGACCTACTTAAAAAAATAAACATTTTTGATCATAACTTTCCAACCGTTTGGGATAGAGCTTTCATATTTGGCATGTAAGTTCCCTGTGATTAGAGCTTTTCATACATGCAAAATGTTTGGACCATGACCTTGACTTTTGACCTACTTAAAAGAAAAAAAATAAAATTGTTCATAACTTTTGAACCGTTTAAGATAGAGCCTTAATATTTGGCATGTAGGTTCCTTGTGACAATAGCTTTACATTCATGCAAATTTTTTTGACCTGTGACCTTGACCTTCTTTAAAGAAAAAATATTATTGTTCATAACTTTTGAACCATTTAAGATAGAGCTTTCATATTTGGCATGTAAGTTTCTTGTGTCAAAGACTTCCCACACAAACAAAAATCTTGAACTGTGAGCAACTTTGAATAAAAAAAGACCATGCCCGGGGACATGTTCGTGTTTCACAAACACATCTTGTTTCTTCCCTGAACCCGCAAAGCCAAGGTCTTTGAATTTTGGTATGAAGCTTCATCTAGGGGACCTGTACCAAGATTGTTCAAATCATAGCCCTGGGGCCAAAAATGGCCCTGCCCAGGGGCCCACATGCTTAACATGGGCTTATATAGGAAAAATATTCAAAAGTGTTCTTGTCTGAAACTAGAAGGCCATGTCTTTGATATTTGGTATGTAGCTTCACCTAATGGACCATTATCAAAGTAGTTCAAATTATAGCCTTGGAGCCAATTTAAATTGGCCCTGACTTAGAGATCACTAAATTGGCCCTGCCTCCAGCCTGTCATTTCAAATTTAAACCTAGATAGTCCTATGAAGAGAAATCATAGGCTTTTAGAATGTACTAGAGGCAGTGAAGCTCAGTTGAGCAAAATCCCTCTTGTTTATTCCATCTTTAAACCATGTCATATTATGTCATTGAAATAACACTATTGTTGGGGTCCAAAATAGAACCAGTAAAACAACTGTGGTATAGACGACCCACGTTATAACAACATTCATTATAGCAGCAAAACTTGTTATAATGACAATGTCAATGGCATGAATTCTTAGCTCAATGTTTTGCCTTGATTCCAAGCAGCTTGGGCCCTCCTCGGGTTGGAAATGCCTAAATCGAACTCAGTCATGAAAGATTCTTGTAATTTAATACTCCAAGAAACAAATGTTATTGACATTAATTTTGTTAGAATCTCCTCATCGAGGCGATTCTAACAAATGTACATTCTTGGAGTAATTATGTGGAAAAGACCTTTCATAACCTATCATAATCCTAACTGGGATTCTTTATAACGGCAAATTCATTATAACGGCACAATAATAGGGAACAAATACTGTTTTTATATCTGGAGTCCTCTGTATAGCCAAACAAATACATTTTATGTCCCCAGTAGCAATAGCGGTGTTTTTGCCCTGTCTGTTTGTTGGTTGGTTGTTTGTTTGTACATGGACAACTTTAACGTTGGTCATAACTTTTGGAGCATTTGAGATAGAGCATTCATATTTGGCATGTAGATTCCTTGTGACAAGAGCTTCACATTCATGCAAAAAAATTTGACCTGTGACCTTGACCTTGATGTGTGACCAACTTTGAAAAAAGGCCTTGCCCGGGGACATATTCGTGTTTCACAAACACATATTTCTTGTTTTATTCCATCTTTAACACATGTAGTAACCAAAACCATGCCAGTATGAACAGTTTGATAAAGCTAGACATTGTGGTGTACATGTATCATTTTTTGTAGAGGCACAATGACAGAAAATGCCAGCCATATTAAGTCGCAGAGCCTTCAGCGCAAGCTTGACCAGCAGAAGACCCATGAAGACTTTATCAAGTGTGAACTCTGTAGACATAAACTACGGCAGCCAAAGACTTTACCATGCATGCACAGCTACTGTCAAGATTGCTTAAAGACATACTTGAAACAGACTGTGAGTAACTCTACAACTCCCCAGAAACTTATCACATGTCCTGTATGTCTGCAGACATCAAACCCTCCAGTGGCGGGAAAATTACCTGAAGAGTGGGTTAAGTACTTACCAACGAATGAGTTCCTGTACAGCTATCTGGAAGCTGTTGATTTGAAGGACACCAAAAGACAATGTGATACCTGTACTCGGCAGCAGAAGTCCAGCCTGGCTAAACAGTGGTGCAGTTACTGCCATGATGCACTGTGTAATGATTGCGTAGGATTTCATAATGCCTTGAAAACGACGAATGGCCACAATCTGATTGTGCTGGACAATATCCGGAAGATGCCAATTTCAGAGATTATATCAGAGCCACTTTGTCAGAGTCATGAAGGGGAAACTGTAACAAGTTATTGTGAGAATCATCAGGAAGTTATCTGTGAAAAATGTAAAGCTGGTAACCATAGGAACTGTAGTCATGTGAAGCCGCTTAAGGATGCTGCTCAGAGACATAGACCTGATATAGCTCAAATTACACAGACACTTGATGATGAAGCTAAACTTGCCAGGTCTATTCATAGCAACAGAACAGCAGCGGAAAGTGACCTAGGCACAAATCAAGTAGAACTGCTTCATAAGATACAGTCAGTAAGACAGAAAATTAATGAAAACTTGAGTAAGTGTGAATCTCAGATAATTGGAGAACTTTATGATATCAGTGGAAGAGATAAGGCAGCGATACAGGCAGAGATTAAGGAGGCTCAGAGAATGAGAAAGTCTGCTAGTAAAACTCATAGCCTAGTGGATAGTGCTGATAAGTATGGCTCCAGTAGTCACATCATGCAGACAATTCCTCCAGCTGCAAGGCAGGCAAATCATTACAAAGGGAAATTGCTCTCACTGAATGGCAGTATCAAGAATACCAAGATAGAGTTTATTATTGATCCTGTTCTTGAGAAAGCAATGCATGTAAATCAGCTTGGTGGGTTACATGTCACACAAAGAAGTGCTGAAGTAGCCAGTTCATCAAAACTGAAAGTTCCGGAAAGAAGAGCAGATTCTGACCCAGAAGACGAGTATGATTTTACAAGCAGGCGTGATAAAGATGAATATGACACAAAAAGTATAAAGAGTAAGAGGAGTATTGTTAAAAGCGTACGCATGAGCCGACAGAGTTTAAAAACAGAAAGTTTGGGTCCTTCAGCAGAATTTATTACAAGTTTTAGTGGTAGAACAGGGTCTGACCTTGATGACTGTTGGTTTACAGGGATAGAATATCTGCCAGATGGACGAATCATATTGGTTGATAGAAATAATAGCAAAGTTAAAGTTTTTCGTCACAATGGTGCAGACTATAATCTTCAAACAGAAGTGAAACTGCAACATCAGCCATTTGGTCTTGCCTTACTGTCCTCATCAGAGATTGCTGTAACTGTACCAAGAGAAAATAAAATTGAACTTTTCAGTGTTAGGGACACGGCCTTGGACCCTAGATCTACTATAAAAACTTCTGACCGCTGCTATGGCATCACTTTTGATGGAGCTAGGTTCTTTGTTGCTTGTACATGTGCATCACCTGCAGTAATCAAGGTAATATATTGTAGAAAAATGTTTCGGGGGGTGGTGGAGGGGGGGGGGGGTATTTTTTTTTTTCGATCATTTGCTTGTCAGTCGACCAACATTTTATATATAAATATGTTCTATAAAAGAGTTATCCTTTGGAAGCAAGGAATACACCACAGAAGTGAAAAATATAGAGTGTACATGTTTTCTGGGCCAGACTAGCTAGTTTCGGCCAATTAGGCCTCATCAGTGACCCTCAGATATTTTCAAAATTCCACAATGGAATCAATGATCCCAAAGGACAAGAAAATATAATCTACACTATGATGTAGGGCAGGGAGACGTTTTACCGCCGCCACACATTCCCACACACCAGCTGTAGTGAAGTTAAATATGTTCTATAAAAGAGTTATCCTTTGGAAGCAAGGAATACACCACAGAAGTGAAAACTATAGAGTGTACATGTTTTCTGGGCCAGACTAGCTAGTTTCAGCCATAGCTATTTACTGATGATGTCCACCTGACTTACACTGACCAATAAAGTTAAACCATTTGCACAAAGTATTTGTACCAATTCCAGGTAAAACTTATTTATAGCCATGCTAATCTAAGCGCTGATCACGATATATACTGAGCAGTTTAGTTAACTCTTATCCCGCTGAATACCCCTATCTTTGCAAGCGGTGTAGATCCTGATGAGATGTCTTCCATCTGATCAGGATCTACAATTGGGTTAGGTCTGCTATGCTTGTAGAATGTAAGCTTAGATTGTGAATGTTTTTAATTTCTTCCATTTCTTCACTTTGATTCCTCAATCCATTGTATGCTAGTGGTTTCTTCCATTGCTTTATGTTGAACAAGTCCATTTGTCATATAAGGGGTGTCAGGGCCTATTTTTTCGTTTTTTATTCTATTTTTGCCAGAAAATTTTGTTAGCTTACAGTGTAGGCCCTGATCAGATGCCGCGTTCTGCGGCATCTGATCTGGGCCTACAATGTTTGCCAAGGTACCCCTTTAGGGCTTTCCCTGCATATAATGGGTTAATTTGCTTTTATTTTCTCTGTCCCTTTCTCTATTTGTCCTCTACAATGTCTTTTCTTACTGTCTCTGGGAGATGACACAAAATGTCCCACAAGGATGGACGTTTTATTAAACTTCAACACAATTTATCAACATAAAACAAAGTGATTCTCCAGTCTACACCCCACTAGTGCTGACAATGTAGACCATTTTTACTTGAAACATTTAAAATAAACACAGGCAAACAGTGTAGATCCCCAGATCAGATGCAGGGTCACAGGATTTTCTCTCAATAATAATAATAGTTTGTCTGTAATTACTGACAATGACCAATCTTAATCACATTTGAGAAATGTTACTATTAGAGACCGATTCTAGCTCTGGACTCCTATAGTTGTAGGTTACTCCTCTTAAGGGAAATGTGAACACCTTAAGGGGAGGCAACTCCTGCAAAAGTATATTTGTCTCTGATGTCAATAGGGGTTGACTCTTTAAGAGAAGACCCTTTTTTCAGTGGGCCAGGGCTTATAGAAAAGCGAACAGGAAGTCCCGAAAGTTGTTTCCCTTTGAAAAATGGCAGAAAAAATCTGCCAGGTGTTACCATTGCCCTTAAAGAGTTTTTTTATTTCCCTTTGCATTTATTGCAGATTATTATGAAAAATGGCGAGGAGCAGTATGATGTCTGTCCTGAGGAAAACCACTACCCGATGTTTTTCCGACCCTGGTATGTCAAGATAGACCCAATTGGTACAAATACCTACATCTCCGATAGCAACAGAAATCACCTGGTCTGCATTTTGACAGGAAACGTTTTGAAGCAGTACACTTACAAGGTAAAATTAAAACTCAAGTTTGAATTTAAATGCTTGGGTGGGGTGAAAATAGTGTGTATTTGAAATCAGTAGGGTGTCCAACCTATATTGGCTTACAACTGGGCAAGGCCTGCTATCTTTGCAGAAGTTAAGGTTGAGTTGGTGGTGGGGGGGTCTCTGTTCTGTTTCTTCAGTTTAATCCATTGTATGTGGGGTACCTTGGCAAACAGTACAGGTCCAGATTAGACACCACAAAATGCGGCGTCTGATCAGGGCCTGCACTATTTGCTAACAGAATTTTCCGTCAAAAATAGAATAAAAATGAAACAAGAGGCCCATGGGCCACAATGCTCACCAGAGCTCAGGGGGCCACTGCCCACTGGCAGCAATGTATTTTAATTAACCATGGAAGCCCTGTGCCCTAGGATGCTACAGATAAAATTTGGACCCAATAAGCTTCGTGGCTTTAGATTCGATGTCGCTTGAATGTGTTGTTGCAGGACAACAGATGACAATTGACAATTTCCCATCTGTGGCACTTACAAACAGGCCAAAAAAAACATTATTAAAGGAACATTTCTATGAAAGTGTGACAAAATATCTTGAAAGGCATTAATGTCATTTTTCAATTTTCCCCGTTATAGGACAATGGAAACTCAAAACTTGGCATAGCAAACAAACCAAAGAGCCAAAGTTCATAAACCTGAGCTCAGGTGGACACTGCCCAATGGCAGCCATGTATTATAACATGATATGATTTTATTATACCAATTATAAAGTCTCCCAAACAAACCCCATACCCAAATGAGCACCCATGTGGACTGTATCTGAAATATTAGGTGTTATATAAAAGTAGAGAGATCGGGGCATGGACCCAATGGAGCCCTGGTTGGTGTCACTAAATGCGTCTTATCAAAAGGAACAAAGACATATATGGTTTATCTGTGGGAATATGTATGTATGGTTCCTGAGATGTAAGGCCTTTTAAGCAATGGAGGGAATAGGGCATGGCAGATCCCAGAAAAGCCCAAGATTGTTGTCAATGAATAAGTCTTATCATAAGAACCAAGAGTATATACGGTTAAATGGTGAGGATCTGAATGGTTTCTGAGATATGAGGCACTTTAATGAAGTGGCAGGGAGAGAAATGGCCCCTGCGGACCCCCAAGGATGGGGGTGACTGAATGTGTCTAATAACAATGAACAAGAATATATGTGATTATAGGATGGGGATTTGAATGGTTTCTGATATATATGGCCTATTATGAAGTTGAGTCTTATCATAAGGAACAAGAATAAATATGGTTAAGGGGTGGGGATTGAACGGTTTCTGAGATATATGGATTTTAATGGAGTAAAGGGGTGGGGCATGGCCTGTGGCACCTCGGGGGGACCTGCATGCTGGTGTCACTGATTGCGTGTTATCATAAGGAACAAGAATATAATATGGTTTAGGGGTGGGGCTCTGAACAGTTTCTCAGATATATGGTCGTTTGTGAAATGAAGGGGTGGAGCATGAATGTATATGGTTTAGGGGTGGGTATCTGTAAGGTTTCTGGAATATTTGGCCTTTTACGAAGAGGAGGGGGTTGGGTTGGGCATGGTCCCGGCACATCCCAGGGGACCCCAAAATTGGTGTCACTGAATGCAACTTATCGTAAGGAATGAGAATATATATGGTTTAGGGGTGGGGATCTCAATGGTTTCTGAGATAAATGGCATTTTATGAAGTGGAAGGAGTGGGACATGTCCCCGGCACATCCCGGTGGACCCACAGGTTGGTGTCACTTAATGCGTCTTATCATAAGGAACAAGAATATATATGGTTTAAGGGTGGGGATCTGAATGGTTTCTGAGATAAATGGCCTTTTATGAAGTAGAGGGGTCGGGGCATATCCCGGGGGACCCCCAGGTTGGTGTCACTTAATGCATCTTATCATAAGGAACAAGAATATATATTGTTTAGGGGTGGGGATCTGTTTGGTTTCTGAGATATATGGACTTTAATGAAGTAAAGGGGTGGGGCATGGCCAATGGCACCCTGGGTGGACCCGCATGCTGGTGTCACTGATTGAATCTTATCATAAGGAACAAGAATATATATGGTTTAGGGGTGGGGCTCTGAACAGTTTCTCTGATATGTGTTTTTTTGTGAAGTCAAGGGGTGAAGCATGGCCCGGGAGCACCCTTGGTGATCCCTAGGTTTGTGTCACTGAATGTGTCTTATCATAAGGAACAAGAATAAATATGGTTTAGGGCAGGGGATCTGCAAGGTTTCTGGAATATTTGGCCTTTTATGTAGTGGAGGGGGTTGGGCATTGTCCCGGCACAACCCGGGGGACCCCCAGGTTGGTGTCACTTAATGCATCTTAGCATAAGGAACAAGAATATATATAGTTTAGGGGTGGGGATCTGTATGGTTTCTGAGATATATGGCATTTTATGAAGTGGAGGGGGTGGGGCATGTCCCCAGCACTTCCCGGGGGACCCCCAGGTTGGTGTCACTTAATGCATCTTAGCATAAGGAACAAGAATATATATAGTTTAGGGGTGGGGATCTGAATAGTTTCAGAGATAAATGGCATTTTATGAAATAGAGGGGGCAGGGCATGTCCCCGGCACATCCCGGGGGACCCCCAGGTTGGTGTCACTTAATGCATCTTATCATAAGGAACAAGAATATATATGGTTTAGGGGTTGGGATCTGTAAGGTTTCTGAGATATAAGGCATTTTATGAAGTGGAGGGGGCGGGGCATTGCCCCGGCACAACCTAGGGGACCCCCAGGTTGACATAAAAGCATATGGCTGAGAGAAGTTTACACAAGGAACATGTTTATGTAAGTTTTGTCAAAATATCTGCAATGACTTGGCAGTAAATGCCATTTTTCAGTTTTCCCCATTATAAGTCAATGGAAACTCTAAGTTGCCATTGCAACAAAACTAAAAGGCCAAATTTCATAAAAAACACAAAACCTGTAAAGGCAAATATGGTGAATATTTTCATAAAGTCTCAGCCTCCAAGAGCATATTGTTTCTGAGGAGATGATTTTTAAGTATTTTTGTCTATTTTTTTGCATTTTGGTTTCCATGGTAACCAATAAAAATGAGCAGAAGGCCTAAAATCATACGGCAGATAGTAGATTACCTATGGAATATTTCTATGAAAGTTTTGTCAAAATATCTGCAGAGGCTTGGCAGTAAATGCCATTTTTCTATTTTCCCCATTATAAGTCTATGGAAACTCTAAGTTGCCATAGCAACCAAACTAATCAGCCGATTTTCATTAAAAACACAAACTTTCAATCCCCCTGCCCAAGGATGCTACGGATGAAATTTGGGCTGAATCGGCCCAGTGGCTTCAGAGAAGATGTTGTTTGAAAATGTTGACGAAGACGACGACGGACAACTGCCTATCCTATAAGCTCCCCCGGAGCCTTCGGCTCTGGTCAGCTAACAAAAAAAAGGCCTGACACCCCATTACATGGCAAATGGACTTGTCCAGTATATAGGGGGGGGGGGGGGGGGGGAATATATACTACTCAAAGTTTGATAGGGATCACTTTTTATATACCAAATTTTGCACTAAAAATTTAAAATTTCAATACAGAATTTGTCCTCTGTGTATTGATAATTATCTGGAGCAGAAACTCATCTGCAATTCAGAACTCCCGAAAGTGCCCACTTCTCACACTTCGCAAATGAAGTCATGCACCCCAGAAATCTTGCGTAACACTGCATTCCAACAGAAAAATCAAACTTGTCAATGTTCCTTTACTAAGGGTAAAACGGACTTCATTTGATTTGTGAAACTCTTAACTGCCTAGGGGACAGTTAAGAAACCGTCCGAGCCCCGAAAAAAGAAACCATGGCGTCTGAATGTTTGAATCTGATGTCTCTCAACGTCATGTTGCTAGGATTTTGAATGTGTCTCAGAGCGTGGTTTCCCGAATGTGGAGTCGGCATCTTACCCACAGAAATCCTTCACACAGATACGGCGGGAGTCGAGAAAGGGCTACAACTCAACATCGGGATCGTTTTTTGTTTATTCAGTCTCGACGTCAACGGTTCCTGAACGCTACGCACTTGACTGACGAGTTTAGGAACGGAACTAGGGTACGAATTTCTACACAAATTGTCAGAAACAGGCTCCACGAGTTCAGACTTATTGCCAGGAGGCCTGCTGTACGTGATCCGTCGACGAGACAGCACGTTCCAGACCGGTTGGACTTTGCCAGAACTCACGTCAGGTGGACGATTCGTGACTGGACGCCAGTACTGTTTACTGATGAGTCCAGATTCTGTCTAGAATTCACTGATAAACGTGATTTAGTGTGGCGAATGTCTAAAGAGCGATTCGATGACTTGAATGTGGCAGAGCATGATCGCTATGGAAAGGGATCAGTCATGGTTTGGGCTTGGATAAGCATGAACAGTAAAACTGACTTGTACGTCGTTGGAAACGGAACGTAAACGGCAGTGAGGTACTGTAATGATCATCTTGTGAGACCATATGCCGGTGCTATCGGCCCGGACTTTATTCTGATGGACGATAATGCCCGTCCCCACCGTGTACACTACACTGATGCCTATCTGGAACGTGAGACAATCGTTTGTATAGACTGGCCTGCTCGATCACCGGACTTAAATCCGATTGAGCATGAGTGGGACAAGCTACAGCGTGCTGTTTCAGCCCGACCTGTGCCACCGAGGACTTTACAGGAGCTCAAAGATGCATTTGTTGCTGAATAGAGGCTGATTCGACAAAACCGGATACAGACTCTGGTTACGAGCATGCTGTAATTGATACCCGTGGACGCCATACATGTGATTATTTGGAAATTTGTGAAAAATCAAGTGTCCAAATCCCTTCGTGTTACGGCAAATTGTGTGGGTGCCAAGACGGTTGTTGTTGTCACGCTTGAATGCAGTGCCAGTTGACAAACTTAATAACTAGTCTTTGTGAAGGATATGTTTTCTATCATTATGTATCAAATTTGGATTCTGCTGATTATGTTATCCAAAAATTATTTTGCATTAAAAAAGTGATCCCTATCAAACTTTGAGTAGTATAGTTTTTGGTCTGTCCGTTTGTCTGTTTGTCCATTTGTCTGTCTACAAAAACCTTAACATTGGGCATAACTTTTGAATGGTAATAGATAGAGCTTCCATATTCCACATGTGTATACCTTATCACAAGACCTTTCCAGTGGTACCATAATTTTTGATCTCGTGACCTTGACCTTTGACCTACTTTTTTAAAAAAATTTAAAAACGTTAACATTGGCCATTTTTTCAATTGGTAAGTGATAGGGATTTCATATCTCACATGTACATTTCTTCTCACAAGACCTATCGAGTGGTACCATAAGTTTTTACCTTGTGACCTTGACCTTGATGTTTGACCTTCTTTTTAAAAATTTTTAACATTGGCCATAACTTTCGATTGGTAAGTGGTAGGGCTTTCAGATTTCACATATGCACTCCTTGTCACAAGACCTTTCACGTGAAACCATAATTTTTGACCTCGTGACCTTGACGTTTGAACTACTTTTTAAAAACTTGAACATTGGCCATAACTTTTGATTGATAAGTGGTAGGGCTTTCGAATTTCACATGTGCATTTCTTGTCACAAGACCTTTCTAGTGGTACCGTAATTTTTTTAACTCTTGACCTTGATGTTTGACCTACTTTTTAAAATTTTAACATAGTCCACAACTCGATTGTTAAGTGATTGGGCTTTCATAATTCACATGTGAAATCTTTTTCACAAGACCTTTCCAGTGGTACCATAATTTTTGACCTCGTGACCTGGGCCTTTGACCTATTTTTTAAAAACTTAAGATTGTCCATAACTTTCAATTGGTAAGTGATAGGGCTTTCATATTTCACATGTGCATTCTATGTCACAAGACCTTTTCAACAATCTCATAATTTTTTACCTTGTGACCTTGACCTACTTTTTAAGACTTGAACATTGGCCATACCTTTCGACTGCTGAATGATACTGCTTTCATCTTTAACATGCACTGTCCGGGGGCATCAGTGTTTCACAAACACATCTTGTTCTCTTTCTTTCCTGTCCCTCTCACACATTATCTATACTGTCTCTTTTCTCCCTTTCAGTGGGAGACCACACAAAATGACCAACAATGGTTGAAATGTCATTAAATTCCAACACAATGAAGCAATCATTTATTTAAATCGAAAGACTCTTCAGATTTCATGAGAAAATTTTTCTAAAACACTTACAAATTTTTTAGTTCTGTCAAACCGCTAAGAGGATCTAATCCTGCCCAGGCAAAGCGGTGGGAGTCCAAGCTTATAAACTCTATTGGTTCCGTTGGGTGACATGGCTTGAGAAGTCATTTCATCTCAATATCGAGTTTTGTTTGCTTGTATTGAAGTTTAACGGCAAAGTCAACACTATTTTGGTCATTTTTGAGCCGGTCCGTTTATCTTTCCACACTTTTCCTGGGAAAGGCTTATATGTAAGCAGTTAACCAGTACAGTGCACATTCTTTTGCCAGAAACTGACAACTGCCCTTCTTAGTTCAGCGGAAGGGAGAGAATGACCAAAGAAAATATTTCATGATCAATCTCCATGAAAGAATGTTGCCGACCCTGGCAGGTATCGAGCCTGCGTCCTCCTGATCACCAGTCAGACATCCACCGGACTGAGCTACCGAGACGGCACCACCTGTCTTGAGAGACCACTTTTGGATCTTCCCAAAGGTGGTCTTTGAAGACATGTTAGACTGTATCTCTAAAATGATTACTTTTCTGGTGAAAATTTGTAACATTTTTCTTATTAATACTCCAAACATAGGTTGTTGGTTCTCATTAGAACCCCCTCAATGAGGGGGTTCAACCTTTGAGGTGGTTCTAACGATTACCAACAACCTATGTCTTAGAGCAGAAATAAGAAAAATAATGTTTACCCCTGTAAACCCCAGTTTTCTCAATATAAAGTGGGGTTTATAGGGGTGTTCATTACACAGACTGGTGTCATGATAAACAGAATAGAATCTAACAGACATGGCCAATTCATGATCCAGATATTATTACGAGTGAAACAATTAACCCTAATCACCCTGAACATGACAGACCATATCTTTGCAAACAGTGTAGATCCTGATCAGATGGCCCAGATGGCTTCAGAAGCCATCTGATCAGGATCGACACTGTATGTCATACATTTTGTGAATTGAATGATATAGTAAAATTCCTATGTTAAGACCACCTTTAGGACTGTTCAAAAGTGGTCTTTTAGACCACTTTTGAACTGTCCCAAGGGTGGTCTCTGAGGACACTCTGTACTGAAAACACAAAGAAAGACGGCCCCCACCCATCGGGGCTTGAAGAAATAGATGGGCTGCATGATGCTTCCACGCAGAGCTGAAACCGACCCACACATGAGTACTGGTAAACCCCTTAGAGGATCTAAGCCTGCCCAGGCAAAGCGGTGCCAGTCGGACCATCCATGTTTATAAACCCTATTGGTTTCTTTGGGTGGCAGGGCTTGAGAGTCATTTCGTCTCAATGTCGGTTAAAAGTCCCACAAAATTGGAAGCAGCATCCCCAAAATGACAGGGACGTTAAACCTAAAATCAAACGAAATCAAACAAATACAAAGGAAGAATAACTGAAAGTTTCTAAATAAGCTTTTTAAAGCAGAAGTAGTCCCAATTTTTTGTGGTCTTAATGGCAGAATTATACTGTTCTTTATATCAAGTACTTTGATTGGTTGATAGTCAGAAATGGGTGTGGCTAAATCAGTTTATTCAACAGGATAAGGGTTGATTGTTTAATTGTTAGCAAAGGTACATTTTGACATCTTATACTGAATTGTTGGGGTCCAAAGCAGAAATCTTGTTTGGAAAAACAAGTGTTGTATCCAAGGAAAAATGTACAGATTGTTTAGAAAAATGACCATGATGAATGGTTATAGGTTATTTTTCTATATGATCAATACATTTTTGACTAACATCATTTAATATGATCTTAAAAATTTTTATCTTTGGAGCAACGCACTACACCACAAAACTGACCATTGTGAAGTACTATAACCAAAACAGCATCACAGTGATTGGTTTTATAAAAATGTTTTGCCGTTTGTACAGTATCGTATTGTATAGCAAAATAATCTGTATTTCAAGCTGACCTCCGTAGCTCAGTAGACTGATGGCAAGCACGATTTATACTTGCTGGGGTCCCCTACATTTTTTTCATGAATATTGACCATGAAATCTTTTCAGTGGTCATTGTTTCGCTTGTGCTGATTCAAGAAGCGCAGTTATCAGTTTCTGGCAAAGAATATGCACTGTACTGGTTAGCCGCTAAGGGATAAGCCTGCCCAGAAAGTGAGGTAAGATAGCCGACCAGGCTCTGCCAGCCTGATATGACCTAAATAGTGTTGACAGGGCAGTTAAACTCCAAACATATATGACTGTAAAATCAAATCTGTATTTCAGGATTCCAGTTTGAACGCCCCTCGTGGACTAGCTCCCCTTAAAGACAACCGGGTAGTTGTGTGTGGGTTTGGTTCTGACAATATTCAGCTCATTGATCAGAATGGTTCTCGGGTGAAGGAGTTATTGACAAGAACAGATGGAATTATGGGACCGCAAACTCTGGCCTTGAACTCGGCATATGACACAATGGCTGTGACCTTTGACCCCTCCAGTGGAGTGGGAGAAACTGTAAAATTGTATAGGCTGAAGCTTTAAAAAGCTGAACCTTATGATAAAACATGCATGTGGTATGGTGCACTCTATTGCTTCTCCAAAATGGACATTTTTCTGATGAATATTTGTGAAATCTTTCCTATTTATACTCAGAACCACCTCATAGAGGCGGTTCTAATGAGTACCCACAACCTTTGTGTTGGAGCAGAAATAAGGAAGAGTATACCCCTGTAAACCCCAGTTTTCTCAGTATAAATCGAGGTTTACAAGGGTGTTCATTACATGGACTTGTTTACATGATGTATGCATGTGGAGACTAAATAGTGCTGACCTATAGTTCAAACAAATTGACTGGAGACTGGTGAACTCTATTAACATAATTTCACACCTGAATGAATACATATATTTATCTTGGCCGTCTTCCAAGATGGCGATATTGTTATTCAATACATAGAGGTCAGTAAATGGGTCGCAATTCACATGACACCGAAAATTCACGAGAAGTTTTCGAAAGCCGATGTATAAGGCGATAACACTGACAAATTTATTCCATGCATAAAGGTTAGTCTCAGGTGAAATTGTTCGAACTATAATATAGTTTACTGTAAATAATAAATTATATAATACATTCATATTTGAACAGTCCTCGTAATGATTTATTCATTACTGGCATTTTTAAAGTAAAAAATGATAATAAATTTTCTTGTATCACTTCTAAAATAGATTTTGGGCGCCAGAACTTGATAGCTTTGTCTCATTATAGCACTTCTTAAAAGTAGCAGTTTTGCAGAAATAAAAAAAAATAATGAGTGTTTCTTCATTTGTGTGTTCCTCCAGCTGTCAACATTGTCATAACCGTCGCTGACCCTAAGGTTCAAGTCCATTTCCCAGGAACTGTTAGTGCTTCATTAAAGGTAATTGGTACAAACTTTCATTTTGAGATGGCAGCTTAAATACAAGCACCCATGTTTTACCTAGGCCTACATTTCATTGGTCAATTACTTAAAGCTTAAAGTCAATTTCTCAAGACCTGCAAGAGGTATATTAATGCAGCATTTTACAAACTTGCATTCAGGGATAGAATCTTTAATGCAAGCTTCCATGTTTGAACTTGACAGATTTCATCTTTCACTGAATTTGTGAAATACTGTGCCAACCTGATGTTCAAGTCTGTTTCTCAAGAACTTTAAGGTCTGCATGAATTATACTAGGTACACAGTTTCATCTACAGCTCGTAACTTGAATGCAAGCATCCATGTTTGGCCTTAACTTTATTTCATGTACATGTATTTCATGGTTCATTGACTTTGTGAGAAATTTGGTCAACCTTAATGTTCAAGTCTGTTTTCCCAGGAACTAAAAGGGCTGCATTTACTAACTATACATGGATATACTTATGACAGAAGCAATGTCTGCAAAATGACCTAAATAGTGTTGACATGGCCATAAAACCTCAGCACAAACACAAAAATCTACTAATGGCAGTGTGAAGACATGCAGCCATGTTTGATATTGACTTATATTTCATTGTTCAACATGCATTTATTTGAGGCCAATGGCCCTTGCCTATCTGGGTTTGGAGAAATATTGCTTCCACACAGCTGAAATCAACCACACATGATTACTGGTAAGCCACTTATAAGGTCTAAGCCTGCCCATGCAAAGTGGTGCAAGTTGGCCTGTCCATGCATATAAAACCCTAATTATGTGTTTGGGTGGTAGGGCTTGAGATGTCATTTAATCTCAATGTCGGGTTATAGTCACACAAACTTGGAAGCAAAGTCTCCAAAATGATCTAAATAGTGTTGACAGAGACATAAAACCTCAAATCAAATAACACAAACAGATTGCCAATATTTAGGGGACAAATACTGCCATTAAAACGGTAAACTCTCAACAGCTCAAAGACCTTTGGGACCATGAAAATTTATTCAAGCTTTTGAGAGTTTATCATAACGCCAGGTTATGAGGCATAATTGGGATGACTTTACCCCTTTTGTACTGTTAGACCCAAGATGGGTAATTGGCAAACAGTGCAGAGCCCAGATCAGACACAGTAGAATGCGGCGACTAATGTTTACAGGGATATCCATTGCTTAAAACACAGATTATGGGTACTCATTAGAACCCCCTCATTGAGGGGGTTCTAATGAGTACACACAATCTATGTTTGGAGAAGAAATAAGAAACATATCCCATATTTTCAGCAGAAGATAACCGTTTTGGAGATATGTTAGATTGCATTATGCCACACGCATGTTTTTATAATTATTTGGATGATTTTTTGTTTAATTTTTATTATTACATGTATTACTGCTACATGTAGTTTTGTCGAAAGGATAAGAATTCAAGTTATATTTTTATTTATTTTTCTTTTTCATATTTTATATTTTTATATGGTTAAATTATACACTTTACCATATAGTTGTAGTAAAATGTCAACAACAAAAAAAAACAATATTCAAAACTGACTTGACTTTCATTCCCATAGCAACAGATAAGGTTGGTATTTTATGGAAGCTGAAGGATAGTTTTTGTCAGTTCTCCATAAAAACCTATGTTGTGTGTATTCATTAGAACGGCCTCGACGAGGCCGTTCTAATGAATACCCAAAACATAGGTCTATATGCAGAAATAAGGAAAGCTATCCTTCAATTATCACAAAAATATGCACCTAATCTGTTGCTATGATTCCTTTACCTGTTCACTGGCCCCGCCCATCGGGGCTTTGAGAAATTGATGGGCTGCATGATGCTTCCACGCAGAGCTGAAACCGACTGCACAAGAGAATTGATAAACCGCTTTGAGGATCTAAGCCTGCCTAGGCAAAGCGGTGCGAGTCAGACTGTCCATGCTTATAAACCCATTGGTTTTATTGGGGGACAGGGCTTGAGATGTCATTTCATCTCTTTGTCGGGTAAAAGTCTCACAAGATTGGGAGCAACGTTTCCAAAATCACCTATACAGTGTTGACGAGGACGTTAAACCTCAAATCAAACGAACCAATCTACCTTTTCAAGATCTACAAACAAAATATTTTCATGCTGATTGTAACTTTTATTGTTTTACTTATGCAACGGATGGTCAGGTGGTTTTTCTCCGGGTACTCCAGTTTTGCCCACCTCTGATTAATGATCGGCTCGATATGAGTAAAACAATCTTGAAAGGGCTGTAAAACCAAAATAAAAAAACAAAGCAAAAACTTCCGTGATTATTTCGCTTACTTTGAACTATCTTCAATCAGAGGTGGGGGTAAACCAGAGTACCTGGAGAGAAACCACCTTACCTTCTTTAGCTAGTTCTACTGACAGAGATGCCATTTCAGCACAAACATCAAGCGACATAGAGCATTGTTTTTACATCTCCCAAATGACTACTTTTCTGATGAAAGCCCATGATATTTTTTTTTATTTATAATGCAAACATAGGTTATGGGTGCTCGTTAGAACTGCCTCAGTGAGGCTGTTCTAACATGGAGAAATGACACAAGAATTTGCAGAAGGCAGCGTCGCACCTGCTGGGGCAAAAGTCACAGGAGCCACAATCAGAACATAGTTATTAAATAAGTAAATTTCATTCTTAGCAGTTGATAGTTGATGTAAAATGTCTCAAAGTCACTGGACCAAAAGCTACAGGCCATGGTCACCAGGTCAAGGTTTCACAATCAGAACATAGTTATTAAATAAGTAAATTTCATTCTTAGCAGTTGATAGTTGATGTAAAATGTCTCAAAGTCACTGGACCAAAAGCTACAGGCCATGGTCACCAGGTCAAGGTACGTGCGAAATCAGTACATCGAGGAGAAGCACTATGCAAGGTTTGGTGGCTGTAGGCCATTTATTTTAGGACATATCAAACATTGACGTAAAATATGTTAAAGTCTCTAGAGTGCATAATATAGGTCAACGTCACCAGGTCAAGGTACTTGCAGTCAGTAAATATTGGAGAAGCACTATGCAAGGTTTGGTGGTTGTAGGCCTTATAGTTTAGAAGATATGGAATGTCGACCTAAAATGTGTAAAAGTCAATGGAGTACGAAAAATAGGTCAAGGTCACCAAGTCAAGGTACCTGCACAGTCAGTACATCTAGAAGCAGCATTACGCAAGATTTGATGGTTGTAGGCCTATTATTTGCAGAGATCTGGAACTGTGTCAAAAGTCACTGGAGCGTAAAATACAGGTCAAGGTCACCGGGTTACGGTACTTGCTGTCAGTACATCTAGATGAAACACTATGCAAGATTTGATGGTTGTGGGCCTTTTATTTGAGGAGATCTTGAACTTCGACATAAAATGTGTCAAAGTTAGTGGAGCGTAAAATATAGGTCAAGGTCACCATGTCAAGGTACCTGCAGAGTCAGTACATCTAGGAGAAGCAATATGCAAGATTTTATGGTTGTAGGCCTTTTATTTGACAAGATCTGGAACATCGACGTAATTTGTGTCAGTCACTGCAGCGTAAAATATAGGTCAAGGTCACCAGGTCAAGGTGCTTGCCTAGTCAGGAGCTCAGGGTGATGTTTCATGAAAGGTTTGATGGTTGTTTAGTCTTAAACACTAGTTGATTACAATACAAACTTCGACGTAATGTCGAACTTCAACGTAATGGTCAAAGTCACTGGAGCGCAAAATATAGGTCAGTCACCAGGTCAAGGTGCCTACAAAGTCAGAAGGTCAGGGAGATGCTTCACGTAAGGTTTGATGGTAGCTGAGATTTGTAGTTGACTTAAATAAAAACTTTGACGTAAACGTCAAACTTCGATGTAAATGTTAACAAACAATCGGACAGACGGAAATGCGGACGCCTGTGTCGCACCTTGCTACAAGCAGGTGCGACAAAAATGATGTATACCCCATAAACCACAGTTTTATCTATATAAAGTGGGGTTTAGAGGGGTGTTCATTACACAAACTTATTATTAACATGATGAGGTGTTTTATTGTAATGGCTTTGCTTGTCTGAGTACGTCATATTTGGGGTATATGTTTTTTTGTTTGTTTGAATTTGGGTTTATCATCCCCGTCAACACTATTTGGGTCATTGTGGTGATGTTGCTTCCCATTTTGTGGGACTTTTACCAAACACTGAGATGAAATGACTTCTCAAGCCCTGCCGCCAAATGAAACCAGGTTTATGCATTGGACGATCGGACTCGCACCGCTTTGCCTGGGCAGGGTTAGTCCTTCTAAGCGGTTTACCAGTACTCGTGTGTGGTCAGATTCAGCTCTGCGTGGAAGCATCATGCAGCCCAATCTATTTCTTTAAGCCCCGATGGGCGGGTTGCTATTTGGGGTATAAAATAGTGAACATTTTATTTATCAAGTTTATTAAATGTTTGATTTTACAGTAAACAAGAAAATATTAAATATATATAGAGATAAAGGTATGTATTGAATGCATATACATCTAGAGATAAAAGTATGAAACAAAAATGTAAAAAGTATTAACTTTAATATCATTTGTAATACCAAAACACCAACTATCACAGTATACAACAAAACTATCATGGTATACAACAAAACAAATCAAAGCATTGACACCACTAGTGGGTCCCCGATTGGGGACTTATCCTACCCAGGTTGTGGCACCCACCCATCGGAGCTTGAAGAAATAGATTGGGCTGCACAATGCTTCCACGCGGAGCTGAAACTGCGCGTCTGACTGGTGATCAGGAGGCGGGTTCGATTCCTGCTGGGGTTGGCAACATTCTTTCATGGAGATTGATCATGAAATCTTTTCTACAGTCATTCTCTCCCGCTGTTTCAAGAAGGGCATTTGTCAGTTTCTGGCAAAAGAATGTGCACTGTACTGGTTAACCTCTTAAGGATAAGCTTGCCTAGGAAAAGTGTGGATAGGTAAACTGATCGGCTCAAACATGACCTAGTGTTGACTGGGCCATTAATCTGCAATACAAACAAACAAACAAAATAGAGAGAAAAACAAACATGAAAATAGAAATACTGTTGTCGGAAGATAAGTTGACAGTGACGTAAAAGAGTAAACCATCACAGGTAGGTTTGACAGGTTGTACCGTTATCATTGTCACACCCTGCATTGGTTGGCAAGACAGATTGTACAGTTATAATAATCGTAACCGAAGTGCGTTACCTTTTGGCAACAGTGGACAGTGCTGAACAACAAAAACATTCGCTGACGTTACTTTCAACTTATCCTCCGACAACAGCACATGAGTATATCACAAACAGTACAGGAGGGACTGTATAAATGTATACTGAACCGAAAAAGAAACGCAACTTCACATATAAATGCGAGTATTTGCAGAAATTATCATGTTTGCAGAAAATCGATTTAATGATGCAATAATATAATCATTCCTGAATGAAACTACCATAGAGAGTTCAATTTCCAGTGAGAATGTTTGGAACACAAATCCGTTTTGTCATAGAGGTTGTCATTTCACAAGTTCAAAACATAAGCAGTTAATAGCGAGTATGTCCGCCGTTTGCATTCAGTCTGGCATGTACACACCTGGTCATGGACAGGATTAAACGATTGATCTCTGCCTGGGGAATAGCATTCCACTCCTGTATGAGCGCGAGATGCAAGGCTTGGCGGCTGGGGGTGGTTACGTACGCGCCTATCCAAGACGTCCCACAAATGTTCTATAGGAGAGAGATCTGGACTATACGGAGGCCAGTGCATCAGGTCAATGTTGTTTTGCTGAAGAAATGCCATGCTGAGCCTTGCTACATGCGCCCAAGCGTTATTCTGTTGAAAAGTAATGTGCTGTCGTACATATGGAACAGCTACCGGTGGTAAAACAATGTCAACGTAATGCTGAGCCGTCAAAGGTCCATCAATGAATACCAGGGGCGTTCTATGACCATAAGATATGCCAGCTCACACCATCAACCCACCGCCTCCCAATCGATCACGTTCAACCAAACAATTGTCACGATAATGCTCTCCGTCATGCCTATACACATGTTGACGGCCGTCAGCTCTGTACAAGAAGTACCTGGACTCGTCAGAAAACATTACATTACGCCACTGACGAAGGGGAACAGGTTTGACCTATTTTGTGTTAGCCACACCATTCTAACCAGACTTCGTCATGGTGTTAATGGCATACCAACGTACGGACGATGAGGACGTAAGCCAAACTCTCGAAGGCAATTCCCGACAGTATCTGCACTTATTCGACTGTTGTGCTTTCCTGGTGTCACCTGAGACGTCTCGACGGATGTACGGAACCGATTAAGAAGGTGGGTTGGACGGATGTATCGGTCCTGTCGACCTGTCGTGACGCGTGGACTTCCACTTCTGGGCCTGGTCTCAACAGCTGTATGTAATCGATTACGAAGGTGGGTTAGACGGATGTATCGGTCCTGTCCATGTGTCGTGACGCGTGGACGTCCACTTCGGGGCCTGTCATTTGTCATTCCCGTTTGACATAGACGCTGGTACAAGCGAGTTATCGTCGATTTACTCACTTGGAAGTTGCTGGCGATGACAGCCTGAGACGTCCCACGTAGAAGCATTTGGACCGCTACGTTAAGTTGATCTTGCGTCAAACATACCATATTCCGTAGAGAATTTTTACTGGACTTTTGAAACCTAAACTCCAGGTAACACAATATGCCAATAATATGAGGTTACTGTATACATTTAATGTACTGCACAAGGAAATGTTGAAAAAAACAAATTGCCAAGTGGAGCAATAAACTGTAGAGATATTGCCCAAATGTTTTCTGCATAAGAAAGTTTCATACTTTTTAAAGTATGTAAATCGCAAAATGATTTTTCAGTCAACCTGATGGTTGCATGAAAATCTTTTGGGTTAAAAAGTTGCGTTTCTTTTTCGGTTCAGTATACATTGAATATATACGATTAAATTCAATATAACATAGCAAATTGTTCCCTTAGGTGCCAGCAACAGGATTATATCAAAATTATGTTCTACAAGTCTATATTCATGCTGAAATGAATAAGTATAAAATTTAAAATTTCAAGAACATTAAAAAATGCTATTATCAAAAATTGACATTACATGTAAATTGGACGGACATCGAGTAAAATAACAATATATAGTAACAAGAGTTGTCAAAAGACAACATATCTCTCGCCTTTGGGAGCCTAAGTTGGATGAGGGCAAGTTATCAAAAATGAAGGTTTTTCTTCTATAGAGCAATAGAAAACTTTAACCAAAAACTTCAACATAAAATTTCTATGTCCAACTAAAAACTTCAACATAAAAGTCCATGACCTTGACCTAAAGGTCACTGAGAGGGGTGGGGTTGGTACTGTTCTAAACTTTAGACCAATATGTAACATCAGTCCAAGAAGTAACTAAATCCATCAAGTGGTTTTAGAGATAAAGAGCAAAAGAAGACTTGGGTTACCTAATCTTTAACAAAATTTCTAAGTCTGTGACCTTGACCTCAATGTCACTGAGGGGGTGGGGCTGGTACTGTGCAAACTTTAGACCAATATTTTACAATAGTCCAAGAAGTAACTAAATCAATCAAGAGCTACTTGCCTTGTAGACCAGGGTTCGCAGGATTGATCCCGGGCTTCTCCAGACTTTCGGATGAGCCTTTAAACCGAGGTCCCATCTCCATATGACCTTAGCTGTTGGTGGGAAGTAAAACTCACTCAAATCCATTAGAGATATAGAGCAATAGAAAACTTTAACCAAAAACTTTAACTTTGAGAGACGGATACGTATACGGTCAGGCCGATGCCAGTGTGACTGCTATAGCTCTTCTGTACTCTCGTACAGGCGAGCTAAAGTTCTTTATGCGAGGGCGAGTCAAAAAAATCAGCCTAACTTATTTCTGGGTGAGATTGATCTCTTCTTTTTTGATGTAATTGCCCCCTCGAATGATACATGTGGACCAACACTGTTCCACTGAAGAAGCTAGGGTCCTTGTCTCCGACCCACCACAACTTCTTTGTTGGACCGTAAATGACGTCCATGGATATCCTTTTTCATGTTTGGGAATTGGAAATAGTCACTATGAGCTAATTCAGGAGAATAGGCGGGGTGCGATATTAACTTGTACTCATTCCGCTCAACAGCATCTATTGCAATTTTGCAAGTGTGGACTCCTGCATTGTCCTGTTGAAGCAGAATCCCTTTGGAGAGATAACCTCGGCATTTTTCACGGATAGCAGTTCTCTGTTGGTCAAGCAAATTTTCAAAATACGCACCTGTTACTGTACTTTTCTTTGCTAGAAAGTCCAACATAATATCACCTTGTGCATCCCAAACTACAGTTGCCATCAGCTTGCCAGCAGAGGGTTGCGTTTTGGGACTTGTTTGGCCTCGAAGACCCCGGCCCTACCCACTGGCGACTTCGAGTTTTATTCTCTGGCTAATAATAATGGACCAAGGTCTCATCTACAGTCACCAGATGTGAAAGAAAATCATCTTCCTTTGACATAAGCAACTTCAACAATGTGCTGCATACTGATGCTCTGGTTGCCATTTGCTCGTCGCTAAGGGATTTTGGGACCCAAGGTCACTGAGGTTTTTGGATTTTGGGGCTCAAGGTCACTGAGAGGGATGGGGCTTTGCGCATACCCAAGCAATCATGTAAAATTGTTGAAACGCTACCATGTAATATGTGTAATGCATTTGCTATTTCTTCCACCTTAATTCGCCTATCAGAGTACACCAGATCCCATACTTTGTTACACATTTCTTCATCGGTGGCATCTGATGGGCGTCCAGACCTGGTTTCGTCTTCTAAAGACGTTCTACCATGTTTGAATTCCCCAACCCAGAATTTAACTTGTGCATACCATGGTGCAGAAGACCCATAAACAGTGGTCAACTCGCAATGTATTTCCTGAAACGGGATAGGTTGGTACTTGTTGACTTGCCCTCGTATTTAAATGATGAAAAGTTCTAACAACATGTTAAGTAACAACATCATTAATTTTGAACAAATGGACCCTGAACATCTAATCACTAAAAATATAATGTAAAAAATTTATCACAGATATATACTATCAACAAATTTTGTAAGAAGAAAAAATGACTACATGTAAAATTGCACTTGCCCAACAAGAAAAACTTCCACAGGATTGCCTTAAGCAAGAATTGTGGCAAGTCATAGATTCAGTGTCTACTCAGTGCATCTAACATCGAGATATGCATCATATTAACACGACCAGATCTGTGGAATAAAAACCTTGTTGTATGAGCCCTGCCATGAAAAAAACCGACTGCAGGGTTTGTGACCAGGTGATGGTAAGACAAAAACCTTTGGAACAAAAATATAGCAGTCATGTTCACCCCACTTCTTTGTTTTGGCTTGATGGTTTATCAATCAGAGTTACTAGGGTTGACCATAGCAACAGATAAGGTTGGTATTTAGTGATAATTGAAAGATAGTTATCCTTATTTCTCTATATAAACCTATGCTGTGCTTGCCTCGCCGACTGTCCTTCAATTTTGTTTGTTTGTTTGATTTGAGGTTTAACGTCCCTGTCAACACTAGAAAAGGTCATTTTGGAGACGTTGCTTCCAATTTTGTGGGACTTTTACCTGCCATTGAGATGAAATGACATCTCAAGCCCTGTCGCCCAATGAAACCAATAAGGTTTATTAGCATGGACACCACACCACGGTTCCTGGACAGGCTTAGATCCTCTAAGCGGTTTACCAGTACTAGTATGGGGGCCGGATTCAGCTCTGCGTGGAAGCATTATGCAGCCCATATATTTCTTCAAGCCCCTATGACTGTCCTTCAATATCATTGAAATTTTGTGATAACTGAAGGATAGTTTTTCTTATTTCTCCATATAAAACAATGTTGTGAGTATTCTAATGAATACCCACAACATAGGTTTATATGGAGAATTTGCAAAAACTATCCTTCAAAATCATTGATATTTTTGTGATAATTGAAGGATCGTTTTCCCTATTTCTCCCTATAAACCTAGGTTTAATGAATATGAAGATGTGGCAAAACTATCCTTCAATTATCACAAAATACCAATCTTATCTGTAACTAGGGTTGATTGTTTATCAATCAGAGCAAAGTTACTAATACTCCAGGAGCTTCCTTCCTGCTAATGTGCATGTGACTATCACTGACCATGTTCAAAATCTAGGTAAAAGTTGATTATAGACACACTATTCTTGACTATCTGAGTGCAATGTCTAGAGGATTAAATGTTAAACCTGTACAGGGCTACATGTAATATGTCAAGACACTAGCAAAGAGTGTAGAATCCCGATCAGATGCCACAGCATGTAGCATCTGATCAGTGTCTACACTCCTTTAAATTCAGGAATTTAAAGGTTACACAATACAGTCTAATGTCTAATTCTGAACCATTTTCCCCCGCCAAATTTGAGAGGCAACCAGTTTTTAGTGCTTTGATTCCTGTCCAAAGCGGAGTTCATAAGGCTGTTCAATATACAGGCCTGGAGGTCATAAAACTGTTTCATGATCAACTCACTAGCAGGAAATTTGTCCTGCTCATAGATTTTAAAATGTCAACAATATTAAAATTTATGAGCAGGACAAAGGCTGTTCATTATACAGGTCTTGTTTGTTTGATTTGAAGTTTAACGTCCCCATCAACACTGCAAAGGTCATTTTGGTGGCGTTGCTTCCAATTTTGTGGGACTTTACCCGACATTGAGATGACATGACATCTCAAGCCCTGCCGCCCAATGAAACTAATAGGGTTTATAAGCATGGGCATGAGGTTATAAATCTTTTTTCGTGCTCAACTCACTTGAGCAAGCAATGTCCTGCTCATAAAATTTTTAAGTGCCAACAACATTTTAAAATTTATGAGCTGGTCAAACATTATTCTTTGCCAATCTGCGCAGTAATATTGTCCAATTTGTTTGCATTTTAATACTTGTGAGCATTACAAATTTCATGCTCGCTAGAGTTTAGCATGAAATTTTTTTTTTATATATCTTCTTGGCCAGACTTGTTGAGATACATCACATGAACAAGTCCGTGAAATAAAGACCCCCCTTAACCCCACTTTATATAGAGAAAACTGGGGTATATGCGGGTAAAAATAATTTTCTTTATTTCTGCTTTAAGACATAGGTTGTGAATACTCGTTTGAACCGCCTCATTGTGGCGGTTCTAACGAGCACCCAAAACCTATGTTTGGAGTATACACCCAAAACCTATGTTTGGAGTATAAATAAGAAATATGTCACAAATTTTTGTCATAAAATGACCTTTTTTGAGGTAGGAAAAGTGCATTATAACACACGGATGTGTTATAGTAATGAATTTCTAAACCGCATCATGATGAGCCGGCTGCTGGGCCTGGTACCTGTTTGCCTCATCATTTCTACCGAGATTCTGCAAGATAATCACTACGTCTTCCCTTGATCTCACTGTTGTAACGTGCTGTGGCCCAAGAATTTCGGACAATATCTCAAGCTCTTGAATGTACAGCTCCAGACATTTTTCCAGCCAATCCTGTCTCTTGTTTGAAATCCAACGATTCCAGTACAGCTGTCCAAATAGCTGGTAGGATCTTGCAGTGTGCAGGTGAATTTTCCCAAAAGATGACAGGCATAGTGCTATAGATTTGGTAAACAGTTGTATGGGAACATCTGTAACAAACAAAATTTTAAAGCTTAATCATTGAAGAAACGTGATTTTTTATAACAGACAGCATTTTTTCTTTCACTTTTATTTTTCAGTGCATTACGATAACACATCTGTATAACATAATGGATTCTCTCATATCTCCAAAACGGCTTATTTTCTGATGAATATTTGTGATATTATTCTTAATTATACTCAAAATATAGGTTGTGAGTACTCGTTGGAACCGCCTCATTGAGACGGTTCTAATGAGTATCCACAGCCTATGTCTTGGAGCGGAAATAAGAAAAATAATGCATACCCCTTTTAATCCAAGTTTTCTCTATATAAAACGAGTTTGCAGGTGTGTAAACTAACTTTTGCTTCATCTGTACAGTGTTTTGCAAATGCAAAAACTACTCACATTTTTTTCATCAAACATATCTGCATCAAAGTTTGTAATCGATCTTATTTATAGAGGGTAACACATTTAGTACTAGTACTCATCTTCCATGTGGCCCTCTTTTCCTGGGTAGGAACCAGTACTAAGCAATGTGGATAAAGTTTCTTGCTCAAGGAAACAAAACATGGTGCTTGCGAGGATCGAACCGGCTACCTCTTGATCTCAAATCTGATGCTTTACCACTGCACAACAGTGCTCCACATTGTATGGAACTTACGGGCCGAGTCCACATGATTTTAGGTCACATCAAGCCAGTCAGTTTACCTAGCCACACTTTTTGTGGACAGGCTTATGTATCATCACTTACCGTAAAAATTCGGCTGTAAGACGAGGATTTTTCCCTCCAAAATGAGCCCAAAAAAATGACCCCGTCTTATAGCCGAGGTCAAGGACTGCACGCTTTTTTCCGGCAATGTCCGGCGAAGACCAGACATACGGAAAAAGCCGATCAGTGATTTCTGAATTGATATAAATTGCCGCCCACAAACCACCACTACGATTTTTCTGCACGGGATCGGTAAATGACGTCATTCGACGCCATTACCCCCACACATGTTTAATTTCATTACATGTATCTCTTTCATAAAAAAAAAAAAATGTTTGGAACCGGTCAGAGGAGCAATTAAATCATTTTCACATTGATTGTGGATTAAATTTTATGACTGGAGGATAAACGCAAATTAGAGACATAACTTGACCATATTTTCACACCTTATCGACACACACCACAGGGTGGCAATTTAGCGACAGGGATTAACAATAGTGTCATACTTGAACCGTAATAAATACACAGATGGTTTGTCTCTGAATTGACAGCGATTTACTTACTGGTCTAGTTTTACCATATTTAAGGACTCAAAAAGACTGGCAGTTGTAGACGATTTTTTTTCCACTTGTCCCGCCCGAGCGTCATAAGGTCCAAGTGCACCTGCCCGGCGTGATTTTGCTTTTGTCCCGGACGGCCGGGAAATGGATTTGTCATTGTCAGCCCCTGTCGTCCATTAAATAGAAGTCTGTGTAGCCTAAGCAAGCAAAGTATGTACCGGGCCGACAGCGATACAACATATTGGCCCGACGTTTGCCGCTATTTTGTGCTAGCTGGGGCGTTGGTTCTGAAACTGAATAGCTAGGTGTTGTGTTCCCGATAAAACAAACGTTCAGTTACTTATAAAAAAGCTGCAACAAATATTTCTAAATTTTGTGGCTGGAAATGAATTACCCCCTTTTCCCAACGCTTAATAGACGTACCTATTCAGATTCAATAAGAGTTGTCCCTCTTTGTAACTCTTACAAACGAAGACACAGAATGTCAACAGACGTTTACATAAACAAGCGCCCAAACAAGCCATGTTAGGGGTAAGTAGAGGGTTTTCTGACGAAAAAAGGCCGATTTCTCGCATCTAAATGGCATCTGGCGGTAGCAGATAGGCCCCGACAGATATGACAAAAATTTGACCCGTCTTACAAAAGAGTATAAGCAAAATCCCACCTTAGAAAAACTGAAAAAGGGGTCCAGTCTTATAGCCGAATCGCCTTATTGCCGAATTTTTACGGTGAGGGGAATGGGAACACCTGGCACATTTTCCCGCCATTTTTCAAAGGGAGACAACTTTCAGAACTTCCCGTTCACTTTTCTATAAGCCCTGTCCAAGTAAAAAAGGGGTCAACTCTTAAAGGAAAGTATTTGCTCCTGAGGAGCAAATTCAATCCTTTAAGAGTTGACCCCTATCAACATGGGAGACAAAACTACTTTTGCAGGAGTTGCCTCCCCTTAAGGTGTATCAATTCCCCTTAACCGGTACAATGCACCTTTTCCAGCAACTGACAATTTTCCTTCTTTAATCAGTGGATGGGAGTGAACAAAAGTGGAATACCATATTCGCCCTAATTACCGCACATGCTCCTATAAGCGCACGCCAAAGCTATTTTTTAAAAAAAAAATGCACAAGCACACACCTTACAGTTGAAGAAAGTATCAATTTTTTTTCCTGACGAAATTTGCAAAGCGGGAAACAACTGCCAAGACAGTTACCCAAAATGATTTGTGTGTGCTTAATAGGTCGATTTTTCACCACGATTTTTGACACAATTTTGAAAAAACTAAGCGCACGGTGCAGTAATTAGGGCGAATACGGTATATATGATCAATCGCCACGAAAGAATATTGCTGATCTGGCACAAACTTCTGGGGCCAGTTGTTCAAAACTAACGACGTTGTTAATTAAAGTATCGTTAAAACTTTGATCATTAAATATGGCAAATATGCTAAAGTTTTTGCTGAAAAAATGTGAGCAGCTTTTGCGGATGCAAAAGCTGCTCACATTTTTTCAGCAAAAATACCAAAATTTTTGATATTTTTGTTGCTAGAACAGTTAACAATTTGACCACTAACGAGCTAATTAAGCTAACGATGCTTTGAACAACTGGCCCCTGATCACCAGTCATACGACTGAGCTACCGAGGCTGGAAAAGAATGCACTATGTCCCAAGGTCTTTTACTTTTAATGTGTGATACTATAATGTTATTAATCAAGTAATTTCGTATTGACCCAGTTACAGGTCCGAGGTCTGCTGTATTGGCACGAGGCCGAAGGCCGAGGCCAATACAGCTGACCGAGGACCTGTAACTGGGCCAATACGAAATTACTAGATTAATGACAATTTTATTAATTGACGCAATTCAAAACATGATTTATGATTTTTGAATATTGGTTGACCCTGTGTAATATAGGATAATCAATTAATAAATACAATTTATCATATGCGCCAGCGCATGACAAAATCTACTAGAAGGCACAAGCAATCAGCAAAGACTCAGATCAGGCTGCACATTGGTGCAGTCTGATCAGAGTCTGCCCTCATCGCATGCACTTACTATAGGTTAATATCTGTTCAAAGAGACATAAGCAAAAGGTCTTGTCACAGTGGATGAGTGTGCACATGGATTTGAGTCTCTGCTGGTCACACTGGTCTTATTGTAGGTTTTGCCATGTGCTGGCTCATATGGTATTTTCAAATCATACGCTCATATCAGTCTGAGGGTTGAAGGTCAGAGGGCTGATATGGGTCGAATGCTGATATGGAGTAGGAAATGCAAAATGCCATATCATTGTGTGCTAAAACCGCAGCAAACCTGATATCACATATTCAAAAAGGAAGTATTTTATATTCTAATGCACTATGAATGCAACCCAAATTTTGATTGGATAATGTCAAAAGTTTGTGACAGTATATCCTGCTTAAGCCAGAAACCCCAAGGTCATCACAAACGTTGCTTATCATTGGCTGGCATTTAGTTTTACGCAGCTGATGGTGCTTACTGCTTTTGAGCAAATAGTACATTTTTTAACAAAACAATCAAAGAAGAGCATTAGAATGGGAATAACTGCATTCAAAATTGCCATTTTGGGAGGTAAATTGTCGTTTTTCAGGTGCAAATTACGTTTTATGGCTCCGCTGATGCGTCTATGTCAACGTAAAACAAAATTTACGACAATAAAACCACTGATCTACCTCCCATAATGAAAAGTTTTTTGACAACTATCCTGTAAGTAAATATATGATGAAATTTGTTAACAAATTTTAATCCATTGTATGCAGGAAACCCCTAATGGAGTACCTTGGCAAACAGTGCAGGCCCAGGTCAGACGCTGCAGAATGTGGCGTCTGATCAGGGCCTGCACTATTTGCTAACAGAATTTTCCATCAAAAATACAATAAAAACAAAAAAATAGGCCTGACACCCCTTGTATGCCAAATGGACTTGTTGTCCAAGATATAGTAATGGAAGAGTCCACTAGCATACAATGGGTTAATACTTACTCATATCATTATGATACTGGTTTTTCTCTCCAAGCATGTACAAGGCCTGCCCCAATCCTTGCTGGTCCCCCGTCTTGTTGAAGATGGTTCTGGCCTCCTCTAGTACTTCCCTGCCTCCAAAATAGCCACAGAGAACCAGTACATGACTAAGTTTTGCCTCATCTGTACAGTGAAGTTTGTGAACCTAGAATATATATCTTGTTGTGAGCCATCACGTGAACAACTCCGTGAAATGAAGACCCCCCCCTAAACCCCACTTTATATAGAGAAAACGGGGTAAACATTATTTTTCTTATTTATTCTCCAAGACATAGGTTGTGGGTACTCGTTAGAACCGCCTCATTGAGGCGGTTCTAACGAGCACCCACAACCTATGTTTGCAGTATCAATAAGAAAAATATCAAGGATTTTCATCAGAAAAGTAGCCAGTTTGGAGATGTGAAAAAATGCACTATGTCGCACGGATGTGTTATCGTAATGCAAACTAGGGCTGGCTAATCAGAGCTGAATAGATGATCGATCAGTCCTACCATGGTGACTTACAATCAATTAGTAATCACTGAAGATTTGGTCAAAATTTCACCTTTCTGGTTTTCTGTCTGAGCATGACTTACCATATGTTATACTTTACCTTAAGGTGGCCGACCTTAATTTCGGTTGCGCAACGTTCTGCGCATTGCCGTCAATCGGCACTGTAACGACATTCACTTTTTAAGTGGTATTTATATTTTTTCTTTTCGACCTCTAAAACGAAGTAAATTTTCTACGATTGACTGTATTTTCCATCACACATGGATAGAATACGCCAACAGTTATCATTTCTTGTCACTGTCAAAGCAGACAAAGTGAACGTAGAAAAAAATCGAGTTCAGAAACGATCGAATGTGTCGGTCACAATTGAGCCATTAAGGCAGCTCATTTACAATAGCAGAACTGTTTACCTTTTTTATTCGTCTTTTTCTCGGAGATATCTTTGGCTCCTGAAGGCACCTTACCTGACATTGAAAAGCCCGTCCGAAAGTATGTCATCTTTCCATAATGGCAGTTACAGTTAAATTTGTAAAGTGTATGGATCTAAGTATCAGATCAGAATCAGAATTTTTTTACTGGTGACACGTCCTTAGTCAATCCCTCAACAGGACAACATGTTGAATGCCATACTATATCTCCTTTAAAGTACAATCCATTTGCTATCCTGTTTGTTTACGCTTGCAGCACACTTAAATGACAGTTCTTTGGATATACGTTTACACACGGCCTGTGTGTAAACTTTTAGTTTGCTGTGACGTAATCATATTTATGACGTCATGATAAACAGCCGATGGATTGAATCAAAGTCCGCATGCTACTGATTTTTTTTTTTTTTTTTTTTTTTGGTGTTGTTTTTGTTTTTGCTGGCTGAGAACTGACAAGTATGCCCGTAGAATGAATCATTCTGTCTGCATAGGTCTACTACTAAATTTTATTGTGGTCGAGAACTGCTGGCAGTCTCTCTCTCTCTCTCTCTCTCTCTCTCTCTCTCTCTCTCTCTCTCTCTCTCTCTCTCTCTCTCTCTCTCCGTCTCTCTCTCTCTCTCTCTCTCCAGTACGTCTCTTGGCTTTCTTTCTACTTATATACTGCGATCGGTCACATCTGATCAATACTTGCAGGTGTACATTACATACACACCAGGGGCAGTTGGTCGAAACTAACGACGTCGTTAGTTAACGTATCGTTAATAAAACTTTGATCATTTGCATATGCAAAGCTGCTCACATGTTTTCAGCGAAAATACCAAAATTTTAGATATTGTACTTGCTAGATCACTTAACAATATGACCACTAACGAGCTCGTTGAGCTAACGATGCTTTGAACAACTGGCCCCTGGTATGCAGGATGAAGGCCTACACAGTAATCGTGTAAAATTTTTACGGTAGGGGTCTTTAACCTGCACAGGGCATAACTCTCCCTCCACATCCCCAGTTAACATCCCGATCCACAGGACGATGCACTATGTGGCATTATCCCTGCAAATAATGCCAATGGAGCGTGCTCGGACACCGAAATTTTATCGCCGCTGCCTGGGATCAAACCCGGGACCACTAGCATCAGAGGCAAGTGCACTAACCACTGTGTTATCACGCTCGCACTCGGCATCACGAAAACAAGCATATCTAAGTTTAATCCCCTAAAACTACACTTTTATACAGTAAAACTGATGTTTACAGGAGTAAACATTATTCTTCTAATGTCTGTTACTCGTTTAAGCAGAACTGACAATTATGCCCGCAGAAATATGAAAAAAAAAGCAGTTAAAAATTCTCGTTTGTGGTGGTAAAATTTTGTTATATTTGAGCATTGTTTGTTTGTTTTGAGGTTAACGTCCCCGTCAACACTGTACAGGTCATTTTGGAAACATTTCTTCTTATTTCGTGGGACTTTACCCGACGCTGAGATGAAATGAAAGCTCAAGCCGTGTCGCCCAATGAAACCAATATGGTTTATAAGCATGGACGGTACGACTCTCACCGCTTTATCTGTGCAGGCTTAGATCCTCTAAACGGTTTACCAGTACTCGTGTGCTGTCGGTTTCAGCTCTGCGTGGAAGCATCGTGCAGCCCATTTATTTCTTCAAGCCCCAATGGGCGGGGGCTATGATATATTTGAGTAGGGGGATTTAAAACACAGTAAGGTCATTTATAGTTAAGAGAGAGAAAGAGCGAAAGAGTGAGAGAGATCTTGGTTAAAATACATCAAAATCTGGAACCGTAAAAGCTTCACGGTTAAATCCTAAACGCATGGAATGGAAACTAGAAATCACAAATGATTTCTCTCGCTCTCTTTTTGTTGTTGTTTCTAGCTTTAAAGGCCTTCAGGAATATTTCGCTAATTTCAAGCCAATCATTAAATAGAAGTTGGTGTACGAGGGTCCTTCAAAAAGTTTTGTCACTAATAGGTTTCCCTAGTTTTATCGTACGTATTTCTGATAACGCGTCATTGCATTTGAATTGCCTTTCAAATAGCCACCGATAACAGTTTATTTCTAGCAAATTGCCTTTATAATTACCTAGATTTATCAAATTTAAATGCATGCAGTCAAATACACTGGCCAATTTACGAGTTACATTGTAAAATGGACAGAAAGACTAAAATTCGCAGCTAAATTAAATGCCGTGTAAGGCTTGACATAGGTTGATGAATTGTGTGGCTAAAATGAACCTCTTAAAAAGTCAAAGCGCACAATTTATCGGTGGGTCAAAGCTTTTAAAGCTGGTAAATAATCAACCAAAGATGATGCCCATGTTGGTAGGCCAAAGACCTCCATCACCATGGCAACCATCGCTGCTGTAAAGGCAGCGGTCAAAGAAGATGCGCGACTGTCAGTGAAAGAGAAATCTTAATGCACTGGCTTATCAGAAGGCGGTGTACAAACCATTCTGACAAAGTTATGGGCTGAGAAAGATTTGCGCTAGTTTGGTGCCCCATTTGCTCACTGAAAGGCGAAATTGTATTATGTTGGTGTGTCTTTCCCTTTGTTGTCTTGAATGGGAGGTGTTAGGTAATTTTATCGATACCTATTCATTGCTTTTACTTCTGTTTGGCAAATCATATGTAGATGCATGCCCTATCTGAGTGACACCTTTGTTTTAGTATACAATTGACTTAACAAAAAGAGATTTTGACCAAACAAAAAAAACAAAAAAGAAGATATTTTGCATGAAAAGCTTACTCTTATAACGACCCCCGTTTTGTATGAACGGCCTACTGTTTTTATTTGGTAGGTTTTGCAACTAATATTTAGATATAATACCTTTCTTAGTGATCATATCACTTATATAGCAGAAATTCTTATAATACTTTGAAAAATATATGTATATATGTTCATATTTTTCAGTTTGTGTTTACTTTTGAAACGACCCACATTATGTTATTGGAAACCTGTCAAACTGTTTTCATTTCATAGTTTTGCGGATTACATATAGATACATCACTTATCATGTGTTAGCTCAGAAGCAACTATAATTTTTGTGATGTTTTCAAAAAAATAAGTTTTGCCTGTTATGATAACTTTTGAAACGACCCTTTTTGCTTGAAATAACACTATAACCGAATTCTTTCATCATATTGCGGCAGATAAAAAGCATTAATATCATCTATTTGCGTGGAGTTATAATTTTTAGCAAAACAGTTATCTTAATGTTGGCGATCCTCACGAAAAAAGGTATTTTGCCTGCAATTTTTACTTTTGAAACGGCCCTCATTCTCTTATATGGCCGGTGACCCCCCATTTTTATTTCATGTTTTTGAATGCCGTATGAATATACATAATTTAACTTAGTAAGTCCAAAATCTCTAGGGCAGAAGTCACTTTAATTTTCGCATTTGTGTGAAATTTTAGCGATTTCCCATTACAATCAATGCAAAATATGTGTAAAATGGCGTTACTTTTGGATTGACCCCCATTCTTTCCCAGTCTCGGTGACATGATATTTTTATGACTTTAATCTAAAGTTAAGTCCTTGCTGGATACTTTGTTATAATATAAGGAAATTCTCTAGGGCAGGTATCTCAGAAAAAAATTAAGGTCGGCCACCTTAAGTATTTTGACAGACATGCTTGAATTAGTTTAGACCCAGATGAGAGGCCCAAGAACATGGCGTCTCATCAGGACCTACACTGTTTGCCACTCATCCAGCTATTGTTAGACACAACATTGGTATCTAAATTGTACTTGTTCAAATTTCAGAACAACTATGGTAAGGAGTTGTGATGTCTGAATGAATATAAAGGGTAAATTCGGTAATGTAAAAGACACCAAAATCAAACTAGAACTGTCAGCAGATTTGACTATAGCCCCGCTATAGCGCTATCAGAAAAGAAAAATACAAGAAAAAAAAAGGTAATATATACACTTTAATAAATATCGCAAATATTGCAAAGAGTTCTATATAAAGTGACACAAATTATTATGACATCTCGCCTCATCGTGCTTTACATTTGTGTACAGTTTTGTGAAAATATCTGAAACTGTTTCTGAGCTATGGAGCCAACATGAATTATTACTGTACTGAGTTTATTCCAAGTTCTAAGGGCAATTACTCCCAAAAGTAAGCAAACCAGAGTAACGGTTCTTCTGCTCTGCACCTCGACTCATCGTGCTTTATATTTGCTTTACAGTTGCGTGAAAATATCTGAAATAGTTTCAGAGTTATGGAACGGACACGAATTATTCCTGTAATGAGTTTATTCCAAGCGCCATTTTTCAATGTTCAAAAGGCAATAACTCCAAAGAAGGCAATCCGGAGTTATGGTTCATGCGCTCTGCACATCGTCTTATAGTGCTTTACATTTGTGTGAGGTTTCATGAAAATACCTCAAACGGTTTTTGAGTTATGGAGCAGACAAGGTTAAAATTGCCATTTTTCAATGTTCAAAGGGCAATAACTCCAAAAGTAGGCAATCCAGAGTTATGGTTCATGCGCTCTGCACATCGTCTCATAGTGCTTTACATTTGTGTGAAGTTTCATGAAAATAGCTCAAATGTTTTTTGAGTTATCATGAATAACAGAATTACAGTTGCCATTTTGCGATGTTCAAAGGGCAATTACTCCAAAGGTAGACAATCCAGAGTTATGGTTCATGCGCTCTGCACATCGTCTCATAGTGCTTTATATTTGTGTGAAGTTTCATTAAAATACAATAACGGAATTACAGAACTACGGAATCACAGAAGGACAAGGCAAATCCAATATTGCCCCCACTTTTCCAATAATAATCCATTAATAACTCCAATCTCCATCATAATGTACATTCCGAGCAATCTGGTTGAAATAAAAGTGTTATACTTCGTTAAATTCCATGAGCAAGAATCTCAGCACTATGTCACAAGCGACAGGTAGTAATTTAACCTGACGTCAAAGAGCATATTTAGAACCAGCATGCTACGTCGTATAAATTAAGTGAAGTAAATAGCGTTCAATTAAAAGATGGAAAACTATTGAAAACGTAAACAAAAGAAGAGAAATAAACTGAATAAGTAGACTTGACATTTTTTTGCTTGGGTTTCTTCTAAAGATGGCTGCTTCTGACTGAATAATCATTCTGCCTTGGCCGTTGGTAAGTTCATTCGCATTCGAAAGGACACCTAAAATTTATCATTTTGGTGGCATTTTGACATTTCGATGACAAACTTGGGAAAATATAAGGAATGAATTACACTGTAGATCCAATATATCGCGATCCATTATTTCACAATATCCAAAATATCGCGGATCGGCCGTGGACCCCAATTTGTCATGAGCAAAAATAAAAAAAAAATCAAACAAAATAAATAAAATAACAAAAAATACAATATGTTTGCTGTTACTGACTAAATCGTTCCGGTATTGATTTTGTTCGCGCCTACTGCTTCACACCTGTTTGCGAACAATCCAATCAACGCCAATCAGTGCACAACAATTGGCAGTCAATTATTGTTAACTGTCACACTTCTCATAATCAGTGTCATAATTGAGTACATCTGCTCATACTCAATCAATTAACGATGTCCACATGCCAACTATTTAACTGGCAGTCATACAGAGCATCCTCGTTGTTTTCTTCACAACTTACATGTGAAAATGTCAGCTATCAACAAGCCCCCAATTCCCAATCAGCAAAAAAGGTCGCGGCAATGCCGGGTCGACGGCAACACTTTGTTTGAACGTCGTATCAATGTCGGAACGACGTTGGTTCGTTTTTTTTCTGCTAACTGTTTTGTTTTGGTTAGATGTACACTGTCCCAGCCATTTTTAATAATTTCAAGCGGAATAAACGAAAAAAAACCATACAAAACAATAAAATAAAAAATAAATAAGTAAAGATAAATTAAATAGCATAGCAGACATAACAAGCAAAGGGACGCAAATCCTGTTTGACCAAACACTTTGATATGGGAGTAGTTTCCCTTGACGGGCCGGTTTTTTTTTTTCTGCTAATTGTTTTGTTTTGGTTAGATGTACACTGTCCCAGCCGTTTTTAATAATTTCAAGCAGAAAAAAAAAACGAAAAAAAAACAAACAAACAAACAAAACAACTAGAATTTGTTTTTCTACAAAAACACAGATGTCTCCCCCGTTTTTGACTCTAAGTATAACCTTGACATTGGAGGTATTGAGCTGGGTCTTGTCGAATGAAGATGAACATTTCTGCAAAGTAACTTTAAAAATGTTCATAGAGAAATAAAAAAGTTATTGGCCGTACACAAAAAAGCCCCTTTTTACCTTTGACTTCTAAGTATGGCCTTGACCTTTGAGGTACAACACATCGTCTCATGATGGTTAACATTTCCGCCAAGTAACTTCATAATCCATCAAAGAATAAGGAAGTAATTGACTGTCCCTTGTTTTACCTTTGACCTCTAGGTATGACCTTGACATTGGAGGCATGGACCTTGGTCTTGCACATGACTCATAGTCTAATGACGGTGAACATTTCTGCATGGTTACTTTATATATAAAGTCCATCATGAACTAGAGAAAGTGACCAGTGGGTCACATATACCCCCGGCCAGTGCCAAACTCTGATATATCTTTCGAGCTTGTATGTAACATGAATGTAGCCCCCGCCCATAGGGGCTTGAAGAAATATGTGGGCTGCATGATGCTTCCACGCAGAGCTGAATCCGGCCCGCACACTAGTACTGGTAAACCGCTTAGAGGATCTAAGCCTGTCCAGGAACAGCGTTGCGAGGCGGACCGTCCATGTTAATAAACCCTATTGGTTTCATTGGGCGACAGGGCTTGAGATGTCATTTCATCTCAATGTCGGGTAAAAGTCCCACAAAATTGGAAGCAACGTCTCCAAAATGACCTTTACAGTGTTGACGGGGATGTTAAACCTCAAATCAAACAAAACAAAACAAATGTAACATGAATGAAGAAGTCAAGAAGCTATAAGAATCTATAATGTGCTTATAAAATCTAAACCAAACACACTCTTTCTAAATGGACCAAGGGAGTGAGAGCATCAGTGTTACTGAAGCAGCAGGGTGGGGTATGCATCAATGAAATCTTTGAACTGGTATGCAACTTTGATGCAAGTATCAATTGAATTTGTCTTAGGGTTTAGAACATATTGTAACAGACATCTATAAACTTTGTCTTAAAACTTTAACCAAATGTAAACTTTATAAGTCCATGACCCTGAGGTCTAGGTCACTGTGGGTGGGGAAGCGACATGCACCTCAAAATCTTTGGACTGGTATGCAACACTGATGCAAGTATCAACTGAATTTGTCTTAAGAGTTTAGAACATACAGGCACCTATAAACTTTGTCATAAAACTTTAACCAAAATGTAAAATAAAAAAGTCTGTGACCTTGACCTCAAGGTCATTGTGGGGGGTGGGACATGCATCAATGAAATCTTTAGACCAGTATGTAACTTCAGTGTAAGTATCAACTAATTCTATCACAGGGTTCAGAAGATACAACCTTTTAGAAACTTAATGCAAAACTTTAACCAAAATGTAAAATTTCTAAGTCTGTGACCTTGACCTCAAGGTCACTGTGAGGGGTGGGACATGCATCAATGAAATCTCTAGAACAGTATGTAACTTCAGTGTAAGTATCAACTAAATCTATCAAAGGATTCAGAAGATACAACCTCTTAGAAACTTTAACGCAAAACTTTTACCAAAATGTTAACGGAAGGATGGACGGATGGACAGATGGACGGACAGACAGAAGGACGGAAACACAGACGGACAGACGAATGGCAGGACGAAAACTATATACCCCCATAGCATACTTCGTATGCCAGGGTATAAAAATTGACTGGACACAAAAAAAAACAAAACTTTTTTTACCTCTGACCTCTTAGTATGACCTTGATCTTGGAGGTACCGACCTGGGTCTAGCACGCACCACATCGTCTCATGATGGTTAACATTTCTGCCAAGTAATTTCACAATCTATCCAGGAATAAGAAAGTTATTGACTGAACACTAAACAAGAGGCTCAATGAGCCTAAACCGCTCACCTGAGGAACTTAAGTTTTAACAATTCACAGACTTGACTACTAAATCTGCTAATAGAATCCAGCCCATTGACCCTTACAGGATATAAGTCATCATTATTGCATTGCATTCCAAGTTTGAGACTTCTAGCTTCTATAGTTCCTGAGAAATCTTTGACGAAAATTTAACATTGGTCAAAATGGAGAGAAAGAAGAATGAAAGAACAGATGAACAAATAAGCTGAGAAAGCCCAATGTCTCTTACACAAAATAAGTCATCATTATTCTATTGAATACCAAATTTGATGCTTCTAGCTTTTATAGTTCCTGAGAAATCTTTGATTAAAAATTTAACATTGGTCTATTATCTCTATATGGAGAGAAAGAAGAATGAAGGAACAAATGAACCAGACTAGCTCCAAAACCTAATGCAGCCTTTCCCCTTGCCCAATGGTGCTACACATAAAATTTAAACAAGATTGGTCGACTGCCTTCTGAGATATGCTTCATTGAAAGTGTGGACGACGGATGGACGGACGACAGACGACGGACTCCGGAGCCTTGGTATACTATCAGCTCACTGGAGCCTTTGGCTCAGGTGAGCTAAAAATTCAAGTCGCTATTTCTGTCACAACATTTTCCCTACGTTAAGTCTATGGGCAAATTTTTTTGTCTCTCAAGGTCACATAACTCCGAGGTCAATATTCCGATTCGGCCCAAAATCGAACTTAACCGAGATTTTATGTCTGTCCTCGTTACCTGCAAGTTTGAAGCTGATCTGAAAAAAATTCAAGTCGTTATCGTGGTCACAACATTTTCCCTATGTAAAGTCTATGGGCAAATTTTTTGTCGCTCAAGGTCATGTAACTCCGAGGTCAATATTCCGATTCGAACTTAACTGAGATTTTATGCCTGTCCACGTTACCTGCAAGTTTGAAGCTGATCTGAATAAAAATAAAGTTGCTATCGTGGTCACAACGTATTTTTTTATGCTCAAGGGCAGGTAACTCCAAGGCAAATAATCCGATTCGGCCCAAAATCTAACTTAACCGAGATTTTATGTCTGTCCTCGTTACCTGCAAGTTTGAAGCTGATCTGAAAAAAATTCAAGTCGCTATCGTAGTCACAACATTTTCCCTATGTTAAGTCTATGGGCAATTTTTTTGTCGCTCAAGGTCACGTAACTCCGAGGTCAATATTCCCATTCAGCCCAAAATCGAACTTAACCGGGATTTTATGCCTGTCCTCATTACCTGCAAGTTTGAAGCTGATCTGAATAAAAATAAAGTTGCTATCGTGGCAGGTAACTCCAAGGCAAATAATCCGATTCGGTCCAAAATCGAACTTAACCGTGATTTTATGTCTGTCCTCGTTACCTGCAAGTTTGAAGCTGATCTGAAAAAAATTCAAGTCACTATCGTAGTCACAACATTTTCCCATTGTTAAGTCTATGGGCAAATTTTTTGTCGCTCAAGGTCACGTAACTCCGAGGTCAATATTCCGATTCTGCCCAAAATCGAACTTAACCGAGATTTTATGCCTGTCCTTATTATCTGCAAGAATGAAGTCGATCAGAAAAAAATTGACGGAGCTAGAGTGATGACAAGCTTTTTCCTATGTTAAGTCTATGGGAGCTATATGTTGCCATGGTAACCAGAGTTCCACTCAGATCTACATGAAAACCTTATGCAGTCTTTCCACTTGCCCAATAATGTTACACATGAAATTTGATCAAAGTCGGCCAAGTAGTCTTCAAGATATACATTTTTGAAATTCACATTAACCCTTATGCAAAAATGCACAAGGGCAGGTAACTCCTAAGTGTATGATCCGATTCTGCCAATTATCCATCTTGACCGAGATTTCATGGCTGTGCTGGTTATCTGTAAGAATGAAGCCAATCCGAACAAAATTGAAGCAGCTACAGTGATGACAACATTTTCCCCATGTTAAGTCGATAGGCAATTTTTCGGGCGCTCAAGGGGACGTAACTCTTGAGTGAATTATCTGATTCGGCCCAAAATCGAACTTGACCGAGATTTTATGCCTGTACTGGTTATCTGCAAGAATGAAGTCGATCAGAAAAAAATTGACGGAGCTAGAGTGATGACAAGCTTTTTCCTATGTGAAGTCTATGGGAGCTAGATGTTGCCATGGCAACCAGAGTTCCACTCAGATCTGCCTGAAAACCTAATGAAGCCTTTCCATTTGCCCAATAATGCGACACATGAAATTTGATCAAAGTTGGCCAAGTAGTCTTTAAGATATACATTTTTGAAATTCCCATTAACCCTAATGCAAAAACACACAACGGCAGGTAACTCCTAAGTGAATGATCCGATTCTGCCAGTTATCGAACTTGACCGAGATTTCATGCCTGTGCTGGTTATCTGCAAGAATAAAGCCAATCTGAAAATAATTGAAGCAGCTACGGTGATGACAACATTCTCCCCATGTTAAGTCAATAGGCAATTTTTTCAACGCTCAAGGGCACGTAACTCCTGAGTGAATAATCCGATTCAGCCCAAAATCGAACTTGATCGAGATTTCATGCCTGGCCTCGTTATCTGCAAGAATGAAGTCGATCAGAAAAAAATTGACGGAGCTAGAGTGATGACAAGCTTTTTCCTATGTTAAGCCTATGGGAGCTCTTTGTTGCTGTGGCAACCAGAGTTCTCATCCGATCTGCACGAAAACCTAATACAGCCTTTCCCCCTACCTGATGATGGTTCATATGAAATTTGATCAAGGCCGGCCCACTGGTTCCAGAGATATACTTCGTTGAAAGTGTGGACGACGGACGACGGACGCCGGACCCCGGCTCGTGGTATACTAATACCTCACATGAGCCTTTGGCTCAGGTGAGCTAAAAAGGCCCCTTTTGTCCTTTGACCTCTTAGTACAACCTTGACATTTGAGGTACCAACTTGGGTCATGCAAGCAACACATCGTCTCATGGTGGTTAATATATCTGCCAAGCAATTTCAAAATCCATCTAAAAATAAGAAAGTTATTGACCAAACACGAAAAAAGGCCCCTTTTTTACCTTTGACCTCTATGTATGACCTTGACATTTTAGCTACCAAACTGAATCATGCATGCAACACATCCTCTCATGATAGTTAACATTTTTGCAAAGTAACTTCAAATTCTATCTAAAAATAAGCAAGTTATTGACAAAACCCGAAAAAAAGGCCCCTTTTTTACCTTTGACCTCTAAGTATGACCTTGACCTTTGAGGTACCAACCTGGGTCATGCACGCAACACATCGTCTTATATTGGTTAATATTTCTTCCAAGTGATTTCAAAATCCATCTCAAAATAAGAAAGTAATTGACCAAACACGAAAAAAAGGCCCCTTTTTTTACCTTTGACCTCTAAGTATGACCTTGACCTTTGAGGTACCGACCTGCCTCATGCACACCACACATCGTCTCATGGTTGTTAATATTTCTGCCAAGTAATTATTAAATCCATCTCAAAATAAGAAATTTATTGACCAAACACGAAAAAAGGCCCTTTTTTTGACCTCTAAGGATGACCTTGACCTTTGAGGTACCGACCTGTCTCATGCGCACCACACATTGTCTTATAGTTGTTAATATTTTTGCCAAGTAATTTTAAAATCCATTGGAAAATAAGAAAGTTATTGACCGGACACAATTTGCCCATACATATATACATACCGACAAACTTCCAAGGGAGATAATTCAAAAAGTATAAATGCGAGAGTTATAGTTCTTGCGCACTGCACGTTGTTTAATGCTGATTAATATTTATATGAAGTTTCCTGAAGATAGCTCACACGTTTTCAAGTTATAGAGCGGACACAAAAGTGTGACAGACGGACAGACAGACAGACAGACAGACCAGACAGACAGACAGACAGACATACAGACAGACGCCCTGGGGGAAAAACAATATGTCTCTCCGAAAAAATAATTTCGGAGATGACATAATAAAATAAAATAAAAAATAAATAAGTAAAGATACAGACATAAGCAAAGGGACGCAAATCCTGTTTGACCAGGAGTAGTTTCCCTTGACGAGCCGGAAACCAGTACAGGAAACAATAGAGTCAATAATGGCGTCCTTATTTGACATTTCAGCGATCGCATGTTTTCAAGTGTGTTTTTTTAAGCTGAACTTGATTGTAAGTTAATTGATAGACATAGTCCTCCTTGTTTTTACTGCTACTTAGTTGTTCTGACCCTACTTTAATGATGAACTACGGCCGATAGCCTTACTGTCATCCATTGATGTGTATTGAACAGTGGCGTCTGGCAGTCTTAGTAAACTATCTCCGACCACGACTTGTATTTGCAAACCAAACTATCACCCCGACTTATATCGCGATCTGGATATATCACGATAGCGGAACTTGGACCCCAAAGACCGCGATATATTGGATCTACAGTGTATCAATTTTGTGGATTTTATGAATGTGTAAACTACAGCAAATCACTCACAAATCGCATAAAGCAAAGCCCTGAAGGGCTTTGCGCTGTTTGCGATTTAGGGCTTTATGCAGTTTGTGAGTGATTTTTTTTTATGATCCAGCAAGAATTCCAACAGGTGCCAACCCAATTTCAAACAGTCTGATCTGGGTCTGCACTGTTTGCTTAGGCCTACCTGTCTCAATACTAAGGATCATTATGGTACATGCTTTTATTGTTTTTGGAGAAAGTAGACTTACAATCCAACCTGTATTAAGCCAGCACCCAAGGGATAATCCAAATCTGCTTGCATAAGACAGGTGCTTGCTTAATGTAGGTGAATTGCAATGTATTTGTCATTTTAGGGAATCAAATGTATGGTTGCTTAAGACAGGTTGCTTGCTTAATAGAGGTGGCCACTATAATAGGTTTTACTGTACCTGATAACAATCTTGTGCATATTTTGCTCCAAGCCTCGAACATTCTCTATAACCGGCACTGGCCCCATACACATACTGCAGTGCTAGAAAAGTACAGAGGACTTGTTAGAAAGTTAGAAAGGTATTTTGACATTATATAGAGGCTCTTACATGAGTGTTCATGTATTATTGAAGTTTTTAAACAAGTTGAGGAAAAGGGATAAAATGTGAGGCCTTGCCGAGTATTTTATGCTTTTTCCTCAACGAGTTTAATAAATTCAATATTACATGAGGTTGAATGCAAGATTCTATTTGTCATACGACATTTAAAACGTATTTAATTCACGATTTTTATACAAAAATGTCAATATTCCGCCATTAGTAAATGCGGCGTTGTTGAGGACGCCGTACATGTAATGTTACGGGGCGTATCTAACTAATTTGCATATTAAATCAACTAGTGGATTATCAAATTTATTACATGGCATACGGGCTTCTCCCCAGACTTTCGGATGAGTCTTTAAACCGAGGTCCCGTCTCAGTATTACCTTAGCTGTTGGTGGGACGTAAAATGCCAAACAATCGTCATCCTTACATGGGGTTATTACACTCTTAAACGCGACGTTGTATGATAAAAAGAATTTGCCGTAAAAAAGAACTTGCCGTTTTAAAGAATCTCAATAAGAAGTGGTATGATTGGAAATAAAGAATATTTTTCCTCTTAAACTTTATCCCGCTGTTCATATCATGACAACACCTACCTTTGCGAACAGTGTAGATCCTGATCAGATGGCTTCTGAAGAAGCCATCTGATCAGGATCAACACAGTTAGTCATTCAGTTTTCAAACTCAAATGAATAGAGTATATTAATTAATTTGATTGGTTGAAAGTCAGCAATGGGTGTGGCTTGATTAATTTATGCAGCAGGATAAGGGTTAATTACTATTAGAAACAAATGTGTGGACATTTGTTAGCATCAGCGAGGCGATTCTAACAAATATCCACATTTTGTTTCTTGCAGTACGAAATACAATATTCGCAAATATCTCATTAAGCTAAGGATTCATTCCATTAAGGGGAATGGGAACACCTTCAGGGGAGGCAACTCCTGCAAAAGTATTTTTGTCTCCCATGTCAATAGGGGTCAACTCTTAAAGGAAAGAATTTGCTCCTAAGGAGCAAATTCTTTCCTTTAAGAGTAGACCCCTTTTGTCACTGGGACAGGGCTTATAGAAAAGCGAACAGGAAGTCCAGAAATTTATCGCCCTTTGAAAAATGGCGGAAAAATCTGCCAGGTGTTCCCATTCCCCTAAAGACTGTCATTATGACAAGTTTTGTCAGTATAAAGAGGGTTGACTGTATGCAGAATATTGATAATTTAAAACAAGAATTCTGCCGAAGGCTATGTCGCGCCAGTGGGGGCGCAAAGTCACTGAACCATGACATCTAGGCCAAGGTCAAACATAGATGCTTGCATTAAAGTTGTCATTCTTAAATGCAAGCATGTACTAAGTATCATTAATGAGGTTCAAATAATTCTTGAGAAATGAACTTAACCATTAGGGTGAACGCTAGGGTGGTCGTAATATTTTACAAAGTCAGTGAACCATGAAACGAGGTCAAGGTCAAATATGGATGCTTGCATTTAAGTTACCACCCGAGATACAAGTTTGTATGTACCAAGTATCATTAATGAAGCTCTTATAGTTCTTGAGAAATTAACTTGACCATTACGGTGAAGGCTAGGATGGTCACAATATTTTACAAAATCATGAAGCATGAAATTTAGGTCAAGTTCAAATATGGATGCCATCATTTAAGTTGCCATCCACAGCTTCAAGTTTGTACCAAATATAATTAAAGAAGCTCTTATAGTTCTTGAGAAATAAACTTGACCATTAGCGTGAACGCTAGGGTGGTCGCAATATTTTACAAAGTCAATGAACCATAAAATGTAGGTCAAGGTCAAAGATGGATGCTTGCATTTAAGATGCCATCCCGAGATACAAGTTTGTACCAAGTATCATTATTGAAGCTCTTATAGTTCTTGAGAAATAAACTTGACCATTAGGGTGAACGCTAGGGTGGTCGCAATATTTTACAAAGTCAGTGAACTGTGAAATTTAGGTCAAGGTCAAATATGGATGCTTGCATTTAAGTTGCCATCCCCAGATTCAAGTTTGTACCAAATATCATTAATGAAGCTCTTATAGTTCTTGAGAAATAAACTTGACCATTAGGGTGAATGCTAGGGTGGTCCCAAATGTTGACGCCTTGATGAACGGACGGACGAACGGACGGAAAACCGGGTGCCTATATCGCGCCATGCTAATAGCAGGCGCGACAATGATAATTTGAAATACTCAAAAAATCGAAATTACATTTATTCTCTCTGGGTTTTAAGACCCTTTCAAGAGTATTTCTTTTATACAGAACTTGTCCTTAACTGGACAGAAATGGCAGTACCAGGGAAAAACATTTGATCACAACTTGGTATCTTGCATGTGACCAGAGCAAGGCTTGAACCCACAGCAGTGAGAGTTAGTGTTTGAGTTTTACATCTCAACAAAACCTAAGGTCATACGGAGACGTGACCTCAGTTTAAAGACTGAAAGTCTAGAGAAGCCAATCACACAGCAGTGAGAAATTAATTTTCAAAAGGTAGTGCACTTGACCACTTGGCCATGAAGGTACACTAATAAAGTGAAACTCCCGTTATTAAGATCACCTAAAATTAAGACTTAATATTTCTTTGAAAAGCTTATTTATTTGGTTGCAGTAACTCTTTCTTTGTGTTTCCTGCATACACTGTCCACTAGTCAGGGACTAACTTTAGGACTGTTCAAAAGTGGTCTTAAGATCACTTTTGAACAGTCCCAAAGGTGGTCTTAATATAGGAATTTTACTGTATAAGGGTTAAGACCCAACCATCCGACATATAATGTGTAGATCAGATTGGCAGGCTTTGCTTGTTATCAAGCTTTATCCTGCTGAATAAATTTATTTATCCACACCAATTTCTGACCACAAACTGCATGACAAACAGTGTAGATCCTGATCAGATGGCTTCTTGGGGCCATGGACATGGGTGGGAGTATTGCCGGATAAAACTTTGGACCTAGATCTATCATCATACCAAACATGAATCAAATCCATCATATGGTTTAGAAAATACGAGCTCCTAAAAAAACTTTACGTAAATGCGGACGCTGACGCTGAGGCCAATGTTGACGGTAGTTCAATAGCTATTCTTGGACTTCGACCAGGTAAGCCAAAATTTTTTCTATATAATCTATACATTTTCAATGTAGGCTTCCCCTTTATTGTATTCAAAACTATATATGAAAGTGGATTTTGATTGTTACGACCCAGTCAACAATACTTGGGTCATACCAAGCCTGTCATGTAAGCGATTAACAGTATAGTGCACAACTGCCCTTCTTGAATCTGCGGAAGGGAGAGAACGACCATAGAAAAGATTTCATGATCGATATCTACATGTGCTTAAGTAAGTTACGAACAACCCTGATTTCAGTCAGATGCACATCCTACTAAGCTACAAGGCAGGCTCATTAAATAATTCTATATAGTGTTATTACCGTAAATATCCAAAAAAATCTGGACAACTTGAGGACTTGCTGTAATTCTTCTTAAACTGAAAATTTCTTCCTTATCCAGCAAGGAGTCAAAAAGGTTCAGACAGAATGGCAAACAGTGTACACTTTTGCTCAGGCCTGTCTGTCCCAATACTTAGGATCATTATGGTAATAATTCCGGCAGTTTAGTTCACCAATGTTTGATTGATCATTGATCACGTGCATAAATTGATAGTGAATCTTAAAATCTAGTCCAAAAACTATCTTCTTAGAATATTTCTTGGCCCCCGCCCATCGGGACTTGAAGAAATAGATGGGCTGCATGATGCTTCCATGCAAAGCTGAAACCGACCCGCACACCAGTATCTAAGGATCTAAGCCTGCCCAGGCAAATTAGCGGTGGGAGTCGGACCATGCTTATAAACCATATTGGTTTCATTTGGCGGCAGGGCTTGAGATGTCATTTCATCTCAAGGTTGGATAAAAGTCCCACAAAATTGGAAGCAATGTCTCCAAAATGAACTTTACAGTGTTGACAGGGACGTTAAATGTCAAATCAAACAAACAAACAAAAAAAATTAGAATATTTCTTTTCAAGATGCAAAACACTACTATACCTTTTCTGTAGAGCAGATAAACAATACAGTGCAAGGCATTAGCTAGGAGTTTGGATGTGCGTCCGTGCTGGACAGTGACCTGGTCAATCACTTCCTTCAGCAAGTCTGTGGCGGCAGCGTACTCCCCGATGTCCGTCAGAAACCACGCTACCTTGGTCTGGATCGGTTCCATCTGAGCTATATCTGTGATATGCATGGTCTGCATGAGAAACAAGAGGGCCATGATGGCTCTGGATTGCTCACCTGATCCATAATTTATCAAGTGAGCACCTGGGACAGCCATTATTGGCCCGGGCTATTATATACTCAGAGGCAATAAAAAGTATACACTTTTTGATTTAGAATACCGGATCTTGTATTGCTGTCTGTAATAAAATATGCCTATGTCCGCTTTTCCCAAACGTCCAAGTTTGTAAAACTCCAATTCTTTTCCTGTAACAGTCTTCCAGGATGGAGTTATTGCCCTTAATTGAAAATCAATATTTCCAATAAAATCTCATGTTGTACGCGAGATTCAAATCTGTGCACACCGCAAAAGTCATGTATGAATGTTCATCGATAAGACCATTACTTTGCCATTAAACCCAGACAAACAGCTTCAAACTCAATTGGAATTTCTGCCTGTTCCGGATTATCTCCCTTTCAATTAAAATCATAGTGAATTAAATGAGTCTTTTTCTCAGATCTTGTAAGAGATATTCATTTGAAACTTTCGCATACTTATTGTTTTGCTCTGCATCTTTATGTTTACTCCATAGTAAAACCTCTAAAATTGCACAATGGAAAGTTAATCTTCAATACAAATCCTATAGAAACATAATGCATTTAATAAAAGGAAGAACGTAAAAGGCGAAAATGCCATTTTCTTGGAGAAAAGCTGTTGCACTTTACCTTTTGTTTAAATTCAATATGCGACATATTCTTGCCAATCAGATGCCATTCTTTAAATTTTTGCATGAAAAATCATTTATTGAATAACCCGTATTCGAAACACATGTTTAAAGGGAAGGTACTCAAGACGGAATATTGGATCAGACCCCCTGTCCATTTCAAGTGACACAATTTCATAATCCGTTAATCAAATTTAACGGAAAATGCTGCAAATTATGCGGCAGTGGTTGATCTTATTTATGATACCTCATATGTATGTAGAGAGGGAGAGATTGGGACGCAAATTGGCATTCAGTAACCTGTATACTTACTTTTGCCTCTCAGTATATGAATAATCTTGGTAGTGGTCTAAAAGGTGAAGCTTAATACCAAATATCAAAGACCGGAGCCTTCTGGTTTCAGACAAGAGGATTTTTAAAGGTTTTTCTTATATAAGTGTATATAAACCTTGGGGTCCCAGGGGCAAGCCATTTTTGGCCCCAGGGCTATAACTTGAACAATCTTGGTAGGAATCCACAAGACGAAGCTTCATACCAAATATCAAAGACCTTGGCCTTCTGCTTTCAGACAAGAAGATTTTCGAAGGTTTTCATTGCCTTGACTTCTATTTCCTAGGGCTATAATTTGAACAATTTAGATGAAGCTTCACTCCAAATATCAAAGACCTGGGCCTTGCGGTTTCAGAGAAGAAGATTTTTTAAATTTCCCTATATAAGTCAATGTAAAAACAAAGGGCACCGGGGCAGGGGGATTTTTGGCCCAAGGGCTATGATTTGAACATTGATAGAAGTCCACTAGATGAAGCTACACACCAAATTTCAAAGAACTGGGCCATGCGATTTGGGAGAAGAAGATTTTTAAAGATTTTCCCTGTAAAAGCCAATGTAAAACCAAAGGGGCCGCAGGTGGGGGCATTTTTCGCCCTAGGCCTATAATTTGAACAATCTTGATAGAGGTCCACTAGATGAAGCTTCACACCAAATATCAAAGAACTGGGCATAGCGGTCTCAGAGAAGTAGATTTTTAAATATTTTCCCTATATAAGCCTATGAAAAACCCAAGGGCCCCACAGCGGGGGTATTTTTGGCCCCAGGGCTATAATTTGAACAATCTTGGAAGAGGTCCAATAGATGAAGCTTCATACCAAATATCAAAGACCTGGGCCTTCTGGTTTCAGAGTAGTAGATTTTTAAATATTTTCCCTATATAAGCCAATGAAAAACCAAAGGGCCTGACGGTGGGGGCATTTTTGGCCCCAGGGCTATAATTTGAACAATCTTGATAGAGGTCCACTAGATGAAGCTTCACACCAAATATCAAAGACCTGGGCCTTGCGGTTTCAGAGAAGAAGATTTTTAAAGATTTTCCCTATATCAGCCTATGTAAAACCAAAGGGCCCCGGGATGGGGGCATTTTTGGCCCCAGGGCTATAATTTGAACAATCTTGGTAGAGGTCCATTAGATGAAGCTTCATATCAAATATCAAAGACCTTGGCCTTGTGGTTTCAGAGAAGAAGATTTTTAAAGATTTTCCCTATATAAGCCTATGAAAAACCAAAGGGCCCCGGGGCAGCGGCATTTTTGGCCCTAGGGCTATAATTTGAACATCCTTGATAGAGGTCCACTAGATAAAGTTTCACACCAAATATCAAAGACCTGGGCCTTGTGGTTTCAGAGAAGAAGATTTTTAAAGATTTTCCCTATATAAGCCTATGTAAAACCAAAGGGCCCCAGGGCGGGGGCATTTTTGGCCCCAGGGCTATAATTTGAACAATCTTGGTAGAGGTCCACTAGATGAAGCTTCATACCAAATATCATAGACCTGGGACTTACGGTTTCAAAGAATAAAATTTTTAAAATTTTCAGTAAAAAAAATCTATTTTTAGCTCCTGTGACCTCGATGTGCAACAGAGCAGAACCATTTGAACAATTTTGAAAGGGGATCACCTAAGGATCACTCCTGTGAAGTTTGGTCAACATCCGATCAGTGGTTTAGAAGGAGATGTCATTTGAAGAAAAAGTTTACACACGGACGCACGCACGCATGACCGACAAAAAGTGATCACAAAAGCTCACCTCGTCTCAATGTGACAGGTGAGCTAATAAAAATACAAGACAAGTTTTAAATGAAGGGGAATGGACACACCTTCAGGGGAGGCAACTCATAATCCTTATCTTGCTGGATAGATTAGTTTAGCCACACCCATTTCTGACTACAGTATAGCTCCAATATATCGCGTTCCGATATTTCGCGATGTCCAATCTATCGCGGTCGCGCCATGGATCCCGTTTTTTTTTCCCTTAAAAATTCATAATTAAAAAAAATAGTGTTTTAAAGGTGCATTATTGAGCTATCTGGAAAAAATCCTTCCAAAAACAAAATACATATAGCCGGTATTTTTCTTTAAAACAATAAAATGAATGCATTTTATGCAAAAATACGAACAATTATGATGACAGGTAAACAAGTTTGAGAATGATTCCCTTACTAGGTTTCGAACACTAGTTAGATCTATTTTTAGTTCGTGACAAAAATAGAATCCCCATATATGACGTTATGCGACGTTCATTTTTGGCCCTGTTTGCTTAGGCCATGCCTGAATCGGAAAAAAATATGACGCTGAATACCATGCCATAAGTAACGACACTCAGAGACAATACTGTCGCCATGTATGTTTAAAGTGACAGATTTATTTTTAGAACAGAAATTCCGAACACATGTTCAGAGCGAAGGGTAAACATGAATGAAAACGACCATTTTCACAAAGTTCTGAAGCTGTATTTGGCTCCAAAAGTGTACACATGACAAAGGAGTCTGCCTGGAAGATAAAAACTAGAAAAACAAGAGGCCCATGGGCCACAATGCTCACCAGAGCTCAGGGGGCCACTGCCCACTGGCAGCAATGTATTTTAATTAACCATGGAAGCCCTGTGCCCTAGGATGCTACAGTTAAAATTTGGACCCAATAAGCCTCGTGGCTTTAGATTCGATGTCGCTTGAATGTGTTGTTGCAGGACAACAGATGACAATTGACAATTTCCCATCTGTGGTAACAAATAGGCCAAAAAGAATATTATTAAAGGAACATTTCTATGGAAGTGTGACAAAATATCTTGAAAGGCATTAATGTCATTTTTAAATTTTCCCCATTATAGGACAATGGAAAAATCATAACTTGGCATAGCAAACAAACCAAAGAGCCAAAGTTCATAAACCAGAGCTCAGGTGGACACTGCCCAATGGCAGCCATGTATTATAACATGATATGATTTTATTATACCAATTATAAAGTCTCCCAAACAAACCCCATACCCAAATGAGCACCCATGTGGACTGTATCTGAAATATTAGGTGTTTTATAAAGTAGAGAGATTGGGGCATCAACCCATTGGAGCCCTGGTTGGTGTCACTAAATGCGTCTTATCAAAAGGAATAAAGCAATATATGGTTTATCAGTGGGAATATGTATGGTTCCTGAGATGTAAGGCCTTTTAAGCAATGGAGGGAATCGGGCATGGCAGATCCCAGAAAAGCCCAAGATTGTTGTCAATGAATAAGTCTTATCATAAGGACCAAGAGTATATACGGTTAAACGGTGGGGATCTGAATGGTTTCTGAGATATGAGGCACTTTTATGAAGTGGCAGGGAGAGAAATGGCCCCTGCGGACCCCCAAAGATGGGGGTGACTGAATGTGTCTAATAACAATGAACAAGAATATATGTGATTATAGGATGGGGATTTGAATGGTTTCTGAGATATATGGCCTATTATGAAGTTGAGTCTTATCATAAGGAACAAGAATAAATATGGTTAAGGGGTGGGGATCTGAACGGTTTCTGAGATATATGGATTTTAATATAGTAAAGGGGTGGGGCATGGCCTGTGGCACCCCGGGAGGACCTGCATGCTGGTGTCACTGATTGCGTCTTATCATAAGGAACAAGAATATATATGGTTTAGGGGTGGGGATCTGAACGGTTTCTGAGATATATGGATTTTAATGAAGTAAAGGGGTGGGGCATGGCCTGTGGCACCCCGGGGGGACCTGCATGCTGGTGTCACTGATTGCGTGTTATCATAAGGAACAAGAATATATATGGCTTAGGGGTGGGGCTCTGAACAGTTTCTCAGATATATGGTCTTTTGTGAAGTCAAGGGGTGGAGCATGGCCCGGGCACACACTGGGAGACCCCTAAGTTGGTGTCACTGAATGTGTCTTATCATAAAGAACAGGAATGTATATGGTTTAGGGGTGGGTATCTGTAAGGTTTCTGGAACATTTGGCCTTTTACGAAGAGGAGGGGTTTGGCACATCCTAGGGGACCCCAAATTTGGTGTCACTGAATGCAACTTATCGTAAGGAATGAGAATATATATGGTTTAGGGGTGGGGATCTCAATGGTTTCTGAGATAAATGGCATTTTATGAAGTGAAAGGGGTGGGGCTTGTCCCCGGCACATCCCGGGGGACCCACAGGTTGGTGTCACTTAATGCGTCTTATCATAAGAAACAAGTATATATATGGTTTAGGGGTGGGGATCTGAATGGTTTCTGAGATAAATGGCCTTTTATGAAGTGGAGGGGTCAGGGCATATCCCCGGCATATTCCGTGGGACCCCCAGGTTGGTGTCACTTAATGCATCTTATCATAAGGAAAAAGAATATATATTGTTTAGGGGTGGGGATCGGTATGGTTTCTGAGATATATGGATTTTAATGAAGTAAAGGGGTGGGGCATGGCCCATGGAACCATGGGTGGACCCGCATGCTGGTGTCACTGATTGCGTCTTATCATAAGGAACAAGAATATATATGGTTTAGGGGTAGGGCTCTGAACAGTTTCTCAGATATATGGTCTTTTGTGAAGTCAAGGGGTGAAGCATGGCCCGGGAGCACCCTGGGTGACCCCTAGGTTGGTGTCACTGAATGTGTCTTATCATAAGGAACAAGAATATATATGGTTTAGGGCAGGGGATCTGTAAGGGTTCTGGAATATTTGGCCTTTTATGAAGTGGATGGGGTTGGGCATGGTCCCGGCACATCCCGGGGGACCCCCAGGTTGGTGTCACTTAATGCATCTTAGCATAAGGAACAAGAATATATATAGTACAGGGGTAGGGATCTGTATGGTTTCTGAGATATATGGCATTATATGAAGTGGATGGGGTGGGGCATCCCGGGGGACCCCCAGGTTGATGTCACTTAATGCATCTTAGCATAAGGAACAAGAATATATATAGTTTAGGGGTGGGGATCTCAATGGTTTCTGAGATAAATGCCCTTTTATGATATAGAGGGGGCAGGGCATGTCCCCGGCACATCCTGGGGGACCCCCAGGTTGATGTCACTTAATGCATCTTATCATAAGGAACAAGAATATATATGGTTTAGGGGTTGGGATCTGTAAGGTTTCTGAGATATAAGGCATTTTATGAAGTGGAGGGGGCGGGGCATGGCCCCGGCACAACCTAGGGGACCCCCAGGTTGACATAAAAGTATATGGCTGAGAGAAGTTTACACAAGGAACATGTTTATGTAATTTTGTCAAAATATCTGCAATGACTTGGCAGTAAATGCCATTTTTCAGTTTTCCCCATTATAAGTCAATGGAAACTCTAAGTTGCCATAGCAACAAAACTAAAAGGCCAAATTTCATAAAAAACACAAAACCTGTAAAGGCAAATATGGTGAATATTTTCATAAAGTCTCAGCCTCCTAGAGCATATGGTTTCTGAGGAGATGATTTTTAAGTATTTTTTTGTCTATTTTTTGCATTTTGGTTTCCATGGTAACCAATAAAAATGAGCAGAAGGCCTAAAATCATACGGCAGATAGTAGATTACCTATGGAACATTTCTATGAAAGTTTTGTCAAAATATCTGCAGAGGCTTGGCAGTAAATGCCATTTTTCTATTTTCCCCATTATAAGTCTATGGAAACTCTTAAGTTGCCATAGCAACCAAACTAATGAGCCGATTTTCATTAAAAACACAAACTTTCAATCCCCCTGCCCAAGGATGCTACAGATGAAATTTGGGCTGAATCGGCCCAGTGGCTTCAGAGGAGATGTCGTTTGAAAATGTTGACGAAGACGACGCAGACGCAGACGACGACGGACAACTGCCTATCCTATAAGCTCCCCCGGAGCCTTCGGCTCTGGTGAGCTAAAAAAATGAGAACCGGTAGCTCAATAATGCACCTTTAAGTTGTTAAAATTTATTTAAAACCAGGTTAAACCAGGCCCCAACAGCGTTTGACTTTTCCCGGCCAGCGTCTGCTATTTGGCGCCAAAACATTTCCAGTCACGAGATCGCAGAAAAGTCTGTTTTTATGATGCAAACATCTACCGTAAGATGTAGCTAATTGTTTGAGGAGGGATCAAATCATTTTCACATTGATTGTGGATTAAATTTTATGATTGGAAGATAAACGCCAATTAGAGACATAACTTGACCATATTTTCACACCTTATCGACAAGCACTGCAGGGTGGCAATTATATGACAGGGATTAACAATAGTGTCATACCTGAACCGTAATAAATACACAGATGGTTTGTCTCTCAATTGACAGTGTAGCAATTATTGCGGTTTACTTACTGGTCTAGTTTTACCTTATTTAAGGACTCAAAAAGACTGACAGTTGTAGACAGATTTTTTTTACACTTGCCCACAATCAAAACACAATAAAATGATAGTTTTGTTGTTGTATAGTTTTTCGGCCCGTGGTAGACGTTAAATAATTTTTTTCTAACCCCTACTTTTAATGATTCTGAGAACTGGCAAGCCAAGGGAAACAACTAGAATTGCTTTAGCGCTTAGCGCTTATGGTAGTTGCGCCCCTTGGCCGTCACCCGTTACAGACAACCAGGGGAACCCGCAAATCCAAAATGGCGTCCTGTTTTGACATTTTAGCAATCACATGTTTTCAGACGCAGATTTTCAGCTGTTCTCGAATGTAAGTTAAGTGGTAGACACAGTCCCCTTTGTTTGTTCTGTCACTGAGTAATTCTGAACCTACTTTAATGGTGAAATACGGCCGATAGCATTACTGACAGCCATTAGTGTGGATTGATAAATGGTTCTCACCAAACTATCACCGCGACTTGTAGTGGCATCTCAGCAAACTACCGCGACTTATATCGCGCTCCGACCACATCGCGGTTTTCGGGCTATGGCCCCCGACTACCGGGATATATTGGAGCTATACTGTATTCACCAATCAAGTTACTTGGTATAATTATACATTCCTTTCAGAAACTCAATGACAAACAGTTTAGATCCTGATCAGATGGCTTCTTCAGAATCTGAATCTCCCTGATGTCTCGCGTCAAGTTTCACCTGACTCCGACCTTTGGTTCAGTAGGAGATGTAGCTTTGAAGAATTTCAAGATGGCCACCATGCTGCCATCTCGGATATCGGAACGGAATGATTTTAGCAAATCTGAATCTCAATGTCACCCTGATGCCTCACATCAAGTTTCAACTGAATCCAACCTTTGGTTTGGGAGGAGATATTGGTTGAAGAACTTCAAGATGATGGATATCGCAACAGAACACAACACTATTTCGTGGAGATTGATCACATAATCTTTTCTACGGTCATTCTCTCCCTTCTGCTGATTCAAGAAGGGCAATTGTCAGTTTCTGGTGAAAGAATGTGCACTGTACTGCTTAACCGCTTATGTATAAGCCTGCCCAGGAAAAGTGTGGATAGGTAAACTGACCGGCTCAAAAATGACCCAAAATAGTGCTGACTGGGCGGTTAAACTCTTATACAAACAAACAAACAAAATCGCAACAGAACAATTTAAGCAAAGCTGAATCTCCATGTCACCCTGATGCCTCCCATCAAGTTTTAGCTCAATCTGACCTTTGATTCGGGAGGAAATGCCATTTAAATAATTTCAAGATGCCTGGATATCAGAACAGAATGATTTTAGCAAATCTGAATTGTCATGTCACCCCCATGCCTCCCATTAAGATTCTGCTCAATCCGACCTTTGGTTTTGGAGAATATGTTGTTTAAAGAATTTCAAGATGGTGGCCATCTTGGATATCGGAATGGATCTATTTTAGAAAATCAGAATCTCCATGTCACCCTGATGCTTCCCATAAAGTTTTAAACTTAAATGATTTTAGCAATTTTGAATCTCCATGTTGCCTCAATGACTCCCACCAACAATCAGCTCAATCCGACCTAGGATTCTGGAGGAGAAGTCAAAAAGTGGAAAGTTAATGACAAACGGACGGATGGTGGACAACAGGTCATGGCATAAGCTGACCTGAAGCTTCACGTCAGGTGAGCTAATAAGCCACCCAACAACAGGAAATCAGTGCAGCCTGTGGCCTATAAAATTCAAAGGCTGATCATTTTAAAAGGTACTACTTTAATGGGGACTTTTGCAGTGGTGCAAAACCATATGCCTTATTGCACCAATTATCAGGAATTACAAGCATCTTCAAATAGTAAAACAAATACCCTGAGGTAATCCTTTAATGATGTCACATAGGCTTGTGATGCAACACTATATCCACCAATGAAACGCCAGTACTTCATTAGCTGCTGTTTGTTGCTCTCTGTATAGAGCTGGTTGAACATGGGCTGGTCAATAAGTACTTCCTTCAGTTTTTGCTTGTCGTCTGCTTGTTCTAACTGATATGGTAGTTCTTCTGCCTTTCTCTCAATGTCTTTACTGCAAACAATACAGACAAACTTTAATTAGTCAAATTTGTTTCAGACAGGGGTAGTTCAAACATCCGACAGTTGGTCATAATGCCAAGCCAGGGCCAAAATAGGCGCATCTGTTTCAATTTTTTTTTATGTCATTAGAATTATGAGTCGATTCTATTGAGTACACAAAACATGCATTTTCAAAATAAAATACCGTATTCCTCCCAGTTAGCGCCCCTGCTCCTATAAGCACCCCCTCTCTATTTTTCCAAGAACAAAATAATAAGTGCCCCTTCTGCTGTCGGATGAAAAAATATTTTGGCTTACCTAAAGTAAAGATTTCAGCCTTTCAATAATTGCCATATCTGCTATAAATCATATCATGCAAGGTATTTCTAAATCCCCTGCTATCACAATTGTCTGTGTTGACCACTTGGTGCTTCACATGTCATGATTCCACCATATTCTAATGGAAAACTACCATGTGTAATGGGTTTTAAACTCTCGGTTCTGTTAAGACTTTTGTTTCTATTACATGCCTCTCTTTTTCCAATTTTTTAAGTGTCCGAGGTGCTAAATGGGAGGAATATGTAAAGAAATTCTCCTTCAGTAATATTGGCAGTTATGTTAAATTTTTCTGAACAAGTTTGAAACAGTAGCAGTAATCCAGCTATGACTGTAAGAGACATCAAACTTACAGTGTGTAAAAAACCTGGGGCCAGTTGTTCAAAGCCTTGTTAGCTTAATCAGCTTGTTAGTGGTCATATTGTTAACAGTTCTAGCAAGTACAATATCTAATATTTTGGTATTTTTGAAAAAAAAAAAATATGAGCAGCTGCTCACATTTTTTCAGCAAAAAAATTACCATATCTGCCATATTAAATGATTGAAGTTTTAACGGTATGTTAACTAACGAGGTTGTTAGTTTTGAACAACTGGGAGCTGGTGTATGTAACAAACCTTCTGCCAATAACAGCAAAACTTTGATAACTCGAACACCGATAGCTCATTTACCATGGCTAATTCGAACTCATTCTGGAGTCCCTAAACAATTCTTAACATAACTCCAGATACACACATGTTTAGGACAATTCATGGAGGTTTGTTTGATTATATCTTGAAAAGGTTATGTTGTGTGTACTCATTAGAATCACCTCAATGAGGCGATTCTAATAAGTACACATAACATACCTTTCATTTTTATCATATGACGTCGCATCCGAGAGTGTAATAACGCCATGCATTATTTTCGATAATCCACTAGTGGATTAAATATGCAAATTAGCTAGATACGTCCCGTAACGTTACATGTACGACGTCCTTAACGACGTCACATTTACTAATGGCGGAATATTGATATTTTTGTAAACAATCGTGAATAAAATGTCATATGATAAATAGAATCTTGCATTCGTGCTCATGTATTATTGAATTTATTAAACTCGTTGAGAAAAAGGAATAAAATGCTTGGCAAGCCTCGCATTTTATCCCTTTTCCTCAACTCGTTTAATAAATTCAATAATAAATGAACACTCATATAAGATCCTCTATATAGATGACACTAAAGATACCCTTAAGTAGTAAACCATGATTATTCGAACAAATTTTCATGGTCCCAAAGGTACAACTATTTGAGATATTAAAGTTCGACTGTGATTTAAATAGTAAAGGAACTTTGCACAAGGAACCATTTTTCACCCAACTGTAAGGGTCATTAATCAGAAAATTGGGGACCATCATAGCTCACAGGGATTTTGTTTGGGGCCGGACTTCAGCCATAGTCCTTATAAAATTCTGATTGTCCAAAAGATTTCAGACCAGTCTGGACAAAATGTCCTGAAATAATTTTGGACTCTTCTTTTCATCACTATTATTGTCAGGATCAATATTGTTAATAAGTGGTAACATTGACTACTTAAGTGTAAGAAAATTTCATCTTTTCAAACTTGTCCAAATGAAATTCAGTATGTCCGATAAATGATGAAGCTGTCCGGACAATTGGTCTGAACTACATTTTGGGCCAGCAGAATCCCTGAGCTCTTGATAAGTAGAAGTGATGTCAGAGCATAATTAATATTGATCCTGCTGAATAAGTTTAGTCACACCCGATTTTGGCTATCAGCCAATCAGATTTCATGATATAATGAATGACAAACAGTGTAGATCCTGATCAGATGGCTTCTCCAGAAGCCATCTGATCTGGATCTACACTGTTTGCAAAGGTAGGGGTTGTCTTGAATAGCAGGATAAGGGTTAACCTTTGAAAACAGTGTAGAAGAAGCCATCTGATCAGACTCTACACTATTTGTCATGCAGTTTGTGAATTGAACAAATATATTATATTAAGTAATTTGATTGGTTGATAATCAACAATGGGTGTGGCTAATTAAAATATTCAGCAGGATAAAGGTTAGGAAATAATTTTCTTGATGTCTTTTTTTAAACTTATGTCTTTATTGCTTTGATTTGATGTTTTACGTCCCGTCAACACTATATAGGTCATTTTGGAGACTTTGCTTCCAATTTTGTGGGACTGTTACCCGACATTGAGATGAAATGACATCTCAAGCCCTGTCCCCCAATGAAACCAATAGGGTTTATAAGCATGAATGGTCTGACTGGCACCGCTTTGCCTGGGCAGACTTAGATCCTCTAAATGGTTTACCAGTACTCGTGTGCGGTCGGATTCAGCTCTGCGTGGAAGCATCATGCATTCTTCAAGCCCCAATGGGCCGGGGCTGTATATGTCTTTATCAGTTGCTTTGAGGAGGTAATTATGCCCCAAGTCAGATTAAACACACTTTCCTTTAAGCGCAGTACTTACCATGTCCCGAAATATTCTGCCAATCTACGATGCCACCATATCCTATCTGTTGAATTGCTAAGAAACATTTTCCGGACTACTTTACTGATTGTTCGATGATGGAAATCCAGGCGACCTTCACCTGAACTCCCACAAGGACGTAAAAACTGTCTCAGCCCCACATATGCCAAGGCCCACTGGAAATAATAGCAAAGAAGGCTGGTCATTAACCATAAAAATGCAAAGCAATTTTTTTTTTTATTTCTTTTTTCTTGTTTTTCATAGAAAATAACGCTTGACATTTCATGTGAAAACTATGTCTGTCATAAGCCACTTCCTTAAGGGGAACGGGAGCACCTGGCAGATTTTTCTACCATTTTTCAACGGGAAACTTCTTGTTCACTTTTCTATAAGCATTGTTGCACTGAAAAAGTGGTCTACTCTTAAAGGAGCAAATTCTTTCCTTTAAGAGTTGACCCCTATTGACATGGAGACAAAAATACTTTTGCAGGAGTTGCCTCCCTTGAAGATGTTCCCATTCCCCTTAAGCACAGTATATACATCCTATACCTTAGATGTAAATAGGCAACATTTGCTATTCAATTGACAGCCAGCTGATGATGATGATGATGATGATGATGATGATAGCTCAGCCAGCTGTCAATAGCTTCTTCTATATTTTAAATCAAATAAGAATCAAAATGATATTACAAAATGCAGAAAACAGGTCAATGTTTAGGTAATAATTCAAATCAGTTGTTTTTGCTTTAAGAATACTGGCAGCATTTTGTCACAAAGCTGAACCTCATCAAACGCAGATTTTTCTATAATCTTGAACTGAAAAAGCTCCATATAAGAGTAAAAGGATATTTAAGGAATAATTATTCTTATTTCTTGTTAGAAACATATACAGTCGAAATTCAATGGCTCGAACCCCTTTGGGACCATGAAAATTTGTTCTAGACTGCGGTTGTTAGAGCCACGGAGTGTTTCTTTACTACTTGTGCCATACCAGGCATAATGGATAATTGTGGGATATCTTTTCGGTGTTCTATATTATAAATGTATGTTGTGTGTACTCAACAGAATCACCTCATCGAGACGATTCTAAGGGGTACACACAGCATACATTTGCAAGATAAAAGATGAAAATATCCCGTTATGCCAATATGTTATTATAAGGAATTCTCCGTGGACTTAAGAAACGGGTTCCACTCATCCATGCTAAACATGCCATCGGGGTTCGAGCCGTTGAAGTTCTACTGTATTGTGGTTACTTGTTGGAATGACCTCAGTTACTTGTTGGAATAGCCTCAGTTACTTGTTAGAATGGCCTCAGTTACTTGTTAGAATGGCCTCAGTTACTTGTTAGAATGGCCTCAGTTACTTGTTAGAATGGCCTCAGTTACTTGTAAGAATGGCCTCAGTTACTTGTTAGAATGGCCTCAGCTACTTGCTAGAATGGCCTCAGTTACTTGTTAGAATGGCCTCAGTTACTTGTTAGAATGGCCTCAGCTACTTGTTAGAATGGCCTCAGTTACTTGATAGAATGGTCTCAGTTACTTGTTAGAATGGTCTCAGTTACTTGTTAGAATGGCCTCAGTTACTTGTTAGAATGGCCTCAGCTATTTGTTAGAATGGTCTCAGTTACTTGTTAGAATGGCCTCAGTTACTTGTTAGAATGGCCTCAGTTACTTGTTAGAATGGCAATGGCCCCAGTTACTTGTTAGAATGGCCTCAGTTACTTGTAAGAATGGTCTCAGTTACTTGTTAGAATGGCATCAGTTACTTGTTAGAATGGCCTCAGCTACTTGTTAGAATGGTAACTTGTTAGAATGGCCTCAGCTACTTGTTAGAATGGTCTCAGTTACTTGTTAGAATGGTCTCAGTTACTTGTTAGAATGGCCTCAGCTACTTGTTAGAATGGTCTCAGTTACTTGTTAGAATGGCCTCGGCTACTTGTTAGAATGGTCTCAGTTACTTGTTAGAATGGTCTCACTTACTAGTTAGAATGGCCTCAGTTACTTGTTAGAATGGTCTCAGTTACTTGTTAGAATGGCCTCAGTTACTTGTTAGAATGGACTCAGCTACTTGTTAGAATGGTCTCAGTTACTTGTTAGAATGGCCTCAGTTACTTGTTAGAATGGTCTCAGTTACTTGTTAGAATGGCCTCAGTTACTTGTTAGAATGGCCTCAGTTACTTGTTAGAATGGCCTCATTTACTTGTTAGAATGGCCTCAGCTACTTGTTAGAATGGTCTCAGTTACTTGTTAGAATGGTCTCAGTTACTTGTTAGAATGGCCTCAGTTACTTGTTAGAATGGCCTCAGCTACTTGTTAGAATGGTCTCAGTTACTTGTTAGAATGGTCTCAGTTACTTGTTAGAATGGCCTCAGTTACTTGTTAGAATGGTCTCAGTTACTTGTTAGAATGGCCTCAGTTACTTGTTAGAATGGCCTCAGTTACTTGTTAGAATGGCCTCAGTTACTTGTTAGAATGGCCTCAGTTACTTGTTAGAATGGCCTCAGCTACTTGCTAGAATGGCCTCAGTTACTTGTTAGAATGGTCTCAGTTACTTGTTAGAATGGTCTCAGTTACTTGTTAGAATGGCCTCAGCTACTTGTTAGAATGGTCTCAGTTACTTGTTAGAATGGTCTCAGTTACTTGTTAGAATGGTCTCAGTTATTTGTTAGAATGGCCTCAGTTACTTGTTAGAATGGTCTCAGTTACTTGTTAGAATAGCCGCAGTTACTTGTTAGAATGGTCTCATTACTAGTTAGAATGTCCTCAGTTACTTGTTAGAATGGTCTCAGTTACTTGTTAGAATGGCCTCAGTTACTTGTTAGAATGGCCTCAGTTACTTGTTAGAATGGCCTCAGTTACTTGTTAGAATGGCCTCAGTTACTTGTTAGAATGGACTCAGCTACTTGTTAGAATGGTCTCAGTTACTTGTTAGAATGGCCTCAGTTTCTTGTTAGAATGGCCTCAGCTACTTGTTAGAATGGCCTCATTTACTTGTTAGAATGGCCTCATTTACTTGTTAGAATGGCCTCAGCTACTTGTTAGAATGGCCTCAGTTACTTGTTAGAATGGACTCAGCTACTTGTTAGAATGGTCTCAGTTACTTGTTAGAATGGCCTCAGTTACTTGTTAGAATGGCCTCAGCTACTTGTTAGAATGGCCTCAGTTACTTGTTAGAATGGCCTCAGTTACTTGTTAGAATGGCCTCAGTTACTTGTTAGAATGGCCTCAGCTACTTGTTAGAATGGTCTCAGTTACTTGTTAGAATGGCCTCAGTTACTTGTTAGAATGGCCTCAGTTACTTGTTAGAATGGCCTCATTTACTTGTTAGAATGGCCTCAGCTACTTGTTAGAATGGTCTCAGTTACTTGTTAGAATGGTCTCAGTTACTTGTTAGAATGGCCTCAGCTACTTGTTAGAATGGCAATGACCTCAGTTACTTGTTAGAATGGCAATGGCCTCAGTTACTTGTTAGAATGACATCAGTTACTTGTTAGAATGACATCAGTTACTTGTTAGAATGGCCTCAGTTACTTGTTAGAATGGCCTCAGTTACTTGTTAGAATGGTCTCAGTTACTTGATAGAATGGCCTCAGTTACTTGTTAGAATGGTCTCAGTTACTTGTTAGAATGGCCTCAGTTACTTGTTAGAATGGTCTCAGTTACTTGTTAGAATGGCCTCAGTTACTTGTTAGAATGGCCTCAGCTACTTGCTAGAATGGCCTCAGTTACTTGTTAGAATGGTCTCAGTTACTTGTTAGAATGGTCTCAGTTACTTGTTAGAATGGCCTCAGCTACTTGTTAGAATGGTCTCAGTTACTTGTTAGAATGGCCTCAGTTACGTGTTAGAATGGCCTCAGTTACTTGTTAGAATGGCCTCAGCTTCTTGTTAGAATGGCCTCAGCTGCTTGTTAGAATGGTCTCAGTTACTTGACAGAATGGCCTCAGTTACTTGTTAGAATGGCCTCAGGTACTTGTTAGAATGGTCTCAGTTACTTGTTAGAATGGTCTCAGTTACTTGTTAGAATGGCCTCAGTTACTTGTTAGAATGGCCTCAGTTACTTGTTAGAATGGCCTCAGTTACTTGTTAGAATGGCCTCATTTACTTGTTAGAATGACATCACTTACTTGTTAGAATGGCCTCAGTTACTTGTTAGAATGGTCTCAGTTACTTGTTAGAATGGCCTCAGTTACTTGTTAGAATGGTCTCAGTTACTTGTTAGAATGGCCTCAGTTACTTGTTAGAATGGCCTCAGCTACTTGCTAGAATGGCCTCAGTTACTTGTTAGAATGGTCTCAGTTACTTGTTAGAATGGTCTCAGTTACTTGTTAGAATGGCCTCAGCTACTTGTTAGAATGGTCTCAGTTACTTGTTAGAATGGCCTCAGTTACGTGTTAGAATGGCCTCAGTTACTTGTTAGAATGGCCTCAGCTTCTTGTTAGAATGGCCTCAGCTGCTTGTTAGAATGGTCTCAGTTACTTGACAGAATGGCCTCAGTTACTTGTTAGAATGGCCTCAGGTACTTGTTAGAATGGTCTCAGTTACTTGTTAGAATGGTCTCAGTTACTTGTTAGAATGGCCTCAGTTACTTGTTAGAATGGCCTCAGTTACTTGTTAGAATGGCCTCAGTTACTTGTTAGAATGGCCTCATTTACTTGTTAGAATGACATCACTTACTTGTTAGAATGGCCTCAGTTACTTGTTAGAATGGCCTCAGCTACTTGTTAGAATGGTCTCAGTTACTTGTTAGAATGGTCTCAGTTACTTGTTAGAATGGCCTCAGCTACTTGTTAGAATGGCCTCAGTTACTTGTTAGAATGGTCTCAGTTACTTGTAAGAATGGCCTCAGTTACTTGTTAGAATGGCCTCAGCTGCTTGTTAGAATGGTCTCAGTTACTTGTTAGAATGGCCTCAGTTACTTGTTAGAATGGCCTCAGTTACTTGTTAGAATGGTCTCAGTTACTTGTTAGAATGGCCTCATCCACGCTAAGAAATGGAAGGTATGCAAGAAAAAGAATCCTATATGGGTGTGAGGCGTGGACAGAAAAATTCGGTCCTTGGGATGACTGCCAGGCATCACAAGGCAAGCCTCGTGATGCCGGACAGTGACCCTCGGGACAGATTTTTTCCATCCACCCCTCATACCCGTATAAGATTCTTATAATCCAAACCACGGTAAAAGAAATATGGTTTACCTTCGCCATAGGCAGTTTCCCATCCACAGCCAGATCACTGACAGTTTTAGCCCCGGGTCTGATAGGCTGCATGGCTAACAACTCTAGCAGTTCTGTCTCCAGAAGTCCGAACCGAGAAGTTTCAACCAGGCACAGTGTAGCCACAACAAGGTCACCACCATACTCACTGACAATTCTCTTTAAAACCTATACACAAAAATACAGAAATGCACCTTTATTTGGGTCAAAAGCAGAAACCATGTTAAACATCTGTGTTATATCCAAACAAAATTATGGGCCCCTGTGACCTAGTGGGTAAGAGTGCTGACTCTTAATCATTAGGTCTTTCACCACTGTGATTCGAGGCTTGCTCAGATAACGTGAGATGCCAAGTTCTGCAACGGAAGGTCAGGTGGTTTTCCTCAGGCAACTTTGGTTTTTGCCCACCTCTGATTAACGGTTGGCTCAAAATAAGTGAAATGATCTTGAAAGGGCCATAAAAACAAATAAAAAAAAATGTGTAGATTATATAGAACAAGAGCATCGGTGAAACCGAGTGATGCTCCCTGAAGATGTGCAGTAGTAGAAGGGTTATTTAAGTGAAATGGTCCTATATACTTTGAAGTGTGATAAGATTTGTTTGAAGAAAAAGGTTATGGGTACATGTTAGAACTGTCTTAATGAGGAGGTTCTACTGAGTACCCACAGCCGATGTTTGGAGTACAAATAAAGAAACTAGTTAGTGATTTTTAACAAAGAATGCAAATAAAGAAGAAATGTAAGGTCCCTTCCCTGCAAGAGCCTGTAAATCTTAAACCATACGGCTAAGAAACACGGTTTTGTTTTCCCTAGTAATAGATTTTCAATGAAGAATGTCACAAGGAATACACAAGTGAAATATGAAAGCTCTATTACCCATGGTTATGAAATAACAGGAGATATTTTTTGGAAAAAAAGGGATATAATTTAGTGAAAATAAGCAATATAGTTATGGCCTTTTGTCAGAATGTAGGTTTTGTGATGGTAAGTATGTGTGTGAAGTTTCATGAGAGTAGGACAAATACCTTTAAAATTTTGACCGAGGTTAAGTTTTTTGGTTATGGCTTGACAAACACATACCCAAAAGCAATCAAGTTATGGCCCTTTGTCAGAATGTAAGTCTTGTGATGGTAATTATGTGTGTGATGTTTCATGAGAGTAGGGAAAATACTTTTGAAGTTATCACAGAGGTTAAGGTTTTTGGTTAAGGCATGACAAACACACGGACAAAAGCAATATAGTTATTCTCCTTTGTCAGAATGTAGGTCTTGTGATGGTTTGTATGTCTGACATTTCATGAGAGTAGAGCAAATTCTTTTGAAGTTGTGACCAAGGTTAAGTTTTTTGTTTAAGACGTGACAAACACACAGACAGAAGAATATAGTTCTGGCCTTTTGTCAGAATGTAGGTCTTGTGATTGTTATTGTGTGTGTGAAGTTTCATGAGAGTAGGGCTAATACTTTTGAAGTTATGCATGAGGTTAATTTTTGGGGTTTAGATATGACAAACTGACTGACAAGGTGATTACTATAGGACACCCAAACTACTGTGTGGGGCCCTAATTAAGAAGAGAAGTAACTCCGTAAATACTGTTGGCAGGGTTATTGTTCTTGCATTCTGCGATTTCTTTCATGGCCCCCTAACAGTGTATCAAGTTTCACTAAATTACCTTAAAAACTTTTAGAGATATGCTCCGGACAAGCTTAATATAGTAGAAATTAAAAAGGGAAATAACTCTGTAAATACTTGTGACAGAGTTACGGTTCTTGCACTCTGCACTGCCTCTGATTGCCATCTATCAATGTATTAAGTTTCACTCAATTCCCTTCTATACTTTAAGAGATATGCTCCAGACAATCTTTTCATTGAAATAGATAAGAAGGGAAGCAACTCCATAAATACTGGTGACAGGGTTATGGTTCTTGCTTTCTGCTATTCCCCTCATGGGCCTCTACCTGTATATCAAGTTTCACTTAATTACCTTTAATACTTTTAGAGATATAAAGTGTGACAACGTCCGGACGGACAGACAAACAGATGTAAGTACGGACGGTCGGATGGATGGACAAAGCGGCGACTATATGCTCTCCCTTTGGGGAGCATAAAAATGACAATGTATGGTCATGTTTCTATATAATCTTTGCGTCTCTGGAATCCATCGGTAAATCATGTTATATCCAAAACTGTGCTAAAATGGACAGTTATAACCAGGTGTAGATGTACTTATCATACCTCATTAATATCATGAATTCTGACTGGTAGAGAGCATGCCACATGCAGGGGGCATCATGTACCCTGTAATATTCCCCTCTGATGTCACTGCTCAAAAGTACAAGTGCGCTGGTAGTTAAAATTCCTTTATAAAAAAACTGTGACGGAAATATGACGATTTGTTCACCTGAGCAAGTAATATTGCCCTCGGCAACATCATGGGCTATGGCCCCTGGCAATATTACCTGCCTGGGTGAACAAATAGTCGTATTCCACTCACAAAAGGGCAACAAATGAATAATATTTTTCTGGATATAACACATACTTTCTCTCAGAAAATACCAGTGAAACATCCACGAAGCATTAAACAGAGTAGATATATATGTTTGCACAATACACACCCTCGACTTATAGTGATTAAGAATAACTACATGGTTTGTGGAAAATCTGCTAAAAGAATATACAGTTTTGACCAAAAAAACAATTTTCCAGATATATCAAGGACAGATAACTAAAGAGCCATGGTGACCAGAGTGGCCCTTCTTGTCCTCTGCACAGCCATGGGCTAGCACTACAGTCAAACTATGATAACTCGAGTACATTTGGGACCATGAAAATTTGTTCGAAATAGTGCTAGTTCAAACAACAGACGTTTAATCAAAGTTACTGGTCATGAAGCATAGTGGGGATCACTTAAATCCTTATCATGCTGAATATTTCAATGCATTACACTCCTCCCCGATTTTCAACCATTAGTGTTGCAAGATTTCAATTTTAACCCTGAATTCAGAAGCAGGATGGAAAAAAGGGTATAGATCCAGATCAGCTGGCTTCTCAGAAGCCAGCTGATCTAGATCTAAACTGTTTTCAAAAAAAGATATTTCTGGGTCAGTATGGTAAGGGTTAAGATCTATATGATTTTATATGAACAAAAGGCATGTTGTGTGTGCTCATTTCGGGCGAATCTAATGAGTATACACAACCATAGAAACAGAGAAGGTGGGTATTTTGCGATAACTGAAGGATAGTTTTTGTCAATTCTCCATAAAAGCCTATGGTGTGAGTATTCATTAGAACCACCTCGGAAAGGCGGTTCTAATGAATACCCATAACTTAGGTCTATACGGAGAAATAAGGAAAACTATCCTTTGATGATCAACACATACAACATGCTTTTGCATATCACATCTGGAAAACCTTCCTAGACTGACTGACTGACTGATTTACAACCCCCGCGCAATGGGGCTTGAAGAAATAGTTGGGCTGCATGATGCTGCCTCGCAGAGCTGAAAGCGACCGTGCACGAGTACTGGTAAACCACTTCGAGGATCTAAGCCTGCCCAGGCAAAACGGTGCTAGTCGGTTCGTCCATGCTTATAAACCCTATTGGTTTCATTGGGCTTGAGATGTCAGTTCATCTCAATGTCGGGTAAGAGTCCCATAAAATTGGAAGCAACGTTTCCAAAATGACCTATACTGTGTTGACAGGGACGTTAAACCCCAAATCAAACAAACAAACAAAACACTGACTGATTTGAGGTTTAACATCCCCTCCAACACTGTATAGGTCACTTTGGAGACCTTGCTTCCAATTTTATGTGACTTTTACCCTACATTAAGATGAAACTAGAGCTGTCAGAGGATCTGACTATAGCCCCGCTTCAGCGCTGTCAGAGAAGAAAAGTATTTAAGCTGCAGAGAAAACAGTTATGAACAAGAAATAACTGTTGAAAATTTTACATTATCTGGAAAAACTCTAAGAGTTGTGAGCCCTTGTCCCTCATTTCAATGAGCATGATACATTACCAGAATGTCCATGTTTATACTAAATTTCATCTTCCATTTTTCAATGTTCAAAGGGTAATAACTCCTAAAGTAGGCAAATCAGAGTCAGGGTTCCTGCGCTCTGCACATTGTCTCATGGTGCTTTACACTTGTGTGAAGTGTCATGAAAATATCTCAAATGGTTTGTGAGTTATGGAGCCGACACAGTCAAAATTGCCTTTTTAAATGTTCAAAGGGCAATAACTCCTAAAGTAGGCAAACCAGAGTTATGGTTCCTGCACTCTGCACATCATCTCAAGGTGCTTTTCATTTATTTGAAGTTTCATGAAAATATCAGAAACGGTTATGGAGCGGACATAGTTAAAATTGCCATTTTTTAATATTCAAAAGCCTATAACTGAAAAAGTAGACAATCCAGAGTTTGGGTTCCTGCGCTCTGCACACGTAATATGGTGCTTTACATTTGTGTGAAGTTTCATAAAATTATCTCAAACGGTTTTTGAGTTATCGAGCAAAGACGGCTAAAATTGATATTTTTCAATATTCAAAGGGAAATAACTCAAAAATTAGGCAATCCAGAGTTATGGTTCCTGCACTCTGCACACCATCTCATGGTGTTTAATGTTTGTGTGAAGTTTCATGAAAATATGTGAATGGGTTTTAAAGTTATGGAGCGGACACGAAAATTGTTAACAGACACAGACAGACACACAGACAGACACACAGAAAATACGAAAACCAGAGTTATGGTTCTTGCGCTCTGCACATTGTCTCATAGTGCTTAACATTTGTGTGAAGTTTCATGAAATTATCTCAAACGGTTTTCGAGTTATGAAGCGGACACTGTTAAAATTGCCATTTTTCAATGTTCAAAGGGCAATAACTCCAAAAATAAGCAATGCAGAGTTATGGTTCCAGCGCTCTGCACATCGTCTCATAGTGCTTAACATTTGCGTGAAGTTTCCTAAAAATATCTCAAACGGTTTTCGAGTTATGAAGGGACACAATTAAAATTGCCATTTTTCAATGTTCAAAGGGCAATAACTCCAAAAGTAGGCAATCCACAGTTATAATTCCTTCGCTCTGCACATTGTCTTATGGTGTTTAACATTTGTGTGAAGTTTCATGAAAATATGTTAAGCAGATACAAAGTTATGGAGCCAACACAAATTAACGGAATCACGGAATTACGGAATTACGGAAAATGTTCAAAGGGCAATAACTCCAAAAGTAGGCAATCCACAGTTATAATTCCTTCGCTCTGCACATTGTCTTATGGTGTTTAACATTTGTGTGAAGTTTCATGAAAATATGTTAAGCAGATACAAAGTTATGGAGCCAACACAAATTAACGGAATCACGGAATGACAGAAGGACATGGCAAATCCAATATAGCCCCACTTTTTCAAAGCGGGGCTATAAATGACATTTCAAGTCCTGTCGTCCAATGAAACCAATAGGGTTTATGAGCATGGGTCGTCCGATACGCCCCGCTTTGCCTGGGTAGGCTTACATCGTCTAAGATGTTTACCAGTACTTGAGTGCGGTCGGTTTCACCTCTGCCTGCAAGCATCATGCAGCCCATCTATTTCTTCAAGCCCTGATGGGCGGCGGCCGGAAAACCTCCCTAGAATATTGAAATACATGGATATCTGGAGGTATTGCTCTAGGGACTTGAGAACGAGTTTGAATTAGCCATGGTAAACGAGCCATCGGCGTTCGAGTTTTCCAAGTTTTCACATTGGGTGCCAGGGCTTGAGAAGTCAATTCATCTCAATGTCGGGTAAAAGTCCCACAAAATCGGAAGCAATGTCTCCAAAATGACCTAAATAGTGTTGACAAGGACGTTAAACCTCAAATCAAACAGTCAAACAAATCTTAAAAAAAGGCATGTTGTGTTTACTCATTAGAGGCGATTCTAATGAGTACACACAACATACATTTATTTTATGGAAGATCGTAGAATCCTCAAGTGATCTTCATTATACCTAAAGACCTGGCACTATGAGTAAAACTCAGCAATTCAAACTACCCCTATCTCGACAGCTTTTCATGGTCCCAGAGGTGTTAGAGTAATTGGAAGCTTGGCTGTAATTCATTGGTATACATGCATGCCTGACTCGTGATCAGGAGGACGCGGGTTCGATACCTGCCCAGGTCAGCAACTTTCTTTCATGGAGATTGATCATGAAATCTTTTCTATGGCCATTCTCTCCCTTCCGCTGATTCAAGAAGGGCAGCTGTCAGTTTCTGGCGAAAGAATGTGCACTGTACTGGTTAACAGATTGCATATAATATGTTCTATAAAAGGGTTATCCTTTGGAAGCAAGGAATACACCACAGAACTGGAAAATATGAAGTGTGCATGTTTTCTGGGCCAGACTAGCTAGTTTTGGCCAATTAGGCCTCATCAGTGACCCTCAAGTATTTTCAAACTTCCACAATGGAATCAATGATCCCAAAGGACAAGAAAATACAAACTACACTATGATGTAGGGCAGGGAGACTTTTTACGGCCGCCACACATTCCCAGACATCAGCTGTAGTGACGTTAAATATGTTCCATAAAAGGGTTATCCTTTGGAAGAAAGGAATACACCACAGAAATGGAAAATATGAAGTGTGCATGTTTTCTGGACCAGACTAGCTAGTTTCGGCCTCATCAGTGACCCTCAAGTATTTTCAAACTTCCACTGCTCAGGAAAAGTGTGGATAGGTAAACTGACAGACTAAAAAAAGACCTAAATAGTGTTGACTGGGCTGTTAAACTCCAATACATACAAAACAAAAATTCATTGGCTTATAGAGATTTGGTTGTAATTCATTGGTATACCTACCATTTCAAGAAGGCCGAGCAAATCTTCTGGTAACTGTTTTATCACATTCGTCAGTTGCCGGAACTCTCCAAATACCCTCAGTTCCTCACAAGCTATTGTCAACCACAGAGGTCGGCCGGCATCAGCTTTTTTGACAAGAATATCCATCTAGGAATATGAAGAAATAACCTTAACCCTTATCTTGCTGAATATTCATTTAAGCCACACCCATTTCTGCCTATCAACTAATCAAATTACTTGATGTAATTTATTCCTACAAATTCATATACTGAATGCCAAACAGTGTAGATCCTGATCAGATGGCTTCTTCAGAAGCCATCTGATCTGGATCTATACTGTTTGCAAAGATAGGGGTTGTCGTGAACAGCAAGATAAGGGTTAAGATGCCTATCACAACAATTGTCATCTGCTTTGCTATCTGCTGGTTACTGTTTCACTCATCGTTCCAAACAGTGTAGACCAAGCTCAGACTGCTCCTCTAGGCTAGGAGCAATCTGATCAGGGTCCACACTGTTTGAATATATGCAAAACTATGTTTGAAATGGCTGCAAGAAGACACAATAGATGACATAAACAGACAACATTTTCAGATGCAGTTTTTCTTGATGTCTTAACCCTTATCCTGCTGTTCACGACAACCCCTTTGCAAACAGTGTAGTTTTAGATAAGATTTGGTAGGTCAAAAAGTACTCATTGATTCAGTTGTACAGTACACCTGCCGCAATATTTTTTTGAGCCTGCGCAACCCTACATTCTAGTTGTTTTGGTCCACCGCGTTTGGCCGCATGACCAGCGCTAAATCCCGCTGCAAGCCATCGCAATGACGCCAAGTACACACCGCGGATCTGCAGCGTTTCACTTATTCACCTATCAGAAAGTATACAAGAGGGCCAAATGGCCCTATATCGCTCACCTGTGTACCAGATAATCATTAGTGATGTTTTAAGAATGCCCATCGGGGCTTGAAGAAATAGACTGGTGCTTCTATGCAGAGCTGGAACCAACCACACATGCTGGTAAACAGGTTCTAAGCCTGCCCAGGAAAAGTGGTGCCAGTTGGACCTCCATGCATAATGACCCTATTGGATTCATTGGGTGGAAAAGGCTTAAGATATAATTTCATCTCGATGTTGTGCAAAAGTCCCACAAAACTAGAAGCAACGTCTCCAAAATAACCTACACTGTGCTGACAGGGATGTTAAACCTCAAATCAATAAACAAGGGCAGGTAACTCCAAAGTTGTTTGTCTCATGCAGCCGAAATTCAAACTCTATGTAGACTGTAACCTCCTGGTTATCTGCAAGTTTGATGAAGATCAGATCAGAAATGGAGGAGAAAAGTTGGTAAAGTCGTTTTTCCATTGTAAATCTATGGGAAAATTGTTCGCGCTCTAAGGGCTGTAACAGCAAAACCGAATGTCAGATTCAAACCAAATTCAAACTCATCTGAGGTTTTGCTGCTTGTTCTCGTTTACTGAAAGTTTAAAAAAGATCAGATTTGAAACGGCTGAGTAAAGGTGGAGACACTATTTTTCACTAATATTTATGCTCAAGGGCAGTTAATTTAAAAGCCTTTTATCTCATGCGGCCCAAATTCGATCTAAACACAGACTGTAAGCTCCTTCTGGTTATCTGGAAGTTTGATGAAGGTCAGATTAGAAATAGCCAAGCAAAGTTGGAGACATCGTTTTCCCATTGTAAATCTATGGGAAAATTTTTCACCCACAAGGGGATGTAACTGGAAATCTGGTGGTCAGATTCAAGCCAAAATCTAACTTATTAGAGTTTTTATGATTATCCTCGTTTACCAAAAGTAACAAAAAGATCAGATCAAAAACGGTTGCGGAAAGCTGGAAAGTTTGATGAAGATCGGATTTGAAATGGCCGAGAATAGCTGAAGACTTCGTTTTCCTATTATTACTCTATGGGAAAATCTTTCACACTCAAGGAGATGTAACTGGAAAACCACTGGTCTGATTCAAGTCAATTTCGAACTCGCTCGAGATTTTATGCTTGTCCTCTTTGCCAAAGTTACAAAATGATCCAATCAAAACGGCTGAGAAAAGCTGCAGACACCATTTTTCACTTACATTTATGCTCAAGGGCACGTAACTCAGAAGCTGTTTGTCCCCTGCAGCCTAAATTTGAACTCAACATAGACTGTAAGCCCCTCCTGGTTATCTGCAAGTTTGATGAAGATCCGATCAGAAATGGCAGAGAAAAAGTGGAGACGTCGTTTTCCCCATAATAAGTCTATGGGAAAATTGTTTCACGCTCAAGGGGATGTAACTGAAAAAAACGCTCGTCAGATTCAAACCAAATTCGAACTCGTCCAAGATTTTATGCTTGTTCTCGTTTATGAAAAGTTACAAAAAGATCAGATCATAAACGGCTGAAAAAAGCTGGAGACACCATTTTTCACTTATATTTATGCTCAAGGGCAGGTAACTACAAAGTCCCATGCATCCCGAATATGAACTCGACGTAGACTGTAAGCCCCTCCTGGTATCTGCAAGTTTGATGAAGATCAGATCAGAAATGGCTGAGAAAAAGTGGAGACGTCGTTTTCACCATTATAAGTCTATGGGAAAAATTTTCACGCTCAAGGGGATGTAACTGGAAAACCACTGGTCAGGTTCAAACCAAAATCGAACTCGTCCGAGATTTTATGCTTGTCCTCGTTTATGAAAAGTTACAAAAAGATCAGATCATAAACGGCTGAGAAAAGCTGGAGACAACATTTTTCACTTATATATATGCTCAAGGGCAGGTAACTCCAAAGCTGTTTGTCCCGTGCAGCCCAAATTTGAACTTGACGTAGACTGTAAGCCCCTCCAGGTTATCTGCAAGTTTGATGAAGATCGGATCAGAAATGGCCAAGAAAAAGTGGAGACGTCGTTTTCCCCATTATAAGTCTATGGAACCTTTTTGTTTCCATGGCAACCACAGTTCTGATCAAAACTGGTCCAAAACCTAATGCAGTCAATCCCCAAACCCAGTGATGCTGCACATAAAATTTGAATGGGATTGGCCAGCTTGTCTCTTAGATATTCAAGTTCAAAGGTGTGGACGACGGACAGACGCCGGATGTCTACCTATACTATTAGCTCACCTTGTGAGCCTTCGGCTCAGGTGAGCTAAAAAGATCAGATCATAAATGGCTGAGAAAAGCTGCAGACACCATTTTATACTTATATTTGTGCTCAAGGGCAGGTAACTCAAAAGCTGTTTGTCCAGTGCAGCCCAAATTCGAACTCGTCGTAGACTGTAAGCCCATGATGGCATCCTGGTTATCTGCATGTTTGATGAAGATCAGATCAGAAATGGCTGAGAAAAAGTGGAGACGTCGTCGTTTTCCCCATAAAAAGTCTTTTGGAAAATTTTTCATGCTCAAGGGGATGTAACTGGAAAACCACTGGTCAGATATAAACCAAATTCGAACTCATCCAAGATTTTATGGTTGTCCTCGTGTATGATGAGTTACAAAAAGGTCAGGTCATAAACGGCTGAGAAAATCTGGAGACACCATTTTTCACTTATATTTATGCTCAAGGGCAGGTAACTCCAAAGCTGTTTGTCCCGTGCAGCCCAAATTTGAACTCGACTGTAATCCCCTCCTGGTTATCTGCAAGTTTGATGAAGATCGGATCAAAAAGTGGAGACGTCGTTTTCCCCATTATAAGTCTATGGAACCTTTTTGTTTCCATTGCAACCAGAATTCCAATCTGATCAGCCCAAAAACCTTATTGAGCCTTTCCCCCTACCTGATGATGCTTCTCATGAAATTTGATCAAGATTGGCCATGGGTTTTTAGAGATATACTTATTTGTAATTGTTTATGGACGCACGCACGCACGACGGATGACAGACAAAATGTGATCACAAAAGCTCACCTTGTCACTTTGTGACAGGTGAGCTAAAAACAGGAAACACAGACAATCAATTTTATACCTGTTTAATGCTGCGAAACACCGCGACAACCCTGCAATCTGCCGTATCCGCCGTGGTTGTCACGAATTTAATCCTTTTTGTCATGGCCTGCTCAGCACAAGGTTGCGGGGGTTCAAACAAGAAGGCCAAGAGGGCCCTGATTCGCTCACCTGAATGTCAGTGTCTCTAGTACATTTTATTTTAAGCTCTGGCGGCCATCTTGTTCATCAGAGCGGAAAGATCTTAGCTATTTTGGTAGGGTGTCACCTAGGCAACATTCCTGTGAAGTTTGAATCAAATTGACCCAAGGGTTTAGGAAGAGTTCGCCTATGAAGCAAATTTATTATGTTTTTCTATTTTTAGCTCTGGTGGCCATATTGTTCATCAGAGTGGGATCGTTTTAGCTATTTTGGTAGAGGCTCATCTAAGCAACATTCCTATGAAGATTGAATGAAATGGCCCAAGGGTACAGGAGGAGTTGTCGTTTGAAGATTTTTTTTTCTATTTTTAGCTCTGGTGGCCATCTTGTTCATCAGAGCAGAACGATTTTAGCTATTTTGGTAAGGAGTCACCTGGCCTACCGTAAGCTTCATTTTGTTCACTACTTTTGTGTTGTAAGATGAAGAGACTCATCTTGAATGGGCAGTTACTTTGCCTAAAGTGACTGCGTCATCTAACTGATGACTCTCTTGCAGAGGGTGTCAGTTACAGACACCTTCAATTATCTACTTTGGTAGATAATGCATAGCTTACGGATTTATATCCATAACCAATCTCTGACAACTGCTTCCGGAGGACTCTTTGGGGTTTTACCAACATGTCAACCCTTATGGATCATTTTTTGTCGTCTCCCAGAGAAAGGAAGAAAAGAGATTGTAGTGGGGATGAAAATGAGAGACAGGGGAGAAACAGGAAAATGAATAGAAGTGCAGAAAGAAGAGAAATAACACTCCCTCTCTACCTGCTGCAAGGATCACAGGCCTTGCCCAACTGTAAACCAATATCAGTTGGACACCCAGTGGTGCAAGATGCATGACAAATTTGCCTCATCCAACTACCCACTGTTTGGCTCAGTGGTAAGAGCCTTTGACTTCCACCAAGGCAGCCCGGATTCAAATCCAATGATGGGCAGAGATTTTTAGTATTAAATGTGAAGTTTCAGTTGAATTTATTGTCAACTGAAAACCAAGTTTCTTTATCAGAGTCCATTTATGAACTTGCTGATGTGATTATTTTAACCCTTTTTGTACCAAATGGAATCTTCCTCCTTATATATAGAGCAGGAGTCCATTTAAATATTTAGGGGTGTCAGGTTTTGTTTTCTTCAAAATTTATTTGGAAAATGGCTGAACTTTCTGCAAACAGTGTAGGCCCTGATCAGACGCCGCATTCTGCCAAGGTACCCCTTTAGGGGTTTCTGGTACTGAATGGGTTAATCTATTTCTAGGTACATGTATTTCTCTTACCAGAAAGACTTTGCTTCTAGAAGGAGCAAAATTCACTGAGTACAGTCCCCTTTGTGAGCGAGTACACCTCCTCTTTAGGCCCCAGCCATTCGGGGCTTGACGAAAAAGATGGGCTGCATGATGCTTCCACGCAGAGCTGAAACCAACCAAACACGAGTACTGGTAAAACCGCTTAGAGGGTCTAAGTCTACCCAGGCAAAGCGGTGCGCCCGAGTCGGACTGTCCATGCTTATAAACCCTATTGGTTTCATTGGGCGGAAAGGCTTGAGATGTAATTTCATCTCAATGCCGGGTAAAAGTCCCACAAAATTGGAAGCAACGTCTTCAAAATGACTTATACAGTGTTGATGGGGACGTTAAACCTCAAATCAAACAAAAAAACACCTCCTCTTGTGTGCGAGTACACCTCCTCCAAATAATGCCTCTAAACCATTGAAGGTATGTACCGTAATGATGCTAAGTATTGGCCTAAGCAAACAGTGCAGACCCAGATCAGACTGCTCCTGAAGGAGCAGTCTGATCAGGGTCTACACTGTTTGCCATTCTGTCTGCACTCTGGCTCATGAAACAAATTTGTTAAATTTAGAATAACAGCAAGTTCGCAGTGTGACCAAACTTTGACATGTGTGTGGTACCTGTTCATCATCTAGCTTTTTGTTATACTCCGCCAGGAACTTCTCAGCTATATTTTTCCGGATCTTTGTGTCCAGTGGATTTATTGAAATCTCATTTGGCATGGTTGCCTGGACCTGTCGTAGAGCTGTTAGGCACTTGCCTTCTAGAGTAGTGACAATTAACTTCATGCCAGGAGGCAGAACCTTTGGTAACCAGACCAGCTGCTGGGCATCACCTGTTAAAACATTAGGATAATGGGCTATTGGAGTCGCCATTAGGGTCTAGTTATGTCATGTTTGTGTTTCTTTCTCTTTGGTGTCTCTGATGGGAGCTGTGGGTTAATGGTATCGATTCCTGATCATTGCCTTCACTTCTATTTTCTCACGTAGTGGTGATTTCATATGAAATTTATGAAATTTGTATAAAATCACCACTTGACTTACAGTTTATCTTTTCATCATACACATACCAACAGATAAGGTTGGTATTTTGTGATAACCGAAGGAAAGTTTCTGTCAATTCTCCATAAAAACCTATTTACAGTCAAACCTTGATAATACGAAGCAGGATATCCTTCGTTATAACACGGTTATGGATATAACAAGGTTTCAATATGGATCCCAGAAATGTATAGATTATATAGAAAAATGACCATAAATGGTCATTTTTCTATATAATCTATACATTTTTGTTTGGATATAACACGGTTGTTAAACTAACATGGTTTCTGCATTGGACCCTATCAATAGTGTTATAAAGAGGTTGTGGTGTAGTTCGAATTTTCGAAATTAGCAGTTTCGGATATGTTCGGATATTTTTAGTCAATGTCATTGTGTGACAATTAGTGTTTGATTTGTTTGTTTGATTTGAAGTTTAACGTCCCAGTCAACACTGTATAGGTCATTTTGGAGACTTTGCTTCCCATCTCAAGAGACTTTTATCCGATAATGAGATGAAATGACACCTCAAGCCTTGTCGCCCAGTGAAACTAATAGGGTTTATAAGCATGGACAATCCATATCGCACCGCTTTGTCTGGGCAGGCTTAGATCCTCTGAGCGGTTTACCAGTACTCCTGTGCGGTCTGTTTCAGCTTCAAGCCCCGATGGGTGGGGGCCGATGACAATTAGTGCAACTACATCTTGGTTCATTGGTAAAGTAATGAGAATACATGTATCTGCCAAAGCATGAAAGAAAATTAGCTGCTTGAAGGTTGATCGCTTGACATGCTTCAGAAAACCGAAAATTTGAGCTGACATTTTTATTTACATCCATCAACAATAATGATAATAACAGAACCATTTTACTGACAAAATATTTAACCCTGCAAAAAGGATAAAAGAATTGGCAATCATTGACAGCTAGCAAAGATTTCTATCAGTCTGCCATAAACTGGCTGAAACAGATCGGAAAGGGCTAACTACACGTTTCTAGCCAATTTAGTTTTGCTTATTGGCACTACATTCACTTTCAAAAACTTCAATGTTCAAGAAATTTGTCTATTTTCAGTTTTATCAGAATTGTTTGTTTAGCTGTAACCACCGGTTAGTTGAAACACCCAAAACACCCCTCAACACCCAAATCAAAGGAAGAGAAATGATCACTTAAACCCTGTAATTAAACACTTATTTAAAATCATTAAATAAAATTATTAGTGCCTTCGGTCCAGGTGACCTAACAAACAAAAAACTATGTAAATTATCGTACACAGATGGATAACTAGACTCGAGAATGCGTTCGAATTAACGATGGCCACCAGTGTTCGAGCCACTGAAGTTTTACTGTAGTTATATAGAGGATCTTACATGAGTGCTCATGTATTATTGAATTTATTAAACTCATTGAGGAAAAGGGATAAAATGCGAGGCTATTATTGAATTTATTTAAAGAGTTGAGGAAAAGGGATAAAATGCGAGGCTTTGCCGAGCATTTTATCCCTTTTCCTCAACAAGTTTAATAAATTCAATAATACATGAGCATGAATGCAAGATTCTATTTATCATATCACATTTAAAACGCATTGTATTCACGATTGTTTACAAAAATGTCACTATTCCTTCATTAGTAAACGCGACGTCGTTAAGGACGTCGTACATGTAACGTTACGGGACGTATCTAGCTAATTTGCATATTTAATCCACTAGTGGATTATCGAAAACATTACATGGCGTTATTACACTCTCAGACGCGACGTCATATGATAAATAAGTTGTAATGTACACTCACCATCATCATCCATCTGGTTCAAAGCATCAATAATCACAATAAATTTTGAACAACCCTCCTTTATTGCCTGCTCGGTAGCTGTATTAAACATTGTCCGTGAAAATCTCATCATTTCGTCTACATCCTCCGGCATTTTTGTCCCCTTGGGCATAAACTCCATGAAAAATCTCGACAAAATCTGGAACACATCTGTTGACCTAGGAGTGGCCCCAATAAAATGATAGAATACCTTTGAAAAGAAAACAAGAAAAAAAATCACCATTTTTTTCAAAGGTCATCTACTCATCAAATCCTACCAGCATAATGTTTCAATATAGCCCAATCAGTTTCTGAGATATCTTGCTTTCAGTGTGTGTGTGTTTGTGCGTGTGTGCGCGTGCGTGCATGTGTGCACGTGTGTGTGTGTGTTTTTCAAAGGGGTATAACTCAGGAACGAGGCAAAATCCTGATAAGAAAAGCAATTCAGGTCAAGTATTTTCTTTTTTTTCATGAGTACAATGTAATTTATAGGGATGTAACGATAGTCAGAAAATGACTATTGCGATAGTATTGACATTGCAGGAATAACCATTGCGATACTATTACTATTGCTGACTACTATTGCAATACTATTGCGATACTATTGCCTGAAACATATTTTCTTGTTTGAGAAGGAAATAAAAACTATTCAATCCTTCAAACTGTTTTCTGTATGCTTTATCTGCATACAAGAAATAAACAAGATAATTTACACAAGAGGGACACCTGTTGTAAACTCCTGTTTGCTTTTCTGTCTGCCCTACATGAAGAGGAAACAGCTCCCCAGGAGCATCTTTTATCCTTTAAGTGTAAATCTTTCTGGAAGAGCCGGGAGACTCATTTTAATAGAAGCAGCCAAGTAAAATGTATCAATTCACAGTGAGAATGTGAAATCAGTTTCTTAATCAAAATAAATGTAAGCTCTTCACGAAGGCAATGAAATCTTTGCTTGTCTTCAAACACACTTCAGGCTTGACAATGTGACTAAATACACCTTAACCTCGTTATAACACTGAACTTTGGGTCCAACCAAACCGACCATGTTAGTTAACCGAATCGTGTAATAAACGCCGGATATGCAGTCTATTCTATAATTACACTGTAAACACAAGCCTCCGGCGCTACCGATAAGCCTATAATGTTCCGCGTGACAAGGTGTGAAAATAAGATCAAGTTATGTCTCTAATTTGCATTTATCCCTCAATCATAAAATTTAATCCACAATCAAATCGCTCCTAAGACGATTAGCTTCATCTATCGGTAGATGTATGCATATTAATAAAAACAGACTATTCTACTGCCTCGTGCATGGCTATATTTTGGTGCCAAAATAGCAGACGCTTGGCGGGAAAAGTCGAACGCTTTAATTTGTGTAAACACATCTGTATGCTGTTGTTGGTGACACGGATCGAGCTTCCGGGTATGAATCGGGAATTGTGCAGGGCGCTGTTTTCTATCCACCTCTATCCACAACCGTTTAGCTATTGAGAAAATATGTTTTACCGGTTATGAAAGAAATACGCTGCATTAAAATAAATATTAGATAGCTGAAAAACTATGTCAGCAATGCATACGATTCAGAATCAGAATTGTTACCGATGACACGTCAAACGAATCCATACACCAGAACCTGTGTTTTGGGAAGTTGGATTTGAATGTTAAGACCGAAAATTTGAGGAAATTTTTAATATAAGTCTCAGTGTTTCGGTACACAATCGATCGCATGCGTTTTTTAAACGGAACACCTTTGAGACTAGAGAAAGTGACCAGTGGGTCACGTATACCCCCGGCCAGCCTCACCCTCTGATATATCTTTTGAGCTTGTATGTAATATGAATGAAGTCAAGAAGCTATAAGAATCTATAAATGTGCTTGTAAAATCTAAACCAAACATAAAATTTCTAAATGGACCAAGGGAGTGAGGGCATCAAATAGACCATACAGGCATCTATAAACTTTGACATAAAACTTTAACCAAATGTAAAATTTCTAAGTCCGTGACCTTGAGGTCAAGGTCACCGTGGGTGGGGGAAGCGACATGCATTATGAAATCATTTATCAAACATGAAGAGAATCTAACATGTGGATACAGAGATATCAGCCATGAAAAAGGTTTATGGCGTTTATATTTCGCAATTAATTCGATTTGCTAGAGTGTGTAGTCATGTAATTGACTTCAACACTCGTAATAAATTATTAACGGCTAAACTCCTTAATCAGGGTTATCGGTACCATAAACTACGCAAAGCCTTTTCAAAATTTTATAGACGCCATTCTGATTTAATTTCAAAATTCAATATTGGACTTAAATCTCTTCTGCAACAAGGTCTATCGGAACCCGAATTTTATGGTGACTTAGTATATAAATTCAGAAAAATATATAACCGCAATGACTTCAGCACCCAATTTCGTAAAATCATTCTTCGATATAAAAAGATTGGGTACAACATGGATATTATACGACAGACTGCATGCATGGTAGTTAACCCAATCACGGTTGGCAACTTTGCTTCCCTCTTTAATTGCACACCGGTGGGTCAGGCCTCAGATTCTATGACGGCTCCAACGTAAAGGCTTATTGAAAATTAAAGAGATAATGTTGGTTGGTGCCTGATGCTCTGTCTCTGGTCGGGCTCATCGGAGTCTAACTGTTGGTTTTCTTTTGCTCCAGCATTTCAGTGGTTTCTTGCTGTCGAGTCCTCACCGTTGTCTCAACTCTGTGGTTCTTTGATTTCTGTGTTCACGGAGATGTTGCACTGATGAGTTAGGAGGCCTTCATGCGGACTGAACAAATTTTTTGTCTAAATCGCGACGGAAGTAAGGGCGAGGATTGTGGCCACGTAAAATCGATTTAAGCCCCCCAGTGGAAATCTTCCACTGACCGTTCCAAGGCGGCTCTTCTGTGGCGATTTATTTATGTTGTTGTTTGTTACTTACTGTGTGTATCACTTGTGTCTTTTAATTTTGGATGGTCATATGGCCATTTTGTGGGAAAGTAACTGTCCATATGGCCTTCCTTTGTTTAGGTTTCCATTATGGTCTGGTCGCTTAATGTTTGTATTTCTTTCCCTTTGGTGTCTTTTATGGATGGAGTAAGTTAATTGTATCAATTCCTGATCTTTGTTTTACTTCTACTTAACACAAAACTTTGACGTACAAGTAGATGAATGGACAGACAGACAGACAGACAGCCGCCCAGGGGCTTGACCCAGAGGCTTAGATATTCCATATGAAAGGTAATGCTATAGAGATATCCTGTACCAAACATGAAGAGAATCTAACATGTGGATGCAGAGATATCAGCAATGAAAAAGGTTTAACACAAAACTTTGACGTAAAATTAGATGAACAGACAGACGCCCACCAAGGGGCTTGACCCAGGGGCTTAGATATTCCATATGAAAGGTAATGCTATAGAGATATCCTTTACTAAACATGAAGAGAATCTAACATGTGGTTACAGAGATATCAGCAATGAAAAAGGTTTAACACAAAACTTTGAAGTAAAATTAGATGAACAGACAGACAGACAGCCCACCCAGGGGCTTGACCCAGGGGCTTAGATATTCCATATGAAAGGTAATGTTTTAGAGATATCCTGTACCAAACATGAAGAGAATCTAACATGTGGTTACAGAGATATCAGCAATGAAAAAGGTTTAACACAAAACTATGACGTAAAAGTAGATGAACAGACAGACGGACAGACAGACAACCCACCCAGGGGCTTGACCCAGGGGCTTAGATATTCCATATGAAAGGTAATGCTATAGAGATATCCTGTACCAAATATGAAGAGAATCCAACCTGTAGTTACAGAGATATGAGCAATCAAAAAGGTTTAACGCAAAACTTTGACGTAAAGGTTGACGAACGAACGTACGAACGTACGAACGAACGAACAAACGAACGAACGAACATACGAACGAACCAACGAACGGACGAACGGATGGAAAGACGAAAACTATATACCCCCTGACATACTTCGTATGCCGGGGGTATAATCAGGGCTAAAGAATTTTTATATCCAAATCGGCCCCGGTCGACCGATGACATCATCAGTAACGTGCCGAACATGCCTTACAATGTCATCCCGACATTCTTGCATCTGCCAACTTATCTAATTTTCCATCATTTTCATTGTGTAATGTTTTTGTTTCCAAACATCATTTGTATTTTCCTTTTGTTGTTTGGTAAAATCTTTTGAAATATTTTAGCAATACAAATAAACAGAAAATCGTACCGCGTTTTTATTTTCTTTAATTGTTTTCTAGTGCCCGGTGTCCAAGATTCAAAATTAATTCCTCGGCTGTATAAACATGTCTGGATGCCCAAATAATAAACGTTCTTTGCAGGACGACACGTATTTCATTTACTTTGATGTCTGTTATTGACAAAATAAGAATCCTCTAAAACATCAACCAGAACATTTTTTTGCATCTTTTGAAGCGGTAGTGACACGTGCGGACTTTCCATGCTTCATGTGCTAATTAATGCGGGCGGCACCCTTTGATAATAAATACCACTGTGTAAACACGCATTAATTATCGCTTTTCTTATCACTGGCTTACAGACAGCTTGCAGATTAGCTTAATCAAAATATGGGTGGTGGTCCGTGTCAATTATTTCCAAATCAATTAACATCAAAGTGCTGTTGAAATATGCTTCAGAAAGTTGTAAATTTACCAGTTCAATGAAGGAATATTCAGCGTTCTGACCTTATACGGACATTGGGTGTTAAGTTGATAATGTGTAACAAAATAGGATGCATAAACACAGTGTACCTGCAGGCTACCGCCAAATCACGACCGCCAAATCACGATTCGGTTGGAATTTTATTGCCTTTATCTGGCGACAAGCAGCCGTTGTATCCCGTACACAGGAGATTATTGGATTATAATTAGGATAATGTACAGTTTGACGCTTGACCGGGTACAAGACGTAGGTGGTAATAAAGAATATAAATTATATTAGAATGAAAACAACTTCGGGAATTATCTGAAAAACTTGTGATATAGAAAACTATCGAAACTATCGATAGTTCAAAACACTATCGGCGATAGTCATCGATGTTTAACTTTACCATCGATGCAGTACAATCGGCCCAGTGCCTATCGCAATGCATCGATGGTCCGATGCATCGTTACACTCCTAGTAATTTATTTATGAAATTTTAAAATCCTAGCATGCACAGTTCAAAAGTTATGCTGTGCATGAAAAAGTGTCGCTGAATGATGAATGAACAGACAGATAAACATACAAGTCAAACGCAATATGCTTTAACAAACCCTCATGCCGCTGCAGACATTAACCCCTACCTTTGCAAACAGTGTAGATCCAGATCAGATGGCTTCTGAAGAAGCCATCTGATCAGGATCTAAACTGTTTGTCATGAAAGTTTGTGAAATGAATGAATACATTAAACTAAGTACAGTAAAATTCCTATATTGAGACCACCTTTGGGACTGTTCAAAAGTGGTCTTTAAGACCACTTTTGAACAGTTCCAAAGGTGGTCTTTGATCAGAGGACATTGTATGCAGAAAACACAAAGAAAGAATAACAACCTACTAAATAATCTTGTTAAAGCAGAATAAGTCTTAATTTAAGGTGGTCTTAATAGCGCAATTTAACTGTAATTTGATTGGTAGATAGTCCAAAAGGGGTGTGGCTAAAATAAATTTTCAGCAGGATAAGGGTTAAGTTAGGGGTAAAACAACAGGTTTGTGCGGGAGCATGACAAAATCTGCAAGCAGTCTTGTGCAGGTGTAAAGACTTGGATTATCCTGTGCATCAACCATTTCGGCCACCACATCAGGAAAACAGGTCCATGTGAAATAATGGCATCCAACATGGATTTTGGGTAAAAATGATAACATCTTTGTTACTTGTCCTTTCAACATAGATTGTGAGTGCTCGTTAGAACGCCTCAATGAGGCGGTTCTAACGAGTACCCACAATCTATGTTTTTGAGCAAAAATAAGGCAGATAATGTATACCCCTGTAAACCCCACTTTTCTCTATATAAAGTGTGGTTTAGAGGGGTCTTTGTTTCACAGACTTGTTATTGTGATGATCTTGACATTTTGCTCCTTGAATAGGCCAGCAACTGTAGATGGCTCATACAACAGTGAAGACTCTGATCAGACCACAAAGATAGGGCTGGCTAATCACAGTTGACAAGGTAACTGATTATCAGCGCTGTCACTGTGAATAATTATCAATTAATAATCACCGAAGATTTGGTTATAATAATACCTTTCTATCCTACTGTCTAAGCATGACTCTTACACTGTTATTTTGTTTGTTAGATTTGAGGTTTAATGTCCCCGTCAACACTGTGTAAGTCATTTTGGAGATGCTACTTCCAATTTTGTGGGATTTTTACCTGACATTGAGATGAAATGACATCTCAAGCCCTGCCGCCCAATGAAACCAATACGGTTTATCTCAAGCCCTGCCGCCCAATGAAACCAATACGGTTTATAGGCATGGGTGGTCCGACTCGCACCGCTTTACCTGGGCAGGCTTAGGTCCTCTAAGTTGTTTACCAGTACTCGTGTGAGGTCGGATTTCAGCTCTGCGTGGAAGCATCATGCAGCCTAACTATTTCTTCAAACCCACAGTGTGCTGGGCCCCCTCACTATGTTATACTTAACCATATGTCATAGCAATAGATAAGGTAAGTATTTTACGATAATTAAAGGATAGTTTCTCCATATAAACCTATGTTGTGGGTACTCATTAGAACCGCCTCAGCGAGACGGTTCTAATGAATACCCACAACATTAGGTTTTTATGCAGAATTGACAAAAACTATCCTTCAATTATCACAAAATACTTACCTTATCTGTTGTTATGATATGTATTCCGGCAGACAGACCTGAGAAAACAGTGTAGACCTGCAGATGTGCATATGAGATGTCCCACCCTGCCAATCTTATCTGTGACTACTATATTTTTGCTGAAAAAATGTGAGTAGCTTTTGCATCCATCACGCGAACAAATCCGTGAAATGAAGCCCCGTAAACCCTACTTTGTATAGAGAAAACTGGGGTTTACGGGGGTTAACATTATTTTCCTTATTTCTGCATCAAGACATAGGTTGTGGGTAGTCGTTAGACGAGCACCCAAAACCTATGTTTTGTGTATAAATAAGAAAAATATGGCAAATTTTCATCATAAAAAATACCTTTTTTTGAGGTATGAAAAAATGCACTATATCACACCGATGTGTTATTGTAATGTCTGCAAAAGCTACTCAGATTTTTTCCAGCAAAAACACAAAGCATGTTTGCCACATTAATCGATCATATATAGTTCACTCTCATTATCTCAAACACTGATATTTCAAACTGCTGCTAAAGTCAAAATAAATTTTGGTCACTTCTGTTTCAGATTTGCTGCATGTTGATTAGATTTCAATTCCTTTTATCTCAAACTACTGTTATCTCAAACCAAATTTTCCAGTCCATTAGAGTTTGAGTTGTCTGTATTTTATATGTTAACTAACAATGTTGTTAGTTTTCAAAAACAGAACCATGGATTGCTTTACCTTGAAATTATTATTCTGTACACACAATCTCAAACTACTGTCATCTCAAATCACACTTTCCAGTCCCCTGGAGTTTGAGAGTTGACTGTATTTTATGATACATTAATTAACAATGTCGTTAGTTTTTAACAACAGAACCATGGATTATATTACCTTGAACTTATTATTCTGAACACACAATCTCAAACTACTGCTATCTCAAACCACATTTTCCAGTCCCTTGGAGTTTGAGATAACGAGAGTTGACTGTATTTTATGATATGTTAACTAACAATGTCGTTAGTATTTAAAACAGGACCCTGGATTACGTTACCTTGAACTTATTATTCTGAACACACAATCTCAAACTACTGCTATCTCAAACCAAATTTTCCAGTCCCTTGGAGTTAGAGATAACGAGAGTTCACTGTATTTTATGATACGTTAATTAACAATGTCGTTAGTATTCAACAACAGGACCATGCATTACAAAAACACGCCTATACAACTCCATTGTAACCTTTATCGCCGAAAAATGAAAATTTTAGGATGAAAAATTGTGATATTTTTCTAATTTCTGCTCCAAATATAGATTGTGGGAACTCGTTAGAACCGCCTCATCAAGGATGAGGCGGTTCTAACGAGTACCCACAATCTATATTTGAGAGCCGAAGTAAGAAAAATAAGGTTTACCCCCCTGCAAACCCCAGTTTTACTATATAAAAGTGGGGTTCAAGGGGATCAAAATTATATAGGCGTGTTTTCGTGATGGATTACATTACCTTGAACTTATTATTCTGAACACACTTCTTCACCATGAAGGCAGCCATTGATGATTTACCCGACCCTGGGAAACCCACCATAACCAGGGGTCTGTCTGAGTCCCCTTCAATATAACTGTGAACCTTGGCTACCTCACTGTCTCTGCCTAGCAATACCTGCAACAAAAACACCTTACAAACACTGAATAAATAGAGGATCTTACATGAGAGCTCATGTATTATTGAATTTATTAAACGAGTTGAGGAAAAGGGATAAAATGCGAGGCTTTGCCGAGCATTTTATCCCTTTTCCTCAACGAGTTTAATAAATTCAATAATACATGAGTACGAATGCAAGATTCTATTTATCATATGACATTTAAAACGCGTTTTATTCACGATTGTTTACAAATATGTCAATATTCCGCCGTTAGTAAAAGCGACTTCGCTAAGGATGTCGTACATGTAACGTTACAGGACGTATCTAGCTTATTTGCATATTTAATCCACTAGTGGATTATTGAAAATATTACATGGTGTTATTACACTCTCAGACGCGACGTCATGTGATAAATAGAGATTATTCATGTTTTTTCATGCATTAAAATTTGCTGGCTCCTCTGATTTGCTGGTTAGCAGAACAAGGCTTAACCATTTTTCTGCTGCACATAACAACCCTTATCTTTGCAAGCAGTGTTTTTGTTTTGAACTGAGATTTTACGTCCCCATCAACACTATTTAGGTCATTTTGGAGGCACAGCTTCCAATTTTGTGGGACTTTTACCCGACATTGGGATAAATAAAGACACCTCAAGCCCTGTCACCCAATGAAACCAGTAGGGTTTATAAGCATGGATGGTCCGACTCATAACCGCTTTGCCTGGGCAGGCTAAGATCATCTAACCGATTTACCAGTACTCCTGCTTGGTCAGATTCCGCTCTGCATGGAAGCATCATGCAGGCCATTTATTTCTTCAAGCCCCAATGGGCGGGGGCCGATATAGGGATCATTCATGTTTTTAATGCATTTACATTTGCTGGCTCCTCCAATTTGCTGGTCAGTAGTAAAAGGCTTAACCCTTATCCTGGTGAAAACAACAACTTCTATCTTTGCAAGCAGTGTAGATCCAGATCAGATGGTTTCTCAAGAAGCCATCTGATCAGTATCTACACTGTTTGTCATTCAATTGCGAATTTCAATGATCGTAATATATCAAGTAACTGGATTTGTTGATAGTCAGAAATGGATGTGGCAAAATTAATTTATTCAGCAGGATAAGGGTTAAACTAACATCACTGTAGGAAAATTCAATACTGAGGAGCAAAAGATTTTTATCTATAGAATATCCAGCTTTATCATATGACATTGCATCTGAGAATTGAGAATCTGAAAACATGCCTACACAAATACATTGTAAACTTTACCCCCCAAAAATGAAAATTTTAAGAAGAAAGATTGTCATATTTTTCTTATTTCTAGTCAAAATATAGATTGCGGTTACTTGTTAGAACCGCCTCATCGAGATTGTGGGTACTCGTTAGAACCGACTCATCAAGGTGGTTCTAAAGATTACCCACAATCTATTTTAGTGGAAATAAGAAAAAAAGGTATACCCCTGTAAACCCCAGTTTTACACTATAAAAGTGGGGTTCAAGGGGGTCCAATTAATATGGGTGCCTTCTCGTGATGTTAGGCATCTTAGAGGGCGATTTGGGAGAAAAAGTCTACCTAAGCTGGCTGAATTCTCCCTAGCTTGAAATAAGGGAGAAGTGAAAATGTATAGAATGTATGCATCGAAATCCAAAATTTGGACCAACACTTTTCCATGATATCCTGAAACTGTTGCAAAACTTCTCCCTCTCTGAAAGCTCTAGGATGGCCCCTGCGTATTAAATGTGGTAATCCACTGGTGGATTAAATATGCAAGCTAGTTAGATATTCCCCGTAAGATTACACATACGATGTCCTTAATGACATCGCTTTTATTAATGGCGGAATACTGACATTTTTTAAAATAAAACAATTGTGAATAAAATGCATTTTAAATGTCATATGATAAACAGAAACTTGCAGTATTCATGATCATATATTATTGAATTTATTAAATTCGTTGAGGAAAAGGCATAAAATGCTCGGCAAAGCCTCGCAATTTATCCCTTTCCCTGAACTCATTTATTAAACTTGTTGAGGAAAAGGCATAAAATGCTCGGCAATGCCCCTCATTTTATCCCTTTCCCTCGACTCGTTTAATAAATTCAATAATACATGAACGCTCATGAAAGATCCTCTATCAAAACACTCTTTTCCAGTCTGCTAACCTGAAAATTCAAGCTTCAAAGGGTCAAACACCTTTGGGACCATAAAAATTTATACAAGATTATAAAAATCTGATGTGGGGTTCTGTAGAAGATGAGTATTTCCAACCTGAGGGATGACCCTGCTGCGCTTCCGCTCAGCACTGTCATCCTGAGGGTTGGAAACGCCCATCTACAAAAGACCACCATATTAGATTGTTTTTCTTGCACAACATCCCCCAAAATTTTCATTTTACTGTATTTAAATGTTATTTTTCATGCATTATACTTATGTAGTTTGCCTGGGTAAGAACACCATGGTAAGAACAGAATTTCTATCCCATGCTAAAACCACGTATTTCCTTATCTGGTGTGCAAGAAAGGGCAAGTTTGAGCTATTGAGTGCTAATGGCGATAATATTCTTATTGTCTTTGAAATATAGGTATGCTGTGTTTACTTGTTATAACCACCTCAATGCCCCATTGAGGCGATTCTAATGTGTAGAAACATTTCAGTTATGCTGTGTGTACTTGTCAGAATTGCCCTTTCAGGTATGCTGTGTGTACTTGTTAGAATTGCCACAGCATACTTTTCCAAGACAGCATAATTTTGAGCATAATTAGTTTTCTTTGTTTTGGAGTTTAACGGCCCAGTCAACACTATTTCACATTTTTGAGCCGGTCAGTTTACCTATCCACACTTTTCCTGGGCAGGCTTTTACGAAAGCTGTTAACCGGTACAGTGCACATTCTTTCGCCAGAAACTGACAACTGCCCTTCTTGAATCAACGGAAGGGAGAGAATGACTGTAGAAAAGATAAAAGATTTCATGATCAATCGCCATGAAAGAATGTTGCCAACCCCTGCAGGAATCGAACCCGGGTTCTCCTGATCACCAGTCAGACGTGCATCCGACTGAGCCACCGAGGCCGGCTGAGCGTAATTAGTAAATACAAAATACAATTTCAAAGTAGCATAAAGAGTACACACAGCATACCTTTTCAGGGCAGCATAATGAGTTCACAAAGCACACAGCATACCTTTTTTCAAGACAAAATTAGAGAAACCTCCATAAGGGGAATGGGAACACCTGGCAGATTTTTCAAAGGGAGACAACTTTCGGGACTTCCTATTCGCTTTTCTATAAGCCCTGTCCCACTGAAAAAGAGGCCTCCGGAGCAAATTCTTTCCTTTAAGAGTTGACCCCTATTGACATGGGAGACAAAAATACTTTTGCATGAGTTGCCTCCCCTGGAGGTGTATCCATTCCCCTTAAATTGACTTAAATATATGGATATCTGGTGCTACGGGAAGAATTCTCTAGGGACACAAGAAAACTGCGGTAGACAAGCCATCAGTGTTGGAGGTTTTGAATTTTCTCATACCTGAGACCTTTGGAACATAAATGTTTCATGTTCCATCTTAAGGACCTCCATCAGAGTCGGATCCTGACCGAGACTGTCAGTTGGGTACTGGAACTCCAGACATTTCTTGAAATGATTAAGAACAATGTCTCCCATCTCCTCTAAGCCTGTTAGCAACACTTTACCGTCTTTCACACTCTCCACTTTACACGAGTAATCAAATACCTGCTCAGGGTATTTTGAACGCAGTTTCTCTGAAATGAATGATCTATGAGTTTTGTTTGTTTGTTTGATTTGAGGTTTAACGTCCCTGTCAACACTGTAAAGGTCATTTTGGAGACGTTGCTTCCAATTTTGTGGGACTTTTACCCGACACTGAGATGAAATGACATCTCAAGCCCTGTCGCCCATTGAAACCAAAAGGGTTTATAAGCATGGACGGACCGACTCTCACCGCTTTGCCTGGGCAGGCTTAGATCCTCTAAGCGGTTTACTACTTCTCATGTGTGTGTCGGTTTCAGCTCTGCGTGGAAGCAACATGCAGCCCATCTATTTCTTCAAGACCCGATGGGCGGGGGCCTGATCTATGAGTAACATGTACTAAGCTTGCTATATATGCATGGAACATTTCCTTATATCTATATTTGTTCTCATTTCATACTAAACCCACTTTGTATGGGAAACCACAAAACCGGTCAATGGCAAACAGTGTAGGCCCAGATCAGATGCCACAATATGTGGCATCTGATCAGGGCCTCCACTGTTTGCAACAAATTCAGCTATCTTCTAAATAAATTTCTAAACCAAACATAACCTGGCACCCCTATAATTTGAAATGGACATCTGCTATTTACAGTGAGGAAGATTCTATTTGCTACAGTTTTTTGATTTGTATGTTCTCGGAGATGTTACACTGATGAGTTAGGAAGCCTTCATGCGGACTAAACAAAATTAGTGTATACCGCGACAGAGGTAAGGGCGAGGATTATGGCCATGTAAAATCGATTTAAGCCCCCCCCCCCCCCACTGGAATTCTTTCCACTGACCGTTCCAAGGCGATTCACCTGTGGTGGTTTATTTATGTTGCTGTTTGTTACTTACTCTGTGTATCACTTGTGTCGTTTTATTTTGGATGGCCATTTGGCCATTTTTTGGGAAAGTTACTGTTCTTATGGCCTTCCTTTGTTTAGGTTTCCATTATGGTCTGGTCGCTTCATGTTTGTGTTTCTTTCCCTTTGGTGTCTTTGATGGGTGGAGTAAGTTAATTGTATCGATTCCTGATCTTTATTTTACTTCTACTTTAAAGAGTTCATGTTCAACCTAATGCAGCAGCACACCAAAACTTTTGTCATGAAATAGGCTGAGCATGAAAAAAAGTCTGTGCATAACTGAAACTATAACTTATAATGCTATTTTCATGCTCCAATCTGAAGAGAATTGTATCTGTACCGCTCATAAGTTTATATTAAAATACCCGCAAATGTTGACATTTATGAGCAGGAATAATTTTATGCTCAACTGACTGGAGTGTATACTGTAACTATACAAATTTTAGCAGTGTATTAGAGTTCTTAAATTTTGTTATCAGTAAATTTTCACAAACATTAATACACATGAAGATTTTGTAAAAAAAAAAAAAAAAAAAAAAAGTGAAATGCATTTAAATTTATGAATTTAATTTCCTACAAATATGCATGAATCTAGAGAAGTGTGAACAACTGGATACAATTACAATGTATTGCGGAAAGTATGGTTTGCAGAGGTACAGATGTTTTTTTACCTGTTCTGCTCAACAATAAAAGCTGTGCTTCTTACTGAGGCAATTCTGATGGACTCAAATACCAATGTTTGGAACACAAACAAGAGGGCCATGATGGCCCTGGATCGCTCACCTGATCCATAGAGTAACAAGTGGGCCCCGGGGAGGGCCATTATTGACCCCAGGGTTATAATGTGCATAATGTTGAGGGAGGTCTAGACTTGCCCAAGTCCCTACATTTACATTTTTATTTTTAACAGAAAGCCCCTTTAAACAAAAAATATGTAAAAGTCTCTTTAGTCTTCATCTGTGAATGTAGGGACTTGTATACTCTGCAAAAGTTCCAACCAGCACAAAGCTGGCATGAAACACTATCTCCCACTCGTTGATAAGAGCGTTAGCCTCTGCAGTTAATGTTTACTTAATAAATAACACCCACCTGCGTCTGTCAGTGAAAGAGAGGAAAATGCTAGTATTTTGGAGATTTTTGTTTTGTTTTGTTTGATTTGAGGTTTAATGCACCTGTCAACACTGTATAGGTCATTTTGGGGATGTTGCTTCCTTTGTGTTGGGACCTAAAACTTGTTCGAGACAGTGGTAGTTCCTGCCATCGAGGGTTGAATTTACTGAGGATAATTTCGGCATTACTTTCAGTCCTTTATTTGATTAATATATTTTGTGTGTGCTCATTAGAATCAACTCGTGAGTACACACAATATAATTTTTCCAGATAAAATACGCCAAATACCCATAACTATCCCTAAATATCTGTCATATGGATATATGTATGTGTGAAGAATTTCTCAGGTACTCAAGGGCGAGTTCGGAAACAGTCATAGAAAACGAGCTGTTGGTGTTCCAGCCATTGAGGTATCATTATACAGTCAAACCGGTCATAGTGGCCACCTCTATTAAGCAAGCAAGTTATCATTCAAATCCCGAAAAAGGCGAATGCATTAATATCCACCTGTATTAAGCAAGCACCTGTCTTAAGCAAGCACATTTTGATCATTCCTGAGGTGCTTGCTTAACACAGGTTGGACTGTAATTGTTTTTGCACTGGTTTTTATAGAAAAAAAGGCAAGCAGACAGCATAATATCATTATCCTGGCATAATTACTTAGTTAATAAGATGTGTAATTGCAGAATCTTTTCAACATTATCTTAACAGGAGAAACCATTGAGAAAAGTGGCGTTTACAAGGGGTTACATAATGTTCTTATTTCTGCACAGTAATATAGATTGTGGGTACTCTTTAGAACCGCCTCTAACAAGCAATCACAATCTATGTTTGAAGCAGAAATAAAGAAAAAAGATATGAGGGCATCCCAAAATCTATGTTTTAGAGCAGAAATTACAAAATGACTAGCCTGGTAATTTGGTAAACCCTGCTTTACTCTATATAAAGTGGGGTTAACAAGGGTTTTCATTGTATGGATATGTTTAGGGGATGATCATGGTAATTGTGAATACTAGTGCCGTATGTCCATTAGAATCGCCTCATTGAGGCGGTTACACATAGATTGTGGGTACTCATTAGAACTGCCTCATTGAATCGGTTGTAACGAGTTCCCACAATCTATGTTTTGAGCAAAAATAAGAAAAATTCTGATTAACGTCATTGTTGGAGCCTTCTAATATAGCATAGGCATGTTATCGTAATGGTTTAAGAATAAAAGATTAAAATTGAAACTTCTTTTTTTTTACAACCCTTTGCCTTCATGTGGTTTTCCCCCACTAAAATGTAAATAAATATCGTAACAAGCTCTGGAGCCTGTCAGTGAAAAGTTATCTAAATAAACTTCTCACCCATATCTGACAATCATCTACAGGAAAGGTGAATGAGTTCTTTCAATATTTACAAGTCTGTTAATTTCACAATTTTCATAAAAGACGGTATTGCTATTTCATTTACAATGTATTTATTTTTTATTTTTGTAAACAATTATTTTTACAATGGACACCTAATTAACAGACTTGGGCAAGTCTAAGGGAGGTCCAAAAAGGTGAAGCTTCAAACCAAATATCAACAAAGGCTATAATTTGAACAATCTTGGCAAAGGTCCACTAGATGAAGCTACACATCAAATATCAAAGACCTGGGCCTTGCAGTTTCAGACAAGAAGATTTTTTTAAGATATTCCCTACATAAGCCTATGTAAAACCAAATGGCCCTGGGGCAGGGGCATTTTTGGCCTCAACAATCTTGATAGAGGTCAACTAGATGAAGCTTCACACCAAATATCAAAGACAAAGACCTGGAAGAAGATTTTCAAAGATTATCTCTATTATAAGTCAATGTAAAACCAAAGGGCCCCTGGGCGGGGGCATTTATGGCCCTAGGGTTATAATTTGAACAATCGTGGTAGAGGTCCACTAGATGAATCTCCATACCAAATATCAAAGACCATGGCCTTGCAGTTTCAAAGAGGAAGATTTTTAAAGATTTCCCTATATAAGTCTATGTAAAACGAAAGGGTCTCGGGGCGGGGGCATTTTTGGCCCCAGGGCTATAATTTGAACAATCTTGATAGAGGTCTACTAGAAGAAATTTCACACCACATATCAAAGACCTAGGCCTTGTGGTTTCACAGAAGAAGATTTTTAAAGATTTTCCCTATATAAGTCTATGAAAACCCAAAGGGCCACCAAGGCAGGGGCATTTTTTGGTCTCAGGGCTATAATTTGAACAATCTTGGTAGAGGTCAACTAGCTGAAGCTTCACACCAAATATCTAAGACCTAGGCCTTGTGGTTTCAGAGAAGAAGATTTTTCAAGATTTTCCCTATATAAGTATATGTAAAACAAAAGGCCCCGGACGGGGGCATTTTTGGCTCCAGGGCTATAATTTGAAAAATCTTGGTAGAGGTCCAGAAGATGAAGCTTCATACCAAATATCAAAGACCTGGGCCTTGTGGTTTCAGAGAAGAAGATTTTTAAAGATTTTCCCTATATAAGCCCATGTAAAACCAAGGGCCCCGGGTGGGGGCATTTTTGGCCCAAGCACTATAATTTGAACAATCTTGGTAGGGGTCCACTAGATGAAGCTTCATACCAAATAGCAAAGATCTGGGCCTTGCAGTTTCAGAGAAGAAGATTTTCCCTATATAAGCCCATGTAAAACAAAAGGGCCCTGGGGCGGGGGCATTTTGGCCCCAGCACTATAATTTGAACAATCTTGTTAGGGGTCCACTAGATGAAGCTTCATACCAAATATCAAAGACATGGGCCTTGCGGTTTCAGAGAAGAAGATTTTAAACTAGAGCTGCCGCCTAACGGGCGCCAATTATACCCCCGCATGCGTTGTCAGACAAATTTTTACAAGTATTTGACCTTGAGGAAGGTCAACGTAAAGGTCAAGGTCAGGTTTGTGTATATCAATCTTAAGTACTAGTGGCAAGGTGTGTGGTGTGTGAATATAAAAGAAATCGGTCAAAGAATAAGGAAGTTATGAGCAATGTTAAAGTTTTTTGTAACGGACCGACGACAGACGACAAATTTTTACAAGTATTTGACCTTGAGGAAGGTCAACGTAAAGGTCAAGGTCAGGTTTGTGTATATCAATCTTAAGTACTAGTGGAAAGGTGTGAGGTGTGTGAATATTAAAGAAATCGGTCAAAGAATAAGGAAGTTATGAGCAATGTTAAAGTTTTTTGTAACGGACCGACGACAGACGACAAGCTGACTCCTATATACCCCCTTCAAACTTCGTTTGCGGGGATATAAAGATTTCCCCTATATAGCCCATGTAAAACCAAAGGGCCCCTGAGCGGGGAATTTTTGGCCCCAGCACTATAATTTGAAGGTTCTTGGTAGTGGTCCACTAGATGAAGCTTCATACCAAATATCAAAGACCTGGGCCTTGTGGTTTCAGAGAAGAAGATTTTTAAAGATTTTCCCTAAATAAGCCCATGTAAAACCAAAGGGCCCCCGGGGCGGGGACATTTTTGGCCCCAGCACTATAATTTGAACAATCTTGGTAGGGGTCTACTAGATGAAGCTTCATACCAAATATCAAAGACCTGGGCCTTGTGGTTTCTGAGAAGAAGATTTTTTTAAGTTTTCGGTGAAAAAAATCTATTTTTGGCTCCTGTGACCTATATGTGCAACGGACTGGAACCATTTGAACAACTTTGAAAGGGGACCACCTAAGGATCATTCCTGCGAAGTTTGGTAAAAATCCGATCAGTGGTTTAGGAGGAGAAGTCGTTTGAAGAAATTCTTTTCCCACGCACGCACGGACGCACGACGGACAAAAAGTGATCCCAAAAGCTCACCTCGTCACTACGTGACGGTGAGCTAATAACAAGAGGACCATGATGGTCCTATATCGCTCACCTGAGCTAAGAGATTTATATGTGGGTGTCAGGGCAGGGCAATTTTTGACCTCAGGTCCATAATTTGAACAATTTTGGTAGAGGTCCACTAAATGAAACTTAATAACAAATATCAAAGTCCTGGGCCTTCTGGTTTCAGACAAGATGATTTCTAAATGTTTTCCTATATAAGTCTATGTAAGACCAGTGGGCCCCATGATGGGTTAAACAATCATGGTAGAGAGCCACTAGATGAAGAATCATACCAAATATCAAAGACAATGGGCCTTCTGGTTTCAGACAAGAAGTTTTTTAAAGGTTTCCTTATAATGCCTTTGTAAAACCACGGGGCACTGGTGAGGGGATATTTTTTGGCCCCAGGGCTCATAATTTGAACAATCTTGGTAGAGGTCCACTAGATGAAGCTTCATACCAAACATCAAAGGCCTGGGCCTTCTGGTTTCAAACAAAAAGTTTTTAAAGGTTTTTCCTATATATGCCTTTGTAAAACCAGGGGGCCCTGGTGCGGGGGCATTTTTAGCCCAGGGCTATAATTTGAACAATCTTGGTAGAGGTCCACTAGATGAAGCTACATACCAAATATCAAAGACCTGGGCCTTCTGGTTTCAGACAAGAAGATTTTTAAAGATTTTCCCTATATAAGCCTATGTAAAATCAGTGGTCCCCGGGGCGGGGCCATTTTTGGCTCCAGGGCAATAATTTGAACAATCTTGGTAGAGGTCCACCAGATGAAGCTTCATTCCAAATATCAAAGACCTGGTCCTTCTGGTTCCAGACAAGAAGATTTTTAAAGGTTTTCCTATATAAGCCTATGTAAAACCAGTGGGCCCCAGGGCCAGGCTATTTTTGGCCCCAGGGCAATAATTTGAACAATCTTGGTAGAGGTCCACTAGATGAAGCCTCATACCAAATATCAAAGACCTGGGCCTTCTGGTTTCAGACAAGAAAATTTTTAAAGGTTTTCCCTATATAAGCTTATGTAAAACCAGTGGGCGCCTGGGCGGGGCCATTTTTGGCCCCAGGGCAATAATTTGAACAATCTTGGTAGAGGTCCACTAGATGAAGCTTCATACCAAATATCAAAGACCTGGGCCTTCTGGTTCCAGAAAAGAAGATTTTTAAAGGTTTTCCCTATGTAAGCCTATGTAAAACCAGTGGGCCCTGGGGCGGGGCCATTTTTGGCCCCAGGGCAATAATTTGAACAAGCTTGGTAGAGGTCCACTAGATGAAGCTTCAAACCAAATATCAAAGACCTGGACCTTCTGGTTTCAGACAAGAAGATTTTAAAGGTTTTCCCTATATAAGCCTATGTTAAACCAGTGGGCCCCAGGGCGGGGCCATTTTTGGCCCCAGGGCAATAATTTGAACAATCTTGGTAGAGGTCCACTAGATGAAGCTTCATACCAAATATCAAAGACCTGGGCCTTCTGGTTCCAGACAAGAATATTTTTAAAGGCTTTCCCTATATAAGCCTATGTAAAACCAGTGGGCCCTGGGGCAGGGCCATTTTTGGCCCCAGATCAACAATTTGAACAATCTTGGTAGAGGTCCACTAGATGAAGCTTCATACCAAATATCAAAGACCTGGGCCTTCTGGTTCCAGACAAGAAGATTTTTATAGGTTTTCCCTATTTAAGCCTATGTAAAACCAGTGGGCCCTGGGGCGGGGCCATTTTTGGTCCCAGGGCAATAATTTGAACAATCTTTGTAGAGGTCCACTAGATGAAGCTTCATACCAAATATCAAAGACCTGGGCCTTCTGGTTCCAGACAAGAAGATTTTTAAAGATTTTCCCTATATAAGCTTATGTAAAACCAGTGGGCCCTGGGGCAGGGCCATTTTTGGCCCCAAGGCAATAATTTGAACAAGCTTGGTAGAGGTCCACTAGATGAGGCTTCATACCAAATATCAAAGACCTGGACCTTCTGGTTTCAGACAAGAAGATTTTAAAGGTTTTCCCTATATAAGCCTATGTTAAACCAGTGTGCCCTGGGGCGGGGCCATTTTTGGCCCCAGGGCAATAATTTGAACAATCTTGGTAGAGGTCCACTAGATGAAGCTTGATACCAAATATCAAAGACCTGGGCCTTCTGGTTCCAGACAAGAATATTTTTAAAGGTTTTCCCTATATAAGCCTATGTAAAACCAGTGGGCCCTGGGGCGGGGCCATTTTTGGTCCCAGATCAACAATTTGAACAATCTTGGTAGAGGTCCACTAGATGAAGCTTCATACCAAATATCAAAGACCTGGGCCTTCTGGTTCCAGACAAGAAGATTTTTAGGGCTGGGTACCGCCTTTGTAAATTGTACCTCGGTATACCGCGGTATACACCCATGTACCGCGGTATGTAGCGTGGTATACCACAGGTTTCAAACACCAGGTGTTTGTACTTCGTAAAATAAAACAGACAAATAAACAGAGAATCATTACGCGTTTTCTAGGTGTTTACGGTCGCGAAAAATGTGACATTGCCAATAATATTGTCTTTGCAGTTTATCTGGATGCGATTTTTACTGATTGCTATTAATCTGTACATGGCCTGTCACTAATCTTATGCCAATAAATTAATTAATCCTATTAACAAATAAGACATGATTTTTTTTCCAAATTGCCATGTGATAATGAGCGTAAAGGAAGCCAAGATTACAAGTCATTCTTTTCATGTGTCACTTATTATCGATACCTGTTGGTTCAGGACACGAACACGCCTGCTGTTCAACCCGCCGATATAGCGGTTCTTTTGATATTGCTTGAATGGCTTTAGGTAGCTAAGTATTGAGCATATTTTATAATTATTGACAAAATTAACAGGATTAAAGACGTCCGGTTCTTCAGAAGTCGCCACATGCTATCTCCTGCATTATCCATTTGAACTGTCTCTGGGCAATTTGTGATAAAATTATTTATTCACAGTTTGACACAGCGCAATAAAATGGTATATATATCGTCAGCATAATGGTTTTATAAAAGGGAACTGTAAACTTTATTCATCTTTTAAAACATTTTGATACTATGTGCAAGACGTATTTTTACTCCAGACATTTAAGTCAATGCAAAGCTAAAACAAGAACTACATGTCATTATTATATTATTGCAAATGGAACCGTTTCTTCCTCTCCATTGATGCACAGACTGATCAACACACAACATGCTGTCTTGCAATGTCATCTTTGTTTGTCGTGTTCCGACAAGCAGTGCATATATGTGTTACAAAGGTTTCACGCAAGATTACTTTGAGCCCCAATTAGCAGGATTAAACTGTTACGCTTTGGTTATAAATTTATTACCTATTTATCTATGTTAATCCGAAGTGGCCTGTATGCGGAGCATGCTCTATTAGTTATTACCGCTATTCATCTCAAGTATCCGATAATTTTCGCGCCCTATCGGTCGTGTCGGCGTCTTTGAACTTAACAGTGCTCACCATGACTAGCGGCGCATTATAAAAGATACTTTGCGTCCCTGCGAGGTATTCTTTCGCGGCCGAAGCCAGTGAATCGTTTCGCAAACATATTTTTGTTCTTACGCAAACATTAAATTATATCAAATTTCCAATAAAATCCGGAACTTGCCGAAAGTACCGGTACGGCCAAAAAGTACCGCGGTACGTACCACCGGAAGAAAATACTGTGGTTAACCGGTGCACCGGTTTTACCGCGCACCCCTAAAGATTTTTATAGGTTTTCCCTATTTAAGCCTATGTAAAACCAGTGGGCCCTGGGGCGGGGCCATTTTTGGCCTCAGGGCAATAATTTGAACAATCTTCGTAGAGGTCCACTAGATGAAGCTTCACACCAAATATCAAAGACCTGGGCCTTCTGGTTCCAGACAAGAAGATTTTTAAAGGTTTTTTTCTTATTTTCCACTTTTGTTGCCATGGCAACCAGAGTTCTGCATGGAATGGAATTCTTTGAACAACTTTGAGAGAGGACCACCCAAAGATCATTTCTGCCAAGTTTGGTTCGAATCCATCCAGTGTTTTAGGAGGAGATGTTGCTTAAAGGAAAATGTGAACGGACATACAGACGACGACGACGGATGGTGAGTGATCACAATAGCTCCCTCGGAGCCTTCGGCTCAGGTGAGCTAAAAACTAGACAATCACCAAAGATGCATGTCTAAACTGTTTTGCAAGTTTCAATGTCCTGCAACAAGAGCTGCAGCAACCCAGACAGTACTGTTTAACATTCCATCCAACACATATGGCGAAAATAATTAAGTCGTTCTATGAGACATAATTCTACAATTAGGGGATGGATCAGTATCCCGTTTCCTTAATGCACACATTCAATGCATGTCTGAACTGTGTTGCAAGTTTTAATGTCCTGCATCAAATACTGTAGGAGTACTATTTAAGCTCCTATGCTACACATGTGGCCAAAATGTTTACGTCATTCTAGGGGACACAATTCTGCAATTAGGGGCCAGATCACGTGCTCAATGCATGTCTGAACTGTACTGCAAGTTTCAATGTCCTGCATCAAATACTGTAGGAGGAGTTAGGGAGACACAAATAGTTTTATTTAACATATGGCCAGAATAATTAAGTCATTCAAGGGGACATAATTCTGCAATAAGGGGCTAGATCAGAATCCTGTTTCCTTCATGTACATGTCCAATGCATGTCTGAAGTGTGTTGCAAGTTTCAAAGCCCTGCATCAAATACTTTAGGCGGCGTTGCGGAGACGAATAGTACGTGACTTACAGAAGGAGTTGCGGAGACCAGAATAGTACTACAAAGTGTGACTTACAGACGTACATATGTTATGTATGTATGTATGTATGTATGTATGTATGTATGTATGTATGTATGTATGTATGTATGTATGTATGTATGTATGTATGTACCTACGTATGTACATACGTTGTACAGACGAGGGCAAAACTATATGTCCCCTAGCAGCTCTGAAATTAAAATCACAGATTAAGATATAGAGCAGTAATGATTATGAAGATAATTTTGGATCAAATTGTCTTATTTCTCCATTAAACTGTATGTTGTGGGTACTTGTTAGAATCATCTCCACATGGTGTCGGTACTTGTTAGAATCATCTCAATATGATGTGGGTACTTGTTAGAATCTCCTCCATATGTTTTTGGTACTGGTTAGATTTGCCTCCATACGTTTTAGGTACAGGTTAGTTTTGCCTCCATACATAGTGGGTACTTGTTAGAATCTTTTCTGTATGTTGTAGGTACATGTTAGAATTGCCTCCATATGTTGTGGGTCCTTGTTAAAATTCCCTCCGTATGTTGTGGGTACATGTTAGAATAATCTCGATATGTTGAAGGTACTTGTTAGAACCCCCCCTCCCCCCCTTCATATGTTGTGGGTACTTGTTAGCATCACCTCCATATGTTGTGCGTACCTGTTAGAATCGCCTCAATGAGGCGATTCTAACAAGTACCAACAACATATGTTTTTGAAAGAAATAAGCAAAATTATCCCTTAATTATCCTCATTATCCTCCTAATCTCATCATCTGGACTACATTTTTTTCTGTGTTTACCTTTGAGAACTTCCAGGGACTCTTTGTGTTTTGGGTTGGATTCAGTGTATGCGGCCAAATCCGTCTCATCTTCAATCTGTTCCAGGTAAGACGGTGTCCTCAACATGTATAGGGCCTACAAAAATTTGGTCAAAGTAAAAGTCACACTGCAGTTATCAACTGGGTAAAGATCTACAAAAATTTGGTCAAAGTAAAAATCACACTGCAGTTACCATATCTTCTGTCTCTCTAGAACAAGGTCTTTTTCCTTTGTTTAGCTCCAAATCTGGCTTGTAAATAAACATTGGAACTCATGTTTTAAGTATATGTAAGCATTTTTACTCTTGCAGTGACCCTAACAAGCTCCTTAACCCTTAAAATGCTGAGAAAAACTACATCTGAAAATGTCGTCTGCTAATGTTGTCTGCTGAATCTTCTTGCAAACTTTTTAAAAATATTTTTGGACACAGGCAAACAGAGTAGGCCCAGATCAGACTGCTCCTAGAGGAGCAGTCTGATATGGGTCCACACTGTTTGCAAAAAATGACTTTAGAGATAACTTGCAGACGGCAAAGCAGACGACAAGTCTCATGATTGGCATGTTAAGGGTTGAAGTAGGGGATAACTGTATTCCACATTGTCATTTGGGGAGATTAATCAGAGCTTTTACAATAGAAAATTTCATTTTATCATATGACCTAGCGTCTGAGAGTGTAATAAGGCCATGTAATAAATTTGACAATCCATTAGTGGACTGAATATGCAAATTAGTTAGATACATCCAGGGATTTTTCTAGTGCAAATTTGGGGCCGGTAATCGGCCCCTACTTTTTCCCAATTTAGAAACAGATATTCCCAAATTTTACAACAAATTTCCCAATATCTGAATTTGTGCTACATTTTGATGAAAATTGAACCAAAATTGACAAAGTTACAGCTGATTTAAATTCCCAACTTTAATATTAGCGAGCTGTTTTTCCCAAACCCAATGACCCCTGGACCCTGATTATGAAGGGTAGGAAAATCCCTGACATCTCGTAATGTTACACGTACGCTGTCTTTAATGACGTCACGTTTAATAATGGCAGGATATTGACATTTTTATAAACCAATCATGTTTAAAATGCATTTTCAATGCCATAAGATAAATAGAATCTTGCATTTGTGCTCATGTATTACTGAATGTATTAAGAGTGAGTGTTCGAGTTTTACGCCCCACCAACAGCTAAGGTCATACGGAGACGGGACCTCGGTTTAAAGACTCATCCGAAAGTCTGGAGAAGCCCAGGATCGATCCTGCAACCCCTGGTTTACAAGGGCAGTAGTGTAACCACTACACCATGGAGGCTTCTACTGAATGTATTAAACGAGTAGAGGAAAAGGGATAACATGCTTGGCAAAGCCTCACGTTTTATCCCTTTTACTCAACTCTGTATTATAGAAATAATTAAACGAATTGAGGAAAAGGGATAAAATGCTCAGCAAAGCCTGGCATTTTATCCCTTTTCCTCAACTCATTTAACAAATTCAATAATACATGGACACTCATGTAAGATCCTCTATTTACGTAAGCATATTTTGCAATGTTAAAACCAATGATTTATCTCGCTTAATGACTAGTCTAACCCCCATTCTAATGCACTTATTTAGTTGTTTTGTTAACAAGAGGGCCATGATGGCCCTGAATCGCTCACCTGAATCCAAGATGTTTCAAAGCTTATGGAAATGAAGGATTCACTGCTTTAAGGAGATATGGACCAAAGACTTTTATCTTTGGAGGCTATTTTTCATTGTAGTTGAATTTGCAGGTTTTACTATTTTTAGCTCTGGTGTCCATTTTGTTTAACAGAGCCAAACAGTTTAGGCAATTTTGAAAGAGGGTCACTCAAGGAACATTCCTGGGAAATTATTTTCAAATAGGGCAATTTGCCTAAGAGGAGATGTCATTTAAAGGTTTTTCTATTTTTAGCTCTGGTGGCCATTTTGTTTAACTAAGCTGTGCCATTTTGGCAATTTTGAAAGAGGGTCACTCAAGGAACATTCCTGTGAAATTATTTTCAAATTGGGCCATTTGCCTAGGAGGAGATGTCATTGAAAGGTTTTCTTTTTTTAGCTCTTGTTTAACAGAGCAGAATGATTTAGGCAATTTTGGAAGAGGGTCAATCAAGGAACATTCCTGGGAAATTATTTTCAAATAGGGCAATTTGCCTAAGAGGAGATGTCATTTAAAGGTTTTTCTATTTTTAGCTCTGGTGGCCATTTTGTTTAACTAAGCTGTGCCATTTTGGCAATTTTGAAAGAGGGTCACTCAAGGAACATTCCTGTGAAATTATTTTCAAATTGGGCCATTTGCCTAGGAGGAGATGTCATTGAAAGGTTTTCTTTTTTTTAGCTCTTGTTTAACAGAGCAGAATGATTTAGGCAATTTTGGAAGAGGGTCACTCCAGGAACATTCTTGTGAAATTCTTTTCAAATCAGGCCATTTGCCTAGGAGGAGATGTCATTTAAAGGTTTTTCTATTTTGAGCTCTGGTGGCCATTTTGTTTAATGGGGTGGAACCATTTAGGCAATTTTGAAAGAGGGTCACTCAAGGAACGTTCCTGTGATATTATTTTCAAATCGGGCCATATGCCTAGGAGGAGATGTCATTTAAAGGTTTTTCTGTTTTTAGCTCTGGTGGCCATTTTGTTTAATGTAGCGGAATGATTTAGGCAATTTTGAAAGAGGGTCATCAAAAGAACATTCCTGTGAAATTATATCAAAATCCATTCACTGGTTTAGGAGGAGATGTCGTTTGAAGAAAAAGTTTATGCATGCATGCACGCATGACGGACAAAAAGCGATCCCAAAAGCTCACCTCGTCACTACGTGACAGGTGAGCTAAAAACTGTACAATTCTGCTCAATGCAACAAGCGTTTTAACCGTTTTTGTACCAAATGGAATCTTTCTCCTTATATATAACAGGAATCATTCCAAAATTAAGGGGTGTGGGATTGTGTTTTCTTCAAAATTTACTTGGAAAATGGCTGAAGTTTTTGCAAACAGTGTAAGCCCTGATCAGACGCCACATTCTGTGGCGTCTGATCTGGGCCTGCACTGTTTGCTGCAATTGCCAATTACCCATTTTGGGGTTTCTGGTACAAAATGGGTAAAGTAGTATGAAACAAACAAAAAAAAAACCCTAATGAAAGCCTGAAACGATATACCGCCTCGTGAAAAGCAATGTTACAAGATGATGTCAGGTTTTGTAAAGTTTATAGCAGGATATATTGTCGCATATTTATGATGTTATCCAAATACATTTGCACATGCATTAGATTTAGTCTCTAGTTTTACAAAAACAAGATGTGTTTGTGAAACACAAATGCCCCCGGACAGCGCAAGGTGAAGGTCACGAGGTCAAAATTTATGGTACCTCTTGAAAGGTCTTGTGACAAGGAATGCACATGTGAAGTATGAAAGCTGTACCACTTACCATTCAAAAGTTATGCCCAATGTTAAAGTTTTTGCAGACGGACAAACGGACAAACAGACAAACGGATAAACAGACGGACAGACCAAAAACTATATGCCCCCCAGAATCTTAGATTCCGGGGGCATAAAAATCATAAGCCACTTCATCACTCTTAAATGACTATTCATTATAATACGGTTTTTGAGCTATCTTCCACAAATTTAAAAGACTGTATAGAAAAATGATCATAAATGGTCTTTCCTATATATAATCAATTCATTTTTTCTTTTGGATACAACATGGGGCATAACTCTCTTAATATTTGGTGAACTGTACCCTAATATTATGTGCTGCTCCACACCATGGTGTAACAATTTACTAATTTCAGGTTGACTGGATTTAACCCTTATCTTGCTGCATAAATTAATTAAGCCACTCCCATTGCAGATTATCAACCAATCAAATTATTTGATATAATATAATTGTTCAATTCACACACTGCATGACAAACAGCGTAGATCCTGATCAGATGGCTTCTCAGAAGCCATCTGATCTGGATCTATACTGTTTGCAAAGATAGGGGTTGTCATGAGCAGAAGGATAAGGGTTTATAATAGGTGGCGTAACCTGGAAATGAACATTTTATAGAAATTTTCGATGAGGATTAACTCTGCTAATATTTAGTGGACTGTAACCTTGAACCAATATGCAACGCTACACATAATTTTAATGGTCTAACTATAAATCAAGTTAAAGCTTGATCGAAATTAGCCAGAAACAAAATTTTTTACAGAGGTACAGGTGGATGGGTGGGCATGCAGGTGGGTGGACAGAATGGCATACCTGTGTTAATTTTTTAACTGTATGAGGGAGATTTGCCATTGTGATGAGGGAGATGTAAAGAATGTATAGGGAAATTCTCAGTTCAAATGAGGGAGACTCCAAAAGGAGCAGTCCCTATAAGGCCCGTTTTATGGCCCCTTTTGATTTTCTTTAAACTTTGCAGACTCAAAACAAGATTTATTTGCTGTAATGTGGTGAGATTTCAGATTCGCAGATGTAATGGCATTGGCTCTATGAGCAACCAAAGTGGGTGGGGTAATTCTACCCCATTGAGAGACCCGTGGTTCTTACGCTATTATCTCTAGCACAATGCATCCTGGCAAGTGGGTCTTTTTAGTATTGTTTAGACCTTTATAGATGTTAAACATAATGTATATGTTTTTGTGGAAAAATTCTTCGTTTTACCACTATACTCACTTATAAGTCGTACCTAAATTTCAGCTAAATTTACTGACCGTCTTTACGCAAAACCACAACATAAGTTTATTTCCAAAGCTATTGCAAATGTACTTGACAGGGATAATTAAGATATAATGGGCATTGCCAAATTATGAGCATTTCTTTCTTCTGTAATTACTTATAGAGTTATCTGCCCCTGAATCCATTTTTTTGACATATTTTCTGTCATATTTAAAATCTATTGATATATGGCAAAAGGATTCTTCAAAACAGTCAAAAATTCAGCACACAGTGATTTTCTGTCGATCTTATGAAGCTATAGGTGATTTGTAAATATCTTCTTTGATAATGACTTAAACAATATGGGTGGGTTAAATACACCCCTTTGCTATTTCTACTGCAAAACTTCCTTGGCTTTATGTCAACTCATCTTCAAAAATCTATCTTACTGACAATTAAGATGAAGTTAGAAAAAACGAAACTTTCTCATAATCTTTAGAATAAGTCTCCTTTTAGGTCATACTTACCTATAACATTGAAACATTACTGAACTTAATAAATCTTGCATTACATCAAAACATTTATTTTGAAGCTTTTCTGTTGATTTTACATGTATTTGAAACTGCAGCCAAAATGGTTAGTAGAAAACGGTGGTTCATCTTGTCCAGATTCCATATATGCTTTCAGGTAAATCAAGAAATGATGCTTGCAGAGCCCTTCAAACACTGGCTTACCCAGTCCCTTCACTTGTATATCATTTTGGAGCCTTCAATAGTCTCTGGCCTTTGATTCTGGTACTCTTTGAGCCTTTCATTTAACTCTTGACACCACATACATGGTCGACCAACTGGTAGGTGTTTTTTTTATGAACTTACCTATCAAGTGATTTCGACAGCCAGTCTTAAATAGATCATCAGCTTTGGCTGACCAACAATTGCTTAGGGATTTGACAGGAAGCAGATACTGATTTAGACACCGACAGTTATGGTAGAAATCCAGCAAACGAAACAAGCATTCAATATTTTACACCTGAACCCATGGTGATGGTTGGCTGGACATATAGGGTCCTTCATCCCACTAGTAGTCTGTGCTACTGACCATTCTAAGGCAGTGGTTCTGATGTGGTTCATGTAATACTTTGGCTTGTTGATGTCCCCTTTGTGTGTTACATTTGTTGTGTGTCTTTTGTTTAACATTTTTATCACCCCTTGTGAGGAAGAAATTGTTGATTTTTGCATATGTGATTTGTCTGTCCTTGATTTGGCCACATCTTGTGATTGTGGCTTTCCTTGAACCTTTCCTTTTTACTTTTGTTCAAGGGTTAACAAGTCTGATGTTTGACTTGGTGTGTTTGTCTTCTATCCTGTTCTCTATCAGACCGAGAAGGATGTTACTGTTACAAATGAATTTAGTGCTATGTATATACCCGGTAACCATCCATCCTTTCTATTCATCTTCATCAGACACACATGATGTACTCCAAGTGTCTATGGCTGCATCTACAACGTGGTCTATGTGGGCTCTGTTAAGTTTAGCGTCATTATTTTCTGTATTGTATCTAAAGAAACTTAAGTACCAGAGTACATATGCTATATGTGCACAGCAACCAACTGTGCGTGCCCCACTTCGGCACCGACAGTACCACCAACTAATGGATTTAGTCCCTGACTGCACTCGATCCATAAACTATTACGTTTTGCTGGTCAGCCCCCGCCCATAGGGGCTTGAAGAAATATATGTGCTGCATGATGCTTCCACGCAGAGCTGAATCCGGCTCCCACACAAGTACTGGTAAACCGCTTAGAGGATCTAAGCCTGTCCAGGAACCGCATTGCGAGGCTGTCCAGGAACCGCTGTCCGTGCTAATAAACCCTATTGGTTTCATTGGGCGACATGGCTTGAGACGTCATTTCACCTCAATGTCGGGAAAAAGTCCCACAAAATTGGATGCACCGTCTCCAAAATGACCTTTACAGTGTTGACGGGAACGTTAAACCTCATATCAAACAAATAAAACGTTTTGCTGGAAGTATGCCTGGAAAGAATCTGGGCTTTAAATATACTTTCCTTGCTTTAGGCATCAAGATTTCATACTGCCCATTCTCATTGAAATGCTCATCTGAGTAACACTGAGCTTGTTTTAGCTGATATATGCCCATGCTCAAATCCCTAAGCTCATTTTCAGCTAGTTGAGGAAACTTCCAAACCTGCATCCTGCACCTTTTTCCCATATAACACGTTTTCCCCCAATCATATTTTAGTACTTTTCCCTGCAGCTTGTTAGGACTTTTCCCCAATGCCATCATTCTTTTGGTGGCTGGATTTGAACCAAGCACCTTTCGATTGTAAGTCTAACGCACTAGCCACTGAGCTATCAAGGCTATTTACTTTTAATAGAATGTGATGTAGAGCAAAAGAATAAATATAAAAATTCATGTAAAAACAAGATGTGTTTGTGAAACACTGATGCCCCTGGACAGTGCATGCTAAATATGAAAGCAGTACCACTAAACAATCGAAAGAAATGGCCAATGTTCAAGTCTTAAAAAAGTAGGTCAAGGTCACAAGGTAAAAAATTATGAGATCATTGGAAAGGTCTTGTGACATAGAATGCACATGTGAAATATGAAAGCCCTATCACTTACCAATCGAAAGTTATGGCCAATGTTAAAGTTTTTAAAAAGTAGGTCAAATTTCAAGGTAAAAGTCATGAGGTCAAAATTATGGTACCACTGGAAAGGTCTTGTGAAAAAGAATGCACATGTGAAATATGAAAGCCCTATCAGTTACCAATCAAAAATTATGAACTATGTTAAAGTATTTTAAAAGTAGGTCAAATGTCAAGGTTATGGTCACAAGGTCAAAAGCTATTGTACCACTAGAAAGGTCTTGTGACAAGGAATGCATATTTGAAATATGAAAGCCCTACCACTTACCAATCGAAAGTTATAGCCAATTTTAAAGTTTTAAAAAAGTAGGTCGAATGTCAAGGTCACAAGGTCAAAAATTATGCTACCACTAGAAAGGTCTTGCGACAAGGACTGCACTTGTGAAATATGAAAGCCCTATCACTTACCTATCGAAAGTTATGGCCAATGTTCAAGTTTTTAAAAATTTTGGTAAAAGTAGGTCAAAGGTCAAGGTCAAGGTTACCAGATCATAAATTATGGTACCACTGGAAAGGTCTTGTTATAAGGTATACACATGTGAAATATGAAAGCTCTATCTATTACCATTCAATTGTTATGCCCGATGTTAATGGTTTAGTAGGCAGACAGACAGATCAAAAACAATTTGCCCCCCGAATCTCGATTCCGGGGGCATAATAAGTGTTGTCATCCAATAAAAGATCAACTTCTTTATTTCTAGACATTTCTGTTGTAACGAATGTGAACAGTTATTGTTTCTACCATCAATTATAGTATGTGCTAGTTCTTACTGTTCACAAGTATGATTTGTGAAGATGAATTGACCTAAAGCCAAGGAGATTTTGCAGTAGAAATAGCAAAGGGGTGTATTTGACCCACCCATATTGTTTTAAGTCATTATCAAAGAAGATATGTATAAATCACCTAATAGCTTCATTATATCGACAGAAAACCATTGTTGGTGATTTTTTGACTGGTTTTGAAGAATCCTTTTTGCATATATTTATAGATTTTAAAATGACAGAAAATATGACAAAAATGGATTCAGGGGCAGATAACTCTATATGAAATTATAGAAGAAAGAAATGCTCATAATTTGGCAATGCCTATTATATCTCAATTATCCCTGTCAAGTACATTTGCAATAGCTTTGGAAATAAACTTACGTTGTGGTTTTGCGTAAAGACAGTAAATTTAGCTGAAAATTAGGTACGACTTATAAGTGAGTATATAGGTAAAGTGAAGAATTTTTCCACAAAAACATATACATTATGTTTAACATCTATAAAGGTCTAAACAATACTAAAAAGACCCACCTGCCAGGATGCTTTGTGCTAGAGATAATAGCGTAAGAACCACAGGTCCCTCAATGGGGTAGAATTACCCCACCCACTTTGGTTGCTCATAGAGCCAATATCATTACATCTGCGGATCTGAAATTTCACCACATTAAAGCAAATACATCCTATGTTGAGTCTGCAATGTTTAAAGAAAATCAAAAGGGGCCATAAAATGGGCCTTATAGGGACTGCTCCTTTTACTAAAAGGAGCAGTCTCTATAAGGCTGTTTTCATGGCCACAACCGATTTCCTTTAAACTTTGTAGCTTCAAATTGGTACATATTGACTGTCTAATGGTGAAATTTTAGACTCTTTGGTCCACTGGTTTTTGCTGTATACACTATTAAAGTGGGTGGGGTGATGTCACCCCATCAAGGGTATACCAACAAAAATGCTATTATTTTTGTTCAAAGTGCATGACTGGAGGCGATGTTTGCCATATGCTTACTACCCTTTTAGGCATAACAGCCGGTGATAACAGTCTTATAAATATCAAAAAAGAGAAGAGTTTATACGCGCTTGTAAGTTGTACCCAAATATAAGTAATTTTTATTCCCCAACTTTACGAAAAACCACAACACCTTTACAGTTTTCAAGTTATTTCAAAGATCTTTCATAAATATAATGTTGATGTAATAGTCATTCTAGGTATATGTCAGAATTATTGTTAGTTCATAAAACTTAAAGAGTTAACTGCCCTTGAAATTGGATTTTACCCATTTTTTTAAATCGGAGTGCATTTATCCGTTTGTGGTACTCACAACTTCATTTGGAAGCGAATAAACCGAATCCATGCGAATATTATTAAATAGATGTGGACAAAGAAGTCATTTGGTTTAACAGTGCATGCTAGCAAGCACATGAGCACAACATCCCACGGTACGAGCACCACTTCTTCACCAACAGTCCCATCCAGTGATTGGGTTCAGTCCTTGTGGTCTAAACACATTGCAAAACGAGCAAACAATTCTTACATAGTCGCCAACATATGGTATTTTACTATTGGATATTTTGTTGCTAGGCCTTCCACTTTGTAATTCTCCCATTAGCTGATTCGACAACTTATCTCACTTTGTACCTAGCCTTGAATCATTTGCCTCTTCAGTCGTATATTCCTTCTGAGATTTGGTTAGGAAGTGAAGCATAATGAGAATTGATTTCATAACCCTTTAGTATTTCTCTAACATCCCGGAAGCCGCAGTCTACAACGGGTACATCATCTTCTTCAAACCAGTCAGTATTATTTTCGGCATTATTCTTTAACATGTGTTCGGTAGTCTTAGCATCTGTGTTTTTAATTGTAAATAGAGGAGTTAGGGTCTGCTCTAATCATTTTGAAGGAGATACTCTATCTCAGGAAAGCTATCTGAAAATAACAGCTTCTTCAAACTCTTTTAATGCAATCAGTGAAGATATTAAGGAACTTCTGAATGAAGTCCGTAACATTGCACTACATGGGTCTCATACACAAGATTTTGATGACAGCACTGCAATGAATAACAAGGACTATATGAGGCTGACGTGAATTACAAAGTTACAATTTGACGAAGTGCTTGCTCATCTTTCCTCATTACGTTCTACTTCTGTTAGGAGCAGTCGTATAGCACTTGCTCTTTTGCTCGTTCAACTCCGTACTGGCCTTTCACTTGCTTTTATTTCAACGATATTTGGTATAGGCAAGAAATCCTGTAGCAAAGCTATTCACTCTACTAGAACAGCCTTAATGACTTCATTCGTGCCAAAACATCTTGGTTTGTCGCATATCGATAAAACTGAAGTAATAAACAATCATACATCAACTTTTGCAAATGTCCTATTTGGGGATTCAAATTCTGATGTTGCAATCGCAGTGGCTGATGGAACATACATATTTATTGAGAAGAGTGGAAACTACTCATTTCAGAGAAGATCTTATTCCGTACATTAAGGACAGCCTTTGCTGAAACCTATGATGCTTGTGGCCACTGATGGTTACATTTTGACTGTGATGGGACCATATCTTGCAGATGGGAAAAAAAAAACAGATGCTAAGATTACCGAACACATGTTAAAGACTAATGCAGAAAATATTACTGACAGGTTTGAAGAAGATGATGTACTCGTTGTAGACCGCGGCTTCAGGGATGCTATAGATATACTAAAGGATTTTGGAATCCTCATATGCCTCACTTCCTAAACAAATCTCAGAAGCAACATACGACTGAAGAGGCAAATGAGTCAAGGCTAGTTACAAAGGTGAGATGGGTTGTCGAATCAGCTAATGGGAGAATTAAAAAGTGGAAAGCCGTTAGCAACACAATGCCCAATAGTCAAATACCATATGTTGGCGACTATGTAAGGATTGTTTGCTCATTGTGCAATGCATTAAGACCACCTTTGGTAACAAGCAAAGATTCAGACAAAGTAATTGCTAGAAGAATGATGGCCCTAGCAAAAACTCCAAATAAGCTGCAGGATAAGGTTGTAAAAAATGGCTGGGATAAAAAACGGGTTATTTGGAAAAAGATTGATGATGAGAAACTTGAGAATTTCCCAGAGATGACTGAGGATGAACTCAGGGATTTGACAATAGGTATTTACCAGCTGAAACAAGCCAAATCCTACACAGATGAACATTTGACGACAGTGGATCATATGATATAATGGCACACAAAGAAGATGGTGTTCTCAAAGCACAGATACGTTCTCGCCACATGTCTAATAAAACATATAACATGTGGGTTGAATATACACAGGGACTGAACCCAATCACTGGATGGTACTGTGGGTGCAGAAGTGGAGCTCGTACCGTGGGATGTTGCGCACATGTGGCTTCTGTTCTCTGGTATTTGGGATATTACCGAAACAAAACAGAAAAAAGTGAAGCAAAACCAAGCTGGGAACATATTGATTTTGTTTATGATGCTGCTGTTGACACATGGAGTACATCTAGCGATTCAGAGGAAGATCAGTAAATTAACAAATTCTTACGGGCTTATATTAAAGCACAGTATCAGTCTAAAATGAGGTTCCACAACATGAGCAAAGCCTGCTTTCGTGGTCAAAAATGTTTGACAGTTGACAAATGTTCCATTTGCACCTGGAAATTAAGAGTTCATAAATTACCCCCCCCCCCCCCAAAAAAAAAAGGAAATACTAGCATGCACTATTATATCAAATGACTTCCTTGTCCACATCTATTTAATAATATTTGCATGGAATCGGTTTATTCACTTTCAAATGAAGTTGGGAGTACTACAAACGGATAAATGCACTCCGATTTAAAAAATGGGTAAAATCCAATTTCAGGGGCAGGTAACTCTTTAAGTTTTATGAACTAACAATAATTCTGACATATACCTAGAATGACTATTACATCAACATTATATTTATGAAAGATCTTTGAAATAAGTTGAAAACTGTAAAGGTGTTGTGCTTTTTCGTAAATTTGGGGAATAAAAATTACTAATATTTGGGTACAACTTACAAGCGGGTATAAACTCTTCTCTTGTTTGATATTTATAAGACTGTTATCACCAGCTGTTATGCCTAAAAGGGTAGTAAACATAGAGCAAACATCGCCTCCAGTCATGCACTTTGAACAAAAATAATAGCATTTTTGTTGGTATACCCGTGATGGGGTGACATTACCCCACCCACTTTAATAGTGTATACAGCAAAAACCAGTGGACCAAAGAGTCTAAAAATTGACCATTAGACAGTCAATATGTACCAATTTGAAGCTACAAAGTTTAAAGGAAATCGGTTGTGGCCATGAAAATAGCCTTATAGAGACTGCTCCTTTAGCATAAATTGGGCAAAAATTAGCATCAAAATGAGAAAGTCTCCCTCCTGATCACAGGTATGAAATGGCGCCATATCCCATAACATAATATTTCCTGTCTTTCAAATGGGCATATAAAAATGGATCTAAGAAATGTATAGATTGTATAGAAAAAAGACCATTTTTTCTGTATGACCTATTTTTTGTTTTGATATAACATGATATAACTAACACCGTTTCTGCTTTGGACCCCCCAAAAAGTGTAATAAAGAGGTTTGGGGTGCACTTACATTAGCATTTCTGTCCCAGTAGCCACCGACCATAATCTCTGAGGCTGTGACAGACAGACCTGGTATCAATTTATACCTGCAGCAGAAAAATATACATTAACTCTTAAGACTCCGAGATAAACTACATCTGAAAATGTTGTCTGCTTATGTCGTCTGCTGATTTTTTTTTGCACTTTTTTTTTTTAAATATTTTTTAATACAGGCAAACAGTGTGGACCCAGATCAGACTGCTCCTACATGAGCAGTCTGATCTGGGTCAACACTGTTTGCAAAAAAATACCTTTAAGGGTAACGGCAGACGGCATAGCAGACAACAATTGACAACTGGTATTTTATGGAATAACCATTCTTGGGCTGACTGACTGACTGTCAGCTTCTCTACTGTTGTCCGCCTGAATATTTAAGACCAATAGAATTAACTCATTTTGCATAGGAAACCCCAAAACGGCATAGTGACAAACAGTGCTGGACCAGATCAGATGCTGCAGAAAGTGGCACTGATCAGGGCCTGCACTGTTTGCAGAAAGTTCAGCCATTTTCCAAAATTCCTGTAATGATCTGATCTGGGTTTACCCTGTTTGCCAATTATCCATTGTTATCATGTACATACATGTATACATGTATTGGTTAACCTTTATCCTGCTGAGTAAGTTGGCCACACCCATTTCTGACTATCGACTAGTCAAGTTGCTTGAAATAATATATTAATCCAAATTCACTTACTGAATGACAGTGTAGAGCCTGATCAGTGTGTGTGTGTGTGTATTCGGGTTTAACGTCGCTTTCAACAATTTTTCAGTCATATCACGACGGTGTCTGGTTGCGACAGGGAGCTCAATGCTCACTTTTTTAGTGCTGCCTCACAGAAGTATCATGTCCCAGACACATTACATGATACCCCACACCCAGTCACATTATCCTGACACTGGGTTGACCAGGCTTAGCTCTACCCTGTAAATCTGGGTGCCAAGGGAGGAGCAGCTAGTACCATTCTTAACAACTTTGGTATGTCGCGGCCTTGGATCGAACCTGTGACCTCCCATTCCCCGGAGCGGACACTCTACCAACTGAGCTATCGGGGCCGGTAGATCCTGATCAGAAGCCATCTTATCTGAATCTGTACTGTTTCCAAACTGATTGGTTATTGTGGTTCAGCGAATAAGGGATAACTTTATTAGTATGGAGAAGTACTTTACAGTATGTGTCCTTCATTTTATTCATTGTCTATGTTTTTTAACCCTTGTCTTGCTGAATATTCATTTAAGCCACACCCATTTCTGTCTATCAACCAATCAAATTTTTTTATGTAATTTATTGCTACAAATTCATAAACTGAATGCCAAACAGTGTAGATCCTGATCAGATGGCTTCTTTAGAAGCCATCTGATCTTGATCTGCACTTTTTGCACAGATAGGGGTTGTCGTGAACAGCAAGATAAGGGTTAAACAGAACAGTGTGGTGTAGCTTTAAGTAGTGCAGTGTTCTACTGCCGCAAGGGCCTTTTGTTCTTGCAGCCTGAGTGCAGGTTTGGGGGGCTGATTTTTTATTTTTCTGTTTTGTTTTCTTCAAATCCTCTTTACTTTTTCTAATGCCGCAGCTCTCGGAAGACGACCTCAGATTGACTTTGCTTGAGTAATTGGCCATTGACCCACCGGCTGTTGTAAGCTACTGTCAGGGGGTGATGTCACTCACTTCTTGTAAACCATTAAGAAGGTCTAAGCATGTTCAGGAACATTGAAGGTGACTGACCCACCCGACATGACCTTAGCTGTTGATTGGGGTGTAAAAACCACGATTAATCACACCACACAAAACACAGTTTATATATGGGCTGCATGATGCTTCCACGCAGAGCTGAATCCGGCCCACACACTAGTACTGGTAAACCACTTAGAGGATCTAAGCCTGTCCAGGAACCGCGGTGCTAGGCGGACCGTCCATGCTAATAAAACCCTATTGGTTTCATTGGGCGACAGGGCTTGAGATATCATTTCATCTCAATGTCGGGTAAAAGTCCCACAAAATTGGAAGCAATGTCTCCAAAATGACCTTTAAAGTGTTGACAGGGACGTTAAACCTCAAATCAAACAAACAAATCTTGCAAATGGTTTAAATTAACCCATTTTGTACTGAATGGAATCTTGAAGCGTCCATGGTGTAGTGGTTATGTTACTCAGGGGTATTGTGTTTGGTCCCAGGCTTCTCCAGACTTTCGGATTGGATCTTTAAACTGAGGTCCTGTCTCCATATGATCTTAGCTGTTGGTGGAACGTATAATGCAAACAAACACTGTTTGGAATCTTCCACCCTTATAAAAATTAAGGGGTGTCAGGTTGTGTTATCGTAAAAATCTATTTAGTTTAAACATATTTATTTGTGGAAATACATACATACACGCATATAAATATGGTCATTCTCGAAAGGATATGAACAAAAGCTTAAGGGGAATGGGAACCCCTGGTAGATTTTTCCGCCATTTTTTGAAGGCAGACAATTTTCGGGACTTCCTGTGCGCTTTTCTATAAATTCTGTCCCACTGAGAAAGGGGTCTACTCTTAAAGGAAAGAATTTGCTCCTCAGGAGCAAATTCTTTCCTTTAAGAGTTGACCCCTATTGACATGGGAGACAAAAGTACTTTTGAAGGAGTTGCCTCCCTAGAAGGTGTTCCCATGCCCCTTAAAAGCTTATTAATTTCATCTCCTGGTTTAAGGTGATGAAATTTATTTCCATCAGAACGAGCACCCACAACCTAAGTTGGAGTATAAATAAAAACAAGAGGACCAAGCTGGTCCTATATCGCTCACCTGAGCTAACAGATTCAAAGTTTCAGGAAGTGCCAACCTTTACTGAAGGATTTATGTGAGGACAAGGAGATGACAAGCATTTTCTGCAATCAAGTAGAATGTAACTCTATGATAAATAGGCTGACCTCACCGGTTTTCAAAATCATTCAAGCTTTTATCCCTGACTTGTTTATATGTAACTTTCAAGAAGATCCAATATAAATTGAAAGGGCTATGGTGATGACAAGGTCAAAAATAAGCAATTATTTGCTGCAATCAAAGGGATGTAACTCTATGATAAATAGACCTTACTCACCAGTTTTCGAACTCATCCAAGTTTTTTTTTCCCCAGCCACCTTACATATAAGTTTCGGAAAGATCCGAACAAAACTGAAGGGGCTACGGTGATGACAAGGTCAAATATCTGCATTTTCAGCAATCAAAGGGACATTACTCTGTGATAAATGGGCCGACTTGGCCGTTTTTCAAACTCATTCAAGTTTTTATCCCCAGCCACCTTACATATCAAAGGGATGTAACTCTATGATAAATATGCCCACTTGGCCGGTATTCGAACTCATCCGAAGTTTTATCCCCAGTCACCTTACATATAAGTTTCAGAAAGATCCGATCAAAACAAGGGGCTATAGTGATGACAAGGTCAAAAATGGGCATTTTCAGCAATCAAAGGGACGTAACTCTATGATTAATGGGCCGACTTGGCTGATTTTCAAACTCATCTGAGTTTTTATCCCAAGCTACCTTTCATATAAGTTTCAGATAGATCCAATCAAAAATGAAGGGGTTACAGTGATGACAAGGTCCAAAATCGGCATTTTCAGCAATCAAAGGGACGATAAATGGGCAGACTAGGCCGGTTTTCGAACTCATCCGAGGTTTTATCCCTAGCCACCTAACATATAAGTTTCAGAAAGATCTGATCAAAACTGAAGGGGCTACAGTGATGACAAGGTCAAATATCTGCATTTTCAGCAATCAAAGGGACATTACTCTATGAAAATGGGCCGACTTGGCCGGTTTTCGAACTCATCCAAGTTTTTATCCCCAGCCACCTTACATATAAGTTTCGGAAAGATCCGAACAAAAATGAAGAGGCTACGGTGATGACAAGGTCAAATATCTGCATTTTCAGCAATCAAAGGGACGTAACTGTATGCTAAATAGGCCGACTTTGCCGGTTTTCGAACTCATCCGAGGTTTTATCCCTAGTCACCTTACGTATAAGTTTCAGAAAAATCCAATCAAAACTGAAGGGGCTATTGTGATGACAATGTCAAAAATTGGCATTTTCAGCAATCAAAGGGAGGTAACTCTATGATTAATGGGCCAACTTTGTCGGTTTTCTAACTCTTCTGAGTTTTTATCCCAAGCTACCTTTCATATAAGTTTCAGATAGATCCGATCATAAATGAAGGGGCTACAGTGATGACAAGGTCCAAAATCGGCATTTTCAGCAATCAAAGGGACGTAACTCTACGATAAATGGGCAGACTAGGCCGGGTTTCGAACTCATCCGAGGTTTTATCCCCAGTCACCTTACATATAAGTTTCAGAAAGATCCGATCAAAACTGAAGGGGCTACAGTGATGACAAGGTCAAAAATGGGCATTTTCAGCAATCAAAGGGAGGTAACTCTATGATTAATGGGCCAACTTTGTCGGTTTTCTAACTCTTCTGAGTTTTTATCCCAAGCTACCTTTCATATAAGTTTCAGATAGATCCGATCATAAATGAAGGGGCTACAGTGATGACAAGGTCCAAAATAGGCATTTTCAGCAATCAAAGGGACGTAACTCTACGATAAATGGGCAGACTAGGCCGGTTTTCTAACTCATCCGAGGTTTTATCCCCAGTCACCTTACATATAAGTTTCAGAAAGATCCAATCAAAACTGAAGGGGCTACAGTGATGACAAGGTCAAATATCTGCATTTTCTGCAATCAAAGGGACATTACTCTGTGATAAATGGGCCGACTTGGCCGTTTTTCAAACTCATTCAAGTTTTTATCCCCAGCCACCTTACATATAAGTTTCGGAAAGATCCGAACAAAACTGAAGGGGCTACGGTGATGACAAGGTCAAATATTTGCAATTTCCGCAATCAAAGGGATGTTACTCTATTATAAATAGGCCGACTTGGCCGGTTTTCGAACTCATCCGAGGTTTTATCCCTAGTCACCTTACATATAAGTTTCAGAAAGATCCAATCAAAACTGAAGGGGCTATTGTGATGACAAGGTAAAAAATTGGCATTTTCAGCAATCAAAGGGACGTAACTCTATGATTAATAGGCCGGCTTGGTCGGTTTTCGAACTCATCCAAGCTTTTATCCTCAGCCACCTTACATATAAGTTTCAGAAAGATCCGATCAAAAATGAAGGTGCTACGGTGATGACAAGCATTTTCCATTGTAAGTCTATGGGAAATTGGGATTGCCATAGCAACCAAAGTTTTAAATCAATTTTGATAAAAACCTAAATTCTTCGTTGCCCCACCCAAGGCATGCTACAGATAAGAAATGATTGAGATCAGCCTGCAGGCTGCAGAGATATAACTGGTCAAAGGTGGTGACGGACAGACGACGGACGGCGGATGACCAGTTATACTATAAGCTCCCCTGGAGCCTTCGGCCCAGGTGAGCTAAAAATGTCATATTTTTATCAGAAAATTTAAGTGGCCATTTTGGTGATATAAAAGAATGCACTTTGTCCAAGGATGTGCTACTGTAATGGGGTTTAGCTACAGGTCAACCCTTGAGTGTCATATTTAGTCCGGGATTTGAGACCAGATTTTGAAAAATTTAATGCACCCAAAATTCTCACGCTTTATTTGTGCCGTTTCATTGAGATAGGAGCCTAACCTATATGACATGTGATTATTTAGCAAATCTGGTGGGGAAAAGGGGTTGAAAAGTCTATGAGTTTACACCCACCCCCATGCGGATGGTATAGTTGGTTTGAGTTTAGTTATGTGTAGCTTGCGCTTACATATGAATGATGATTTATTGCATCAGCCAAAATATTTGTCAATACTCGAAGACACAAAAATTCATGATATGACGTAATTACATCCCGTGATACCATAAATTTTGGCCATTGAAATTTGACCCCCAAAATTTGGTAAATTTTACATTATTTTCGCGCTAAATAATTTTTAGTACTTTTTGAAACAATTTCTTTTTTGTCAGTATGAAGGACGGTTATTTTTGCACGTGCATGTGAAACTTGATGACTCTGTTTCAATCCGGGCATGAACAAGGGACTCCGATACCTATGGACAATTTGACCACCTTTTCCTGTTGTGTCACAGATCGTGATAAAAAATTATATTAAAACCAACATAAACTAAATTAGTTTACTGGCTGGTCATAGATGTATCATAACAGGGACAGATAGATATATTTTTGAAAAGTTACTGATGGCCATTTCCTTCCGGTTTATATTTAGTGAGGGGAATATACATCACCAAGCATATTTGTCAGTGGCTGAACTGGCAAGTGATTCTCTAAACTGGTGACTTGAAACAATCAACATTTAATGAATACATTGTATATTTGAAGAATCATTATCCAAAGTTTCCGGTTTGTGCTGAAGGCTCCCCAAGTAACATCGGCATTATTACATTTTAAACACGTAAATGTTACTCGTCACTTGAATCTTACTGGGTACCTTATTTTCTGTTAAGTCGCACGACTAAAAATAAATTGTACCCGAGGTTTAATGTAACGTAAAGCCATCCCTTAAACATTCTTCTATCTTTCCTTTTCCCAGAGTTGTGGTATAACCTGTAAACGTGCATCTTAAGATGTTACCTGCACTTACTTTCTACCATTTTGTTGGGCAACCTGCCTACGACAGCCTTGTCCCTCTATTCACCATTAGCTCTTAATCATCCTGTGTCTCTTGTCACACACTGATTAATCTGTTCTTCATCTCCTTTATTATTACTTCCTTTTTCTGACATTTGTCCCTTATATTCATTGTTTTGGGTTTAAATGCACGTCACCCCTTGTTGGTCATTTTTGTCCTCTCTCAAGAGAAAGGGAGAAAAGCGACAGAAGAGATAGCTGAGCAGATGAAAGTAAGGGGCAGAGGAGAAATGGGAAAATGGAAAAGCAGAAACAGAAGAAATAACCCTCTTTCCCCCCTCTACCCTTAACTGCTGGAAGAACAGCAGGTCTTGTCCAACTGTAAGCCACTATCAGCTGGACGCCCTATTGACGCAAGATACACGTCACCTTTGCCTCATCAACCACCCCAATTGTCCCATATGGATTCGCCAAAAAGGCCTTCTATGACAAGCCATCAGGAGTTATCACGTTTGAAAAACAGAGTGTATGCAATGATCCGGAATCTACAAAATATCTCGCACCTCCCATTCAAAACACGAAAATGAAAACGTCATGGATGGAAAGCCAGAATGACAGTTATCTCCCCACATGACAGAACGGCTATCCACGATAAATAAGACATTAGCAATACATACATCTTAAGGACTAACTTTGAAAATAATAAAACACAAAATAGGATCGACGACGGGGTCAGTAAGAAGTTTTACGGGGCCGAGGTGGGGTTGGACTCTTTAATAGATTTTAGGTGGTCACACTACTCGCCCTGGATTGTCGTGGTTAAAACCGATAAATTGTTCACTCTACATGATGGAGTTCTAGCTCATCAGTGCAACATCTCCGAGAACAGGAAATCAAACGACTAAAGAGATGAAACAACAATGAGGACTCGACAGCATGAAATAGCTAGAATTCTGCAGCAAAGGAAACCAAACAGTTAGGCTCCGGTTAACCCTACCAGAGACAGAGCATCAGACACCTACCTTCAGGCGTTCTGGCGGAAATGCGTTCGTACAGAAAGGAACTAGGCGGGCGGGTTAATTTACTTGAGGTTGAAACCTAATATGTCAGATATATTGAACAGTGAACAGGGGCGATGTTTGGCATAATAAATGTTACGATTCCTACGTAAATCAAGCTTCTTCTCATCACCTTTGTCAAGAAGGGTGGGAACATCGGGTTCAACACCGACCCTCGAATGAACTTTTCTGCATCTTCATGTAACTTGGTGACCTCAATTTGCGCATGTTTGCCAAAAGATCGACCAAATCCAGAGTCATTCAATCAGCAAATAAGCTGGAGTATATCAAATCCGCAGCTGGAGAATTAGATGCCGATATTTAAATTTAGTAGAGTATCTTTTTTTTCAGCAAATTAATGTTAAAAACCAAAACAATAAACCTCTAAAACATTTAAGTAAAATCGTTCCACCAAGTACTGTATAATGTTTCTTTTTTGTTCGCAGTAAAATTTCGCACACCTTCAGTCAAAAGGAGGCTTGATTGTTCAGAGGCGTAAACTCATTAAAACACGACTTTCCTTCAATTATGAAATACTGAACAAAAATCTGCCAACCCTTTGAAAAAACAAAAGATGAAATAGGACCGCGCTGTTATCTTCACTGAACATTGTCGTCTTTCAGAGGTATTGCTGTCATGGTAACTTTATACCAAACTACCACTGGTCACCAATTAATTGATAATGAAGCTAAGCAACAAAAGATAACCAAACAAGCGCAATCAGTAAAGCAGAAAACTGTGGCTGCTGTATCATGACAACGCCAATTAGGTATGGTTTACGCTTGCCATCAAATTTACGCGACTTTTCCCTTAACACAAAAATGTAAACAAGAGGCCGATGGGAAACTACGCTCACCAGAGCGCAAGTGGGCATAACCCCCCCCCCCCCCCCCGCCCCAAACACCCCCACACACACACCCACACCCGTGGTGGCTATTTATTTTAACAGACCATAATGTAATTGTTTAGTAGAGGCCAATCCCATTTATGCCAAATTATTTTGAAATCAACCATTGTTTTCTTTTGTTGCCGCCGCATACATTATAGTCAGCTTTGCACCATCTTAGGGCTAGAGTCCAAAATGCGACATACCAAGGTCTTGTATTTCTTGAGATGCAGAATTTAAAATCACTTTTGGCCGTTTATTGGTGTGACTATCACACAGATCCCTCTAACAAACTTGGATTTCTCGACCACACTGATGCAGTATATGTAATTTGGTACCAGTTAGCCCAGTAGTTTTAGAAAATTAAAAACTATTTAATCTTATGGCCCCAGGATCATTAAGCTGATTGCAAATATCAACTATGATGTCATAAGCTGCAACAGAACCAGAAAACCCTGTCTTTTCCATACAAAATCCTAAGTGATCGAATGTGACCTTGACGTAAGAAAGGTCAAGGTCAACGAAATGTCATCATTTGAATAAATTCGATAGGACCCGGGCCCCATACATTGTATACCAAGTTTCACGATCATCGGTCGATTGGTTCCTGAGAAGGCGATTTTCAAAGGTTTTTACCATATATGGGCATGGCGGACATTTAGGTCATGTGCCCCAGACATTCAGAACATATGTTTGTTCTGCCACCCCATGGCGGCTGCACATATAATTTGGTTCCAATTGGCCTTGTAGTTTCAGAGGAGATGTCCTTTGGAATTGTTTGGATGCTTAAATAAGAAAAGAGGGTAGGAACATTTATCTCCCCTTTTTATGTCTTTTTCCCCACTTTTTTGAATTTCTAACTCCATTTTCAAGATGCTGAGAGACCTCTAAATAAATTCGTATCATAGTTAAGTGTGAGAAAGTAAGGTGCATTAAACTCCTTAAATACGCGTGCTACGAATTTCAAATCCCCGACTAATTGTGTTGTCTCTCAGGGACAGGGAGAGAAGAGAAAGCAGGCCTCATCCTGACCAAGCTTTTCCATGCCTGAAAGACCCGAAATTGCAGCCTTAACCTTTATCCTGCTGAACACAGCAATCATTACCTTTGCAAACAATGCAGATCCAGATCAGATGGCTTCTGAAGCCATCTGATCAGAATCTACACTGTTTGTAATGCAGTTTGTGATTTGAACAAATACATCATATTAAGTAATTTGATTGGTTGATAGTCAGAAATCAGTGTGGCTAAATAGCTTTTTTTAGCAAGATAAGGGTTAAATAGTCATTTTAAACAGAATATAGGAAGTAAAATCAAAATATAAAAGCCTGAAATCAAGAAAAAAATCAAGTACTAAAAGCCTGAAATCCTGCAAATGCCTGAAAAAAAATATGAGGCCTGGCGAAGAGATAAAGGAGACTCAGTGGAGAATCAGGGAAACTGGAATAAGAGTAGAGAAACTGTCGAAATAAAAATTCATAACGAAAACACACCCGTGCAACATAGTGCAGTTTTCACATCTCCAAAATGGCTTATTTTCTAATGAAAATCTTTGATATTTTTCTTATTTCTACTGCAAACATAGGTTGTGGGTGCTTGTTAGAACCGCCTCATTGAGGCGGTTCTAACGAGTACCCACAACCTATGTTTTGGAGCAAAAATAAGAAAAATAATGTTTACCCCTGTAAACCCCAGTTTCCTCTATATAAAGTGGGGTTTAGAGGGGTCTTCATTTCACGGACTTGTTATCGTGATGCCCCTCCACCCAACCTGCTGCAAGGCCTGTCGGACCTTGCCCAAATGCAGGCCAATATCAGTCATCAATGTTTGTTTGACTGCATATTTTTTGAGGGGTGGTTGGGTGAGGAAAAGGTGGTGTGTATCTTGCATCACTGGTGCATCCAATTGATACTGGCTTACAGTTGCGCAAGGCCTGTTGTCCTTGCAGCACGTAAGGGTAGAGGGGTAGCGTTGTTATTCCTTCTGTTTCTACATGTACACTTCTATTCATGTTCCTCTTTCTTCTCTGCCCCTCACTTTCATCTCATCTACTATCTTTTCTATCTCATTTCTCCCTTTCTCCATACATGTGATATCTCCCGGATCATCCGGGAGGCTGCAGGAAATGGAGCTGATCTCCCGGGCTCCCGGAAAGGACACAAAAACTCCTGGAAACTGAATTTTTCTTAGGCATTTTTTTTCTGAATCGTACATTTTTTTTGGTGCATGTATATTGACTTAAATCAGCTTATCTTAACAGCAGGGTGCAATTATGGCACTGGCAATTAACAGTATTCGCTGATAAGACACATGATAGTTTGAAAGTGACTCAGGCATTTATTTATAAATAAGAACATTTATTTTACCCAGGTATCTGATGATTGACGTCTATTTACGTACATACCCCACCCACTAAGTTACAGATTTTGGGTGCCTAAATCTGCTGACTCTAGTTTGTTTAGCATGATATTTTATTACAAATAAAGTAAATGATATTTTTTGGACAGTCTGAAGAAAAAATATTGAAATTTTGATTCAGAATAAAGTTGCAAGACACACTGAAATGAATGTCTTCCTTTAGGTTTGTCACTATGTTTTTATTAAGGTAGCAGTTACCAAAATTTTCAGAATCAGTGCCACTGATGTTTTATAAGGTACAATTGACCAAAAAAAAAAAATTTTTGTGTCTTGTATGAACCTGAATGAATGTTAGGAGGCACAGGTGCTTGAAAATTTTACCCTTTTTTTTTCTTTGAAGTAAAAAAAAAAGATAACAGGTTTTTGCTTTTGGATAGAATTTACTGCATTCACTGCCAGGGAGTGTCTATCAATTATAATTTTCTTTATAAACACCCAACCATTTATGGGTCCTTAAATTTTTACTGGATCCCAGTCATTTGAGAGTTTGTGGCTCAGTTGGCCCATGGGCAGGTAAAGGTTTATCCTCATTGTTATTCCAGTCTACTGTTTTGCATAGGCCGGCTTGTTTGTTTGTTAATTTAAGAGACAAATGATAAAATTGAAATAAGCTGTACTTTTATTCATGGATTATTTTTAATTTTCTTTTCTAATTTACCGAAAAAACTTCGAAATGATGTCTCAAACTTGTTGTCTAATAGTCTCCAGGAAGGAGAACCCAATCTCCAGGAAATGAAAACCAAATCTCCAGCAAGGTCATCAAAAAGTTAGCACATGTATGTTTCTCTGGGAGATAACACAAAATGATCCACAAGAGTTGACATGTCATTAAACCCAAAACAATCATTTCAATGCATATTGTTTGACTGTATATTTTAAAAGGTATGTTGTGTGTACTCGTTAGAATCGTCAGTGAGGCGATTCTAATGTGCACACACTACATAGCTTTATTTTAATAAAAAGTTGCAAATATATTTTAGTGTCATTCCGATTATGCCTCAAGACCTACAAATATAAATAGCCCTCAATTGTTCAAACTTCCCCTATCGCATACAAAATTCCATGGCCCCGAAGGTATTTGAGTTATTGAAATTCAACTGTATTTTGAAGAACTTACTTTGCTCTAATGTCATCTGGAACCTCATGCATTTTAGGGACCCAGCCATACCGTTCTGATGTCAGATTCAGAAAATATGGGTAGCCATTCTCTTCTCGGCATCTGAAAAAGGATTTCATAGAGCTAAATATAGTCCAACCTGTGTTAAGCAAGCACCTAAGGAATATTCAGAATATGCTTGCATAAGACAGGTGCTTGCTTAACAAGGGTGGATTTCAATGTATTTGCCTTTTTCAGGAAGTGAATATATGCTGGCTTAAGATAGGTGGGCCACTAAGAAAGGTTTTTCAGTACTTTCAAGTGTGTTCTGCCCCTGCCAATCAGGGCTTTCAAAATTGGTTAGGCTGCCTGGTGCATCCCCGCAGAGCTGAAACTGACCAAACATAAGTTCTGGTAAACTGCTTAAAAGGCCTTAGCCTGCACAAGCAAAGTGGTTAAAGTCAGACCGTCCATGCAAGCAAACCCTAGTGGTTAGCGGTAGGGCCTTCACTTCTATATTGAGATGCCACTTCATCTCAATGTCGAGTAGACGTACCACAAATTGGAAGCAATCTGCTCAAAATGACCTAAATAGTGTTGACGAGGAGGTGAAACCTCAACTTAATGGGAATGGATACACCTTCAGGGGAGGCAACTCATGCAAAAGTATTTCTGTCTCCAATGTCAATAGGGGTCAACTCTTAAAGGAAAGGAGCAAATTTTGTCCATTAAGAGAAGAACCCTTTTCAGGGCTTATACAAAAGAGAATATAAAGTCCCAAAAGTTGTCCCCCTTTGAAAAATGGCAGAACAATTGGCCAGGTGTTCCCATTCCCCTTAAACAAACAAATAAACAAGTGTGAACCGTATTCACTATAATTAACAAACATGTTCTAATAAACGTGCACCAAAACTCTTTTTCAAGAAGTAAAATGGGACATCAGTTTAGAGTGTGAGATTTCGCAGCCTGCTGAAATTGTAACAGTGCTAGAGGATAACTCTCACATAGCCCATAACATGCCAATCAAGACAATTGCGGTCTCCTTTGGCATCTGCTGGTTACCTTAAAAGTCATTTTTTTGCAAACAGTGTGGACCCAGATCAGACTGATCCTGTAGGAGCAGTCTGATCTGGGCCCAAACTGTTTGCCTGTGTGCAAAAATATTTTTAAAAAGTTTGCAAGAAGATTCAGCAGAAGACATAAGCAGACGACATCTTCAGATGTTGTTTTTCTCGGCAGCTTAAGGGATATCAATTGAAAAAAGGTCATTGCATGACCAAAGCTGGTCACCACAAAAACATCCTGTCAAGACAGACTATTGTTTGTTTCTTTCACCATTTATCCTTTTAAACTTACCCTAATGATCCTAAGTACTAGGACAGACAGACTTTAGCAAACAGTGTAGACTATAAGAATCTTATATGGGTGAGAGGGGTGGATTGAAAAATCCGTCCCGAGGGTCACTGTCCGGCATCACGAGGCTTGCCGAGTGATGCCGGACAGTGATCCCGAGGGACGGATTTTTCAATCCACCCCTCACACCCATATTGGATTCTTTTTCTTGCAAACCTTCCATTTCTATTGCAAATTTTAGTGCTGCTGTCACTTCGGTTACCGACGTCCGCCATTTTGTGATGACACAACAGGAATGTTTAGTGACGTCACGCATGACGACGCCGCGCATGAGGTTGAAATCAACCAGTGCATTTATCAAACACGCGATTATATTCGATTTGGGGTCGGAACACCAGGGTCAGAACATAAATTTCTATCCCAGGGTAAAATCACGGATTTCCTTGCCTGGTGTGCAAGAACCACTAGTCCTGACCTCATGACCTTCCGTACATTACACTACAATGCTTTCCTGTAAGGTCATGAACTCAAACCGCGTAAAAACATCAAATTCCGTTAAGCAATGGGAAAATCACTGTTTTATGCTGTTCTTAAAGCAGGTTGGTAGCCCCCACCAATTGCGGCTTGAAGAAATACATGGGCTGCATGATGCTTCCACGCAGAGCTGAAACAGACCCGCACACGAGTACTGGTAAACCTCTTAGTGGATCTAAGCCTGCCCAGGCAATGTAGTGCGAATCAGCCCATCCATGCTTATAAACCCTATTGGTTTCATTGTTTTGTTTGATTTGAGGTTTAACGTCCCCGTCAACACTGTAAAGGTCATTTTGGAGACGTTGCTTCCAATTTTGTGGGACTTTTACCCGACTTTGAGATGAAATGACATCTCAAGCCCTGTCGCCCAATGAAACCAATAGGGTTTATAAGCATGGACGGTCCACCTCGCACCGCTGGTTTCATTGGGCAGCAGGGCTTGAGATGTCATTTCATCTCAATGCCAGGTAAAAGTCCCACAAAATTGGAAGCAATGTCTCCAAAATGACCTTTACAGTGCTGACGGGGACGTTAAACTTCAAATAAAAAAAAAACAAACAAAGCAGGTTGGACCATACATGCATGTAAATGCATTTAGACTCACTTGAATTATGCAAGCACCTGTCTTAAGCAGGCATATTTTGGTTAACTCACAGGTGCTTTCTTAAAGCAGGTTTGACCATACATGCATCCAAGTGCATTTAAACTCACCTGAATTAAGTAAGCACCTGTCAAAAGCAAGCATATTTTGGTTATCTCTCAGGTGCTTTCTTAAAACAGGTTTGATCGTACATGCATGCAAACGCAATTAAACTCGCTTGTGCTAAGCAAGTGCCTGCTTTAAACAAGCATACTTTGGAAATTTCTCAGGCGCTTTCTCAATACAGGTTGGACCGTGCAAATGCATTTAAACTCGCTTGTATTAAGCAAGCACCTGCCTTAAATATGTTCTACAAAAGGTTATCCTTTGGAAGCAGGCAATACACCACAGATTGATTTGATTGCTTGATTTGAGTTTTAACGTCCCCTTCAACACTGTATGGGTCATTTTGATGATGTTGCTTCCAATTTTGTGGGACTTTTGCCTGACAATGAAATGAAATGACATCTCAAGCCCTGCCGCCCAATGAAACCAATAGGGTTTATAAGCATGGACTATACGAAGCACCAATTTGTCTGGGCAGGCTTAGATCCTCTAAGCAGTTTACCTGTACTCGTGTGCGGTCAGTTTCAGCTCAGTGTGGAAGCATCATGCATCCCATCTATTTCTTCAAGCCCTGATGGGTGGGGGGCCGGGAATACATCACAGAACTTGAAAATATGGAGTGTACACGTTTTCTGGGCCAGACTAGCTAGTTTAGGCAAATTAGGCCTCATTAGTGACCCTAAAATATTTTCAAAATTCCATAATGGAATCAATGACCCCAAAGGACAAGAAAATATAAACTACCCTATGATGTAGGGCAGCCATAATTTGGTTATCTCTTAGGTGCTTCAAATGGGTTAATGGGTCCCAAAGGACAAGAAAATATTAACTACACTGTGATGTAGGGCAGAGAGACTTTTTATGGCTGCCACACATTCCCAAACACCAGCTGTAGTGACATTAAATATGCTCTTTAAAAGGGCATGGAATACACCATCAGAGTAATTGATAAGGGTCGTATCGTCGTAAATACAACTCTAAAATCGAGCAAATACGCCTAGAAATGAAGAAGAAGTCGTACCAAATACGACCATCAAATTGGCGCTACCCCAAGGTCGTTCCACTGCAGTCGTATCAGCAATGGAAAAAAAAAAGAAAAACTAGATGCCTGACAAAAAGCAATCGAAATCGCGGTAATTTTCGCCGCAACATAGTCTTCAACAAAAACTGTTCCAATCTTCAAGAACGATTCGAAATTCATCCATTCATGAATGATGGCATTTGTTTTCATTACGCTGAAAGACTTCAGCCTTACCTTTTGACGATCATATATTGAATACCGCTTATATTTAATCAGCCTCAAGTTATGACAACTATCAACAGGATTAGGAAACTGATTAATGATGTGTGATTACATAAAGGTATTTATTATCTAAGGGAAAGCCGCCCGCATTATTAACTTCATTAACAACGCCTGAAGCATGAACAGTAACTTTATGACAAGCTTGCATAAAAATACGATCCTGGATATTGTAAGGCAACAACATTGACTTCTACGGAGTGTCAGCTTCGAGAAAAAAAAAATTGGGTTCGACAGATCTACAGATTCACATTGTCATGTAGTTAGTAATTTGCGTCCATGAATCATTTTTTCGGGTCCTTTGGCCATTGGCGAAAACTCTTAACCGGAGGCTTAAAAACTATGTTTATTGCCGTTTTCCGACATGTGTATATCGGCGCCTTTGATAATTGCATCATGGTGGTTGTTTACTTCTGACTCCACTTCTATTTTTCATACTTTTATCATCCCGACGTATTTTTTTCTCGCAACATTGTCTTCAATTCTTACGACCTGAAAGCCGTAACAAAGGAAAGATGCATAGCCTGAAAAAATCCCCGCCTATGGTGGGATTCGAACCCGGGCCGCCCGGGTGATAGTCCACTGCTCTTACCCCTGAGCCAAAGAGTCGACTCCCTGACGCAGTTGTCAGAGAGTGTTTATAAACCTAGAAGCTATGCATATGATCTACCAAGGTAGATAATGGAAGGGAGGTAACACACCCCCTCTTCAAGGAAGTCATCATTTATGATGACGTGAAGGATGCCAACTTCGGCACAAGCCAATTCTGGCATTTCGGACGAGCCCCCATCTTACGACCTGAAAGCCGTAACAAAGGAAAGATGCATAGCCTGAAAAAAATCCCCGCCTATGGTGGGATTCGAACCCGGGCCGCCCGGGTGATAGTCCACTGCTCTTACCCCTGAGCCAAAGAGTCGACTCCCTGACGCAGTTGTCAGAGAGTGTTTATAAACCTAGAAGCTATGCATATGATCTACCAAGGTAGATAATGGAAGGGAGGTAACACAATGCCATCTGAGATAGAACCACCGCTGCACAGACTGATCTCTTTGTCCGCCATGTTCCGTATACATTTGACCAAAATTATATTTATTGAGTCACAATGGCAGGATTAACCTGTAATACTTGGGTACTCATATATCTAATTGTGAATCACAGGTGGTCAGCATGCAGTGCATGCTTATTTGCCGCTATCTATCAAGTAGCCGATTAAATTAACACCCTAAGATGTCTCGCCGGCGTCTTTGAACATTAAGCAGAATGACTGGCAGCGCATCATAAAAGAACGCAAACACAGCAACCGGGACAGACTGATTAGCTTTCATAGATGCGCTTGCTTATCTGAGTCTTCACTGGTCGCACGCGTTATTGTATTTTTGCTGAGCGCTGAATTTCTCGCCTTCTACCAATCGCATGCAGTTGCTACAATTAGTGGAGATTTCCCGCCTTTGAAGAACGCGTAGCACATAAGGTCGCTGCAGACACAAAACATGGGTTTGAAAACGTTTTGATGACAATATGATCTGTGTGACGACTGAAGACTCCGACCAGACTGCACAGTCTGATCAAAACGAGCCTTCAATGACGTCTGGGAAATTCCAAAAACACATGCGAAGACCAAGACCACATTGGCTGGATTTACATTCTTTAGAAGAAAAAGTAAAGTACTTTTTCATTTTGCTGTCCGCCAGCTTATTAACATGAAAATGTATATCGGTATGTTACGATGATAGAATATGTGGTTAGCGTCTTTTACATATGGCCATTGCCACGTCTGACATTAATATAAGTGCACTTAGCAGCCATCCTGTGATGACAGATGAAGATACGACCCTAGTTTTGAATTAAGGAGTACCGATAGTCTCAAAGAATCACAGGATACGCCTATAGTCTTTGGTAGAAGGAGTAACAGTACTCCTTGGACAAAAGCTTATCAATAACACTGCACCATAGAACTGGTAAATATGGAAAGTACAGGTTTTCTGGGCCAGACTAGCTAGTTTTGGCCAATTTGGCCTCATCAGTGGCCCTCAAATATTTTCAAAATTCCACAATAGATCAATGATCCCAAAGGACAAGAAAATATAAACTACACTATGATGTAGGGCAGGGAGACTTTTAAGGCCGCCAAACATTCCCAGACACCAACTGTAGTGACGTTAAATATTTTCTAGAAAGAGTTATCCTTTGGAAGCAATGAATACATCACAGAACTGGAAAATATGGAGTGTACATGTTTTCTGGGCCAGACTAGCTAGTTTTGGCCAATTAGGCCTCATCAATGACCCTCAAATATTTTCAAAATTCCACAATGGAATCAATGATCCCAAAGGACAAGAAAATATAAACTACACTTTGATGTAGGGCAGCCATAATTTGGTTAGTGCTTGCTTCAAACAGGTTGCACTGTACATGCTCTTTATGACCTTATGCCAACTATGGACAACGAAATATGTCCAGACTTGGCATAAGAAGTGTACCTTTGCGCCTGACCCTGCACTTGGTAGAGGTACTGTCTACAGCTTGCTTTTATAATCACCGTAAAAATCTTAAAAATTCAGACACCTTGAGGACTTGCTGTAATTCTCCTAAGCTTTTAACAAATTTGTTTCACGATCCTACAAAGAGTCCAAATGGTGCAAACAGTGTAGCAAACAGGGTAGACCCTGATCAGACTGCTTCTTTGGGAGCAGTCTGATCTGGGTCTGTACTGTTTGCTTAGGCCTGTCTGTCTCAATATTTAGGAAAATTATGGTAAAATGAAATGTCTATATCTAATCATAGATTAAAGGTAGAAGTTTGGGAGACATTCCAGAACACCAAGTGATTTAAGACTCTGTACACAGGGTCCGAAATTAAGCTCGCATTTACGCTAAATGCGAGTGAGAATTTCAAAATGTGAGGCACAAATATTTGTACAAGAAAATTTTTGCGAATGCAAAAATGTCCGATCGTCGGTAAAAAAACAAAAAGATAATACAGACGACAATAATTACTCGCAATTTCCGTGACTACTTCTGGAATTCCGACATTCTAAATTTAGATTATAAACTTTTCAGAGGTCAGGGGTGCGCGGTAAAAAACCGCGGTATTTTCTTACGGCGGTACGTACTGTTTCACTGTATATAATTTAATTCAATGTTTGCATAAGAACAAAAATATGTTTGCGAAACGATTTCACTAGCGTCGGTCCCATGGACAGATTAATAACAAAATTCCACAATAGATCAATGATCCCAAAGGACAAGAAAATATAAACTACACTATGATGTAGGGCAGGGAGACTTTTAAGGCCGCCAAACATTCCCAGACACCAACTGTAGTGACGTTAAATATTTTCTAGAAAGAGTTATCCTTTGGAAGCAATGAATACATCACAGAACTGGAAAATATGGAGTGTACATGTTTTCTGGGCCAGACTAGCTAGTTTTGGCCAATTAGGCCTCATCAATGACCCTCAAATATTTTCAAAATTCCACAATGGAATCAATGATCCCAAAGGACAAGAAAATATAAACTACACTTTGATGTAGGGCAGCCATAATTTGGTTAGTGCTTGCTTCAAACAGGTTGGACTGTACATGCTCTTTATGACCTTATGCCAACTATGGACAACGAAATATGTCCAGACTTGGCATAAGAAGTGTACCTTTGCTCCTGACCCTGCACTTGGTAGAGGTACTGTCTACAGCTTGCTTTTATAATCACCGTAAAAATCTTAAAACTTCAGACACCTTGAGGACTTGCTGTAATTCTCCTAAGCTTTTAACAAATTTGTTTCACGATCCTACAAAGAGTCCAAATGGTGCAAACAGTGTAGCAAACAGGATAGACCCTGATCAGACTGCTTCTTTGGGAGCAGTCTGATCTGGGTCTGTACTGTTTGCTTAGGCCTGTCTGTCTCAATATTTAGGAAAATTATGGTAAAATGAAATGTCTATATCTAATCATAGATTAAAGGTAGAAGTTTGGGAGACATTCCAGAACACCAAGTGATTTAAGACTCTGTACACAGGGTCCGAAATTAAGCTCGCATTTACGCTAAATGCGAGTGAGAATTTCAAAATGCGAGGCACAAATATTTGTACAAGAAAATTTTTGCGAATGCAAAAATGTCCGATCGTCGGTAAAAAAACAAAAAGATAATACAGACGACAATAATTACTCGCAATTTCCGTGACTACTTCTGGAATTCCGACATTCTAAATTTAGATTATAAACTTTTCAGAGGTCAGGGGTGCGCGGTAAAAAACCGCGGTATTTTCTTACGGCGGTACGTACTGTTTCACTGTATATAATTTAATTCAATGTTTGCATAAGAACAAAAATATGTTTGCGAAACGATTTCACTAGCGTCGGTCCCATGGACAGATTAATAACAATCAGTAAAGATCACATCCAGACAAACTGCAAAGACAATCTTATTGCCTATGTCACATTTTTCGTGACCCTAAACACCTAGAAAACTAGAATACTGTCGATGGCGCACCATCGCAAATCCCCACGTTTTCTACAGAGGGGCCAAGTACCGAAAACCCCTCACCCTGGGCCCTAATTTGACTCCATGGTCAAAATATTACCTGTATGATATTCTACTAATCATGCCCTTCAATTTCATATGCCACATGACTATGTTCCAAAAAACTTAAATTTTGACCCCTCTCCCAGGGCCCCAATCTGACCCCAGGGTCAAAATTTTACTTGTAGTTTATTCTACCCATTATCCCCTTCGCATAGATATGCAACATGACTATGTTCTGAAAAACTTTAATTTTGACCCCCGACCCCCCCCAAGTCCGACCCCCAGGGCGTGACCTAGGGGTCACAGCCAAAATCCCGTTCAATATGTTTTACTTTTTTCATAACCAAGTACATGTGCAAAGTTTGGCATCAAAATCTTCAAAATTGACTTTGTAATTGAATTTTATTGATATTTGACCTTTTGACCCCTCCCCAGGGCCCCTGGGGGCGGGGACAAAAAAAAATGTGCTCTTGCGCAAGCCATTCATGTAAGCAACTCGCACACCAAATTTGGTTGAATTCCGGCTAACGGTTTAGGAGGAGATAGCCGGACAGACAGACGGACAGACAGACAGACGGACGGAGGCGATAACAATATCCCCACTTTTTTTTAAAAACGTGGGGATAACAAGTAATGATTCTCTGTTTATTTGTCTGTTTTATTTTACGAAGTACAAACACCTGTGTTTGAAACCTGTGGTATACCACGGTACCTACCGCTGTACATGGGTGTATACCGCGGTACAATTTCCAAAGGCGGTACCTAGCCCTAGACTAACATGTCATCAGTTTTTTTTTATTTGCATTAGTACTGCACATACAAGTTAATCATTACTGTTGTTCTTGAAAAATTTCCCCTCTTATTATAGGTTTTTTTTTTTTAAAAAATCGAGTTGATTTTCATTTTAGCTAGTAGATCTTTTTTGTAACAAGCTAAATTTTGCTTGTGGCAAAAATTCTTAAGTTCGGACCCTGGTACAACATGTAACTTGAATGCAGTAGAGGACAAATTCCATTTTATATGTATATGTAAGGCATTTCAGATATTATAAAAGAATAAGACTTGTTTTGTCTGGATGATAAATTCTTGTTTGTTATGTCTTCGGGGGAAAAGGGCTATTATCCCAAAAGTTCTTCAATATGTTGATAAATGTTTTGAGATTAGACAAAAGTTTCATGATTCTAGTCAGTATGCAATCAGTTCAACTTTCATTACAATATGCAAGATTAAACATCCATTAAGATTTGACACAATACAGGCATTAGAATAATTACTACTAGCTGATCATATATTAAAAGACTGCACTGTTAAGTAATTGTGTTAGAAACCTAAGATACAGTGTATGCATTTTTGTCCACAAATTTTCTCATTCTGTCCTGTATTGTGTCTCGGTTTTTGTTTTGATTATGTATTATGTTATATGTTTATATGTTTCTGCTATAATCCTGTCTGTTTTGGATTGAATGCAGAATAAATTTTGGAATCTTTGTCTAAGAGCACTGTGCCCTTACTATGACAATTATGGTATATTAATTATTCTATGACAGCAGCCTTAGTGGCTAAAACTAAGTGCACTTCCATCCGGTGATCAGGTATCTGCAAGTTCATTCCCCACCATTCTGGCATTAGTGATCAAGTATCTGCAGGTTTCAGGCAAGTGATCATGTAACTGCGCATTTCAATCCCCACCAAGTGACGTCAAGCAACAATCTTTCATTTATACTGATCAATAACTATTTCCTGTGGCCATTCTCTCCTCCAAGAAGTGAAGTTGTCAGTTTTTAGTGAAAAATGTGCACTGTACTGGTAAACCACTTATGAACAAGCAAATTCGTTGAATTGATATCCCCCGCCGAATGGGTTTTTCGTGTAGAATGGCAAGAAAATATATCTGGCCAAAATTGAGAAAAAAAAATTGCGCGTGCATCACGGCAACATAATAATACATATTCATTTCAAGTTTCATTTTATTCCATGCAATAGTTGCTGAGAAGCGGTTCCAGACAAAGTGAGACGACGAAAAATCCAGAATTTTAATCATTTAAGGGGCCATAACTCTGGGTGTAAAAAGTCAATCCGAAAAAAATTTGTGCGTGCATCACCACAGCATAATAATACATATTTATTTCAAGTTTCATTTAATTCCATGCAATAGTTGCTGAGGAACAGTTCCCGACAAAAAAGTGAGACGACGAAAAATCCAGAATTTCAATCATTTAAGGGGCCATAACTCTGGATGTAAAAAGTAAATCCGGAAAAAAAATGCGCGTGCATCACCACAGCATAATAATACATATTTATTTCAAGTTTCATTTAATTCCATGCAATAGTTGCTGAGAAACGGTTCCGGACAAAGTGAGACGACGAAAAATCCAGAATTTCGATCATTTAAGGGGCCATAACTCTGGATGTAAAAAGTCAATCCAGAAAAAAATTGCGCGTGCATCACCGCAGCATAATAATACATATTTATTTCACGTTTCATTTAATTCCATGCAATAGTTGCTGAGAAACAGTTCCGGACAAAGTGAGATGACGAAAAAATCCAGAATTTCAATCATTTAAGGGGCCATAACTCTGGATGTAAAAAGTCAATCCGAAAAAAAATTGCGCGTGCATCACTGCAGCATAATAATACATATTTATTTCAATTTTCATTTAATTCCATGCAATAGTTGCTGAGAAACGGTTCCGGACAAAGTGAGACGACGAAAAATCCAGAATTTCAATCATTCAAGGGGCCATAACTCTGGATGTAAAAAGTCAATCCGAAAAAAAATTGTGCGTGCATCACCACAGCATAATAATACATATTTATTTCAAGTTTCATTTAATTCCATGCAATAGTTGCTGAGAAACAGTTCCGGACAAAAAAGTGTGACGGACGGAAGGACGGAGGGACGGATGGACGGACGGACAACGCCAAAACTATATCCCTCCGCCTTCGGCGGGGGATAATAAGCAAGCCTGTTCTGGAAAAGGGTGATTATGGAAACCGACTGGCATGAAATGACCTGTCACTTTACTAGTTTTAACTTGGCCATTAAACTTGGATAACATTGATCACTTTTTGATCATTTGCCTTCAAAAGAGTAAGTATCAAGTAAATCAACTTAACAGCTTCATTGCTGTTGTCCACATGAATAAGGCTTGATTACTTAATTTGAGCCGGGGCACAGCATTTCCTAAAACTTACATGTGCGCACAGCAAAGAATCAGAACAGCCTGCGCATCCATATAGTCTAACCAGTGACTTCTCTTGCTTCATGAAGGAGCATTGAGCCCTTTGCTATCCTTAGAGTGCACAACAAAGACTCTGATCAGCCTGTGCAGATGCACAGGCTGATCTGAGTCTTTGTTTGGCCAACGTCTTAATGTAGGTTTTGTCATGCTCTGGCTCATTTCATACGGAATAAATACAAGTGAGATACTCTATCTAAGCCAGGTCATGAGAAAAGGTTACTAATTGCAAAGGCAACCAGCACAGACTCAGGCAAGCCTGCGCTAAAAGCAGAAATGTAGAAAAGACCTTAAGGTGGATATCAAGACTCCAGAAGTCTCGCTTCTAGCTATATCAGTTTGCTAAGCATGCCTATTTGAAAAACATAAATGAGCCGGGGCACAGCATTTCCTACAATTTACATGTGTGCCCCAGTGACGAATGAGATCATCCTGTGCATCTATAGAGTTTGAACAAAGACTTCTTTTGCTGCATGAGCTATCCTTAGAGAGCACATAAAGACTCTGATCAGACTGCGCAGATGAACAGGCTGATCGAAGACTTACCTGGGCGCTCTTGTAATTGTAGGAAATTCTGTTCCCCGGCTCATATCTGAGAACCCTAAAGGCCCTTTTCTAAAGTTTGTCACATTTGTAGTCTATGCTCTACCTGTCAATCTCTGAGAGACAAGCCAGTAACGTATCTCTAGTATCAGAATCTTTCGGGACTCCCCAGCGAAGATCACACTCCACCAATCGTAACTTCCTCTCCTCACACCACTGTCGCAGCTGGGGGAATACCTTCTTCACGAGGTAATCTCTTTCATTCCACATATCTTTGAAAGTACTGCTCACAAAGAGACGTACTGTCTTCCAGCCTTTGCGCTAGAGAAAAAACAAAACAAATACTGATAAACTATGATGGCTCAAACATCCATGACTTGTTTTCCATGAATATTCCCACTCATTCTTGAGGCCTTAGGAAAAATTCCCATAACTGTAAATATATTTGAGATATTTTAGGAGAATGCAAAATTAATTTTGACTCCCATGTCAATAGGGGTCAACTCTTAAAGGAAAGAATTTGCTCCTGAGGAGCAAATTCTTTCCTTTAAGAGTAGACCCTTTCAGTGGCACAGGGCTTTTAGAAAAGCAAAAAGGAAGTCTCAAAGGTTGTCGCCCTTTGAAAAATGGCGGAAAAATCTGCCAGGCGTTCCCATTCCTCTTAAGGGGAGAATTTTGTTATTTTATCTCAAAAATCTACGTTGTGTGTACTGTAGAATTGCCTCATATCTGAGTAATGACATTTGACAAGGTGCACAGAAATGTAAACAAAGCCATCCAAGTGATTCAGATCACCCAAAAAAGCATTCATAGTATGAATGTTTTTTTGGGTGATCTGAATCATAAAAGAATCTGTATGCCTGATTTGGTAATAAAACAGTTACTTGATGGCTATTTACACAATAGTTAAAACCACTGTCCCGACTCCCGAGGTATTGAGGACAACAAAATGCACAATTGTCCTTGACATCGGGCAGTAGTGCTTGTGGTTGTGTACTATTTTGTTAATTGGGCAAAAGGCAGTAGTGCATCAGACGGCAGCAACCAGGGGTCAGTAGTAGTCACTACTGTCCAAACACCCATCAAAATATTGGTTTTGGTAGATTTTGGTAGAAGCTTACATGGTGTAGTGGTTTCTTATTATGCTGCTCACCTTGTAAACCAGGGGTCGCAAGAATCGATCCCGGGCTTCTCCCGACATTCAGATGAGTCTTCAAACCAGGGTCCAGTCTCTGTATGACCTTAGCTGTTGGTGAGACGTAAAACTCAACTCACTCACTAATATTTTTGGTGAAAAAATGTGAGTAGCTTTTGCATATGCAGTCAACAATTGACCACTAACAAGCTTGTTAAGCTAAAGATGGATGCTTTGAACAACTGGCCCTTGGTTTAATAGGTAGTTAGGAAAAGGCATCTACCTGGCAGCAAAAAGGGTCATTTCATAGGACTTCTTCCTCCAGTAGATAAACCCATTGTATGCTAGTGGACTCTTTCATTGCTATATGTTGGACAAGTCCATTTGTCATTTAAGGTGTGTTGAGCCTATTTTTTTTTCATTTTCATTCCATTTTTGACAAAAAAATCCTGTTAGCAACAGTGCAGACCCTGATCAGATGCCGTGTTCTGCGGTCTGATCCGGACCTGTGCTGTTTGCCAGGCTACTCATTTAGGGCTTCCCGCCTATAATGGGTTAAGCCTTTTTAAGGGCTAAGTATTTTAAAAGACAATGTTTTCAAAGTATTTTTTCTTATTTTTCAGTGAATCCCCATCAGCACTATTAAGGTCATTTTGGAGACACTGCTTCCAACTTTGTGGGACTTTTACCCAACATCGAGATGAAATGACATCTCAAGCCCTGCCGCCCAATGAAACCAAAAGGCTTATATGCATTGGATGGTCTGACTCACACAACTTTGCCTGGGCAGGCTTAGTCATTCTAAGCAGTTTACCAGTACTCATATGTGGTCAGTTACAGCACTGTGTGGAAACATCATGCAGCCCATCTATTTCTCCAAGCCCCGATGGGCAGAGGCAATGCATTATATCATTACACATTATCTCCCTTCCGCTGATTCAAGAAGGGCAGTTGTCAAGTTCTGGCTAAAGAATGTGCACTGCACTGGTTAACCACCTATGTATAAGCCTGCCCAGGAAAAGTTTGGATAGGTAAACTGACCGGCTAAAAAATGACCTAAAATAGTGTTGGCTGGGCCACTAAACGCCAATACAAACAAACAAAGATCATTACATATGAATTGTCTACTGAACATTTTTTCTAAAATTCTATACATTTGTGCGATCTATCTTTAAACAATATGTTTTATTTCCAGTTGTTTTTTTTGTTTCGGTTTTATGACCATTTCAAGATTAGCTCACTTATTGCCAGCTCATCAATGATCATTAATCAAAGGTGGGCAAAAACCAGAGAGTACCCAGAAAAAACACCTGATCTTCCTTTGCAGAACTTGGCATCTCACATGTGGCCTGAGCGAGGCACAAACACTGTGGAGAGAGAGTCAGCGCTCTTACCTATTAAGCCACAGAGACATGATACATGTACCAAAATGGTGTTATGACAAATGATGTTTATAAAGATTTTGTACTTTTATTAACCCTTTTCCTGCTGATCCTGGATATGTGACGTCTTATCTTTCAAACAATGTAGATCCAGATCTGAAGAAGCTATCTGATCCCGATCGACAATGTTTGTCATTCAGTTTATGGATTTGTTGCAATGATTTGCATCAAGAAATCTGATTGGTTGATAAGCAGTGGTGGGTGTGGCATTTATAAATATTCAGCAGGTCAAGGGTTAAAAAGTAAAATGGATACATTACCTTCTTCTCCGGTTCAATTTTAGGATCATATCTGCTAATAAGTTGGTCAACTGTGTCTTTCCACACATCTGCATTATCATCCTCTAAAGATAACCCACTAAATAATTCAGATAAATCAGCATCTTGCCAACGATCCATGTCACCAAGGTTTCTAACTGATACAAGCTTCTGATTGGTTTTGCTAATACCAGATTGCGTTTGATTGGTTGTGTTTGCAACAGCAGTCTTTTGATTGGTCTGGCGTACTACAGCCAAACCTGAACCTTTCTCAGAGGAAGAAGTAGGTCTTTGATTGGATGTTTCAATATTGGCTGGTTCTCTGTTTTCTTTGGTTGCTATATTAATGTCTGGTTCTTTGTTTTCTGAACTTCTGACTGGTTCTTTGCTTTCTGAACTTCTGACTGGTTCTTTGCTTTCTGAACTTCTGACTGGTTCATGCTTTGTTAAATTGTTATTTGTTCTGTTTTGTGAAGTGGTCTGAGCTTTGACTACTTTTTGCTTCTTAGCTGTGGATGAGGAACTGCCCATTACTAGTCTGAAACACATGAATCAAAGCACTGATTGGTAGACTGCCTCTGAATGTAGGCTGGGAAAAATTATCCTCAACTAACCCTTAACCCATAAAATTCCAATCACGACAATTGTCGTCTGTTTTGTCGTCTGCATCATTTTTGCAAACAGTGTGGACCCAGATCAGACTGCTCCTCAAGGAACAGTCTGACCTGGGTCCACAGTGTTTGTCTGTATGCAAAAACATTTTTAAAAAGTTTGCAAGAACAGACGACTTTTTCAGATGTAGTTTTTGTCAGCGTCTTAAGGTTTAAGAAAACCTTCATTGGAAAATTTTGTTTGCATATGTCGTCTGCTGCTACTTCTTGCAAATTTGCTGAAAATATTTTTGCATACAGGCAAAGAGTGTGGACCCTGATCAGACTGCTCCCTAGAGTGTCTGCCTAGGTGCAAAAGCAAAGTTACGTCTAAGAAATCCTGAAGTCCTAGTTGCTTTCGATGTTATCTCTGAAATGTGTTGACCCCATTCAAGATCATCAGTGTTTGTGATTCCAAGGTATTTGGCGGATTGAAACTGCTCCGAAATTTGCTGGTGTAATGTATAATCTTAATTTGTTTGTCCGGAGGGTGTCATGACACCCTCATTGAATGACATTAAGCCACATTGAACTTCATCTGCCAATCGGCCTCCCACTGTGCTAGTCAATTCAGGTCATCGTTTAAAATAAGACAGTCAGAAGGAGAACATATATTCCTATAAAGGACACAATCATCAGCAAACAAATGGACAGATAACCTGACATTATCAGGGTCCAGGGAGATCATTAATGAATACCAAGAAAAAGACTGGTCCAAGGAACAAACCTTGGTGGACACCAGATAAAACAGGGGCTGGATCAGACCCTTGGCCATCAAGTACAACTTGTTGTGCGCGCCCTGAGTGCTATGAGCTAATCCACCTTTGTGTAGATCCTCTTATCCCATAGTAATTCAATTAATACAATAGCCTTCTGGAGGTACCTTGTCAAACGCCATTTTTCATTTTCCCCATTATAAGTCAATGGAAACTCTAAGCTGCCATAGCAACCAAACGAAACACCTGAATTTCACTAAAAAACAAAATCTTTTGAGGCAAATATGGTGAATATTTCCATAAAGTCTCAGCCCCATAGAGCATATGGCTTCTGAGGAAATGATTTGTTTAGTATTCTTTTAATGTTTTACATTTTGGTTTCCATGGCAACCAATAAAATGAGCAACATGCCTAAAATCATATGGCAAATCGTAGATTGCTTAAGGAACATTTCTATGAAAGTTTTGTCACAATATCTGCAAAGACTTGGCAGTTAATGCCATTTTTTCATTTTTCCCATTATAAGTCTATGGAAATTCTTAGTTGCTGTAGCAACCAAACTAATGAGCCAAATTTTAGGTCGGGTATAAAAGCCAAGGCCGCGCCGGGCCGGGCCAAGCCGCCGAGCCTACCGAAAATTTTATTTTTAGTCTCTAGGTACAAGTAAGATATATATTTTGGTTATTGTAGTATTAAATTATTATAAATTAGATATGTTATAATTACAAGTAGTTTCACTTATCTACATTGCTTATTTATCTTTTAATAACTGTTTTCCGAAATCAAGGGGTATAAAAGCCAAGGCGGCGAGAAAGTATTGACAATTCCGAATTTCTTTCAAATTCGACGGTTAAATTACTTCTTTTTGGCCTTATGATATTTGAATTTGATTATACTTATTATGTGTTCGTGATAAAATCAAATATATTCACCAGAATCACCTTAATTGATAGCATTTCTTATTTTATTTTTGTTTCTATTTTTAGAATTACCTTATTACAGGAAACGACCGAAAAGGACCGAAAGGGAGGGCACACAACGACCGAAATGATCCAAATCGAATGACGACCCATGTTGTAAAGTGACATCAGACCGTTATCCCAGTGAACAAAGTCTGTATATGCGACGTTTTTTCAATGATTGGTCAAGGACTTCAGGGTTTTACGACGTTGATTCGATGTCGTTAAAACGACACTGGGATACTTTGTAAGGGAAATAAACAATCTTGTGCACCTAACTTTTTTTTTTTAGAAAAAAGTTTCAACAAAAATGTTCCCAGCAGGCACTCCACGTTGAATCAAGGTTGAAACAACGTTGATTCATCGTTGTGTGCCTGCAGAGTTCTGTTTACTTTTTACTGCCAGTAGGAGCTCTTTACTGACTGATGTTCAGGAGGACGCGGGTTCGATACCTGCTGAGGTCGGCAGCTTTCTTTCATGGATCAGAATCAGAATTGTTACTGGTGACACGTCAAATGACATTCATACACCATGACCTGTGATGTGGGAAGTTAGTCCCTAGCTCTAACCAAAGAGGTAAATTTAGCTACACAATCATCAGCACCTTCAGCTGTAGAGATTGAACATGAAATATTTTCTTCAGTCATTCACTCCCTTCCACTGATTCAAGAAGGGCAGTTGTCAGTTTTTTGCGAAAGAATGGCACACTCATTTATATGGAAACAATGGACCAGGACAACTCGTTCTAATTTTTAATTTCTACATCCATCACACATCCACAGTAAGCTGTCGTACTGAAGCATATTAATAAGCAATAATAATACAATAGGTAAGTATCAAAACATAATTAATATGTCTAAAACATGATTAAGAAATATGATGAGTTTCATAAAGCTCTATCTTTAGTTCCTACCATTCAGATAGTATATTTAAATGCCCTTATCATTTATCTGACATTGCCGTCCGTTGCGGTTCATTACGACGTGGCCTACATAAAAACCACTAAAAATACGGTTATTACAGATATTAAAAGGAATTGACTGGAATAATAACAATAAAAGGTTTAGAAAATACTTTTTGGGGGTTGTCATGTACATTTTTTTCACACATCCATGTCTATTTCATTCAAATTCGATCAAAACGTACGATAAAAACCGCCTTGGCTTTTATACCCCTAAAAAATTGCAAAATTGCAATAAAACAAAAATTAGGGCACCAAAAAGAACAAAAACTATGCTGAGTATCACATTTGATATAATTAACATTATCATATAAAAATTTACCACTGACATTTCTTCTTCGGTTAGAATTCCGAAAAATAAAATCTTCGGATCGGCAATTTTTGGCTCGGCGGCTCGGCCCGGCCCGGCGCGGCCTTGGCTTTTATACCCGACCCAAATTTTATGAAAAAAAAACAAACTTTCAATCCCCCAGCACAAGGATGCTAAAGATAAAATTTGGGCTCAATCAGACCAATGGCTTCAGAGGAGATGTCATTTTAAAGTGTTGATGGGTAGGGGCAGACAGACAACAACGGACAACTGCCTATCCTTCGGCTCTGGTGAGCTAAAAACGAATGGTTCAACCAGGGGCCCATAGGCAGGTGCACTAACCACAAGAATTATTCTAACTTCCTATTTCACAGGTCCTGGTTTTACATGTCACCAGTAATGATTATGATTCTGAACATGGCCACGTATTATACTTACTAAGAAATTTCATGGGTGCGTGTGCATGTCCAGTTAATTTGACTTGGTAAAAACCCAATTTGTGCGAATCAATGCACATACGAAATCAAGGTTTGTCCACATTTATTTTCAAGTACCAACCACATGGAAACCAATAATTTAATGAAAAGTGAATCAACAAGAACTCAGAAGCATCGATAAAGATATGTTTCAATTTTACTGCTTGGAATTATTTTATATCGTCTATTTTTGTAATAATTTTTTTGGTTGCCACTGAAGCGCACAAACAACAACGGTCCAACGACTTACCGGTGCGTAAATTTACTGAGGGTCGGTCTGAAAGCCCCAAGACACCACAAGACACCCCAAGACACCACAAGACACCCCAAGATACCGTTTTTACTACACATTTATTATTATTATACTCTAAAACACCTTTATTATTACTCATTGATTATTTCTATACATATATCATGATATATTAGAAGCAATTTTCGCGAAAAGATTTGCTCTAAGTGGTTTATCATTACTCATGTGCGGTCAGTGTCATCTCTGCTTAGAAGCACGGTGCAGCCCATCTATTGCTTCACGCACCGATGGGCGGGGGCAGAATATGTCGCACCAGCTGTAGATTTCCTTTTTAATGCTATAACGGATTAATTGATATTTTTTTTTTTTGCCAAATATGTATATGTAACTCAGTAGGTTTTCGCATCAACATCAAAATACATCTTCAGTCATTGGAAAATTGATATTCTATTTTTATTTACGAATTTATTTTTTTTAGGTATAGTTTTCAATAATTCTGTAAAGGAAGTGGCTAGACGACCGGACCCGGTCTTTTAGTCTCTGAGTCTAGAACGCCGGACCCGGCATTCTAGACTCTGAGACTAAAAGACCGGGTCCGGTATTCTAGACAAGTCCATTACGGAAGGCTAGAATGCCGGGAATATAGTATTTGGCAGTTGTAATCGACCGAAAACAGAAAACAAATAAATATGAAGAACCGGACAAACTTTTTCCACCATTTTTGAAGGTGGAGAATACTTTCGTTTTATGTATATCGGCAACTGCAATTTTCTAGATGTAACGGCCAGATGTAACGACTATTAATGCGGGACGGACACTTGTGACATATGTATTGGTTATTATTATTATAATAATAAATATTATTATTATTATTATTATTATTATATGATGCTATTGTTTTACTATACAGAGTGCTACAAACAATTAGTAATTTGATTGAGCGGTCGAAAGACGGCAAAGACATCTAAAAGTTTAAAGAGCCTATTGTCTTAAACTATCACCGCCAACAGAGCTACTACAGATAGCCCCCCCCCCCTGTTCCGTGAGCCTCGCCGGAGAAAGGAAGGTCGTTGTATGTCGCCCGTCGGTTCCATCTCACGCATAGTCGTAGAACAAAACTGTGCCCAAAGACGCCGCAGTAAGGTCTCTCTCGTCCATTGTACCAGTAATGTGACTCTAGAAATTGGTCTTGCAGTGACATTGTAAGGCATATGAACTATGTCATGCACAATTTAAAATTGCCAGTGGTTTTAAGGCATTCTTTGATGACACAGCTCACTCAGGTACAATGAATCTCATCATTAAACTAGACACTGAGCTAATAATTACTGATGTCATCACGAGTGAGCTCATTCAGGCCTAATTAGCAATCAACGTAATTTACCATTGTGATTTTTTGACACCGCAAATTAGATTCTAATTTTGAAAATAAATAAATAAATAAATAAATAAAATGATGGTCAAATTTAAGCAGTTGTCGTTATATTGTTCACCGATATTCATGATATTGCAGTTGTAAAACACAATCAACAGTCATCTATCGTAGCTTCAAAATGGCGGATAATTCATGACAGGTAAATGTTCCTTTCTAATCTTGTTTAGGCTACCTTGTGGATTATAGTTATCAAATATTCTATTGCCGGCTTTCTAGCCTGGCAACGGGAGGATGGCTAGACGACCGGACCCGGTCTTCTAGCCGCTAGGTCTAGAATGCCGGGTCCGGCGTTCTAGACTCAGAGGCTAAAAGACCGGATCCGGTCGTCTAGCCACTTCCTTCTGTAAAAATAAAGTAAAAATAAATAAAACATTAGAAATACAATCAAAGATTAAATATTCTATCAGTCGCCGACACTTTGCCGTATCATCTTTGCTGAAACACACTTGAGACTATTCATTGGGTGTGAAAAGTATTATTAGCCGAAAAGGATTAAGCGAACAATAACGTAATCAGTAAACAAGTGTCCATTTGCATGCACAGGTTTCAGTTATTAGTAACTGACGGGCATTAATGAGATAATTAAACTATATACTTATCCTAAGATCGGAAAAAATGGATGGATAGATTAGCTGACATTTTTTTTTTTTACTTATTATGAAAAAAAAAATACAGAATGATAAAATGTACCCTAAGATACAAGGTTTTGGTTTTTAACTTTGAAGCAAAACAAGTATATGATTAATCAAAAACTCAAAACTATAGAACAGATAATACCATTTTATCTCTATAACTTTTCATCTTTTCATGTTATAAATGTCGTAGATGGTATGACAATTAACAATAAAGACAATAGATAAGTAAGTGTCTTGGGGTGTTTATTACATTGCCGGATTGCATTCGATGACAGCTACCAGAGTATATACAGTGCTTTATGTGACTGTTTTATGACGTAAACAGCGTCTCAATTTTGTTAATTAAATAATTTTAAATACTTTTAGGTATTGAAAAGCCTTCTAAAACTCTTGAGGAAATAAATATAAACAATAAATTTTGGTGTCTTGGGGTGTCTTGTGGTGTCTTGGGGTGTCTTGTGGTGTCTTGGGGCTTTCAGACTGACCGATTTACTGGAACGGACCTAATTACCGGAACGTACCGGAACGGACCCATTTTCTCCCCTTTTTATCTACATCTACATGGTACACCATCGCAGTCACTCTTGACTATTATGTGGCGGGTGGTGCGGTTAAGAAAAAGTATATAAAGAGAAAAAGTAAAGTTAGAAAACAGATTGAGTAAAGAGAGAAAATAGTAAGATATGTTCCAGCTGCGTTTTCACATCCTCAACCCAAGCCTCCCCGGTTACGGTGGCCGCTGCCGGTACAGCCTTGAGCATCACTGGCGGCTACTTACAGCTGGGCCCTACAGAGAATTTAAATGGAGACAGATCCCAGACCCCGCTTGAAAGATACCAAGTCTTTATGCTTTTTTTTTAATCCTTTTTATATTTTCACCTGCATATTGAGCTGATCATTAAATGAATACTATTTTTCCGAGTCCTTTGATTTTCTTTGTGCAATATTATGAAACTTAAACAGTGTTAGATTGCTGTATGACCACAGTGATACAGAATTGCGTTAGATTATTTTAGACGAGATTAATCGAACATATATTCTTGTAAACCCCATTTTTATCTACAAAAAACATGATTTTCCAGGGTGTTCATTGATAATGTGATAAGTTTTGATTATTTCTCCTGTTGGTACGTTTGTCACCCCTTAGAGAACACCCTTGTGGGATACACATTTTTTCTCATTTCTGCTGTTGATCATAGATTGTGGGTGAGCACTAGGTCCTTCTCATTTAGGCGTTCCTAACGAACACCCACAAACTGTGTACCTGCGTTTTAAAGACGGTATAAGAAACACGTCCCAAAATCAAATCAGGCATTGCTTAAGTGAATCTAGATTTTGGCCACGTGTCGAGAAGCCCGGGTTCGATCCTGCGACCCCTGGCTGACAAGGCGAGCAGCATAACCAGTACACCACGGAGGCTTCTCCGATTAGACAGTGCACATTAACACAGAGAGAGAGAGAGGTAGAGAGAGAGAGAGAGAGAGAGAGAGAGAGAGAGAGAGAGAGAGAGAGAGAGAGAGAGAGAGAGAGTTCCCGGTCCAATTCCCGGCAGCGGTAATAAAATCGCGGGGAAGATCACGCTCCATTGGAAATATTTGCAGGGATGAATGCCACAAGTGCACCGTCCTTCGGATCGTGGCGTTCCGGTAATTAGGTCCGTTCCGGAAATTTAAGCACCCACGATTTACTGCTATAGCTGGTGTGTCTAAAACGCGAAAATTAATAATACCTACTACATACCGAATTTACTACGATTAGATAGGGGTAGGTGTTTGAGTTTTACGTCTCACCAACAGCTAAGGTCAAACGAGGTGGAAACTCGGTTTAAAGACTCATCCGAAAGTTTCGAGAAGACCGGGTTCGATCCTGCGACCCCTAGTTGACAAGGCGAGCAGCATAACCAGTACACCACGGAGGCTTCTCCGATTAGACAGTGCACATTAACACAGAGAGAGAGAGAGAGAGAGAGAGAGAGAGAGAGAGAGAGAGAGAGAGAGAGAGAGAGAGAGAGAGAGAGAGTTCCCGGTCCAATTCCCGGCAGCGGTAATAAAATCGCGGGGAAGATCACGCTCCACTGACATCATTTGCAGGTATGAATGCCACAAGTGCACCGTCCTTCGGATCGGGGCGTTAACTGGAGGTTCCATGTGCGTGGAGAACTATCCCCTGTGTAGGTTAAAGATTCCTACTTGAATACTGTGTAGGCTTTCATCCTGCAAACCTGGAGTGTATGTAATGTACACCTGCATGTTACACGCTCATTGAATGACACGAGGATTATGTACATCTGCATGTAATCCTCGTGAGGGGATGTTGCAGTATATAAAGTAAAGAAGAGAGAGAGAGAGAGAGAGAGAGAGAGAGAGAGAGAGAGAGAGAGAGAGAGAGAGAGAGAGAGAGAGAGAGAGAGAGAGAGAGACCTGGATAGCCTACCACGTTGGGAGGCCGATCGGCAGATGAAGTTCAATATGGCCAAATGTCATTCAATGAGGTTGAAGCTGCACTTTGCGGACAAGCAAATTAAATTCGACTACTCATTACAACAGCGTACATTGGAGAAGGTTCAATCCGCTATATTCTTGGTATCACC